>CM067375.1:84365402-84972902 GCA_034401795.1 Chaetoderma sp. LZ-2023a
CACGACACGACGATGTTGATGAGGGTTGCAAAATATTTCAACATCAAGAGTGTGATGACGATTCTTGGGGAAAAGAGTTTGTGAAAACATGCTTTTTGTTCATGCTATTCTAGGCTGCGATACAGCATCGAGTGCTATTCCTAATGTGGATTCCTCCAAAGCGGAGATTTTATTGATGCAGTAGTTAAAGCATTGATTTGATACTGTGAAACAAAACTCAGTGACAGCATCGATCGAAACATTGTGGCACTACAGATTTCAGGAGTTAGTTACATCAGGAGTTAGTTACATCAGGAGTTAGTTATATCAGGAGTTAATTTCAACCATCAAGAAGGTTATCCACCAGAAGATGTTACCACCAACATAAGCAGTTGTCAAATACCGTAGTCTCTGTGGGGAACATCAGGTAAACGCATGGTATAATTTGGCACGTTTGATGGAGAATAATACGCTAACTGAATTACAAATAACTATGTTGAAGAGCTAACTATTCCAGATGCTGAAGCATACCATTAGATGGCATATTTAACATGGAATAGACGTCACCCTTTAGTGACTATGCCGGACAAAACCAGCTTCCACACATATTTGTACCGATTAATGCACAACAAGTGCCATTGGTCAATCGGGAAAGCATAACTGAGGCCATATATCAATAGTGCAATGGTTCTTATCATTATATATCAGTGAAGCAATCATCCTTGCCACTAATGACTAGCAACTGACACTGTTAACCAATGGGACAGGCACCATTTGTCAATGGGGCAAGCGTAACTGATGCCACTGACCAATGGAACACCATGACCATCAGTCTAATTGGGCAATGAGTCAAATAACCTTTGCACAATTTGCAAACGGGGTAAGGACAGCTGATGCCACTGACAAACAAGAGCAGGGGTTCCTGACATTATTGATCAATGAGGCATATGTTACAGACATAATTGTCTAATGGATCAAGCAGTATTGGTAAATGTGGCAAGGGTAACGGATTCCATGGGCAAATGGGGCAAGGGTTTTTGGCATTGCTGACAAATGAGACAATCATCTCTGACACTAACGCCAAGCAAACCAAATCAAGTGTCATTTACACTATTGGCAAATGGGACAAGCAGCGAGGAGCAGATAGCTAACATCGACGTCAGATCCGATCAAAACGAAGCCCTGACCAAAATACTGAAATCTATGGAATCATCCGCTACCTATACCATATGTGTTCTTAAAACAACCGAACTAGGTATACTGACGACACTCTAGTAGTAAAACTGTCAGAAGAGCAGAAAGCATTATGGCTGCACATCTATCAAACTATGCCGGGAGCGCAATAACATTCTGCCCCACATTAGCGAACGCTTAAAAGATCTTGCTATTCAACAAGCCGACTCCCTAGCAGATGAAATCACTGCCACGGATGACTGTCACAAAATGTTTCAGGCAGCTCGAGCCCTGAGAGTTACTGACACACCACCACTCACTGTACACAACTCTGAAGGACACTTTATCAGGACTGACCAGGGCAAAGCCCAAACAATTCAAGAATGGTTCACGGTTATGAGCCCTTGCACACGTTTTCAAGAGACCCCAGGTCATTACTAACACCAATTAAAACACCAGAAGTTGAAAAGTAACTTAAATCCCTAAAGATGGACCTGCTGGGATGAGCATTGAACTATTCAAATATGCAAGTGCTATTATCTCAAAACTGATCACGCACCTAATAAATTCAGCTTTTATGCACCACCTTCTCATCGACGCTGTAGGCCACGACTTTCTTATCGCGCTACCCAAGCCCAAGAAGCCACTGGGCCCCCCAGCAAATCTGTGGCCCATTGTGCTCCTCAACAGCATACGGAAAATCCTATATAATGTTACTATATGACGCATCCAAAACAAGATCGATGACTTCACCGGATCATGTCAAAGTGGCTTCAAACGTGGACGCAGTTGTGTAGACATTGTATGGGCTCAACACATGCTGATGTCTGCAGTCGTGTCCAAACACTGGGATTTCCACAAAATGGGAATTGGCATGTCACGAGCGTTCGACATGATTAAACACTCACAGATCTTGGACCTACTAGGCCAGGCCAGTTGCAATGAAGATGAGCTATGATTAGTGAGACTACTCCTACAAACTGAGAGTACGAGTCAAGTCAGTGAAGTTTGCAGAGTTTGAAACATCAATCGGCTCCCCACAGGGAGGTGGTCTATCTCCTGTGCTTTTTACCTGTTACCTTGCTGCTGCATTGCAATATGTGCGGGAAAGTTCCACACGACCAAACTCCAGTGGCAATACTGGGTATGCCGCTAGAGATGGAATATGCCAACGAAGTGGACTTCATAGACGAAGAAAAGAAACCCCTTGACGAACTTCTCCCAATAGCTGCAAGCAAACTAAAAATTGAGAATCTTTTTATGAATGAATCCAAAACAGACTTCACCCACATATACCTATCTGCAAACCATGGCACTAAAGAAAATGACGTTCCACTTCGTGGTGGCGAACCATGGAGGAAAAGTACAATCCTGGACTCACTGCTTTGCAGTACTGCTGACATTGCTGCACGTGGAACATGGCTTTCCTGTACTTCTAGAAGCTATTATATGGATTCGTAGATCAAATATGCCCTTGATGAAAAGACTGCATCTATACACTGCAACCTGCATATCCTTGTTGCTGTATAACTGTAACAGCTGGGCAACTCCAAAAGGCAGCTCTAGACAAACTCGATGCCTTCCACCGCAGACAGCTACGCACCATCACTGGACATCGATGGCCAGCCGGAATAATTTCCAATGATGCACTATACAAGATGTGTAATACGTCACCGCTGTCTGTAGAAGTCGCTCAGCAAAGATGGTTCATGTTTGGCCATGTGCTAAGGATGTCAGCGCAGAGAGTCTTGGAATTTGCCCTACTCGCAGCCAGCAAATACAAAGCCAGGAGAGGACGTCATTGCATAAAGCTACTAAGCATGAGCATACGAGCTGACCTCAAGAAAGCAGGACTCGGTACACTCAAGTCAAGAATGGACCTGAGGAAGCTAAGGAATTTGGCTGAGGACAAGACACAGTGGGCAAAAGCGAAGAAGGACTGATTGCAGCTGTAGAGTGTTTCTACTACTACAGCCGCAGAATACAGTAAGCATACAAGCAGCGACTTTCAATGATGAAAGCGTAACTGATGTCAAAGATCAATGGGTCAAAGAACCACAGCAAACAAATGGAACAGAAATTCTTTGCGGAAATACAGTGTCTGTGTATTCCTGACACTATCGGCCACCAGGGGAAAGCTTCATTGGCTCATGGGGCCCGTGTTACAGATGCCATTTACAAATGGGGCAATGGTCACAGGCAAAGACTTGGAGATGAAATGCAAGAAATTGGCGTCCCTGACATTAGTGACTATCGGAAACAGTACCATTGATCAATGGGTCAGCTGTCTCTGACACTATTGTCAAATGGATAAAGTAGAATGCCTGCCAAATCTTAGTTTTACCAAGGACAATTGACGAAACGTGCCACAGGTGTATTTTCTCCATATCGTTCAATATACTAAAACGGATTAAAGAAACCAGAGTTTAACCCTTGTTTGAAGTCGTGGCGTTTTCCTCTTCATAGTGCAAATAGATATTGTCTGAAGGCATATTTCTGCTAAATTGGTTTTAATGCTTTAAAACACCTTAATGAACCATAGTTTTGGTCCTTGTTTAAAGGTGGGACGTCTTCATTTTTATTGCTCAGATATATATTGACTGAAGTATACATATCTGCATAATTTGTTTTCAATGCATCAACAATTTGTGAAGCGTGCCACAAACATATTCCCCATAGCCTTCAATACCTTGAAAATCTAACAAGGGGCATGGCTCTGTTATTTACAGGAGTGGCTCTTCAGATTCATAGCCCCGAGATATATATATTGCGTAAATGAACATATCTGCCAAATTCTTTTTAATCAATCAACACATGGTGAAACTTGTTGATAAATGACAGACAGACAAATCGAGTTTGTATAAGGTCATCCAGCTGAGCTAAAACACTGTTCCATCAAATATTTTTCAGAACATTTTAAAAATGTTATTCAGTATGCCCAATAGATGGTATCCCCATAGGTTTCTTTTCTATTACAATTTATTCTAAATCAAATCGAATTTTGCCTGTACTAAAAGCCGAGGTCTTCCACAGGCCATGTTCTAGTTTCTAAGCGTTTCAACAAGGTATATAAAGTACACATTTATCTATGACGCACACATATCCGAATTTTATTAAACTTTTATCGGACTGGAAGATTTTGCTGCCATGAAAAGCAACCAGCTTAAAGGCGAATTAGGTTTAAAATATACCACATTACAATACGTCAATCATAGACGTTGCTGTATTCGGGTTATGGCATGGTGCGTGTATCAATCGATACAGGACCAATAGCATTGAGACCAACAGCAAAACCTGTCTGTCGCGGGCACATTTTGTCCTATACCAGAAAGTAATTACTAAAAGCAAGTTATCTTAATACAGGCCATTTACCATAGTAAATGGTGTGCTTTGGTCACAAAATTGCGATTCCTTATGACTTGCGGTCTTACGACCACGCGTCTCAAAGAACTACCATCTTGTGGCACAAAGCAACTGTCCGCTATTGACAGGTTTGTCTGTGTTTAACATATTAGCTAATTTCTATCAAGAAAACAACTTCTGATCACTCTTGCAGACTCACACATTCTCGCTAGATAAAAAAAACCCTCAAACTGCCAAGTAGTTTAAAAGCACTAAGACACATTTATTATATACAAGATTTAAGCAATATCAGTGACTGTATCCATGTTTTGACACCGTTACAGTTTCAGTGAAAGAAATACAGGTGTAATTGTCACGGACAACTATTTGATTAATTTTGCCGAGGGTAGCAACTACGTTCAGCTAAATGATTTAGAAGTATTCAGCAGGTATTATCTTGCGAACGTGGGAATCAGCAGCGTATTTTGAAAAACACACGACTGAAAGTTGTTGCTATCACCATCAAGGATGATAGGATTTGCAAGTCCTCGTGCTTTCTTTAACCGTATTGCATTGGCGTTAAAACGCTCATTGTTAACCCTTTCATGATTAAGATTGACAAACCAGCCTATGTAAGTTCAAGTTCACTTTAATACACTCAGCCCTTCAAGGGCATATGAGGGTAAAATGTACATACTGATTTAACCAATGAACGCCACGGTAGAGTTTTAGCACTACAGTAAAATGCATGTATATAATATTTATAATTCTATGGCTGTAGTAGTAGTAGTAGTAGTAGTAGTAGTAGTAGTAGTAGTAGTAGTAGTAGTAGTAGTAGTAGTAGTAGTAGCAGCAGCAGCAGTAGCAGTAGCAGCAGCAGTAGCAGTAGTAGCAGTAGTAGCAGTAGCAGTAGCAGTAGTAGCAGTAGCAGCAGTAGCAGTAGCAGCAGCAGTAGCAGCAGTAATAGTAGTAGCAGTAGCATCAGTAGCAGTAGCAGCAGTAGCAGTAGCAGCAGCAATAGCAGCAGTAGTATCAGTAGTAGCAGTAGCAGCAGTAGTAGCAGCAGTAGAAGTATCAGTAGCAGCAGTAGCAGTAGCAGTA
Organism: Chaetoderma sp. LZ-2023a; assembly: GCA_034401795.1. Classification (NCBI taxonomy): domain Eukaryota; kingdom Metazoa; phylum Mollusca; class Caudofoveata; order Chaetodermatida; family Chaetodermatidae; genus Chaetoderma; species Chaetoderma sp. LZ-2023a. Next base: position 84,370,998 of record CM067375.1, read on the forward strand.
GAGCAGCAGTAGCAGTAGCAGTAGAGCAGCAGTAGCAGTAGCAGTAGCTGTAGTAGCAGTAGCAGCAGTAGCAGCAGTAACAGTAGTAGTAGTAGCAGCAGTAGCAGTAGCAGTAGCAGCAGTAGCAGTAGCAGTAGTAGTAGCAGTAGTAGCAGTAGCAGCAGTAACAGTAGTAGCAGTAGCAGTAGCAGTAGCAGCAGCAGCAGTAACAGTAGTAGCAGTAGCAGTAGCAGTAGCAGCAGCAACAGTAGTAGCAGTAGCAGTAGCAGTAGCAGTAGCAGTAGCAGTAACAGCAATAACAGTAGCAGTAGCAATAGCAATAGCAGCAGTAGCAGTAGCAGCAGCAGTAGCAGCAGTAGCAGCAGCAGTAGCAGCAGTAACAGTAGTGGCAGTACAATTTGATCTACTGGTATCATCATTATCATATCATTATTTCATCATTCTCATATTGTCATCCCATCGTTCTCATAGTAGTAGTAGTAGTCGAAGTGAACGCACGCGTTTATTTAGCTCTGCAATTGCTGCCCGAATTTGATTTGCTAGTTTCTAGCGCGATTTTGTAGATAAATTTTATACATATATTTCGTGTTAGTATTTCCTCTCAAACTTTATGTTTAATTTGTAAATTCTTGTCTTGGTTGGAGTGGATTTTGTGTCTCCATTTTCTAAAGGCACTCCTCTTAGCTGGCGGTTTCCGCCATTTAATAGGGCTCCTCTTACTGTGTTCAATGCAATACATTTCTCCCTGCGTCAGTATGCTCTTTCTATAGTTCGTTGGCTAGAGCATTATATTTGGCAAGATCGCTAGAGTGAGTAGATTTAATTCCTTTGTCATTTGTAAGCGCAAGCCTAGTTCTTTAATTATATAAACCTTTATAGTCAATTGGCTGTCCCCGGTCAACTCGAACATACTAACAAATATATGACTGTACTATCTATTCATATATCTGTTAGTATACTTTAATCAATTAGGTATTAGTGAACCACTTAATAAGTGGTTCAAACTAACAAATATACGACTGTACTCTCTGTTCGTATATTTTTTGGTAGACGTCAGGGTTTCAAAAGCGGACATTTATTTAGTGTTTAGCTCTTTCCCTGACGTCTTGGTATTATATATTTGTATTATCGCCATTATATATTGTAGTAGTATGGGTTCCCTCTTTTTTAAAAACCCACCATGGCAAGCTTCTATAAGCGTACCCTAAGCCTTAAAATAACCACAAAAGGGTGGGGTGTCACGGCTATCGACGTGTATCATGGGTTAAAGGACGTCTGCTGTTTTGCAGGGGCTTATCAATGTTACTAAAACTGTATGGAATGTGACCGTGGCGAATGAAAGTATTAAGGAGAAGCTGTAGAAGAGGTCCTTGTTGTGACAGGCGAAGTGTGTAATGTACGAGTCGTAGAAGAAATCGAGTCGGATAGGTTGTTAGTTAAAATGAAAGTTCCATTGGCGATTCCAGAAGAACGAATCATGAATGAACTGAAAAAGTATGGTAAAATACAGAAGATTGAAAGAGAAACATATCCGTTTGACAGAACTTTGAAGAATGGTGTAAGGCGCATCTGGTTTGAAAATGTTGATAGCCCTTTGTCAAACAGATTTACGCTTGATGGCAGCTTTGTTCTGCCCTTATGGTATAGAGGGCATATAAAAGAATGCAGAATCTGCCTTAGTATTGACCATCTTGCAGCAGATTGCCCAAATAGAAATAAATATTTGTTCTGTGGTTTAACAGGCCATTTCTAATGGCGCTGTCCAAACAACAAAAACAACCCCATAGTAGAAGTACGCACTCCTACATTAAAGGATGCACCTGAGACAAATGCTTCTGATGAAATACAGACGAATGATGATAGTAACGGAGACGCAGATCATTACTCTTTAGAAGATGACTTAATATTAGGACAGAGTAAATTTAGGTCACAGAAAACAGAAAGCTCTGTCGATTTCCCGCTAAGCCCGATTGATCTAAGTCAGCTTGAAGTTATGGGGAATGGTGTTGCTGCCAAATGTAAGTCAAGTGGCAGTAAGCGCCAGAAAGAAGACAATAGCTCAGAATCTGAGATTGAGGAAAATTATATGGATGATGATACCTGATGTGTCAATACAAACACAGAGTTCACAGATGAAAGATGAAATGGTGATGTACCGATCAGAAGGTGGTGAAGTGTTAGTGCCCTATGTAACGGCGATATGCGTTAAATATCGTCTACTGCGCCATGATTCTGATATTTCCAAATATGAATATTTGTCTGTGGTAGAACTAGGAAACATTGAATTCGCAGGAAATTAGGTAAATGGTCTAAGAAACTAGCTAAAAAAACAAACCAAGTTAATCTAATGATGGAGGTTGTAAACTACTAATTATGATTATCTGCACCATAAATTGCAGAGGATTAAACACAGAAGTCAAGCAGCGTCACTTGCTTGAAGAATTAGCAAATGAAAGGGTTGATATTGCTTTTCTACAGGAGACCAAAATTCAAAAACATGAAGTGTATGAATCTCTCAAAAATATTTCAAAAGGGCAGATTTTTTATTCTTTATCACAAGACAATAGTGCGGGAGTGGCCATTCTTATCCTGTCCCGCTGTCTCAACTATGTTGACGTTATATCCGCGTCATCAGATATAAATGGTAGATGGATTTGTGTATCAATTGATGTACTAAACACAAGTTTAAATTTGATGTGCCTTTATGCGCCAACCTCTCATCAATTGCGTCGTGAATTTCTAAATGATCTTTCCACAATAATTCAAGACAGAACGCCTGAAAACCTAATTATGGGCGGTGACTAATTGCATATTAGATGAAGCTAAAGACCGAAACGCTAGGTCTAATTTTAATGACACATCTCATAATATTTTGAAACACATATGTGAATATAAAAGCTTGTTAGACACTTATCTGATTGAAAATCCAGAGGGCAGGACTTTAGTTGGTCTGGAATGCACAGCAAAATCAAAGAAACGAAATGCGGGCGTCGGATATAAATTGTTTGCACAAAACTAGATTCGATTTCATGAACTGAATATTTTTCCTGTTAATATGAATTTGAAAACGTTAGACAATGGTGATCGTATTGAAGAAACCCTAAAATCAAACAGAGTCTCGTGGCATAAGTTATGCCGGTACAAATTCAATACAACCAAACTACAAAGGGCAGAAAAACGGAAGTTTGTATGTGTATATGAAGCTGATGAACAGAAATACACTTGTTCCACCAGTGAGCATACTGTACATCCTAAAACGCTTGCTTGTTTCTTTTGTGATTATAAAAATGAAGAAAAAAGATTAACGTGAAGCAGCTACATTTGGCTCACGTCAAAGGTAGAGATGTTATGCTGGCCTTTGAGTCTGACATTGGGCCTGCTTTCAGCAAAGCCTGTGATCATGACGGTGATACAGAAGCGATGTTTCTAGCTAAAGCTGCAATGGTGGTTTGGAGAGATTTGTTTGAGCTACCAACTTCTGCTCAGGACTTCAATGGTACTTTCAGCCATGACTGTCAGTCCTCTTCTATTCCAGAATCACTGTTACTCAGAAACAGTATGATCTCTTTGTCAAAGAACGCCCGGTTGAAAGAAATAAGTCTCTTTATGAAACTATAGCGAAGAACAAATTGCCACTGTTTGCTTCAGGAAATACGACTGCCAAACCAAAGATCAAAAGCCAGATGAGTTCAGCAAAATCTGACTGTGCTTTGTTTTCAAGACTGTACATTGGTTGTCAAACACGGGGTGGTGACCTTGATGAATTTTTCAAACATGAAAATCAGGCCTGCCCGCCCTCAGCATCAGACAATGGTAAACTTCGTCCCCCTTCAAAGTCATACCTACTGCCGTGCTTCGATAAAATAGCTGAACCAGTTACTGAACGGTCAGACGTAACTGCCATGCTGCTTGATGGAGCTGCAGTCGTACAAATGCTGACGCCTATTGGAGTGCTTACATTCGAACACTATGCAGTTAACATCTTCAAGTCTTATGTAGTGACAAGACTACAAACAGTTGAACGCATTTGATAATGTTCGGGACACATTTGTAGCGTGCAGTCTTAAAACTACTATTAGAAAGAGACGGGGGTGTGGGGTGGGGGAGGGGGTGGGGTGGGAGGTAAACGTTCCATCTGCTGCTGTGCCAAGGAATTGGCAGGACTTCGTAATAGTAGATGAAAACAAGCAGGAATTGTTTTCATATTTGTCTTAGTGTTGTCCTGACTGGAATACTGATCGCAGCAAGGAGATCATAGCAACTAATGGCGAGCATGTCGTCATGTCACCTCCACGTCCAGATTTGAATTCGCTTGCACCATGTTCACTAGAAGAAGCAGGCACACGATTGTTTGTCCATGTTTCTGACGCTGCTAGACGAGGGCTTAGCAAAGTATTGATCTGCACAGTTGACACTGATGTTGTTGTGCTTGCGATATCAGTAGTGCATAAATTGGATATAGAGGAGCTCAGGTTAGAATTTGGCACCGGTAAGCATCTGAGATATATTTCTGCTCACGCTATATCTTAGGGTATTGGTGTCAATTCTTCCATGCATTCACTGGGTGCGATACTGTTTCTTCGTTTCGTGATCACGGAAAAGTCAATGCATGTGATACTTGGAACAGCTTCCCAGCTGTGACGTCTTTCTTTGGAACAATTGAGCACAGTGCCTGATCATCCAACAGATATATGTTTGCAAACACTACAAAGGTTCATAATAATTTTATATGACAGATCACGCACGTGCACGGAAGTCAATATGTCACGGCAATACCTGTTCACAAAAAAGGGCGGAGTCATGGAAAAGCTTCCACCATCGCAGGCAGCATTCACCCAACACGTACTCCTGGCTGCCTATTAAGGTGGCCACGTTTGGGGTAACTTGTTAAACTGTTATTCAAATTTACCAGTGCCAGAAGAATGGGGGATGGATGAAATCAGATGATGGGTCATTCTCCCCATTGTGGACGACATTTCCTCAAGTATCACAAAATGCGCTTGAATTTGTCAGATCGTCTGTCTGAGAGGATGCGCTACTAAGCGATGTAAATTCTTCAGAAATTCGCTTGAATGCACGGTACTTTGTGAATGTAATGGTGAATGTGAACGCTCCTGAGGAAAGCGAATCAGTGGTCAAAACAAGTGATGATCTTGTTTTGCATATACAATATGTACAACTACGGGTTTACTGTTCTTGGTCTTGCCCGGTTCTCATTTTCTCTGACATACTGATGCATGAGTGTAAATATTTGAGTGTTACTTATAATTATAGTCATATTAGATTGCAAATATACTAATCAAGAGGTTACAGCTATGGGGCATGCGCACCTGCTATTTAAAACTGTAGTATGTGAAAGATATATTTTGTATATAAGGTTTGGCATATGGTGTTCTTTACTTGATCTCGTTTAGCATACCATGTATTGTTCTTGATGTTGCCCTTACGTACAGTTAGGCTACCATTTTCATTGACATTGTCACACAATTGTAAATGTTTGAGTGTTTATTACAGTCAATATTAGTCTGTAAATATAGTAATCAGGATGGCGCTTAATGTTTATTATAATATATTGATGATATTCTGTTTGATTACGCTTACTGTCCTTTGGTTATTTTGACACAAGCTCGCTATATTGTAATCTAATTACGTGTTTACCACTCTAAAAGGGATTGCAAACGTGCAACGGCATTCTAGAAGATATTTGGTGGAAGTTTAATTAACCAATTCATAATAAAACAATGACTATTTAAATCTAAATGGCTGCCAAATGTGTTGCTTGTATCCACAATAGCACAATTCTTATGCTATGCCGCCCTACGAGCCGTATCCGAGCATTTGACTGACAGAGCTCTGAAGAATTACTAAATTGCAATGCGATTGACAGCTCCGGAGACATTTGCATCTTGCCAGAGAGGCATACGTTATGGATTGAGTGATGTCGACAAAGACGGACTGTCAATCAGATAATAATGAAATTAACCGCGTGATGCGCGTTACTATTTGCGTAACGAGAAGAGAATGATTAAAAATTTACTGTGATATATATATGACGTAATCAAAACACGCGCGTTGTGGGAATATATATATCGACGTAATCAAAACACGCGCGTTGTTGGAATACTATATAGTAGTATAACGTAGATGAAATCAACTGCGAAATCGACAGCGATGTAGACGTGTTGATTTCACTGTTTAACTACGGCGCTCTCGGATTGAAGTAAAATACGGCAACAAAAGATTGATTGTTCGCTTGAGATTTAGGCTGCTATTGAAACTTTCTAACCGAGGGTATTTAAGCAATAATTATAATTTTTAAATAATAACACAAGTCAAAGGACAAAGGGTTAATTTATTTTCGTTATTTAGGACAAAATCTGTGGTTTGAGAAATATTAACTAACACCAGATATACAAGTTTATTTTACCAAGCATGTACAATATAGCTTTGAAGTCTTGTTTCTTGAATTAAAAATACGTCTAAAGTCAGTCGCCATGCAGTGCCTGTTAAATAGATAGCATTTGTAAAGACTAATTTTGAAAGAACTTTGACTGATTTACGTTCAAAATTGTGCATAACAATGTATAATGTAACTGTAAGGGTGCTCAAAATTTTGAAACCAATTTGTTTGATTCACTGTCAAGACCGTAATTTGAATGATATCACATACAAGAACGTAATTCAGCTTGAATCACAGTCCAGACCATAATTCGGATGACACCACATGTTAGGACATAATTCAGTTTGAATCACAGTCCAGACCCTAATTCGGATGACATCACAGGCTAGAATGTAATTCAGTTTGAATCACGGTCCAGACCGTAATTCGGATCACATTATATGCAAAAACATAATTCAGTTTTGAATCACAGTCCAGACCGTAATTCGGATGACATCACACGTTAGGACATAATTCAGTTTGAATCACGGTCCAGACCGTAATTCGGAATGACATCACATGCTAGAACATAATTCAGCTTTGAATCACAGTCCAGACCGTAATTCGGATGACATCATATGTTAGAACATAATTCACATTGAATCACGGTCCAGACCGTAATTCGGATCACATCACATGTTAGAATATAATTCACTTTGAATAACGGTCCAGACCGTAATTCGGATGACATCACATGTTAGGACATAGTTTAGTTTGAATCACAGTCCAGACCATAATTCGGATGACATCACAGGCTAGAATGTAATTCAGTTTGAATCACGGTCCAGACCGTAATTCGGAATGACATCACATGCTAGAACATAATTCAGCTTTGAATCACAGTCCAGACCGTAATTCGGATGACATCATATGTTAGAACATAATTCACATTGAATCACGGTCCAGACCGTAATTCGGATCACATCACATGTTAGAATATAATTCACTTTGAATAACGGTCCAGACCGTAATTCGGATGACATCACATGTTAGGACATAGTTTAGTTTGAATCACAGTCCAGACCATAATTCGGATGACATCACAGGCTAGAATGTAATTCAGTTTGAATCACGGTCCAGACCGTAATTCGGATGACATCACATGCTAGAACATAATTCAGCTTTGAATCACAGTCCAGACCGTAATTCGGATGACATCATATGTTAGAATATAATTCACTTTGAATAACGGTCCAGACCGTAATTCGGATGACATCACATGTTAGGACATAGTTTAGTTTGAATCACAGTCCAGACCATAATTCGGATGACATCACAGGCTAGAATGTAATTCAGTTTGAATCACGGTCCAGACCGTAATTCGGATGACATCACATGCTAGAACATAATTCAGCTTTGAATCACAGTCCAGACCGTAATTCGGATGACATCATATGTTAGAATATAATTCACTTTGAATAACGGTCCAGACCGTAATTCGGATGACATCACATGTTAGGACATAGTTTAGTTTGAATCACAGTCCAGACCATAATTCGGATGACATCACAGGCTAGAATGTAATTCAGTTTGAATCACGGTCCAGACCGCAATTTGGGATGACGTCACACGCTAGAACATAATTCAGTTTGAATTACAGTCCATAGCGTAATTCGGATGGCATCAGATGTTAGAACATTATTCAGTTTGAATCGTGGTCCAGACTCTAATTCGGATGACATCACATGCAAGAACATAATTCAGTTTTGAATCACAGTCCAGACCGTAATTCAGATGACATCACACGTTAGGACATAATTCAGTTTTGAATCACAGTCCAGACCGTTATTCGGATGACATCACATTTTAGGACATAATTCAGATAGAATCACGGTCCAGACCGTAATTCGAATCACATCACATGTTAGAAGTTTGAATAACGGTCTAGACCGTAATTCGGATGACATCACATGTTAGGACATAGTTTAGTTTGAATCACAGTCCAGACCATAATTCGGATGACATCACAGGCTAGAATGTAATTCAGTTTGAATCACGGTCCAGACCGTAATTCGGATGACATCACATGCTAGAACATAATTCAGCTTTGAATCACAGTCCAGACCGTAATTCGGATGACATCATATGTTAGAATATAATTCACTTTGAATAACGGTCCAGACCGTAATTCGGATGACATCACATGTTAGGACATAGTTTAGTTTGAATCACAGTCCAGACCATAATTCGGATGACATCACAGGCTAGAATGTAATTCAGTTTGAATCACGGTCCAGACCGCAATTTGGGATGACGTCACACGCTAGAACATAATTCAGTTTGAATTACAGTCCATAGCGTAATTCGGATGGCATCAGATGTTAGAACATTATTCAGTTTGAATCGTGGTCCAGACTCTAATTCGGATGACATCACATGCAAGAACATAATTCAGTTTTGAATCACAGTCCAGACCGTAATTCAGATGACATCACACGTTAGGACATAATTCAGTTTTGAATCACAGTCCAGACCGTTATTCGGATGACATCACATTTTAGGACATAATTCAGATAGAATCACGGTCCAGACCGTAATTCGAATCACATCACATGTTAGAAGTTTGAATAACGGTCTAGACCGTAATTCGGATGACATCACATGTTAGGACATAGTTTAGTTTGAATCACAGTCCAGACCATAATTCGGATGACATCACAGGCTAGAATGTAATTCAGTTTGAATCACAGTCCAGACCGTAATTCGGATGACATCAAATGTTAGGACATAATTCAGGTTGAATCACGGTCCAGACCGTAATTCGGATGCCATCACATGCAAGAACACAATTCAGCTTTGTATCACAGTCCAGACCGTAATTCGGATAAGATCACATGTTAGAACTTAATTCAGTTTCAATCACAGTCCAGACCGTAATTCGGATGAAGACTGAATTTCCATTAGACCGTTATTCAGTTTGAATCACAGTCCAGACCATAATTCGTTTTGCATCTTTCTGCTTGAACGTAGTTCGTTATTCCGTCCATAGTTTATACGTATGCCTGTACCATATTTATGTACACACACGCGCGCATTAGACCTGCCGCCTATGGTTTAATTTGCAGCATCTAATATTTACCCTATAATGCCTGCTCCCGTCCAATTTCGAACTACGAACTACGAATTTCGGTTTTACTTGTAAGAGGTTCACCTTTCCAGAGTATCCATCTATCATCTAACCTCGTATGACGTCATAATCAGCCCAGCGCGTGTATGATGACGTCATAATCATTACGCCACAAAGGGTTCCATATAGAGCGTCACCAAATCTCAAATACTCCGACACGTTGTATGAATTGCATGTCTTTGTAATTCTTTGCTATTTAATAAACATGCTGTTGAATATTTTGAAACTAATTTGACTTAGGCAGCAACAGCACCCAGTCAAATTGGTTTCAAAATATTCAACAGCTTAAATGTGTAGTTTTTTGGAAATTGATAGTCAGGGTGTTCAGAGATCGATCGATCCCAACACGAGCGAGGTATGGGTGGAGCTTAGCTAGAGATGGGCGGGGCTTAGCTAAAACCGGAAAAATCCATTAAAGTTAACCAAAAATAGAGATATTTATTTGTTGTATTGTAACATCACCACTACGACTACAACAACTACTACTATTTAGACATGCATTACTTATTTTTAAACTTGTCTGCGTCTTGTGATTGTATGTTACTTAGCTGTCCGGTTCGTCTATATTTAAAATATAACATACATAATTGGAATTAATTAAAAATAATAAAACATTTGCTTAACGTAGAACATGTAAATGTAATGTCTGAACTGTATACTGTCCTGTTTAATTTATTTATATAGATAAATGTATATATGTGTAAGGTGTCCGCCAACATAATAGGCATTGCCTTCGTCGGACAACCTAGTTGAATTCAAGACTTATATATATTCTGCTACTGAATAAATATTGTTGAATCTTGAATCTTGAATCATGGATATTGAGACGTCAGAATACATATTGTAGTCTCTTTCTGTGTAGAGTGTGAACGATAGTGCAGCTTAAAGATTCTAATATGCATGTCAAATTGTAATTTATCGGTAAGGAGTAAATATTTGATAGTTTTCTACAGTATATTATGAGATGAGTGATGGTGTGCTTATGTCGCACAATCTTGTTCCGGAATTCTTTCACAATTGCTTGATGCAAAATACTGTTCTCTGATGGATTTAGTGATTGAGCCTCAATATTCAAAATAGTTGATTACTGTCAGGGGTCTTCTCAAAACGTTGGTGAGTTATGGAACACCTTAGAGGACATCTATCTTCAACTAAATGATTTCACCTGACCAAGACACAAGGCGACTCGCACAACAGACATTGGTCTTTTCGATGTTCATAACGGAGTTCTAACATATCACTATCACTGTGACATGAATCTACGTGTGACGTAATTGCTTATGATGGCAGATACTTGAGTGACAGATCGGATCGCTCCATTGATAGCCGATATCGCTGTTAGCAGATTCATTGTCTCGTACATAGAAGGCACAAACAGAAACACCGGGAGTCATCATGTATTACATTAAATGGATGCTCATCTCATCTCAAATGTTATACTGCACCGATAGATTCTGGTATATATATTCCATACCATTTATATTTTATCGCATTCGGTCACTCTATCACAATTACCTGCTTTTTAATATCGCGTAAATGTGAACAGTGATCATTTTGTTTCCTCAAGCGATAGTGTGATGTAATGTAAGTGGCAATACATTACATTCTTTATTTTGTAATACTTATCTCGTTGAATATTTTGAAACTAATTTGACTGGAAATTGTTGCTGCCTATGGCAGCAACAACTTCCACTCAAATTAGTTTCAAAATATTCAACAGTTTACCGGTATGATTGCTTTTATAACACACTGTCAAACTATAGCTTGACTCTATGACTGAGCGTAGATACCGAGTAAAATTAGTTTCAAAATATTCGGAAGCATGGTTATTAAATAGTAGAGGCATACACTTCTTACAACGTGTCGGACTATTAAAAGTTAAAGACGGGCCTAATATAATCATTTATGACGTAATGATTATGACGTCATCCTACACGCCGCTTGGCTGATTTCGACGCCATATATGACGTCAAATCATCGATGGATACTCTGGAAAAGTGAATTAGATTTGATATTATAGTCATTTATTTTTTCAGAGGCTATTGTCAAAAATGGATAATCTATCAGTTGCCATAGTAAATGGAAGATGCAAATCAGACGGTGCCTATTTTTCACTTTTCAAGATGTTAGCGCCAACATATTTTCTTAGTAACATTTTGTCCGTTACAACGGTGCGCATCTGCCCAATTTTAAAGGGGAACGCCAGACCCTCTGTAACGTTTTGAAAAATATAATTGTAATCTCTGCGCTCAAATTAAAAACTAAATATCTTCGTTATTTAAATAGGTGATACATTATTCCCGGATGAGGCATATGAAGTCATAAGTTGAACGGGGTTTTTCCGCTGTCATCCAACGCTATCGCAATATAATAGCGCTTTATATGTTAAGAATATATAAACTATACTTGCGGAGATGTTGAGGAATATATAATAACAGTTCTTTCTCTGATTTCTATGAGTGTGCCAATGTTGATTTCAAGTTTTGATCTTGGAAATAAATGAATGGTGCGATAGTATAGGTATATACGTACAATTGCCACTTTTGAAGCAACGCGTTCATTGAGGCTGTGGCAGATAATGCTATTAAAGTTGCATCTATTAATATGATAGTTTAAATATGTCTTACATACATCCCAATACATCTTTAGGTAGTCATGTTTTCATACTAGCCTCAAAACTTCCTGAGATATTGTAATATTCATGTAATTGGCAGGCATCTTCATAGAAAATGGCCATCTTAAGGTTCGGCAACTAACGTATGAAATTAACAAATATATTCCATAAACTTACGATAGTGTGATAAACATCTTAATCTCTTCAATCTGTACATATATAAATGATGTCGATAGCATGATCACCGATAGAGATATCACCATCCAAATGCATGCACTCCTGTCTTCAGAGTGCCGTTATCATGATTCTTGCCGGATGGGATTCAACCTATGACGTCATAGGTTTAATTAACTCGCAGAAAATTATAACAACGTAGCGTTTTTTAACACCATCTTAATCGGATTTATATGTAAATTTCGCAGGAAAGTTTCACACAGTAGCTTAATTATGGGCTCTACGATAGAACTGCGTGTTTTATAGAAACGATGGTGACCCTTCTTATGTTCCCCTTTAAGCGCTGAGCAAAACCGGTGATATTCCTTTTCAATATATTAACATCAACCTATTGTTTTATTGACACTTTGTCAGTCACAGTAATATACAGATTCCAGATTTTAGGCAGCGATAAAAGTTGATGACCTTTTGACGTCTGATGACGTATTTATTATTTTGTTGCCCACGCCACTTAATACCGTACCAGTATAGTCTTATACACGTCTTATGTATAGTATACACTGTGGTCAAAGCTGACTAAACATGTCCATATTTGGTAAACGCAAGATGCTTTAGTACGGTATCAATGGGTGATTCCAGTTTATCCATCAATCATATGACGTCATACCAGCTACGTGCGTACCTAAGTTCGTCGCGAACGCTTAATTGATGGCGGACTACGTGTTGTTGTACGAATTGTATGTATTTACGTTTTAATGAACATGATGTTGAATATTTTGAAACTAATTTGGCTGGACGCGGTTGCAGAGGCAGTAATAGCACAAAGTCAAATTAGTTCGAAATATTAAACAGCGTATCTATATAGTTTTCTGGAAATTGGGATTTAGGGACTGCAGGGATCAATCGATCCCAACACGGGCAAATTATGGGTGGAGCTTAGCTAAAGATTGGGCGGGGTGGGGGCATAGCTCAAACCGGATTCTGAAATCTTTTCATAAGTGATGTTCCGCGTGGCTGGAAATTGACGTCATATGAAACGCCCCTTCCGGGTTGTCCTTAACTCACTCTCAGCCTCTTCCAGGCTGCCCTTAGCTCACTCTCAGGCTCTTCTGGGTTGGCCTTAGCTCACTCTCAGGCTCTTACGGACTGCCCTTAGTTCACTCTCCTCAGGCTCTTCTGGGCTGCCCTTAGCTCACTCTCAGCCTCTTCCGGGCTGCCCTTAGCTCACTCTCAGGTTCTTCCTGGCTGCCCTTAGCTCACTCTCAGGCTCGTCTGGGCTGCCCTTAGCTCACTCTCAGGCTCTTCCGGGCTGCCCTTATCTCACTCTCACCTTTTCGGGCCTGTCCTTAGCTCAATATTATTTCAATGCTTCATCAGACAAACAGTCTGTTGCAATTTTATCCGGGTCCTATGAGTCCTATTTTATATTGACTAGACTACCAGGAACACAGCGATACTATTTATTTTAAGCACATAATTCTAACGGATGTTATAATTAATTTATAAACAAAAATTAAATATATAATCAGTAAGAGGTAACTTTTAAATCTAAGCACAAATGACGATCATTCGGACATCATATCAGGCATTCGGAGCCTCTATTCTCCGCTACACCACGAAACTACACTCATGTTCACATTCGTATCTCGCGAGATCTCCTTCGATTCGAGATCGAGAAAAGTATCTCGTTTGTATTGAGTAGCCATTGGCGTAGTGATTTCCACCAGAATATGGTGGTAGAGAGAATTGAAACTTAAAAGGGCACGAGCGCTACTCTCCTCATACCAGACAATATTAATTCACGTAAAACGAGATGATATAAAGCCTATAGTAGTTTGTATGACAAGTAGTTAACAGAAAAATAGTCCCTCTGAATTCGTCGTAAAATTCAAATCTGTCGCACGTCTCTCGCACACAAAATGAGGTCAAGAGTTTGCTGACGCTGCGTGGATATTGATATCACACGAAGCACTGGGTGGATTAAGTCCATTTTAATCTCTGTATTAAGCTAGTGATACAGAGGTTAATATGATACCAAAATCAACACGATCCATAGTGTTCCTTTTATAGTACGCTACGAAGACAGACTGGGTCCCGATATGTCTGGTCGCCGAAGTGGTGTCTGTGTAACAGTCTAGTCGTTGTGATTACGTAATAAGATGGCCGGTCAATACATTAGAGGTGTATTCTCGTAGAAGCCACGCCTCTATTTTTAGATTGTGTATTCTCGTAGAAGCCACGCCTCTATTTTTAGATTGTCATGTTCAGAGTTATTGTCATCACTATTGACGTCGCATTAGTTATCAAATTTTCATCGCATTCACAACATATCATCATCATTATCATCATCATCATCGATCACATCATCATCATCGTCGTCGTCGTCGTTATCGTCCTCGTCGTGGTCATCGTCATCGCCATCATCATCATCGGCCTCGTCGTCGCCACCGTCCTCGTCAACGTCATCATCATCTCCTTAGAATTTAATTCTCAGTTTTATTTAACTGTTGGTCATTATTTCGGGACGATAGCCTATAATACAACTCGGTTCGTTGTGAGTCCAATATTGCATACTTAAGCGAGTCCTGTATTGTATACTTAATATATACTACTGTTCAGCCAATATTGACTCACGATGGTTCAGACAGTTATTATTTCATACTGTTAGGTACGTACTGTGTTAACCCATTGTGTGTCAGTTTAACCCATTAAAGACCAAGCCGGACAAAAACGTCTCACGGGTCTTGAGGAATGTCCATTTGCAGGTCACGAGAAGACTTTCTTTTGACAATTTACCACTGGAGTGACTGGCTCGGTAATTGTAAAAAGTCTTCACCTGCCCATGCAGCAAATGAGCTTTCACTGAGCAGAAATTAAATTTAAAAAAAAGATCTTGATCAATAAAGTGTTAATTAATATAAATAGCCTTTTGAGCCCTTTGAGGAGCTGTTGACACATATGGATCAAGATCGGTTTTTTAAACAGAGTCACCTCTCTCTCTCTCTCTCTCTCTCTCTCCCTCTCTCTCTCTCTCTCTCTCTCTCTCTCTCTCTCTCTCTCTCTCTCTCTCTCTCTAACTTGCACCGTGTGAACCGTCAATTAGTAGGGAGTGTTCGCAATAGACAGGTTTGAATGTTTAGAAGAAGAATAACGAAGACTGGCGCTACGTCAATTACTGGAAAGGATAGATTGAAAAAACTGTCCACATATCTAAAGAGAGCTCAGTCTTTGCTTTTCTCCATACGATCTAGAACAGGAGAGAACCAGTGCATTTATCTGATAGGTAAGTAAGACATTGACATTTACATCATGGATTGCGACTTATAGAGATGGTAACAAGCTCGACGTCTGCTGAACAGCCATTGCTATTGCCGTTTCTACCTCTAAGAGGAATGAATAGTTCTCTGAATGACCAAATTTCTTCATTAGTGTTATTAGCTTGACAGAGCCGATAGGATGCCTCAACGTCAATCCGAGGAGTATGTGCTTAGGAAGTTTGGACTTGCCATGGCCGGCAGCTATGCATATATGACATATGAATAGCTGCCGAAAATTTCCTAAGCACATTCTTCTCGGAATGACATTGAGGCATCTCGGACACGACGTCCAATAGGATAGACAAAGCAGTTTATTCGAGATGACTGAGCATCTTTCTTTCCTGACAATTTACAGACAAATAAGAACGTTCAGGTAGGACACTAGGTGTTGATGGAAGTGACTGTGCTGCAGATGGCCACGGCATTTGATCAACGGTCTGATCATTCTGAAAACAATGGAAACTTTCTTTTTCCAATGTTTAGCAATCTCTCCAACCATTTGAGAACACCCAAGCTGATGTGTGGGTTTAGCAGCAGCTGCGACATCTATCGTTAGATGATAAACCATTGTTTAGGTAGGACTGAAATCGCCCATCATGTCCAATTGGACAGAAACGCAATATGCCGTTGTAATTTGGATTTGCATAACAATAGGTGGTGTGTTTTTAATGTAAGATATAAACATGTCTGCATTTTCTCAGTCTGATGACGTTCCTATTTCTAATCACATTTTCATTTACTAGTCATAATCAGCTAAGCGTCGTGTAGGATGACGTCATAATCATTACGTCATACATAATTCTATTTGGCCAGTCTTTAACTCTTAATAGTCCGACATGTTGTACGAATTGTATGTCTCTACTATTTAATAAACATGATTTTGAATATGTTACCATAGGCAGCAACAACACCAAGTCAAATTAGTTACAAAATATTCAACAGCTTACCTGTATAGTTTTCAGGAAATTAATAGTTAGGGCATTCGGGGATCGACCAACACGGCGAAGTGTGGGTGGAGCTTAGATAGAGATGGGCGGGGCATGGCTAAAACTGTAAAGGTCCATTTCCATGATACTTCGGAGCTCTCGACAAGTGCGCGTTGACGTCAGACGTTCAGCCGCGGATGCAACACCAAGCAGGGACTGAACAATTCAATGGGAAATGGATTACCGAGATCAACAGGCCTACATCTGATCCGATATCCGTCAGAGGTACATTCTTTTACACCGTGGTGACTTCTCTCCGCCTATATAAACACAATTCGAAAACATTGTTATTCTAAATAGAGCGGACAGGTGACTAGTCACCCATTCCACCCATGGATCCGCCTTTGATATCGTCCAAGCAGTATGGAGATTCAAATTGTTGAGACAGCCGGGTTTTGCCGATTTAAACTATCCTTTGCATCTGGATCTTTTCGCCATCTCTATGGATGTGAAATCTTCACATTGTTAGTCATTCATGTGAATCAATACATATCCCGGCTCAAACGCTCCATCACTAAGCTTTCTCTTCTCTGCGCGAGGACACATTTCCTTTTGTGTCACCAGCGCCTCAAAGCGCTCAAAATTCTACTTACATCAATTAACCATTCAATGGTCAATATTTTTCAATAAAATAATTTTTACAATAAAATTTACAAAAATAGCTTTCTGTTGTCGTGCAAATAAACATTACTCAAGATCACTACAGGTGCTGTGTTTGTGGCCGGCTTGACCATGGAAATGGTCAAGAAAATCCAGTTTTTTCTTATCTAGTGTCTAATTTCCGGCTGAGAGATTATTTTTGAAAATTTACCACTGGAGTGACTGGCTCGGTTACCGAGCCAGTCATTCCAGTGGTATATTTTCAAAAATCATATTCTTTTTGATGAAAAAATGGACATTCCTCAAGACCACTACATAGTCCGTTTTGATGGTCTTGACCATTAAAGAGTTAAGTTAGCACAGGCGGGGTTAAAATAGAAAAAAAGAAGAATATTCAGCCATGCTGTCATGATCATTGCTTGTATTTATATTTATAATCCCACGGACTATAACCCCGCCACAGCTCAACTACTTTGGAATTTTCTAGTACCTCACCCACCCATCCCACGTATTGCCACGTAGCGTACGAATGGGACAAGTTGCAAAGTTATAAAGCCATAATAAATTGTTGAAGAATTGATCACAGTGAGATCAAACACTGAGACCAAACAGATGTCGCTCATTCAATGGACCTTTCCAGTTTTAGCTATGCCTCGCCCATCCCTAGTTAAGCTCCAACCACACCTCGCTTTTTGGCCTTTAGTGACGTTATCAATTCAATTCAATTCAATTCAATTTATTTACACCCAGGCCACTTAGTACATACATTTACACGGTCAATGGCGATTACATGGAATGTTGATAATTATTATTATTATTATTATTATTATTATTATTATTATTATTATTATTATTATTATTATTATTATTATTATTATTATTATTATTATCGTCGTCGTCGTCGTCGTCGTCGTCGTCGTCGTCGTCGTCGTCGTCGCCGCCGTCGTCGTCGTCGTTATTATTATTATTATTATTATTATTATTATTATTATTATTATTATTATTATTATCAATGCTCATGTGCATATGTGCCTGAGATCAAACGATGCCGCGGGATTATTGTTGATACCCGGTTTATTGTAGCATCTTATTTGTGAGCTATTACGTTACCCACTCCACCAACCCCCCAACCCCACCCCACCCACCCCCAAAACATTTTACTGTGGAAATACAATTTTCAAATTACGTTAAAAGACATTTTGATTTACCTTTGAACCAAATTATTCCATGTTAACATTTTGTTAGTTGCAAAACTATGGTGCGCCAGAAAATACTTAAAGGATAACTAACCCCATCTCGTGATAACTATTCAAATAATCTAATAGGCCACTCATAAACTATGCGGGTAATTTTATGCTTTTTATCATGCCACTAAAGAAAGATATTCAGGTTTTAGTAGCTAAATGTTGATACATTTCTACACCATATGATGGCTGTCATGATTTACTTTTCAACCAATCAGAAAAAAGGCTAGTGTGTCTGCCTCCATATATACACACAGCCATAGAGGTGCCATCTATAGTTGGACAATGTGGTGTAAAAGCAACCATACAGGTACGCTGTTGACTATTTTGAAACTAATTTGACTGGAAGTTGTTGCTGCCTTAGGCAGCAACAACTTCCAGTCAAATTAGTTCAAAAATATTCAATAAGATCAGTATTACATAATAAAGAATGCAATGCATTGGCACTTACATGACATCATGCACTGCCGCTTGAGGACATAAAATGGCGGCGATTCATTGTTCAACATTTACTTGATATTACAAAGACAATAATTGGGATACAAATAAGAGAATCTTACAGAATATGAATGATATGCTATCTATATACCATAATCTAT
Source organism: Chaetoderma sp. LZ-2023a (assembly GCA_034401795.1). Taxonomy (NCBI): domain Eukaryota; kingdom Metazoa; phylum Mollusca; class Caudofoveata; order Chaetodermatida; family Chaetodermatidae; genus Chaetoderma; species Chaetoderma sp. LZ-2023a. The sequence continues at coordinate 84,390,098 of CM067375.1, forward strand.
CGGTACAATGCAACATTTGAGATGAGATTAGCATCGCTTTAATAATCTAAGCTTAGTGTGTACGTAGACCTTTCTCAGCCTATGAACTCTGGAAATATCTCCGGGTATGCATAAACTAAAGATCACTGAGACCTAGATGAATATATAGGTTAGTATCTCGTACCGAATACATTTCAAACATACAAACTGGCTTTAACTCGGTTTTAAGCATTGTATGTAAACAAACCAACAAAGCATCGCGTGACTTACCCTGTCCTGTGGGGACCGGGGAGCATGATATATATTTTTTATTATTGACATGTACGCATAACCGGTAAATGGTCAAAGCTCTTGTTCAGCACACCTGGCTTCATCAAGTGGACCAGATTGACGCATTATATAGTATAGTATATCAGCAGCAGCAGCAGCAGCAGCAGCAGCAGCAGCAGCAGAAGTGGTAGCGGCAGCAGCAGCAGCAGCAGCAGCAGCAGCAGCAGCAGCAGCAGCGGCAGTAGAAGTAGTAGCAGCAACAGCAGAAGCAGACGCAGCAGCAGCAGTAGTCGAAGCAGTAACAGCAGCAGTACTGTGTGATTCAACAACACATAAGTAAGCTGATAAGATGGATCTTTTGTGATGTCGAAGTTGAACCCTTTAACACTCATATCAGTCAAAATGGCTTCTGCAGTGTTCTTGAGAAATGTCCATTTGCAGACCAAGCGAAGACTATTTTTGGAAATTTAGCGCTGAAATGACTGACTCGATAACCGAGCGAGTCATTCCAGTGGCAAATCTTTAAAAAAAAATAGCCTTCTCTTGGCCTGCAAATAGGTATTTTCTATGAGAAAATTGAGATTTTCTTGAACAGATTTAAGGCTTAAAGGGCTAAGACCATGCAGAAATCTGTTGACTATGGTCACATTCTCCAATCCAAATGGAAAGGAGGGTGGGTGCTATGGGAATAGGGGATGGGGTAACCCCCATCCCCTATTCCCATAGCACCCAGCGTCCTATTTATGCTACTTGGCCGTACTACCATCGAAGTTCTGTTATATGCTTTCAAGCGTGTCCATAACTATCGCAAAACTAACACAATCAAAAAGTGGTCATCGTAGATATGTGACGGCTTTAAGCCATCCCAATGGAGAGATCCAATTTGTCACTCAAGTATCTGAGGCCTACATCTGATACGATATCACAATTATAAAGTCACATTTATGAAGACTTATAGCTAGGTCACCAAAATTGAATAATCAGCCACAAAGTGTACGAATTCACCTTTCCAGAGTATTCATATATTAATCTGACGTCATATGATGTCATAATCAGCTAAGCGGCGTGTAGGATGACGTCATAATCATTAGGTCATAAATGATTCTATAGTCTTTAACTCTTGATAGTCCGATACGTTGTACGAATTGCATATCTCTACTATTTAATAAATATGCTGTTACATATTTTGAAACTAATTTGACTGGATACTGTTGCGGCCATAGGCAGCAAAAGCGCCCAATCAAATTTGTTCCAAAATATCCAATATATTACCTGTATAGTTTTCTGGAAATTTATAGAGATCGATCGATCCCAACACGAGCGGGGCATAGCTAAAAATGGAAACGTCCATTGCATGTCTTTGATGAAGTTACAATTGAATAAGCATTCTGTTGAATATTTTGAAACCATTGATTCCAAGACAAGTATAATGTGGGCTGAGCTCAGCTAGAAATGGACGGGTCATAGCTAAAAATGGACCCATCTATGGCACATAGCTTTGGTGATAGGCTCATTAGACGCATGGTCCCAAAAGGAAGAGACCTGTATTGACCGGTTTTAATGTAGACTCAATCACATGCGTCTTGCATTGTGTTTAGTTCTCCCCTTCTCGATTATCGTATCCTATTATGTAGGCTTGCTGGATGTCAAATTGTTCTGAATTTAGGGATTGTGTCGAGACACAGTCCACTATCTCCATATGCTAACAAAGATGTGTCAATAGTATTAGCATGCTCATGACGTGGGCAGCCTTTCTATAATGTGTCTCACTTCTGATCCAGCCTTCCGATATGGCGTTAATGGGTACGGTCAAATATGAATATTAAAACCCGACTCTTCTTGAAACCATGCCAACAGGATGAATCAGAACTAGGGTAGATTATACTATATTATACCACCATATTATAGAAAATGTTATTTACACATCTCAGTCAACATAGAGATTTAAAAAATACTTTTAGGTACTTGGTTGTCCCCCCCCCCCCCCCCCCCCCCCCCCTCCGCCATTGAGTGTCCTGGTGTTTGTATCTGAATATCTGAATTGTATCTGAATTTATTTTATGTAGCCCACTGGGAAAAGATTTCAGGGGTCTTTGCAACAATACAATGCGTATTGCATTGCCATTGGTGTGAATAATTAACTTTAAATATGAAATCTTCATTTTATTGACTATATCTATAGCTGTATATTTGGTGCGGTGGGGGAAATCACTTATGCTGTTCGCCTCACCTACCCAAGTTTATTTACGGAACACGCCCCCTTGTAACCCCGTGTTCCACTAACCCATAAAGAGACTTTCTTAAAATTCATCTGCAGAGTTGCAGGAATGATTTTCAAAGTGGATGAGCTTAGAATCTATGAGGTCTGGGTTCATTCTCCACCACTAATATCTCCTCAGCAATCTAATCACACAACGCCGACGTATCTAACACAGCCTGTTTTGAGTAAGTGAAGTTCATTCAGTATCACTGTCCGATCATATATTTCTTTTCGATAATTCTGTGGACCGGTATTAAGAAGGATGCTATAAAGTAGAAAACTGACCAATCGCGATGCAGCATTTATATAACTTGGGAGATGTAAGCCCTATAGTTACGCCTCTTCTAGGCGTAATCCCTCTTTCATGAATACCGACCTTGATGGGCTGGTGACAGGTTCGTAATGGATCTTTCCATTTTTAGCTATGCCCGCCCATCTCTAGCTAAGCTCCTACCCACACTTCGCCGTGTTGGGATTGATCAATCCCCGAATTCCCTAACTATAAATTTTCCTGAAAACTCTACAAGTAAACTGTTGGATATTTTATAACTAATTTGACTAGGTGAATCACTATGATGTCATTCTACACGTCGCGTAGTTGTTTATGACGTCATTATGATGGATTGATAAAGTCGAAAAGTCTGTTATATATCTGCATCACTAGATGTAACCATGATTGTTTTGATCATTTTATAATAATTTTGCCTTTGATTATTTTTAAAGAACATTCTGGTCAATAACTTTTGATGTGATTTTGCCTGTGGGTTTGTATGTGAGATCAGCGGTGAAAGGGTTGTTTAATGGCTTTTAGTGTACATGTGGAATTGCAACTATGCCTGGCTGACTCAGATAACGGTTTGGCTGCGTGCTGCGTGTAAACACAGCTGGCAATTTTGATAGAAGATCTGAGACGCTGTGACAATTAGACACAATAAATGTCACAGATACCGGACCAAACTACCAACTTATCGTCAAGCACTGCTTTGCGATGTTCGGTGGGATAAACATTTGCCACCGCCATTTGAACTGTGACTTATTTATGGGTGATATGGTTTGTGATTTGACTGGTTAATTGGAGCCACGTGTTTTGGATTCTGATTAAAGCTGACGAGCCTGTCCCGTTGGAGTGAAAAAAAGGAGTTGGGATTGAAACTTTGGACGAGTGATGTGGAGTTTGGAGAGAAGCTAGCTAGGTTGTAGGGAAGTGAGAAGGTGTGTTGGGCAGAACCCACACAAAGAGTTTGAGCTGTTGATTTGCCAAATAGGTAAATACGTTTTAGAAAAAGTTACCTCGTTGCCAAACAGGCACATAATTAAGTTAGTCAACAATAAACATACGGTTGTGTTGATTTGCCCAACAGGCAAACAGACCAAAATATAACCGACTGTGATTCTAACTGAATTTGTGAGTAGCTATTACTCACAATCTAATATTTGCAACATGCACATTGACCGACCCAGGCACGCTAAGCATCACACGTTGTTCTACAGTACTTCTGATTCAACACGTACCAACTGTGATTAGGTTGCTGCTACTCCAAATCATAGTACTCCCAATGATAGATGACCACAGCGGAGTTGCTTCAGACGCAATAGACATGCTTCTGGTGCATACTGCTTGCAAACGTTCCACTTCAGAAGTTGACAAATTCCATTAACAACTCGATTTCGTAATAATTAAAGAAACTTTCCTTTGACGTTGCTTATTATTATCATTATCTAGATAAAGAAAGATAGCACCTATTATACTGGAATGGATTCTAAGAAGAAAAGTCTAGAGAAGTATGTGTGCACATTGTCACCGGAACTCCTCAAGAAAGCAAAAGAGGAACTGAATGAGGATCCAGAACGACGGGAACAGGATATACAGGATCTTCGGAAACGGGTTGAAAAATATCCGGGTAATTATATTATAATAATATTATAATAATATAATAATGAACGGATACACGCGTGCGTGCGTACGAGCATGAGTGCAATAGTTCAAACCACCACACCACACACACCCCTCCCCCCCCCCTAAAATAATTTGGTCGGTAATGGTCCAATGCATATAAGATGCTAATTTTTTTAGAATACATCAAAATGGGAAGAGAGATATGTCCGCCCGTCTTGAAGACAAACTGAGGGTGATCACCTCCGGTATAGTCTCAATGTTCCATCTAAATCAGAATAATCCAAGGATCCGTGCGTATTCTCCTACATGGACTGCCTTGAATCAACAACTAAACTCCTAATGTGGTAAAATCTCTAAATAAAAATCAACCGTGACACGCTAGCTGTGTAAGTGCCAATATTCAACCTGTAGTGATACAATACGGAGGGGTCTCATACTCTTTATGGATAACCACTACTACCTCTGATTCCGAGGACTTGTCATTAAAGCTCACTATTACATCTGGATATAAATGTCATGCCTACAATGCTAACTCTCCATACCGGAGTGGTCACTAAACCACGCCTGAGTTTTAGACAATTCAGTGTTTCAACTTAGTTCAATTTTCAGCCGGTCTGGATATTTATCCGATATGGAGACATTTGACTTAATGGGTGTCTAACTAGGGGCATAGGCACCAACAGCACCCAGTCATATTAGTTACAAAATATTCAACAGTTTCCCTGTACAGTTTTCAGGAAATTGATAGCTAGGGCATTTGGGGATCGATCAATCCCAACACGGCGAGGTGTGGGTGGAGCTTAGCTAGTGATGGGCGAGGCATAGCTAACATGGAAAGGTCAATTGACATGGCCTAAACCTGTCTTAGCACGCGCACCCCTTCCACTCATGTGAACTGGATCTGTGCCACTTTTTACCTTTGAAATCGAACCAATCGAATCAATCGAACCAGTGAAGTAGTCATCGAATCTTACTCAATCAGTCCACCTTTGAATTTAGTGGCTTGAACTGATGAAATGGGCATGGGCATGGCACACGGATATGATGCACGCAACACCCACTAGGTCTATGGTTCTTAAAAGAAAAGTGTAGATTCACGTGACAAGCAGACTTAGTGAAAGTTTTTTTTTTATACAGAGAAACAACTGAGGAATCCAGTTTCTCAGTCAATCATATGACGTCATAATTAACGACGTCACATATAAGTTGACGTCATAATCAATTACGTCATGAATGATGCGATTTGCTAAATCTTAAACGCATTGTAGTCCGTCAGGCTGTACGAATTGTAGGTCTTTGCTATTTAGTAAACATTCTGTTAAATACTTTGAAACTAATTTGACTGGGCTCTTTTGCTGCCATAGGCTGTTTACGTGCATTAGTTTTCTAGAAATTGAGATTCAGAGAGTGCAGGGATCGATTGATCACAACACGGACACAACGTGGGTGAAGCTTAGCTTGAGATGGACGGGGCATATAGTTGAAACGTCATTCCTCCACTAACAACACAAGCGCTGACAAATCATTCCATTAGCAATGCAATGTTTTGATCAACATAGAAAACACGGCCTTATCTACCTCTTTGTGCTATATGTCAATTATATGGCCACCTACCACATAATGGAATAATTACTCTTATTTTAACAGTCTGATGACAAGTATCGTTTATATTGGTTAGCCATCCCGATAATGATGATTTTGGCCCGTTACAAGGAGGCGGGTGGGGTGTGTGGTTAGGGATACACCTATTAGATTAAGCCTATTATCGTTATATAATGTGAACTGACAGCACTATAGCCAATGTTAACTTGTGATCTTATTTTTAAAAGATGTATCTAAACGTGAGGTGGGATACTTAGCTTTGTTGTGATAACTCCTTCACTCAGAAATACAGTACCAATAGACATGTTTATTTTGTATCTGAATTGAGACAATTTAAAAATCCCTTCGAATACGTGATATGAACTACCTGTTTAGATTAAGAAGGTTTGAACTTTTAGTCTAAGTTAGAGGTAATCATGGGGTTTTACAGAATTGTGATAACTGACTCATTCACATGCCGTGAGACTCATCCATTAGCCTATGTGCTGAATTAAAGAAAGAAAACAATTTATACCCAATTAGATTATTGTTAACGCGTATAATTAATATTTCTAAACTAAGTTGACTGAGATTTTGTTCTGCAAACAACAGCTGCACCTTGCAGTCACATTAGTTTCAAAATATTGGCAAATTTAGCGACATTCATGATAAGCAATTTAGTGGGAATACAACATAGCAGAAATGTTGACTTTTGTATGTTCAAATTGGTCTCCGTTTTAGCCCTTTAATTGACAAATTTGGTCAATAAAATTACAATTATCTCATGGAAAATGTCAATTTGCTGACTAAGGACGATTATTTTTGAAAATTTACAGCTGGAATGTCTGGTTTCATTATCTAGCTAGTCATTTCAGTGGTAATTTTTCAGAATTTCAAAACTAAACATCTTTATGTCTACAAATTGATAGTTCTCAAGACAACTGCAAAGGCCGACTTAGTAACAATATTTAGAAGCAAAAAATGATTAATCAGTATTGGATAAACCGAAAATTTAATTAAACTCGTTTTTTTTTGGTTTGAGCATGATTACAGCGGTTTGCAAACCGTCACCATATTGATCCGATTTACGATGTGAGATCGGTATATCGCGCAGCTCTACCTCCTATACACTTTAACACAAGTTATCGAAAAAACTAGTTGAAAACCTCTCACCGTTATCCTTATATTACCCATTCAAACACACAACATAAGCTACCCAATCACCCCGCTGCACGCACCAACACTCACCCCACCTACACACCCTGCATACACGCACGCACTCATGCACGCACGCACGCACGCACGCACGCACGCACGCACGCACGCACGCACGCACGCACGCACGCACACACTCACTCACCCACGCACGCACGTACTCACGCACGCACACGTACCTACATATTAACTCACACACCATGTACACATACATCCGCAACGCCAAACACACTATCACAACCACCCTACACACATACACATACACACATCAAACACATCACCGCGAGAATCACAACCACAGAATTAACTTGCTCACTACAAATTCAGGTCACAATGATCTATAATACACCATAAATCCCAACTAAAGCTAATTCCTGTTAATTTACAATACGCCTGGCTAGCAATCCAGGACATCACCATCCCACGGAAACCGTGGTGGCAGTCCTACACAGGCCAGGGTCCACATTGCTATTTCCACTACTACAGGTTCTCGCGTAAGGCTGAATGCCGGAACTCGCCGGCACGCGTGAAATACTGCTTTTAATCTCAAAACTTCTGCGAAGTGCTTTCAGGAAACCAGAGTAATTACTAATATGCGTATTTATTTTGCTTTAATATACACAGGCCTGCATGCACGCACAGACGGTGCATTCCTTATTCGTTATCTCAGGGCTCGCAAATTCAATATTGATCGTGCCTTTGAAATGCTATTAAAATTCTACCAGATTAAGCAGGACAATCCGGAGATATTCGACAATCTTCAACCATCTGAAATCAGTCATGTCCTGGACGAGGAGATGATGCTCGTGCTACCAGATAGAGATGAGCAGGGATGTCGTGTCATTATCTACAAAATGGGTGAGTGGGATACAGTATAATGCCGCGTGAAATTAGTGGGAGGCGGTATACTGTGTGCGTGCACTTGCTCGACGATAGATTTGCTAAATTGTATGCCCGGTCTGCTCCCCACCAGGTTATATAACCCCAAGTTGTGTGTCAACTACTTGCCGTGGATTTATCTATTTCAATTTCGCAACTTAAAAAATTATATTAATTTATATGGAATGGAATCATCATATGTTAAGATTTATTTCGTTTCATTACACATATGCAAATAATTAACCTTATTAAAGTATGCAATTTTAACAATTTTATTTTCAATCGTTCTGCTGTGAATATGCACCTTTAATAACAGATACTAATATGTCGGCCCAAGAATAATTAGTTTCCTAGAAAATATTCTCTTCATACGCAACAATTTCTCGTCTTTACTTTATTCTGGTTACGAAGCTACTTCGTAAAGATCCTTATCAATCCTCCTGCAGGGTTAGTCCTTTGTCTAGATACTTTTCGCGTGCTACCCACCCATGGACCTTCTTCTTCTTCTTTTCGTTCGCTGATCATACCGTCAGTCCTGTAAGTGACTATCGACATGATCATAACCCATGGACCTGATTCACGACATAACTGACACTTATTCCTGTTTATACGTTCTTCTTTTTATACACTCTGGACGAATAAGGACTATACTTCCGTGTCTTGATCATCTAATTATCATCGAACGTTATTTTGGGTCGCAGCATATCTCCTAATTGTTGAAGTATCCCTATGTTATCTTTCCTAAGGTACTTGGAAATACGGGAGGTGATGTATGTCAACTACAATATGCGAACCAGGCGTAACTTTCACGCCATTATAACCAGTTAGTCCAGGAGCTAATTTTCAAAAGAGGCCTAGAAAAATGATTTCGTAGCACACCCAGTATTCAGAAAGTTTGACTATATTATGTTAGTATGCTGTCTTGGGCATATCCCGAGCTCTGTTTTACAATCAAATTGTGGTATTACTAAATTGTGACATGCCAATTTACATGACATGGTGTAATTGGCTTTTTGCCTTTTTCACAATGGTAGATTCAGCGGAAATTCTTAGCAAACTTGTATTTCGTCACCTCTCATCACAATCTTAACCAGAATTGAAACAACTGATTACATTTCACAAATGTATATGTTAGCACCATAGTTCTGGACGCACATGCTCGGTTTTGAGAATAAAGATGTGCTTTAAATACCTGTTGCAATAACGGTATCTGTGTAAGAATAAAGTCAATAATTTTGGAATTTGTTACTAATTATTCGGACGAATGATGCACAGAATACGTGTAGACAAGCTGGAATATCACACATAGTTTTCGCATATGTACTAAAGCAGAAAGATTTAATAAGCTGTATAATTAACTGTATTTTGGAGAATGTCACAGGTTTCAGTGCAGAGTAAATCGTTTGCTTTGCACTGGCACAAATCTGTCCTTCTACATGCTGATTTATGACATCTACATGATGTGAGTACAATTAGTCCAGTCGGAGCGGGTTCTTTTGACATAAGAAGTTTACTTAAGTTTAAGTAAACCATCCATGAGGGGCCCCAGCCACGTCCGTTTGGAGATTGAAGATTAAGAACTGCATGCAATGAATTTCTTCAAACAAAAGCTGTATTTCCATCATTCTTTGTGGCATATATGTTACATACAAACTTGTCACATAACATCTCAGTATCCGAAGTTAGCTTTTTCTTTTTGCTAATCCAAACAACGCACTTGTACTGTCACAACCCATACGTGTGTAAAAAGCATGGTAGAGCCATGCACATTGATGGGCCAGACACTTGTGCAGCATTATGTATTGGAATGTAACGCAACGTGTCCTCTATGCCCATACGGAACGACAATTCAGTACCATGGTGTGAACTATCGAATATATACTAAGTACTGCCGCATCAGTATCTGAAGACTGTATAAAAACCCTTGTGTGGTCTTTAGACGCATCCAGTGCACGCAACATCATGCACGTATCTGCTTCCTCATGATCTGCTCTAAGCTCTCCCAAATAATTTGTTTTATACTGAGAAATGGCAACAACATCCATGCCATCTTTAAATCTACCAGAAAGAATGACTGTATTGTCAGCAGACAGCATGTTGGTCCAATGTCACGCCGTCGTTCACTGAGAAAGGACACTAAGTTACTTTTGCTCACTCGGTTGCTAATGTACTTGCTCGATTGTTTTGGGACATGAATATTTTCGCCAGCAATCGTTACTTCAAATTTGGTGGAAGAACCGCTTTTATCCCCTCTTCTGTGTTTATAGACTCGGGTCTGTCATATTTGTCACAAACTGTGGCTACTTTGTTGCAGGCTGTCTGGTTCAGTGGCGCAGTAATAATCTGCCAGTACTTATCTGCCAATTGTCCAAATGTAAATATGCCTCCGATTTTAACCATCTGCACAATGACCATACCATGCACTACATAGGCTGTCGGACGTGACTTATCAGAAGGTGGACACCACCCCTCAACTTTAACTTCTTTCTCAAGTTCAGCTAGTAAAACACTTTTGACATTCTTTCTGAGATGTTCCATTGGTATGCGCCAAAGACAGTTCATACGTCTGAACTTCTTTCAAATCAACATCTCGAGACCTTGCAGAAATAATCAGTCGACCAAATAGTTTCCTATCAGAACTCACATTTTGTACGGCTAGGCATCCCGAAAGCTCTTGCTGTTTGTGTTCTGCCCCTCATGGAACAAATCTATCCATATTCTCCTTACCAACCTCCTCGGTGCACACGAGTCTCTTGCTGATGTTATTTGGTAATGCAACCCCATTTGCAATATTCACAAGTGGAGGACACTCGCTGTCATCGTTGTCTGGAAGTGTAAATGGATTTGTCAGTAGATCTAATGAGAACACTGAGAGAGGCTTCTGCACATTGGAGTCATCCCTATTGAATGAGCGGTCCCAGCTTCATTGTGGATTCCAAAGGTGTGACTGCCTTGTAAGCCACACATCTGCTTTGTGGCGTTTGTTATTGCTGCCCTCTCATACCTTTTTCTTACACAGATACTATAGCTAGTTAAAAAAACACCTCTCCAGAGCACCTGGCTATTGTGTGATTCCAATAATACCACCGCACTTTTTAAAGTCTAGATTGACAGATTGCTCTAAGGCCATATCTGCCCACACTTGATTGAATGGCTGATTTGAGCGACTGACTGAATGATTTCCGTTCATGAATTGTTCATGCACATGTGGATGTATACTTAGAAGTTGTTTCATATCGGCAAGATAGACAGGCAGCCATCTTGCATACCTGTTTCATTCGATAGAGAGGAAGTATGGTGTCATCATAGCAGCAGCCGATAAGTGTGACTGCCAATCTCCATATGAATATAAGTGTTCCAGAATGTTAAGAGATGTGATTTCGAACCTACTTCCACTTTAAAGGATGTTCACACATGCTGGAATTTAATCAAGCATATACACACTTGTCTGAAGCTTTCTTGCAGCTGTTGTATCTCGCAGCTGTTGTATCTCACTAATGCTGCTGCGGAACATCTAGATTTTGTCATTGATCGTCTTCCCTTCTGCTGGTTGTGCTTGTTTATCATGCTCTCCATTCTGCTGAACCCATTTCGAAAAAGACTGCAATTGCAAGTGCAGCGGTGCTTTAAGAACCAATTTGCGGACCCTCACTCTTCAATTGTAGGATTTCCCTTTATTTAAGTAGAGCAGAAGCAGGGATACTAATGTATATCTTGGCTTCTATTAGGAGATCTTCTAAGGCGGAGTCATCAAACATCTTTCAGATAACAGCTAAATAGGTTAGTGCATTGTGAAAGCACCTCCCACCTCTTCTGATCATTCTTTTCCAGCGCTTTCATAATTTTCTGAACTTGTTTCCAGGTTCAGGTCCAGTCTTAGTGCATCTGCTTGGAGGTATTTATCATGCTGGCACCATTCCTTCTTGACAGCGTTGATGAAGGATCACACAACTGGACTTTTATCAAACACCCACACTCCAGAATATGTTGTTCATTAGCCAAGGCCCTTCTTATTGATTGCTCTGCATGTATAACCCACTTCAGGCGTGGACAAAATTGCATTCTTTGATACATCACAAGAGTGGTTGAGTGGGTTGTCTGTTTACCATCTAAGCTTTCTTCAATGAAATCATTGTTATCAGCAGCCACTTGAAGGAACCCGTTGGGAACAATGTTTGTTGTTATTACAACTCCATACTGTGTCGACTGATCAAACACTTCCAGTGCCATGTTAGTGTCAGTGGCCAAACTGATTTACTTTCTTTCTTCTATGTGATGCACAATCGACTATATCTTGACCTATCATCAGTACATACCGTTCAGCTGCTTCATTATTACCTTCTGATCTAAGATCTCCAAACTGATCTTCTACTAAATCTGTTTTAAGTGATAACCCATCTCATAAACTAATAATGCTTTGGGGGATAACTTCTTTTGCTTTTCCGAGTGTAAGATTGTCGATGTCAGCTTGTTTAATGTTGAGTCCCTCAGAAATTTGCAGATCTCCTTCTTTCACGTAGTGCCATCTGAACAATATGGCATCTCCTGGTACTGTGATGTATTCGGGGTCGTATTGGAAGCTGCGTTTATCACAATAAAGATATATCACTCGAATAAACAAGTTCTGGTTGGAGGGATCTGACTGCTGGTGAAATACAATTGAATCCTGAAAGTAGTTTTGCAGTTGCCTTTTCAATCGTTAGGAGCAGTAGTTGGGTTCGAGTTCGATTTTAAACCGATGAATACAGAAATCCCAGTTTCAAAGGAAACACGGCCCGTCAGGTAAAGACTTTGTTGGATATTTTGAAACTAATTTGACTGGAACCATTGTTGCCATAGGCAGTACTTGTTCCAGTCAATTTGCTTTCAAAATATTCAACAGAATAGATCATACCCTGTAAGAATTTAAATATTTAAATGGTTCTATAGCTCCTTTGGTAGAACAGATGTGATGGGATGCCGTAATCCTTACGTTATTTGATTATGGCACCATTTCAAGTGACCTCAATTTGTGTATGGCATGACATTGTGACATGATTACTAAGTAAATAGTTAGACATTTCTTAACCATTATCTTGCTTGTCCCAAGAGCGGGTCAAGATAATAAAAGCGGAATGAGCTGCGCTAAAGGCGAGTACAGCCATGCGAAATGAATATTGAATAATTCAGCAGAAAAGGGTTAATTTGACTAAATGTTTTTGTACTGTTTCAGCAAATAGATGCATTTGGGTTTTGTAAACATAAACCATGGGTGTTTGGTAAAATTTTGGTTTTAAAATGATCTTTTCTGAATTTATTCAATGGACCTAAGATATGACCTTCACCTTTGATCTTTGACTCTGACCTTTGACTTATTGATTCAAACTGTATTGAATATCAAGTTCAGTATATATGCCGTATTTGGTCAATCTATCCTCTTCACCTTTTGAGTTATTCCGTAGACGCACATGTATAACTATGCACTGATGCACAGCCAGGCACACAGTCAGGTACTCAGCCAGGCACAGAGACAGATGATCAACACACCCTATACAAACTAATGAAAGAGCTAATTAGTGATACCACAATTATGTAGTACAACAGGTCTCAAAATCTTCCATAGATATTCCCCAAGTTAGCTACATTTAGATGTAGTCATCAAAGCAGTATCATGGTTACTTCATATATTTATGACAGCTAAAGCGAACCACACCTTTGCAAAAAGTGTATTATAATAATGCTATGTGCAACTGTCATTGCAAGAAACAATGAACCATAACAATAACTAGAATGATATTATTTGTCTTTCCTTGTTACAGGAAGATGGGATCCAGCAAAAGTCAGTCCAGTAGCTAGTTTTAGATCCTACCTCATAACACTCATGAATATAATCGAGGTGAGCATGTTGCCATGGGGATACTATATATATATATATATAATTACACATGTGTTGTTCAATTGTTAATAAGACATGTTAACATAGCGATGTTCACTGATGAATATCTAATGCAGATGGCTTTCTTCATTTCTTCTGCTCACAGCAAACTCTGTTACGAAAGGAATAGCATCTCCCCTACGCGCAGTAAACTCTGCCATGAAAGGAAGAGAATCGCTCGTGCTCTCAGTAAAGTCTGCCATGAAAGGAAGAGATCTTCTGCTCTCAGCAAACTCTGCCTCGAAAAGAAGAGTCTCTTTTCGGCTATCAGCAAACTCTACCACGAAATGCAGAGTAGCTCTTCTTCTCTCAGCAAACTCTGCCACGAAAGGAAGAGTATCTCTTCTGCTCTCAGCAAACTCCGGCACGAAAGGAAGAGTATCTCTTCTGCTCTCAGCAAACTCCGCCACGAAAGGAATATTATCTCTTCTGTTTCAGCAAACTCTGCCACGAAAGTAAGAGTACCTGTTCTGCTCTCGGCAAACTCTACCACGAAAGGAAGAGTATTTGTATCTTTTAAGCTTCAGCAAACTGTGCCACGAAAGGAAGAGTATCTCTTCTGCTCTCAGCAAACTCTGCCACGAAAGGAAGAGTATCTCTTCTGTTTCAGCAAACTGTGCCACGAAAGGAAGAGTTGAACATAGCAATAGTTGTATCCATTTCTAGCTATGCCCCGCCAATTTCTCACTAAGCTCCACCCATGTTTTCCATGTGTTGGGATCGATTTATATAACCTGAATCTTTAATTAGCAGAATGGTAAGCTGGTGAATATTTTTAAACTAATTTTACTGGGTGTTCTTGGTGCCTATGTCAGCAACAGCGCCCTGTCAAATTAGTTTCAAAATATTCAACAGAATGCTTATTAAATAGTAAATCTATCAAGACATAAAATTCGTACAACTAACTGACTATCCCAGCTTCATGACGGAGTATTCTTTCTCAATTATGATTGTGCCGTCATCCTACATGTTACATAATTCATTATGACGTCGTATACTTCAGCAACAGACTAGATTCATCAATTGTATTACTGTTTCAGTGGTGTAGTGTCAGATTTTGTGGTGCAGGTGCTGGGAGAATGGGAATGATAATACTATAGTATTCTACAGATGCGTGATGTACCGCAGCTACGCTCTGGGCCACTGTTGCACATCACTTGCCTCTCAAAATTTATTCTCTACAATTTAAATTATATTTGTTGAATGGATTCTATTGGAAATGGAATCTCCGATCTGGAAACATCTTTCTCTGCTAAACTACTTCAAGCATATATATATAAACATATCTGTATTTTCTATATATATAGGATGAAGAAACTCAGGTGAATGGTATCGTGTTTGTGCAAGATCTCAAGGATGGCACACTTAGCCAAGTGTATAACTTTTCACCAAGTCTTCTCAAGAAATCATTTGAATTATTCCAGGTACAGATGCCAAATATGTTTGTAGTGAGTGGAAGAATTGAAAGAATCCTTTAAAACCTTTGACAGGCAAAATTTAGTACAATTTATTACATCGGTCATTGGGAACATCAATATGCGGATGGCACCTTGGGTCACATGGGCGTCAAAATTAGGTTATAACTATTCATTCTCCAGCGGCGTTCATCAACAATAGTAGCAGGTCTCCCCATTTATTGATCGTTTAAAGATCAACTTGGCAAATATATCCCTAGTTCATTTGTTCGTTCGTTTTTAATGGCCACCCATAGTGACATTATACATTAGAAGAATGAAAATTATGCGAATATATGTATACTGAAAAAACTAGTGCTACAGCCCATGCAAATTTTCACGCTATTGAAACCTATGGAATTTCAAATGTATTGAATCCTATGGGAATAGACCTTTCCACTTTATCCACCCATCATATGACGTCATAATCAACTATGTGACGTGTAGAATGACATCATAATGAATGGCATCATTATTACATCATGAATGACGTAGATAAGTACATCATGTACGCATATTTGAAGATGGACTATGGGTTACTGTACGAATTGTATGTCTTCACTATTTAATAAATATTCTGTTGGATATTTTGAAACTAATTTGACTTGGCACAGTTGCTGCCATAGGCAATGCTTGCAAATCTGGCATGCATGACAACCATCAGTCCACTGACAAACCACGCATCGCAATCAAACCCAAGCCAGAATGATGTGCAATGCTTGCGGACAGTTAGGGCATACTAAGCGCAGGTGCCCGAATAAGCCAAAGGGCCAACAAAAACCAAACAGGGATATTACTTGTTTCAATTGTGGCAAGAAGGGCCACATGGCGAGATAATGCTGATCTGGCCAGTCACCCAGCCAGAATGTGCACAAACTGCCACCACAAAGACAAGGACCCAAGAGATTCAAATTATATCCAGAAATGTTGGAAGTGTGGATCCACAAACCATCACGCTGATCAATGCCCGATCTATGGTAACTACAAACAGCATGAAGACATGGATATCTATATGGTGATGACTCCAGCATGGGGATTGCGTAACGTGAGATGGGACAATCAAAACCATCTGGCACCGGAGTCTTATGAAGATCAAGACGGATTCATTTTGACAAACGAGTACATCAACGTATATGGAGGGACCATGAAGACCCATGGTGAAGTGGTTAATGGCGATGGCAGCAATACTCTTGATGACTGCCGCTACCATTATGGGAGCAGAAGCGACAGGAGGAGACGATTCTATGCTGATGCTATAGCTGGGAGAGACGGAGCATACCGTATGCAGCAGTTAAATGGTCATGGAGGGAATGTGCAACCGACCAGTTCCGGGTGATATCGGTAAGCATAGTATTGATGTTCTTATAGATACTGGTGCCAGTACATCACTCATTAGGAGTGATATTTGGAAGACCTTGCTGGATACTAGGCCCATAAGGAAGACACAGGTCTTGTTAGCTGTAAATGGTTCCCCTATATATGTGTTAGGTGGAATTCAGGTCAAGTTTCAAGGTGCTAGACCCATCCCCGTCATAATCATTAAAAAGATGAGGCATGAGGGATTGATTGGGGCAGATGCATTACACGAAGGTGGGGCGATCATTAATTACAAGAAAGCTGAGATGGAGTGGTTTGGGCAAATGTACAAACTACACTTACCATATAGGCACCAGAATCAATACTATGTAGAGGCCAGTATCACGGAGACGACCGGTCACAAAGCCATCGACAATGTTCTGAAGGAATATGTTATCTTTGATACCGCACATCCCATGGAACTAGGTAAGAATCCTTTAGTTCAATGTACGATTCTCACTAATTCACTGATGATAAGGCAGCTTGCATATAGAATACCTCTAATGAAAGCTCACATTGTAGAGGACCAAGTTCAGGAAATGTGAGATACGGGAGTGATTAGACCTTCGTCATCACCCTGGGCATCACCCATCACGCTCCTTCCTAAGAAAGAGGGAACGACATGGTTTTGTATTTACTACAGATGGTTTAATGTGGTAGTACCTCGTGATAACTACCTTTTGCCGAATATATCGGATATTTTTTATGGAATGCAGGGAGAAACTCTGTTTTCTACAATCTATCGTTTGTATGCTGATGCTTCTTCCTATGCAATAGGTGCAATCTTGGTCCAGGAAGATGACCAAGCCATGGAGCAAGTGATACAGTACGTAAGCAGTACACTCCTGGATAGACAGCTTAATTGGCCGGTTATTGAGAAAGAGGCGTATGCTGTAGTATATGCTCTTAAGAAGTTTCGACCTTATTTGTTCGGAGCTGAGTTCACTGTGTTTACCGATCACAAAACTCTTAAGGGTTTGTTTGTTGGAGAGGTAAGAAACATGAAGGTTCAATGTTGGGCATTGCTCATTGCCAAGTATGGATGTCAGATTGAGTACATTAAAGGCAAATACATCCTCGGGAAGCTGCAACATTTGACACTGGTGATTACATAATTCCAGAGGTAGAGGATGGGATTTTGCCGTATATTCCTCTAGATGTATATGGGATCCCGTACCAGGATTTATGTGAAGAACAGCTTAGGGAGATGTTTGTGGATGTCCCAGATGACTATGCAGTGCATAATGGCGTGCTATACTGTATGCGTGCACTATCAGCATTGGACGCTGATTATACTTGACTTATATTACCTTCCTTATATCGTAAGGAAGTTTGGGAGGAAGCCCATCATTGTGCAGGACACCAAGGCTTGCAAAATACCTTGAGTCTTATCCGCGACTCTTTCTTTAGGAAATCTCTGAGAAGGGATGTTATGGAGATGCTGGATTAATGCATGACATGTCAGGTGCATCAACCCATCACTACTCATCCTAGATATACAGAGATGCCGATGGCTAAGTACCCTGGTCAGATTATTGGGATGGATCTGGCTGGACCATTCATTGAATCACCTAAAGGTAACGCTATATTCTGACCGTAATTGATCATTGCTTTGCATGGGCAGAGGCTTATCCCATTCCTTCCAAGAGAGTGGAGAAGGTTAAAGACAGGTTCTTTTATGAATACTGTACAAGGCATGGAGTCCCTGAGATTTTGATAACCGATCAAGGGGGCGAATTCAACGAAAGAGAGTTGAAGGACTTGTACAGGGAATACGGGATAGATCATCATCGGACCAGTCCTTATCATCCTCAGACGAATGGTAGGACTGAGCAATTTAATCGTACCCTCAAGGAGTTAATACAGAAAGGGGTGAATAATCAAGCTAGAGCATAGGAGAACGAGTTGGGAGCTGCCCTCATGGCTTACTGTAATATTCGTCACGCCACGACTGGTTATACACTGTTTTACCTTACTTATGGTAGATGCAGTAGGTTGCCTATGGCATTGCCCATAGATGGTTTCCAGGATCTAGGTGATCGACTTACTAGTTTGAACAATGCCCTGATCCATGCCTGCACGGCAGCAGAAATATCTCTCGAGCATCATCGCCAGGCGATCGACAAATGCTCTAATGTCGGCGACTTCAAAGTAGGCGATTCTGTGGTAGTTGTGGCGAATGAAGCTATGAAGCTTACGTCATGTAAGGACCATGAGTATGAGGTATTCAAGATTAATGGTCCGGTGGCACATATCCGCCATCAGAGATCTGGTAAGACCCGAGTTCTCAACGTGTCCAAGCTCAGAATTGTTGATTCTGAAATGTGCTGGGATAAGGTTCGAGAACGTCCCATTAGGAAACCTGGTAAGGGTACCACTGCTAGTCATCCCTTATTGGAAAAATCTGTTATGTAGAAAATAGTGGAGTTCCGTAAAGAACCACTGATATCTCCTACACCAGAAGAACCACCTAATATTTCAAAACATGCAAATCCGGTTGGGCCCTCTAATGAGGTAGCCGTTGGACCTCAGGTACCTATGCAAGTGGAGTGTGAACCAGTGCGAATGACCCCTGAATGGGAATCATTAGCAGATGATGATGAGATGGGAGAGTCCATCATGACTGATGGTGATGCATCTATGATGAGTCAGGGTAATTACCGGTCTGGTCGTATTTTGGCCAACGTTCAAATTCTGGCTATAATTTACACAAACATCCACATAAACCCGACTATTTTAGTTCATGGAGGAAAGTCCTGTGCGTAGGCATAATTGATCATCTGATGTCTGATGTGCAGTTTGTCCATTATATAACCTCAGTCATTGATCGTCATATTTCACTCACCACCTGTTAGTTGAACTGTCAACAACATATTTTGTTTATAGACGATCCTAGTTGTGTATAATAATGTGTCAATTAGGGCTGTGGTTCATGAAGATTTTCATGAACCGAACTGGTTCGCGATACACTTGTCCGGTTCACGAACCAGTTCACGAACCATTAATATTCAAAATCTGAACTGATGAAATAGAATTAGAAATATTGTGAAACACAAAATCATTTGCAAAATTCCAAGTGGCTTTAGTGACAGAACACACAACAAATGGTTAGTATGTAACAGCCAGATAAGTTCAAAACACTCAAATAAGTTTCATTACATGGTTAGGTTGTTACTTAGTTAAATAAATCGATACAGGGAACCAGGCTAGTACGGGAACCTCATCTAGACAACACAGATATCTAGATCTGATAGATCTCCTTGAGTTTAAATAGCTGAAATAATTGTGCTGAATACAAATTCATGGCTACTTTGAACTGGATTTTGTATCAAGATGTTACTAGATAATTAGAATGCATAACATTTTGCCAAAAAATATGCCCATATAAACGCAGTTGGTCGAAAAAAATGTTCTAAACAGCGGTTTTACTGGTAGTTCATTTAGTGCGATCTATACTGTAATTGTGTATCTATATCTAGCATTTTATGACATTGACCAATTTGCGGTAGTAACAATTGCGCGCTGAACATCCTCGATTTTAATCAGAAAAAGCACCCCGCATTTTGATTGGATATACTGACTGGTGTTCATTATAATAGCCAATGAAAACGTAATGGAAGAATGATTACAAGAATAATTTGCACACTGTATCATTTCTCTATGAAATCATGGTCGATTTTGCAAATAACAAACAAAATGTCACTTCGCCTTTTCTTTGACAGAGCATGCATGCCGCGTAGACCTTATAGGCCTGTAATATGTTGAGATGGTGTAATACACATGATAACAACATTTTCCTGGCTTGCAATGTCGATATTTGCCAGTAAATTAAACCATTTAAGCGAGGACGGTATGTGTTACCCTAGGACGATTACACTATCATGGGTGTGGGTTGAACTTACTCGGAAAATAATTCAAAATATTGTCGTAAATCTGAATTATGGTTTATCATTCAAAACTTGTATACGGCTAGAATAAGTGCTTAGTAAATCAGTTTCGTTATGATTTCCGTATATTTGCCTTAGACAGATGGAAAATACATGCAAAAAAGATTATGTATGCTTCGCGAACCACAGAATTCATCAAATAAATGTTCGAATATGATTCATCTTCCCAGAGTTCATGATTGTTCGAAGGTTTGAATGCTCACCCCAGCCCTAGTGTCAATCCACCATGTTTATTTTGTTAGCAGTAGCTTCAATGTTTTTCATTTCATATAGTGTCAGTAGAATAGCATCACCTGACATTCAGAAAATCAGGAATGGAGTATTAATTACTCGACATGTTCCTATTTTCGTAATACGTGCTGAATGGATGGTAGTCATATCAATTACCGCTCCTCGTTTACCAACTAATTTCAACAGTCAGATTAAATTTGTTTACAGCGTTACTCATATAGTCAAACTAGGAATATGTTATCCGCTCATGACGTAGTTAGCTTGTCAGATCGATTGCTGTGTATTAAATGACTGACTGCTGGACACTTAGTATCTAATGACACACTGTCTAGACAACGATGTGGCCTCTTTTTTGTTTGGTGTGGCTACGTCTGGAGACATAGAAAAGAAGAAAGAAATTGTTAAGACATTCATGACGAAAGTTAATAAGATAATACATTATACCAACGAACTGACTTCACACATTCGACATTTATACGCTTAAGTCAGCGTAAATAGGAATAGAATTACAGACCTGACCGATGGACTTCAGAATGTTACCAAAATCATGGACGAATTTATAAGATGTACACAGACTTGGAAACGACATATATTTGCGATAATAAGAATCGGACAGATGATTGATTCTTTAGAAGGCATTGCTAATGAGTATCGTCATTTAGCAATGACATTTCGCTGATGTACAGCTTATTTAGAATTGGGACATCTAACAGAAGAATTTTTTAGTCCAACAAACATAATAGACATATCAAGACAAGTTAATGCAGGAGTTAAAGTAATCGACCTGTTTCAATGGTATTACCACAATGTAGTCGTTTGGCCCTTATGGAAAGATCCGATGGGTTTACATTTCATGGCTGTTTTACCTTTGATAGACGATGGTAATTACGTAGAGCATGGCATTCAGTCATGGCTGGTTCCTTTGAACACTCCTGGTCATTTCATGCAAGTTAAGATATCTGCAGTCAATATTGGACTTGATACTCGTACGGGTTGGTATTTCACTCCAACTAAATGTCAGGGTGACAGTCCGTGAGTATGTGAGGGCAATTTACAAATTGATTCGACTCATTTACCCTGCATTGTGAGCATTCTAACCAATACCATTGATCCCAACTGCAAAATCGAATTACCTCGATCCAATGATACCAGTAGTAAATTATTTAAGGGCCAGTATACTGGGATAGTATTACAGACTTTTGGGGAGAAAGTAAAAATGCACTGCACGGGTAAGGGGACTATAGAGCATGAATTGTCGCATGGGGTGTATGTGTTAAATCCCACCAAATGCGCCTATTGTGGATCTGGTTGGCATTACATGCCTATCGAAACCTATGTGCATAGATAAGTTATGGTCATACCGACCTTAAATATGTCAACCATAGAAATATCGGATGTATTGAACCAGTCACAAATAGTTCAACACCTTAAACATGTCCGATGGGAACATTTACGAAAGGTCAAAATGGTCAGTTTGGCACCTTTATCTGAATTAGACATCGAGGCGACTGGTATCAACGAAGTATGTCGGGACTCAATCATCATTATTGTACTTTGCAAATGTATCATCATGTTTATTATATTATTTATTTCATATTGGTGTAGTATCTTGGCAGTGCTGAGATGCTGCTGCATCAATGCTATCACTAAGAAGGAGAGACCAGGGCTAAAGCATGACTGTGTCCTCACTTTGTCTGAGGGAGGCCTACCCCAGCAAAGTGTTGATGAGCCGACGAGGGTGGGTGAGCACACCGAACGTGAGTTAGTCCCACCATAGGCTCTGATAAAGGCAGTTCTGCGGATCCTGGGCATGTCCTTCGATTCCCCATTATATCCTGGTATCCCCGACAGATACCTAAGGTATCCACCTGATACTGAGTATTGTATTGTACTGTTTTTGTACAAGTTGTATTGTTCATTTTAGTGCGCTTGTACAGTGGCATTAGATTATCTTCTATGTACAGTTTTTCATCCAATAGTTCCACTGTGCCGGTTACTTCATCATAACTTAGTGTACAGTGATTTATCGTACTATCTCAATTGCTTTGTTTATCATATTTCAATTGTGTTGCTTACTATGTTTAATTACAATGATGGACATGATATATCCAATGGGTGCGCCATGTCACAATGGCCGTTTTCATCATTGGGCCTGAACCATGTTGTAATCCAGGTGAAGCCATGTTCATGGCCCTCATACACGCAGCATGATGTAATCAACCGCAACCCATGCTCGTGTATGGTTATACCACACAGATGTCAGCCGATGATGTATAGTATATATTTATACATTATAGTTATTAATGTAATTGAATGTTCTTATCATGATTTTGATATCGTTAGTCAATATACTTATTTTCCTATGATGCTATATGTAGCATGCATGTGGGTTGTTCAGCAATGTTTGGCTGGTTTGTGTGAGCATTATTTGAAATGTAGTGACTTGTAATTGTTTCATTTTCATTCTGTATTGTATTTCTGTTTGAGATGACACCATACTGTTTTGAAGAAGTGTGTTTAATGCTGTTTATGGAACACGGCGAGTTAAATGAACTGGTCATTTAACTTCGGTTGGTGGGCATATGTAAATATGGGATTTAAGGAGTAGCTGCCTTAGGACCCGTCGAGACCCTTGAGAATCTTTTGGGACTCCTACAAATATTTGCTTATGACGTTTGACCCTGTGTGCTTGACATTGCATTTGACCTTGTGTAGATACGCCCTCTCATTCATGAATATTCATAGTGCATCTTTGCAGTATAATTAGCAATGCCCGCCACTAAGTAACTGGTCGCATTGGAAAGTCATTGTATATAGGTTTATATAGAAATTAGGTTAGTCATCAACGATTGCACAAGAGCAGGCAATGCTGTGTTTAATGCAGGGGTTATATATGATTATTTTGCGAGTTATGAAGGACTGTTTTATGAACTGAATAGACAATGGCATGATATAATTACAGCAATAGAAAGTAGCTTACCGTGAGCTGTTGATCAGTGCTGTTGCTGTATGGCAGGTCCCCACATGATGTAAATTACTTTGTACCAGTATTCTGTTTGAATTAATCCATTTTAGGAACGATAGCCATTTGGTCGCTGTGACCAAAAGCTGTGTATAAACTGAATAGTGTTATTCTAGTATGCTGCCAATACTGATGCTATGTACCACCTGCAAAATAAGACCTCTATCTTTAGGAAGGGTTAAGTATAAAATGCGGAATAAGGCGTTGGGCAGCAATGCGTTGATAGATTGGATACGAGGATGTCTTAAGGATGTTTCCTCGGTATATGATGTATCAACATCTTGCAAGACGAAGCTTTAGAGGATTATTTTGAGAAACAAACATAGTATTTGGCTGGCTGGAGTAATATGCTCAATAAACCAGTTTTGTTTCCTGTAACTTATTGAGATGATGAATTCAGTCAAACACTGTAGTGTTTATCGTAATTAAGATTGATGTATAGCTTGATGGACAAGGACCATTGGCACTGGTGGCTAAATACGTTTATGCATCACTATAAGGCAATCATAATGATTTAGTATTAAAGTCATCAGCAGTGTTGTCACAACAAAACCGAATTCGAAGAATGTGAACGTATGACTGGTATGCTTGGTTGACGAGCTTGTCAAACAGTAAATGTTTAGAGAAAGCCGTCAATCTTCATCACTTTCAAACTAGTTAGAACCACTTTGATCTGATCGATTTAGATGTGTGGGTGACCAGTCAAATTGGGAATCACAGGGGAAGCCCTGTTTGAATGTCATTATAGGGTGTCATACGCCTACTCAGTTCGAGTCCTATACAATGCCTGTGCACCATGTATGTGCAACATTTTACCATCTCGGCTCCATAACGAACAGTACGAACATTTCATGAGTATTAAGTTAGAGATCTAGTTTGTTATTCTTACAAGCATTACTTTGATAAGCTGTAAAAGCCTGCAATATGGCCATATTATTATCTGTTACAAGTTTAATAAACGGTTATTGTTTTATATATAAGTTAGAATCGTTCTTTGTTATCTGTAGATTTAAGAGAGGGAATTGCTTTCCGAATTCGAATTAATTTGAGTAGGTTTAGGTGTGTTAGATTTAGACGAAAGAGCACACGAAAATCTTCAAGATGAATGGCAATTGCAGATGGTTTTAAGTTTATTTCCAACATCAGTCATTTCAATTAGTCATTTCAGTGTGCCTAGCTCACCTCCAAAACGTGTAGTGGCTCATCGTCTGGGTCATGAACTTGTCCTTGCATCATTGTCTGCTCATATCTGCTTTCCGTGGAAAGAGAAGACGGATGCCCAGCACCTTTGAGGCTTGGATACGAGAGTGGGCTGGTGCAGGCAGGCAGGCAGGTGTGTCACAGAAGTGCCATGGACAGGTGGTGGCTGAACAGGAGGGCTGGCTGCGGGACGGTTTTCTGATAGACAGACAGACAGGCAGGCAGGCAGGCAGGCACGCCAGCAGGCAGGCAGGCAGGCATGTGTGCCACATGAGTGCCACAGGCAGGTGGGTGGATGGACAGGAGGGCTGGTTGCAGGACGGTGCCCTGATAGACAGGCAAGCATGCAGGCAGGCAGGCATGTGTGCCACAGGAGTGCCACAGGCAGGTGGGTGGGTGGACAGGAGGGCTGGTTGCGGGACGGTGCTCTGCTAGACAGGCATGCAGGCAGGCATGTAGGCAGGCAGGCAGGCAGGCAGGCATGCAGATTGGTAGGTAGGTGGGCGGGCAGGCAGGCAGGCAGGCAAGCAGGCCGGCAGGAAGACAACTGGATAGATGAATGAGAAGCGAGAAATGTAGTCTATGAACATTTCTAAGGGTGTTTTGTGCGCAAAAGGTATACTAACATTAAAGGTGCATATTCACACCAAATTGCTTAAAATAAAAATTGTTAAAATTGTATACGTTTAGAGGCTTAAATTATGTACCCAAATGTAATGAAACGAAATAAATCTTAACATATTTGATGGTTTCACTTCGTATAAATTAACAAAATTTTTTAGTTGTGAATTTCAATTAGGGACTCCGCGTCTCTAATTAAACCTCACAACTTAAAAAAATTATATTAATTTATACGTAATGAAATCATGATATGTTAAGATTTATTTCGTTTCTTTACATCTAAACATATAATTTAAACCTCTAAAAGTATAACATTTTAACCGTTTTATTTTGAAGTATTGTGGTGTGAATGTGCACCTTTAAAGTTAAAATATATTCTTCCTCTAACTTTACAGGACAGCTTTCCCATACGAATCAAAGGTGTGCATTACCTCCACGAGATGTCTCTGATTAAGTACGTGTTCCCGCTGATCAAAATGTTCATGAAACAGAAAATTTTAGATAGGGTAAGTGCCAATTTGCCCATTGTTATTGACAGGTTTCGATGTATCTCATTAATTCGTAACAGATGCTTAGTACACACCTATGCAAAGGTAAACCCGACAATTCTCAAATCAATACTGGGAATGCGACTCCTTTTATGAGTAACTTAAGTAATTTTGAAATGTTCATGCGCACAGCTCTGCTTAATCAGGTAATCTAGCACGAAACGGAGTCTTAATACAAGCGTTAAGCTCTGATCAAAATATCTTGAAATTAAAACTATACCAGTTCTGTTTCCATTTCAGCTATACTTTCACGGTGCCGATTATGCATCGCTTCACAAATTCATTAAACCTGAAATACTACCTGAGGAATATGGGGGATTAAAGACGACATTGCCATACAAGGTCAGTATCTGAGGCACACAATGTCAAACAAGGTCAGTATATGAAACCGACAATGTCAAATAAGATCAGTGTCTGAAGCCCACAATGTCAAACAAGGTCAGTATATGAAACCCACAATGTCAAACATGGTCAGTATCTGAGGCTCACAATGTCAAACAAGGTCAGTATATGAAACCGACAATGTCAAATAAGATCAGTATCCGAAGCCCACAATGTCAAACAAGGTCAGTATATGAAACCCACAATGTCAAACATGGTCAGTATCTGAGGCTCACAATGTCAAACAAGGTCAGTATATGAAGTCCACAATGCCACATACGGTCAGTATATGAAACCCACAATGTCAAATAAGGTCAGCATCTGAAACACACACTGAAGTCCATCTAAATAGGGTATAATCCCTGCCTATAACTGACACAGTATGGTCCATAAATCTGCCATCACGAAAGACAGGCGTTCGCATAGTTCACCTCATCTGCTAATATTTACCATAGTAAATTGCTTTGATAATCAATCATATGACGCCATAATCAACCACGTGATGTGTGGGATGACGTCATAATCAGTGACATTATGAATGACGTAGATAGGATAGTCACGAACGCATAATTTATGACAGAAATCATTGTTGTACGAAGTGCATGTCTTTACTATTTAATAAACATGATGTTGAATATTTTGAAACTAATTTGACTGGGGGCTGTTGCTGCCATAGCGCTTGGCTAGAAATGGAATCCATATATTCTCTGGATGATAGGTTTAGCAACATGAATCTCACGTGATCACTGGTGCATGGTCTGCTAGCTAGCTGTTCATATTAGAGCTATGTAAACTCCTGTGTGCCATTGTCAGTCTCTGAAATTGATTACTGACTTATGATCAGCGGTTCACTGAATGAGTCTAATGCATTTCTATAGTCTAATGTCAGGGCCGTAGAGTGGGTTTCTAAAAAGGGCGTTCGCCAGAGTGGGGGTGGGGGCTGGGCGGGAGCAGGAAGCTCCCCATCATAAGAATCTTTTTCCCAAAATCTAGGCATAAAAATCAACTAAGTAATTGATTATCAACATTGCACTTTGTAAGGTTCCTTTAACTCTTACCACTCTGATGTCAATATTCTATCTTTTAGTGCGTCAATATCTAAGAAACTGGTGTTTATTTTTCAACAATTTTGGTGGACGATGTTGCTGTCTACGACAGCACCATCTTCCACCAAATTTGTTGAAAAATAAACACCAGTTCATCTTTTACTTTAATTTGAAAATTAAAAATTTTGACATAGTACTAACGGTTAAAACACACATTAAAAAAAATTGAAAAATTCTAGTGGATACGATCGTTCCTGAAATGTCGCGTACACAGAGATACACGAGATGCAGATGATGGTGTGAAGCATTGGACAACAAAATAGTGTCATCATTTTTTATGCTACCATCTACATGGAGGCTATGGAAATCAGGGATTTAAATTACTACTTATCCGTCATTTTGATAGTCATGCCCAAATGAAATACTCCCAAATTAAAACCCTTCTGCCTGCTATGAACATTAATTAACTGATTTACAGTCAAATAAATACTCATAGATGGATTCTGTGACATTTATGGCCATTCAGATATCGTATGGTACCGTTAAGACTAAAATTGCTCAAAATACATCTCTCAGATTTCAAAACTGTCTGGTTTTATGGCAATTGATTGGTCCCGGTGTACTGAGATATGTGGAGCCCAGACAAGGTAAGTCTAAAGTCATGTGAAATGCAGTGGTGTCACGTCAAGAAGCGTAATGGCCTAGTAGTCTGAATAGGCAGCGTTCCCTGTCAGACTGACATGGCAGTGATTGGATAGATATTTGAAGGACCAGGGCTGGAATTGAACCTATAGAATCAACACTGCAGTAGATCTACTATAGCGAGAATCCTACAATCCTGGGGATGAAGCGTCATGGAAGCCATACTGAGGTTGAAATGTGAAGATCGGTGCAATTCGTTGTCTCAAGGCAGGACGAAACTCGAGTGTGACAAAGAAATGCTCAGTGCACACATCCATTCGTGCACGAATAAAATAAACCACAAGACAGAGTACCTGCATACGTGTTGCCAGATCGTCTGTGATGACGTGTGTTGCCAGATCGTCTGTGATGACGTGTGTTGCCAGATCCTCGGTTATGACGTGTGTTGCCAGATTGTTTGTGATGACGTGTGTTGCCAGATCGTCTGTGATGACGTGTGGTGCCAGATCTTCTGTGACGACGTGTGTTGCCAGATCGTCTGTGATGACGTGTGTTGCCAGATCACTTGTGATGACGTGTGTTGCCAGATCGTCTGTGATGACGTGTGTTGCCAGATCGCCTGTTATGACGTGTGTTGCCGGATTGTTTGTGATGACGTGTGTTACCAGATCGTATGTGATGACGTGTGTTGCCAGATCTTCTGTGATGACGTGCGTTGCCAGATCGTCTGTGACTACGTGTGTTGCCAGATCATTTGTGATGACGTGTGTTGTCAAATCGTCTGTGATGACGTGTGTTGCCAGATCGTCTGTGATGACGTGTGTTGCCAGATCGTCTGTGATGGCTTATGTTGCCCGATCGGCTGTGATGACGTGTGTTGCCAGATAGTCTGTGATGACGTGTGTTCATCGAAGAGATGTGTCTTCAGCATCCAAATATTCAGAAGTTTAACTGTCAGCAAAATTCGCAAGATAATTGCCTGAAACCAAACAGAGCAGCAGATACAGCTGGGTTAACTGCAGAACATCTAAAGTGCGCCCCACCAGTCGTCGTGCATCTGATGACAGACTTTATGACTTATATAATTAAAACAGGATATATACCACCAATTCTAAGGAAGGGCAAAAATAGTAGAATTATAGAAGGATCACGGTAATATCCATCATAGGATAAGGCCTTGAGAAAATTGTACTACACAGGGCAACGTCGTTCCATAATGTTGAACAGTCTAGCTTCCAGAGGGTTTACTGAAAAATCATCATCCATAAACACAGCCTGATTATCATAGAACTACAAAATGAGGCCAAGGACAAACATGAATCGCTATCGTTATCAACATTAGATGCATGCAAAGCCTTTGATACTGTATGGCATTCCTCACTTTTGCGAGTGATCTACAACGTTAGCATATCAGGTTCACTATGGACTTTTATCAAAGAGATGTACTCGGGTGACCAGACATCCGTCAAAGTGAACAAGTGTGCAGCTCACCCCTTCCAGATATATCCAAGGTGTTCGTTCAATAATAAATTACAACATATTATTGAAGACGTAAATATTGGTTCATGGATTGGGCATATCAACTGCAGTCCACCTACATATGTAGATGATCTTGCACTATCGGCAGACAATACACATCACTTGCAGTAGCTTCTCACCATCGTGGAAAGATATACAAAAGAACAAAGATATACCATTAATCCACAGAAATGTGCTATTCATCATTGCGCAAACATGTGGAAAGTGTTGGGCGCGATATCACTAGCGGGAGATATCATCAAAGAGTCAGTGAGTGAAACACCTTGGAATTGAATGGTCAGTCTCGAATAAGGAGAATGTTGAAAAGCATATCAATGAAAATCGCATATCTCTCTCCTCTTGTATCACGTCACAGTTGGAAAGTCCCAGACTCCTTTATGGCCTTGAAGTAATAAAGCTAACACAAGTAGCTATTAATGACCTTGAACAGTTCCAGCGATCCGTTCTTCGACAGCTGCAATCACTTCCTTCAAACACAGCACCAGTCTCAGTTTTGAGTTTGCTTGGTGTAAAACTAGCCCAAGCTGAATTTGATAGCAGGAAACTAACCCTTCCCCACAATATCCTTTCAGAAAAGAACACTATTGAGCATCAAATAGCAGCCAGGCAAATCGCTATGAAAGACATCAACAGCAACATTTGATTCTCTGAGTGTCGTAGTATCCTTCACAAATATAAGTTACCAAGCATATATGAGCTGATTCATAACACTCCTACAAAAGATAAATGGAAATCAAACGCACAAGACGCAATTAATACTGCAGTCCAAGCACAATGGCACGAAGAATCGCTAATGAAGTCATCTCTGAAGTACTTGTGTATTAACTCATATGCGGTGGGATCAGTTCACCATTGTTGGAGCTCAGTTCATAATAACGTTAGAGATACTAGGCGTTCTGCCATAAAAGCGAAATTATTAACTGGATCATATACACTTCAAACAAATCGAGCTCCCTTCAATCAGCATAACACGTCTGATACATGTCTCCTTTGTCGCGACGCTCCTGAGGATGCGATTCATTTTCTAGTAACGTGCAAAGCGACAGAAAGCTGCAGACGAAAATCACCCACACATCATCAAGAATAATATGACGACTCCTTCACGTGTAGCACACCTAATTTTAGATCATGAAAATCTGAAGTCAGAGCATGGTGTTCAACTATCTCCAAGAACTCCACACATATTGCTAGGATCGCCCGTTTTCTCTGCTATATACATAGTATTAGAAGTAATGTTATGGATCAGCCTGCATCTTCTTCCCCATGCTAACTTGCTTTTAACTGACTGCGATGTACATGTGTAAGAGTTGTTAAAATAAACTATCTTTTAAATGCACGAATTAACAGATTGTTGAAGGTAGAACACTATAATAGAAGCTGCTACTGAACTGTTAAGTTTAATCAATGAACTATAATTCATATCAGCTGCACTCAACTAATACTACGCATATGACATGATTCACCCTGTATGTGTATCAACTAGTAATAGGCATATGAACGTCTTCTTATATTCGTATCAGGCTCCTGTTTTAGGATCACGAACGGCTGTATTATTATTTCTATATATCGTGTTATCCCCTCGTCTGGAAAACGTGATTCTCAAACTTGACAGATGATTGTGCTTTATCTTTTATCAAGTGAGGTAGCTTCACATCTCTGAATGCCATTCGCTCGTTAACTTTGATCTTTATTTATTGTTTTAATTTTAAATTTGACAAAATTATACTTGATTGCCGACAACGAGCACTAATGTACTGGCTGGAATTACAGATACAGAACAGAATGGTAGTTCTGAACATTGGAGCAATCTACGACATTTAATAACGTTATCAAATCTCTCTTCTCAAAACATTAATTCCCAGATTAATGTGATGGTGAGTACTAGAATCAAAATTGTTAAAAAGAAAATGGTCGACCAATGGCTTCAGCGATGTCCTTGATGACATCACAAGGATACTTTCTTTAATAATAGATCTAGTTAGTATCATTCGTGTCTCACGAGATCTCCTTCGATACGAGATCGAGAAAAGAATGTCGAAGCTGTCACGCATCTATTTTTAGATTAAATTAGTATTATGTTTGTTTACATGTCTAAATTGGAATCATATAATTCTTTCAACAAATTATTATTATTATTATTATTATTATTATTATTATTATTATTATTATTATTATTATTATTATTAGGAATGGCGTAAGTTATTGGAAAGTTGTGAAGACGAGTTTATAGAAGAACAGAGATACGGTCTTGAGACGATGTTGGCAGAATACAACCCAAATGAACAGGATGCCATGGACACACTGGCTGGCTCGTTTAAGCAGCTACAATCATGATTTTATAATGCAAATCTGCTGATTAGTTGAAATATTAGAATCCAAGCAAGATATTATATTAATATTGGTGTTACAATTATTAATTCACAGACTTCTATCTAAGCCATGGTTACTTATCATATTATCCTGCCAACACTGTCATTTTTTCGCCATTCTAACACAACCGATTGATGACAATGGTCAATGAATGAATCCAGTTTTAAGTATGACACGCCCATCTCTAGTTAAGCTCCACCCACGTTTTGCCCATGTTGGGATCGATTAATCCCCTCACTCCATGAAGGTAAATTTCCAGAAAAATATAAAGACTCATAAATGACGCGATTTATTCAGTCATAATCTTATAGTTCGTCAAGTTGTACAAATTGTATGGCTTTGTAAGAATGTTTATTAAATATCAAAGACATACAATTTGAATAACTTGACTAGTAAGCATTTATTGCGTCATTGTAGACGTAACTGATAGTGACGTCAGCCTATGTGTAACGTAGTTGATTAGGGCATCATATGGTTAACTAAGAAACTGAATTCCTCTATTACATGTCCCGGGCCTCACAGGGTTTAGGACCAAATCATTATGTCGTGATTTACTCGCAATATTTGCATGGTGTCATGAAATGAAAGTTGAATGAATTTATATATAAATAAAGTGTACTTTAAAATTTGAAGTAACTCTAATCGAACTGTCTCACTTTTGACTTAATAGTAGCGTTTGATTGATTAGTTCCATTGATTAGTTGCGCATTTTCAAACGACTTATGCACGAGGATAATTTAACCATCTGTTAACTTACACTATTCAAATCCCCATGCATATTTAGTAGGTCTATAGCTATTTATGAGGTAACCGAAGTTGCAAGAATTAATGAATGTATAAGGCTGTCGCCGACTAGTGTGACCAATCAGATGTTTTCAATGCTGGACCCTAGACCTAGCTAGTGGTCTGTAAGATCATCTCAAGTGTAAGCTTGATCGCCATCACAGTTTTTGAAGTTACAGACCAATAAAAAAATCGGATGTAAGTGTAAAAATAATAATATTTAAAATAATTCTAGCTGTCACAATAGTCTTCAGAAACAACAACAACAACGACAACAACAACAACAACAACAACAACAACAACAACAACAACAACAACAACAACACGGCATAATGCACAGTGGAATTCTTCGGAATACAAAGGTTTGCTTTAATAAAAACGGCAATAAAAGGGCTCCTATATTCCCATACAGTGACTGTACTAATGTAATACGTAAGATTATTTTCGATGTGAAAAATTTGGAATTGCCATGATAAAGGATGGCTACATTCATCATGAAGATCCACTTGGGAATATTATTGCTTTGGCGTAGTTAGTAGTGATATGTATTTATGAATGCCCTGCCCATTTGTTGTGTACATCCGTTCTCTTTAGATGCCATCCTCCTCCTTACAGGTCATAGATATTATCCATTATGACTGGTAGCCTGTTTCCAATGTTCAGTGTTGATCCCGAGGCATGATAACTCTCATCGTAATAATATACGCCCACTCACATAGCTCCGCTGCTCGTGGTCGTACTTGCTGTCCTTTGATCTTGTGCCATGCTACGTAACATAA
The DNA here is from genome assembly GCA_034401795.1 of Chaetoderma sp. LZ-2023a. NCBI lineage: Eukaryota > Metazoa > Mollusca > Caudofoveata > Chaetodermatida > Chaetodermatidae > Chaetoderma > Chaetoderma sp. LZ-2023a. Next base: position 84,424,012 of record CM067375.1, read on the forward strand.
CAAGCCTGTTTTGGGTCCACCAATCAGATTTCAGCTTACTTCACTCGACATCATCCGGTGACCTAATTTACAACAACAACAACAACAACAACAGCAACAACAACAACAACAACAACAACAATAACAACAACAATTATAACAACAACAACAGCAACAACAATTATAACAACAACAACAACAACAACAACAACAACAACAACAACAACAACGATAATGTTGAACTGGAAAGAGATATTTGCAAAAGTTTGCATTCCTTTTGCTCTAAACGAGTTATGAGAAACAGAAAACGGGTAGACTTATTTCTGTCACAAAAAACCTTAATTTGGCTTACGAGCATGTGTAAATTTGTGTACTTCCTTTATTTCTTATCGAGCAATTTCATTGGCGAAAGTTGACTGACCCAAGCTCATTCATATTTATGAAGTGTCGTGAACTTAACTCACATATCAAAAGCCTGCAAGCATGGTTCTTGATACGGGGGCGGAGCGAGAGGGCGAGAATCGTACAATAGGACAATGGGTACTTCTTGATAGTTTCTTTTTGCACCTCATCACCATGCTTAGTTACGCAGTCTGAGGGGTATGCAATGTATGCTGTCTGAATATTCAATCACAAAACAAACCAACTGTTAGGGGAGCATGGCGCATAATGGAACCCCTGACTGTGAGCTCCAATCTAAAAATAGAGGCGTGGCTTCTACGAGAATACACCTCTAATGTATTGACCGGCCATCTTATTACGTCATCACAACGACTAGACTGTTACACAGACTCCACTTCGGCGACCAGACATATCGGGACCCAGTCCATCTCCGTAGCAGACTGTAAAAAGAACACTATGGATCGTGTTGATTTTGGTATCATCTTAACCTCTGTATCACCAGCTTTAACTACTTGTCATACAGACTACTATAGGCTTTATATCAAATATTGTCTGGTATGAGGAGAGTAGCGCTCGTGCCCTTTTAAGTTTCAATTCTCTCTACCACCATATTCTGGTGGAAATCAGTACACCAATGGCTACTCAATACATACGAGATACTTTTCTCGATCTCGAATCGAAGGAGATCTCGCGAGATACGAATGTGTGAGGCCTTGCTGTAAAATACCTAACGGAAATACTGTTAACTAAAGTGTTTATATAAGAATGGCTCAATGTACTTTTCCATTTTTGCTATGCCCCGCCCATCTCTATCTAAGCTCCACCAACACATCGCTCGTGTTTGGACCGATCGATCTCTGAACTATCAATTTCCAGTAAGCAATAGAGGTAAGCTGTTGAATATTTTGAGACTAATTTGAGTGGAGCGCCCAGTCAAATTAGTTTCAAAATATTCAACAGCATGTTTCTTAAATAGCAAAAATATGCAATTCGTACAACGTGTCGGACTATTAAGAGTTAAAGATGGGCCATAGAGACTTATTTATGACGTAATGATTATGATGTCATCATACATGCTGCTTAGCTGATTGATTAAGACGTCATATGACGTCAGATAATAGATGGATAGGTGAATTGCTCAACAACTATCTATGCCATTACTAAATAAATACATAAAAAGGGAACTAACTGCATCAAGGAGCAGAAATAACATGACTGTTTCAGGTAATACTATTTGCGCTACGGTAACAGCTGTTAATAAATCATGAATAAGTCCGAAAGATCGGTTATAGATATGGTCAGAATGGCTATTTTCAAAATGACCCTCTGGTCTAATATCTTTTTTTACTTTGGTACCTCTACAATAGAAATCATTTTTAAAATAGTGATTTTAAGCATTCATGATAATAGATTTAAGTTATTTATTCCCCCCCCCCCCGACCCAGCACCTACCCCATCCCTTCCCCACCCCCGTTAGGTCCAGGTTAGGCCATCCCCATCACCCACGCCCAAGCATGAGGAGCAACAGAAAAGCCATGGACAAGAACAGCAACATGAGACAAAATCGAGAGACAACGATCAACACACACCCGCAGAGACACAAGCAAATGCACAAACCGACGTCACAAGAACTCACAAGAATTCAACAGAAACCATAAAGGCCAGGCGTGAGTCTAGACCCTAGCATTGGGAACTAGCATATAAACGCCTTAAATATTACAACACACACACACACACACAAGTTATTTATTTCGTGATTAATAAATATTATTTACATTTGGCAATGGGCAGTACATCGAATGACAGGTCTATACGTGATGAACCCGTTCCATCAAAGGACGTCATCAGATTACAATTTATAGGGTGGAACAGGAGGGAAGAAAGCTCATCATTGTAATATGTCGTTAAATCAGTCTTATTTTTAGCCCCATTTGCAGACCATGAGAAAACTGTTTTTGAAAATTTACTACTGGAATGACTGGCTCGATAACCGAGCCAGACATTCCGGTCGTAACTTTTCAAAAGATAGTCTTCTCCTGGTCTGCAAATTGACATATTCTTTGAGAAAATTAAAGGCTTAAGGGTTACTATGATAGGATTAGTATCTGTGATTTACTAGAATATATGATCTGATAGTAGTAGTAGTAGTAGCAGTAGTAGCAGTAGTAGCAGTAGTAGTACTAGAATATATGATCTGATAGTAGTAGTAGTAGCAGTAGTAGCAGTAGTAGTACTAGAATATATGATCTGATAGTAGTAGTAGTAGCAGTAGTAGCAGTAGTAGCAGTAGTAGTACTAGAATATATGATCTGATAGTAGCAGTAGTAGTAGTAGTAGTAGTAGTAGCAGTAGTAGTACTAGAATATATGATCTGATAGTAGCAGTAGTAGTAGTAGCAGTAGTAGTACTAGAATATATGATCTGATAGTAGCAGTAGTAGTACTAGAATATATGATCTGATAGTAGCAGTAGTAGTACTAGAATATATGATCTGATAGTAGCAGTAGTAGTACTAGAATATATGATCTGATAGTAGCAGTAGTAGTACTAGAATATATGATCTGATAGTAGCAGTAGTAGTACTAGAATATATGATCTGATAGTAGCAGTAGTAGTACTAGAATATATGATCTGATAGTAGCAGTAGTAGTACTAGAATATATGATCTGATAGTAGCAGTAGTAGTACTAGAATATATGATCTGATAGTAGCAGTAGTAGTACTAGAATATATGATCTGATAGTAGCAGTAGTAGTACTAGAATATATGATCTGATAGTAGCAGTAGTAGTACTAGAAAATATGATCTGATAGTAGCAGTAGTAGGACTAGAATATATGATCTGATAGTAGCAGTAGTAGTACTAGAATATATGATCTGATAGTAGCAGTAGTAGTACTAGAATATATGATCTGATAGTAGTAGTAGTAGTACTAGAATATATGATCTGATAGTAGTAGTAGTAGTAGTACTAGAATATATGATCTGATAGTAGCAGTAGTAGTACTAGAATATATGATCTGATAGTAGCAGTAGTAGTACTAGAATATATGATCTGATAGTAGCAGTAGTAGTACTAGAATATATGATCTGATAGTAGTAGTAGTAGTAGTACTAGAATATATGATCTGATAGTAGCAGTAGTAGTACTAGAATATATGATCTGATAGTAGCAGTAGTAGTAGTAGCAGTAGTAGTACTAGAATATATGATCTGATAGTAGCAGTAGTAGTACTAGAATATATGATCTGATAGTAGCAGTAGTAGTACTAGAATATATGATCTGATAGTAGCAGTAGTAGTAGTAGCAGTAGTAGTACTAGAATATATGATCTGATAGTAGCAGTAGTAGTACTAGAATATATGATCTGATAGTAGCAGTAGTAGTACTAGAATATATGATCTGATAGTAGCAGTAGTAGTACTAGAATATATGATCTGATAGTAGCAGTAGTAGTACTAGAATATATGATCTGATAGTAGCAGTAGTAGTACTAGAATATATGATCTGATAGTAGCAGTAGTAGTACTAGAATATATGATCTGATAGTAGCAGTAGTAGTACTAGAATATATGATCTGATAGTAGCAGTAGTAGTACTAGAATATATGATCTGATAGTAGTAGTAGTAGTACTAGAATATATGATCTGATAGTAGCAGTAGTAGTACTAGAATATATGATCTGATAGTAGCAGTAGTAGTACTAGAATATATGATCTGATAGTAGTAGTAGTAGTACTAGAATATATGATCTGATAGTAGCAGTAGTAGTACTAGAATATATGATCTGATAGTAGCAGTAGTAGTACTAGAATATATGATCTGATAGTAGCAGTAGTAGTACTAGAATATATGATCTGATAGTAGCAGTAGTAGTACTAAAATATATGATCTGATAGTAGCAGTAGTAGTACTAGAATATATGATCTGATAGTAGTAGTAGTAGTACTAGAATATATGATCTGATAGTAGCAGTAGTAGTACTAGAATATATGATCTGATAGTAGCAGTAGTAGTACTAGAATATATGATCTGATAGTAGCAGTAGTAGTACTAGAATATATGATCTGATAGTAGCAGTAGTAGTACTAGAATATATGATCTGATAGTAGCAGTAGTAGTACTAGAATATATGATCTGATAGTAGCAGTAGTAGTACTAGAATATATGATCTGATAGTAGCAGTAGTAGTACTAGAATATATGATCTGATAGTAGCAGTAGTAGTACTAGAATATATGATCTGATAGTAGCAGTAGTAGTACTAGAATATATGATCTGATAGTAGCAGTAGTAGTACTAGAATATATGATCTGATAGTAGCAGTAGTAGTACTAGAATATATGATCTGATAGTAGCAGTAGTAGTACTAGAATATATGATCTGATAGTAGCAGTAGTAGTACTAGAATATATGATCTGATAGTAGCAGTAGTAGTACTAGAATATATGATCTGATAGTAGCAGTAGTAGTACTAGAATATATGATCTGATAGTAGTAGTAGTAGTAGTAGTAGTAGTAGTAGTAGTAGTAGTAGTAGTAGTAGTAGTAGTAGTAGTCAATATTGTCAACGCACTGGCTCAGAATCTTCAATAATTGAAAAAATTCAAAAATTTAAGATATTTTGGTTTATCCTACTGCCTGAGATTTGTCATTTTGTTTGAGGAAAGCCATATGGCATTAATGTTAACCCTTTACTGGTTAAATTTGTTCAGTAAAATCCAAATATGCGCTTACTTATTTAATGTACATTTGCAGGCACAGACAAGGTCATTCCCGAGAATACACCACTGGAACGACTGTCTCGGTTCCCGAGCCAGTCATTACAGTGGTAAATTTTCAAAAATACTCCAATCCCCGCCGGCAAATGGACATTGCCCAAGATCACTAAATTGACCGTTTTTGGCTGACCATCATGCAAGGGTTAATGTTGAATGATTGAGATGGATATTATGGATAGCTATTTGAGTTTTGCTTTTACCAAGATGTCACGTAGATTCGGATTTTTCTTGAACGCAATTACTGGTCGCTTGTTAAAGGGTTGTTTCAGTTTCTCCTGTAGGTTTTGATACTCATCTTTCAAAATTTTGGAAATTTCAACGTTTTTCCGATTATAGGTCAGAATGAATGGAATTTTGTCACGTTGATCAGATAAGCCTGGGTCCGAGTTTATTCCCCTTGGCCACTGTGTTTCGAGTTCTTTAATCCAAAACGATTCTCGAAGTTTTCTTTGTTTATCAGTTTCTTCTGCCGTATCTGAAAGGGGTGGCTGTTCAATCGGCATAATTTCAAAGTCACGAAGGACTAAATGGTCAGGAAGATTAAAATGTTCGGAAACATGTGTGTCTTCCTCTAGCCTAATATCTGAGAGGTGTCGAGTTGCCCGCCATCTTAATGGACATTTGGTTTCGCCGACATACTGTTTTTGGCACAATTTGCATGAAATTAGATAAATAACATTTTCAGAGTCACAATCTAGATTAGACTGAAGTTGGAACTTGCTTTTGTTCTGAAAGCTCGTGAAAGTATTCTGGTTTGGGAGAAATTCATCTAACTTGCACCTTTTCTTTCCGCATTTGCGAGATTCGCCTACACCTATAATAGGACGATTGTGAGAAATTTTGGTAGGCCGACGATTTGAGGCATTATCTGGAATGGATTCCAAGCCGTCTAATGTTTCAGATTTGATTTTGCGCAAGAATCGTGAGGAGTAACCTCGTGGTTTGAGGGCTTTGAATAGGGTAGAGCACGCTTCTTCAAAAATTTTCCTATCACTAGAATTCCTGTGAAAACGGATTATTTGTGATTTAACTATTCCTTTAAACGTATGTGGTGGATGGAAAGATTTTTTGTGCAATAGCTGATGCGAATCGGTTGGTTTGAAATACACTGTGTAGTCTAAGTAGCCAGTTGTTTCATACTTTAGACCTTTATATACAGTTACATCCAGGAAATCTACGGACATCTCGTCAATGGTTGCTTTTAATTTGATATTCGGATCGTGATTGTTCAGAATTTCGAAAAATTCATCAAACTCTGCCTTTGTGTGTTGCCAAATCATGAAAATGTCATCAAGGTACCTGCGATAAATGAGGGAATGTTTTGGACACTTTTCTAACGCTTCCTCCTCCCACTCTGCTACGTAAATATTGGCAAAACATGGGCTAAAGCGCTTGCCCATCGCGCAGCCGCAAATTTGTTGGTAAATTTCGCCATCGAATTCAAAATCATTGCCTTTCAGACTCAGCTCTAATAGAGCTATTACTTCTCTGTCTGGCCTGTTGGTGTCTGGGTAGTTCACGAATTCTCTACGGATAGAATTTATACCCTTCTCGATGTCAATGTTTGTATACATAGCATCGATGTCAAGCGTGACCAAGAATGAATTTGGAGGTATCCAGGTCTCAGAGACCTGTGATAAGAAGTCTTCTGTGTTTTTCAAGAAGCTGGGGTGTCTATTTGCTATTGGCTGTAGATGGTAATCGATGTATTCACTGATTCTGTAGGATTCTGAGCCACAATCAGAGATTATAGGTCGCCCGGGCGGTGACATTGTGTCCAACCACGAATCTATGGGTTTATGAATTTTTGGCAAAAGATAGAAAGTCCGTGGTTTTGACTCAAGTTTAGCAAAGAGATACTTATGTTGCTTTTCGGTGATCTTCTTGCTATCGAGCAATTTCTGAAGAATCTCATTAAATTTGCTGCAATTATTTTGCCAAAGTGGTTTGCTTAGTTTCTGGTAATGCTTTGGGTTACTAAGTTGTCGTTGTGCTTCACGTTTATAGTTATCTTTAAGCATTATTACAGTCGCTGACCCTTTATCTGCAGGTTTGATGACAATTTCGCTGTTTTTAGACAATTCAATTAAGGCCTGGCGTTCCTCATAGGGTAAATTTGGTTGATCATTAGGGAATTTAGAATTTTTAACACGTTCTGAAAAGAATATATGATCTGATAGTAGCAGTAGTAGTACTAGAATATATGATCTGATAGTAGCAGTAGTAGTACTAGAATATATGATCTGATAGTAGTAGTAGTAGTACTAGAATATATGATCTGATAGTAGTAGTAGTAGTACTAGAATATATGATCTGATAGTAGCAGTAGTAGTACTAGAATATATGATCTGATAGTAGCAGTAGTAGTACTAGAATATATGATCTGATAGTAGCAGTAGTAGTACTAGAATATATGATCTGATAGTAGCAGTAGTAGTACTAGAATATATGATCTGATAGTAGTAGTAGTAGTACTAGAATATATGATCTGATAGTAGTAGTAGTAGTACTAGAATATATGATCTGATAGTAGCAGTAGTAGTACTAGAATATATGATCTGATAGTAGCAGTAGTAGTACTAGAATATATGATCTGATAGTAGTAGTAGTAGTAGTACTAGAATATATGATCTGATAGTAGCAGTAGTAGTACTAGAATATATGATCTGATAGTAGCAGTAGTAGTACTAGAATATATGATCTGATAGTAGTAGTAGTAGTAGTACTAGAATATATGATCTGATAGTAGTAGTAGTAGTAGTAGTAGTACTAGAATATATGATCTGATAGTAGCAGTAGTAGTACTAGAATATATGATCTGATAGTAGCAGTAGTAGTACTAGAATATATGATCTGATAGTAGCAGTAGTAGTACTAGAATATATGATCTGATAGTAGCAGTAGTAGTACTAGAATATATGATCTGATAGTAGCAGTAGTAGTACTAGAATATATGATCTGATAGTAGTAGTAGTAGTAGTACTAGAATATATGATCTGATAGTAGTAGTAGTAGTACTAGAATATATGATCTGATAGTAGCAGTAGTAGTACTAGAATATATGATCTGATAGTAGCAGTAGTAGTACTAGAATATATGATCTGATAGTAGCAGTAGTAGTACTAGAATATATGATCTGATAGTAGCAGTAGTAGTACTAGAATATATGATCTGATAGTAGTAGTAGTAGTAGTACTAGAATATATGATCTGATAGTAGCAGTAGTAGTACTAGAATATATGATCTGATAGTAGCAGTAGTAGTACTAGAATATATGATCTGATAGTAGTAGTAGTAGTACTAGAATATATGATCTGATAGTAGCAGTAGTAGTACTAGAATATATGATCTGATAGTAGCAGTAGTAGTACTAGAATATATGATCTGATAGTAGCAGTAGTAGTACTAGAATATATGATCTGATAGTAGCAGTAGTAGTACTAGAATATATGATCTGATAGTAGTAGTAGTAGTACTAGAATATATGATCTGATAGTAGCAGTAGAAGTACTAGAATATATGATCTGATAGTAGCAGTAGTAGTACTAGAATATATGATCTGATAGTAGCAGTAGTAGTACTAGAATATATGATCTGATAGTAGCAGTAGTAGTACTAGAATATATGATCTGATAGTAGTAGTAGTAGTACTAGAATATATGATCTGATAGTAGCAGTAGTAGTACTAGAATATATGATCTGATAGTAGCAGTAGTAGTACTAGAATATATGATCTGATAGTAGCAGTAGTAGTACTAGAATATATGATCTGATAGTAGCAGTAGTAGTACTAGAATATATGATCTGATAGTAGCAGTAGTAGTACTAGAATATATGATCTGATAGTAGTAGTAGTAGTACTAGAATATATGATCTGATAGTAGCAGTAGTAGTACTAGAATATATGATCTGATAGTAGCAGTAGTAGTACTAGAATATATGATCTGATAGTAGCAGTAGTAGTACTAGAATATATGATCTGATAGTAGCAGTAGTAGTACTAGAATATATGATCTGATAGTAGTAGTAGTAGTACTAGAATATATGATCTGATAGTAGCAGTAGTAGTACTAGAATATATGATCTGATAGTAGCAGTAGTAGTACTAGAATATATGATCTGATAGTAGCAGTAGTAGTACTAGAATATATGATCTGATAGTAGCAGTAGTAGTACTAGAATATATGATCTGATAGTAGTAGTAGTAGTACTAGAATATATGATCTGATAGTAGCAGTAGTAGTACTAGAATATATGATCTGATAGTAGTAGTAGTAGTACTAGAATATATGATCTGATAGTAGCAGTAGTAGTACTAGAATATATGATCTGATAGTAGTAGTAGTAGTACTAGAATATATGATCTGATAGTAGCAGTAGTAGTACTAGAATATATGATCTGATAGTAGCAGTAGTAGTACTAGAATATATGATCTGATAGTAGCAGTAGTAGTACTAGAATATATGATCTGATAGTAGCAGTAGTAGTACTAGAATATATGATCTGATAGTAGCAGTAGTAGTACTAGAATATATGATCTGATAGTAGCAGTAGTAGTACTAGAATATATGATCTGATAGTAGCAGTAGTAGTACTAGAATATATGATCTGATAGTAGCAGTAGTAGTACTAGAATATATGATCTGATAGTAGCAGTAGTAGTACTAGAATATATGATCTGATAGTAGCAGTAGTAGTACTAGAATATATGATCTGATAGTAGCAGTAGTAGTACTAGAATATATGATCTGATAGTAGCAGTAGTAGTACTAGAATATATGATCTGATAGTAGTAGTAGTAGTACTAGAATATATGATCTGATAGTAGTAGTAGTAGTACTAGAATATATGATCTGATAGTAGCAGTAGTAGTACTAGAATATATGATCTGATAGTAGCAGTAGTAGTACTAGAATATATGATCTGATAGTAGCAGTAGTAGTACTAGAATATATGATCTGATAGTAGTAGTAGTAGTACTAGAATATATGATCTGATAGTAGTAGTAGTAGTAGTAGTAGTAGTAGTAGTAGTAGTAGTAGTAGTAGTAGTAGTAGTAGTAGTAGTAGTAGTAGTAGTAGTAGTAGTAGTCGAAGTGAACGCACGCGTTTATTTAGCTCTGCAATTGCTGCCCGAATTTGCTAGTTTCTAGCGCGATTTTGTAGATAAATTTTATACATATATTTCGTATTAGTATTTCCTTTCAAACTTTATATTTAATTTGTAAATTCTTGTCTTGGTTGGAGCGCATTTTGTGTCTCTATTTTCTAAAGGCATTCCTCTTAGCTGGCGGTTTTCGCCATTTAATAGGGCTCCTCTTACTGTGGTCAATGCAATACATTTCTCCCCGCGCCGGTCTGCTATTTCTATAGATCGTAGGCTAGCGCATTGTATTTGGCAAGATCGCTTGAGTGAGTGGATTTAATTCCTTTGTCATTTGTAAGCACACGCCTAGTTCTTTAACTATATTACTCCTTATAGTCAGTTGGCTGTCCCCGGTCAACTCGAACAGACTAACAAATATATGACTTGACTATTTAATCATATATTTGTTAGCATACTTTAATCGGCTAGGTGTTAGTGAACCACTTAGAAAGTGGTTCAAACTAACAAATATACGACTGTACTCTCTATTCGTATATTTGTTGGTAGACGTCAGGGTTTCAAAAGGGGACACTATTTATTTAGTGTTTAGCTCTTTCCCCGACGTCTTGGTGTTATATATTTGTATTATATATTGTAGTAGTATGGGGTTCCTCTTTTTATAAAACACCATGGCAACCTCATATAAGCGTACCCTGAGTCTTAAAATCACGACAAAGGCTTGGGGTATTTCGGCAATTGAGGTGTATCATGGGTTGAAGGATGTAGTTGGGGCAGGGCCACGGGTCCTTCAAGGTCTCGTTAATGTTTCCAAATCTGTATGGAATGTCACCGTAGTTAATGAAAGTGTGAAGGAAAAGTTGCTCGACGAGGTCCTTGTCGTGAAGGGTGAGGTGTGTAATGTGGAGGAAATAGATTCTGATCGTCTATTAGTCAAGATGAAGGTTCCATTAGAGATCCCAGATGAACGGGTTATCGCTGAATTGATCAAGTATGGCAAAGTGGACAAAGTAGAACACGAGACCTATCCATTTGATCGAACCTTAGAAAATGGCATCAGAAGAATTTGGTTTGAAAAGGTAGAACAACCTCTCCCAAGCAAGGTCACCATAGATGGTCGATTTATCTTGCCATTATGGTACAGGGGGCAAATCAAAGAGTGTAGAATCTGCTTAAGCACAGAACATCTTGCAACAGATTGCCCTAACAAAAACAAATGTCTAGTTTGTGGATCATCTGATCATTTTAAGTGGCGATGCCCGCAGAACAAATATGTCAAAAAGGGTGCTGATAAAAGTGCAGAGCAAGTTGTCTCTAAAGAGAATGTCATAGAACCGGTAGCTGCTGAGATTGTAGCGGAAATTCATACTAATGGGAAGCACGCTGCTAGGGAAAATGTCATCGAACCAGTAGTTGCTGAGATTGTAGCTGAAGTCCATGTTAATGAGAAGCATGGGGAAAAAACTAAGAATCCAATTGCTGTAGTTGCAGGCGATGAAATAGAGGTTCTAGATGAGGGGCTAAGTCTTGCTCCAGTAACAAGTCAATCCAAGTTTGATGACAGAGAGGCTAATTCCACACAAGTTGAAGATGAGGATCAATACCCTCTGGAAGAGAGTTTTAATTTAGGACAAGTAAAATTCAGGTCGCAAGATACTGAAACTAACTTTGAATTTCCACTGAGTACACTCAATCTAGACGATTTAAATAATATAGAGAAAGTAATTGGTGTCTCGGATCGATTGAGTGGAACAAAGCGACAGAAAGATGGAGAGAGTTCTGAATCAGAAATAGAGGAAAGTGATATAGAAGACGATAATATGTCAGTCGCTGAATCTGATATATCCATTCAAACACAGAGTTCTAAATCACCTGATGAAATGGTCATGTACAGGTCAGAGGCAGGAGAGGTGTTAGTTCCATATGTGACGGCAAATGGTGTTAAATATAGGCATCTGCGTCATGATTCAGATATATTAAAATATAAGCATTTGGAAAAAGTTGAGCTAAGTAATGCAGCGTTTGTGAGTAAAATAGGTAAATGGTCTAAGAGAGGGTCGAAAAAAACAAAATCTAGTTAGCTTAATAATGGCGGTTTTACACAGCATTTTATTAACTTTTATGCTAATTTGCACACTCAATTGTAGAGGCTTAAATAGTGACATAAAGCAACGTCACTTACTAGAGACTCTGAAAAATGAGCAGATTGACATTGCTTTGATACAGGAAACAAAAATTCAGAAGTCAGAATTATACGATAATTTAGAAAAGATTTCTGGATCCAGAATATTTTATTCGTTATCTCAAGATAATAGTGCAGGCGTAGCAATTGTTATACTCCCTCGTTGTTCAGCCTATGTAAATATAATCTCTTCAGTATCAGGTGCAAATGGTCGCTGGGTGAGAGTCACGCTAGATATACAACAAACACGTATCACGTTGCTGTGTATATATGCACCTACATCTCATCAACTACGTCGTAATTTTTTTAAGGAGATGTCTAAAACAGCACTAGATAACATCACTGAAAACTTAGTAATGGGTGGTGACTTTAATTGTGTCTTAGACAAAGAAAATGACAGGAATGCAACTTCAACTTATACTGATACATCACATAGACTCTTAAAAGAAATATGTGATAATGAAAATTTAGTGGACACCTATAGAATATCAAAACCTCATGGTAAAGATCTTACATGGTTTTCGGTAGATGGTAAAGTTGGTTCAAGGATCGACAGAATTTATGTGAATAGTTTGTTAACAGGGTACTGGAGAGATGTTAATATTAAGCCAGTTGCATTCTCTGATCATAACATGGTTTGTGTAACCTTTGCCAATGCTGACTGGGTAACAAAAGGGGTCGGGTTTTGGAAATTAAACACAACACTGTTGGGAGAAGAATTTTATAAGAATAATATAGAGAGTTGTTGGCAACATTGGATTAATAGGAAAGCATCATATAAGAGCACATTGCAATGGTGGGAGGATGTTAAACTGGATTTAAAGTATGTTTCCCGAAAGTATGCTATTAGAAAAGCACAGGAAATACGCAAACGCAAGAAAACACTTCATCGATCACTGATGAAAATTAATGCTAAAGTAAATAATGGTGAAGAGAATTATTATGAATTACTGGTTAAAATTAAAAGTAAAATAAGAGATATAGAACACTATGAGTTTGAGGGTGCAAAAATTAGAGCAAGAGCCCAGATGCACGCAGAAGGGGAAAAGCCAACCCGATATTTTTGTGCATTAGAAAAAGCACGGGCAATAGATAAGGTGATGTGCTCATTAAACATGCCGGATGGTTCAACCGTCTTTACCAACAATGAAATGAGTACTATTGTATGCAATTACTATGAGTCATTGTACAAGTCAGAGGGAATTGATGAAGATGCAAAATTGGATTTGTTAGCAAATATAGACAAAAAGGTGTCAGACACAGGCAGTGAATTTTGTGATCAACCCTTAACACTAGAAGATTTAACTAAATCCCTTAAAGGTATGAAACTAGAAAAATCACCGGGGTGTGATGGCCTTCCAGTTGAATTTTACCAAACGTTTTGGCACCTTGTAGGTCCAATAATGGAAGAATTAGGCACTGAAATTTTTGAGAAAGGCCATTTACCACCAACTATGGCTAGGGCATACGTAAGGCTAATATATAAAGGAAATGACAGACGTCTAATTCAGAACTACAGACCAATTTCTCTACTATGTGTAGACTACAAAATAATATCCAGAGCACTAACATTGAAACTAGGTAGTGTTTTAGGAGAAATCATTGGAACAGAGCAGACATGTGCTGTACCCAGGAGGACAATTCTAACCAATACCATGGTAATAAGAGACCTTATACAATTGGTTGAGAAGGATAGCATCCCTTCAGCTGTGATTGCCTTGGACAATGAAAAGGCATTTGACCGTGTGGAATGGGATTTTCTTTTTAATTCTTTGCAATCGTTTGGGTTAGGCTCAAACTTTATTAAATGGGTAAAGATTTTATATACGGATATCAAGAGTAGCTATTTAGTGAACAATCAATTATCCAGAGAAATTGTCTTAGAACGTGGGGTTAGACAGGGGTGTTCCCTATCGCCATTATTATTTGTTATTGTGATGGAATCACTTGGCATAGCATTGAGGCAAAATAATAACTTTCAAGGCATATGTATTCGTGGCATAGAAAGACCACTTAAGCTGTCACAATATGCTGATGACACAACTGTGTTTACCAGTTCAAACAATGATTTTGCAATTTTAAACCACGTACTAGAAAAGTTCCAAAATGCATCTGGTTTGAAAATCAATAAAGGAAAATCCAAAGGATTATTTCTGGGGCCATGGAAAGAGCGGAATGACCAGCCACTTGAAATCAATTGGTCTAATGATACCATTAAGATTTTAGGCATCTATTTTTGCAGGAAACCGAATACAATACAAAATTGGAATGAACGAGTATCTAAGCTTAAGAGAATATTAGCAAATTGGAAGCGTCGTCGTCTTTCAATCTTTGGTAGAGTGTTTGTTGTCAACAACTTGGCATTATCTGGGCTATGGTATACAGCATCTGTTGTACACATGCCAAAACATGTAGAAAAGGAGGTTAATGAGTTGATATTGTCATTCATATGGGAAGAAAAGAATCATTTAGTTTCCCATCGTGTTCTCAATAATGCTAAGTTAGAAGGAGGACTTGATTTAATTGATATTAAAGTGAAATGTGTTTCTTTAAGGTTAAAATTTTTGGATGATCTTATTACATCAGATGAGACGTGGGCATGTGTTTCACGAGCTCTCATGGAGAGAATTGTAGAACCATTTCTGGCGGAGCATGTTTTTACCTCAAAGAAGCCACCTCCGAATAGCCAAATGATACCAGATGTGTTTAAAGATCAAGTTAAGGAGTTAGAAATATTTGACAGATACATACCTCCACCTACGTGCTGGAAGGAAGTACTAGAACAGCAATTGTGGGGCAATAGTAATATATGTTATAACAATGCAGTACTTTATCTACCGTCCTTTGCAAAATATGGCATTCAACATTTATCGGATATGATACACCCTCAAACACGTAGATGGGTTTCAATGCAAGACGTAGCTAGAAAAACACATATGAGGCACATAGATGTCCAGCGGTTGCTAAATAAAATAAAACATGCTGTACCAATTGAATGGTTTCGTCTGCCAAATGTAAATAATAATAGTTTGACTCCACAACCCGCATTAGTTCTTGATGATGAGATGTTAAAATACAAGATGAGATCCAAGGAATGGTACCATATTATGAGACGAAAACAAGTAACACCTCCCATAGCAATTAGGAGATGGGATGACTCAAGCTATAAACCATCCAGTTGGAAAAATGTATGGAAAATCTTACATTCTCCATCCATACCAAATATGGCTCGTGATTTATTGTGGCGATTACTACATCGACGGCTATGGGTGGGACACTTGACATACAAGTGCAATATTACGACTTCTGATAGGTGTTACTTATGTCAAACAGACGAGGAAACAATCGAGCATTTATTTGCGGAATGTCCAATATCGTCACAATTTTGGGACTATATCAGCCAAATCTTGGCAAAATTTGGAGCGAAGCCCATTGTTCTAGACACGCATGTAGTCTTATTTAGAGAATTTGGATCAAGCGGTGTAAATATCATAAAGTCTGAAAGGACTATTTTAATAACAATACTAACCATAGGTGTTTGGGCCATTTGGAAACATCGGTGTGCACAGACGAAAAATCCATCTATGGGCAATCACAATAGAGCAATAAAGGCAATATTTCGGTCATTGCTGCTGAATCATATTCCTTGCGAATATTTTAGATTAAAGCAGCATGGTAAAGAAAAAGTATTCAAGGACATATGGTGCAAAACAAACATAGTTTCAATAGAGTTGGGAGCTGTAAAAATAAATGAGCCTGCACTAGCTTAAATCATTTAATTACTACAGCTGATTTATCTGTGTCTTTTAATTAATCTGTGTCATGTAATTCATTTTAGTAATTCATGTTAAGAAATAAACAGACTGGGGTAATTTAATACTCAATCGATAAAGTAATTTGCCATTGAATTATAAAATTGTCCCAGGTAATTTTAGGAATTTGCACAGAGGTTTATAGGGTTATTTGTTCCCGGGTAATTTACAAAACCTTACAACAAAGTAAATCAAAAATGGAAACAAGAGCGCCATCTATTTCCATCTATTTTTCTGTAATTTTCCTGCTGACTATATATGTTATGCTACCTGAATGCTACTACGCCCGCTGATCTTTAAGACTCAGCCCACTGGCGTCAATGATTGACTTATTTGTCATTGATTGACGAGTCACTTTTCATTTGTTGAATAGTTGCACTCGCCACACGGGTCTACTACCACACATGGATTGAATGGTAATTTACAAAACCTTACAATAAAGTAAATTGAAAATGTAAACAAGAGGGCCATCAATTTTTCTGGAATTTTTCTGCCGACTATATGTATTATACTACCCAAATGCTACTACGCCCGCTGATCTTTAGAGAATCAGCCCACTGGCGTCAATGATTGACTTATTTGTCATAGATTGACGAGGCACTTTTCATTTGTTGGATAGTTTCACTCGCCACACGGGTCTACTACTACACCTGGGTTGAATAGTAATGCCTTTGTTAAGTTTTGTTTTGCTATCGGAGCTTTATCAGCATATTGTTTTGTATCTATACTTTTTAAGCCATATGTATTTATAGATTGTATTAATGCTCATTATTTATCATTGTTTTTGGTGTAATATTAATCAACATTACTAGTTCACCAGGTTTTTTTCTGGGGGTTTGCAAGCCTTTTTAAAGGAGTTCCTCCGTGAAGTTTGTCCGACTGCGTCAGCGTCGGTTTTTCAAAAAAAAAAAAAAAAAAGTAGTAGTAGTAGTAGTAGTAGTAGTAGTAGTAGTAGCAGTAGTAGTAGTAGTAGTAGTAGTAGTAGCAGTAGTAGTAGTAGCAGTAGTAGTAGTAGTAGTAGTAGTAGTAGTAGTAGTAGTAGTAGTAGTAGCAGTAGTAGTAGTAGTAGTAGTAGTAGCAGTAGCAGTAGTAGTAGTAGTAGTAGTAGTAGTAGTAGTAGTAGTAGTAGTAGTAGTAGTAGTAGCAGTAGCAGTAGCAGTAGTAGTAGTAGTAGTAGTAGTAGCAGTAGCAGTAGCAGTAGTAGCAGTAGCAGTAGCAGTAGCAGTAGTAGTAGTAGTAGTAGTAGTAGTAGTAGTAGTAGTAGCAGCAGCAGCAGCAGTAGTAGTAGTAGTAGTAGTAGTAGTAGTAGTAGTAGTAGTAGTAGTAGTAGCAGTAGCAGTAGTAGCAGTAGTAGTAGTAGTAGTAGTAGTAGTAGTAGTAGTAGTAGTAGTAGTAGTAGTAGTAGTAGTAGTAGTAGTAGTAGTAGTAGTAGTAGTAGTAGTAGTAGTAGTAGTAGTAGTAGTAGCAGTAGCAGTAGTAGTAGTAGTAGTAGTAGTAGTAGCAGTAGCAGTAGCAGTAGTAGCAGTAGCAGTAGTAGTAGTAGTAGTAGTAGTAGTAGTAGTAGTAGTAGCAGTAGTAGTAGTAGTAGTAGTAGTAGTAGTAGTAGTAGTAGTAGTAGTAGTAGTAGTAGCAGTAGCAGTAGCAGTAGTAGTAGCAGTAGTAGTAGTAGTAGTAGTAGTAGTAGTAGTAGTAGTAGTTTGTGGTGGGATGTGTAGGCTAATAGGTGTAGTTGTAGCAGTAGTCGAAATGAGTGATGTTAGAGGTTGTCATAACAGCAGCGGTGGCAATTATTGTAGTCTTTATCAGCACCAGTCTGTTTATCAAGTAATTTTTTTATATGATTTGAGTGTGATCATTTGTGGTCTTATTTCAATTGCCGTGCGGTTCCAAAGATTAGTAGCATCATGTGATATTTTTATCTACCTAGTTCTGGTCATATGCGTTATGTGTGCTTGCGAGCGTGCTTGCGAGCGTGCGTGCGTGCGTGTTTGCGTTGTGTGTGCGTGAGTGCATGCGTGCATGGGTGTGTCGGTGTGTTATGTCTCTTTCCTTGTGTTGTGTGAGTGGACTTGTGTGCTGTGTTTGAATAGCTTCGACACAGTTGTAGTTAAAAGATTGTTTTGTAGGTTTCTTAGTATGGTATCCAGTTGCTTGATCTCAATAATTTTTTTAGTTTTAGTACATTTTCTAATTTAAAGATATCATGGTCCTTTGCTGCTGTGAAAATAGTCTAACGCACCTTTTTGTAGTCCTGTTAGGTCTTTTGCTAAGTTAAACTTGTTGCTCCAAATCGAGTTGTATCATGGGTAATATCAGCGCACATTGGAGTGTTTTAACTGTAACAAGTGGCATACATATATTGTTTAAGTTGTCGAAAGAAGTAAATTTCCGTTTCACACCTTGGATGTGATAATTACGCATATGTAGTAAACAACATTAAGAAATAATTTATGCAGTGCGCGTATTGGATAGGGCAACTTAAAAAGCCAAACACATTATAACAATATACAGAGATCTTTTTACAAGGAATGAAAAAAAATTACAATATTATAAAACTGTGTACAGTAGAAGCGTAGTTTAAGCTATACTGCTCAGTAAAGCATGTCGATATTGGTGTTGCAAACTTTGGAAAATATGATGCAATATTAATAATGTGTCCATAGTTTACCTGCACGGACGATTATTTATAAGTTTTACAGACCACTAAATCATTACTTGTGAGAACTTTGAAACCATATATTGCAATATTATTACGTATTTTACGTTCTTGGATAGAAAATACATATTCTTCCAAAAGACCGAAGTGTATTTTTTTTAATTTACCTCTCGAGGGTGTGGACGTTTATCACGTCCACTACACCAGTCAGAAAGTATCAAAAATATGCTTAGCTCATTTAAGGAAATGAAAATATTCTCAACAGCAACAGCAATATTAATATTGCAATGTTTTGCATTTCATCGCCAAGGTTTTACGACTTTCTGTAAATACGGATTCATAGTTGAAGTATTTACTTGTTTGTTATTCAATATTTCGCGAGGCACAATCACCATCTGTTGAGTATATTCCATGATACTGGCCACCAATTTTTTTTTTCGATTAAAGGTGGAACTGTTCCTAGAATAGCTGATAATACCAAATGCAGAAAACCACCTTGTGTAAAATCTGCTTCTTTTTAGGACTTGACAAATTCTTTCTGCTTAATCTCCGCAGTGCGCTTCTATGTGTCAGGTTGTTTCTTAGAGATATTGATAATTCTGTGAATGAGATTCGGACAACATTCGCAAATGACATTAATGCTGAGTCACGGTGTTTTATAATGAACCTTTCCATTTTTAGCTATGCCCCACCCTTCTCTAGCTAAGCTCCGCCCACACCTCGATCGTGTTGGGATCGATCGATCTCTGATCTCCATGACTATCAATTTTCCAGAAAACTATACAGGTAAGCTGTTGAATATTTTGAAGCTAATTTGACTGCCTGCGGTTTGCATGTTTATTAAATAGTAGAGACATACAATTTGTACAACGTGTCGGACTATTAAGAGGTAAAGACGGGCCATAGAGAATTATTTATGACATAATGATTATGACGTCATCCTACACGCCGCCTAGCTGATTATGACATCATATGACGTCATTACTCTGGAAGGACCATTGTCTTTCTATCTTTTCGGGCGGCCTTAGCTAAGAATCTCCATACGTGTTGATATCGACGTATATCCTTCTTACCCATGAATGATTTTAGTTTTAGTGCCTTCTCCTAAACTGTAAGCGCACTCTGCTCAGAACAGCTCCGTCTTTTCGGGGTGGGGGAGGGTGTGTGAAAACCATATAGTTATACCTCGACCACCACATTCATAAAAAAAGTCGCTTCCGATCACCGTATTTAAAAGCTTGTGGGAGAAGACATGTATGTTACATGGAATACTTTTAACTTGTGGTAGTTTTGAAAGAGCAGCGTAACTAGTATGTATGAATGCGCTAATAAAGTATCACGATAAAAGGATTTCTACCGTGGAGTAATTTCGATATACGCAATTTAGTCGCAACTTACAGTTTCCAAATGCTCATAATTTACTGTATTCGGTATTAGAATCTCTGTACTCGGTTTGTAACCAGGCTTGCGAACATACTATCTAGAACTACTATGCACTAGTGCTGTACACAATATTGCACAATTCTATCATCAAATATTTCTTGTAATAATGTGAAATTCTTTCTATAGATCCCATAATTTAGCTCCTGATAGAAGCTGAATATGATGAATTATCAAACAACCCCCAGAATTTACATATGGGTGAATTTTTGGAGCCGAAACTATTAATACGACAATATATTCGAATTCAACCTATGTAGGGTCAACGAATAAAAATAATGGGTCGACATTGGGCGAGCCAAAGCATGTTTGCTGGTAGTTTGATTTCTCAGTCTAAAAAATTATGACACGATGTCAGATACTTATGCGCGCGTTTTCGTTTTGTTAACGGTGATCAGGAATTAGTGAGGCGTGGAGAGGAAGCGCGCGAGGGTGGCGGGTCCGTATAGATGGTGGAGTGACGGTGTACGGTTGTGCTATGCGGCGAGGGGAGGGGGTGGAGAAGGGATCATATATACAGGAAGTACTAACATATACGTGAATTAATGAGCGAATATATGTCGCTATATTCAGTTAAACGAAATATTTACATTTTACAATATCAGACAGGTGAACATGTGCGAAATAGAGAGATAATATAGCTAGCAAACACAATGTTAGTTTAACAGCATTCGACTACCTCTAGTATCGTATTATCGTGTAAATCAGTGATTGTGTTACCAATTAGTAGTGTCTAACAATGGATTACATTCAGGCTGCTCATAGTTATTAACAGAAACGGTAAACTATTTACAGAAAAGCACAAATACGGGCATATAAAACACACACACGCACGCACGCACGCACGCACGCACGCACGCACGCACGCACGCACGCACGCACGCACGCACGCACACAATCGCCGTCAGTTAGTTAATTGAGGATTCCAGTTTCTCAGTCAATCATATGACGTCATATTCAACTACGAGACGTGTAGGATGACGTTATAATCAGTTCGTCACGAAAGCTTTTAATTGATGACGGCTTTTAATTGATGACAGCTTTTAATTGATGACGGATTAAGCTTTGGTGTACGAATTGTGTCTTTACTATTTAATAAACATACTGTTGAATATTTTGAAACTAAATTGACTGGGCGCTGTTGCTGCCGTAGGCACCAACAGCATCCAGTCAAATTAGTTTCAAAATATTCAACAGTTTATATGTATAGTTTTCTGGAAATTGATCTACCCCTATACGGGCGAAGTGTGGGTGAGTTTAGCTAACGATAGGCGGAGCGTAGCTAAAACTGGATTCCTCCATTGTCATTGTATCTGTTGCATATATCTAGGTAAGCCTACTCATCAAGTATTATTGCGATATATGTGGCCTACTTGAACACATCTGAAAACATCTAATAATAGACAATAAGGTATTGGCGTATTGGCCATGGTTTGACCAATATGTTTGGCATCCAGCTTGGATTCCAAGATAGCCTATTCCATATACTTCAACTTAAATTGCGAGCCTATGAACGTGTCGCTTTTTTTTATCGCAACTAACTGGATCATAGAATGTCAACGACTACGTTAGATTCGCTTGGACAGTCTGACAGGCCTCCGTTCTAAAACTTTCCACAGCCATAACAGATGTCTTCTGAGATTGCACACCCTCGCTCTCTCGTTTTTGTCACATTGTCAGAAGTTCTCGAATTTTCCAAATTTCTTTTGATTTTCCGGATTTCTTCGGATCGCGCCAAAAGGTGTGGAATCCTAATGTATGGTCGCACCCTTTGCTTGTGTTAAAATTTGAGAAAAATCGGACTAGCAGTTTTCGAAATATTTCGTAGATCCCAATTTTGATCCGATCCGTATCCGTGTTCTTTTAGCCGCATCATGACGAAAGTCCGGAAATCATCATACATACAAAATTCCGTAATTGTGTAAAAATTTGAGCCAAATCGGATCAGCAGTTTTTTTAGAGACAGACGAGGACGGGCCGGACCTACAGACAGATCGGATCACAATACAAGGGGGCGAGGGTAATGATTAAGCCGTCCGAACAACGACGCGCTATATCTATGAATTAGTTGTTGGTATTTTGTGATTGATCGCAGATCGCAACTGCGGTTATCTACATGGTCTCTCCGGTCATCTGGATGTGTCTCTGGCCATCCGCATCGGTTTGGTGTCCGCGGTCATCAAGACAGCGTGCTAAGCCACCAACAACGTTCAGTAAAATTGTTGTCAAAATATTCAGTAATTCAAGAGGGTTTGGTCATTGAAATTATTGTCTGGTGGCTTGCAGCACCGAGACAGTTATATTATAGGTCTTCTGCACCGAATCCTAAATTATCTGGAAATTGTGGGTCTCTTGAATAATATCACATGGCGCTAGCCTGGGGCTTGTTTTCGCGACTGATTTGGTTCGTGGAACCACGGACCCAGGAAGCAGGAACTGCTGACCACGAACCAGAAACGCCAAAACGGCATTTACGTAAATTGACTAGGCTTACCGATTTCAATTTCGTGGTAATTGTTGGAACCCACAAGCATTCTAAATTGCGTTAATTGCAGCAATTAATTTGATCGTAATTCGATTTAGACTTTAATTTCAGTCTTTGTAAATCGCAGACGATCACATACACTAAAATATTGACGAGATCTCGTCATTCAAATAAATTGTAAAATTTAGCTGGAAATTTACGAACCAATAACTGCGTCAGTGGTTCAGTGACTCTATCAGTCGCGAAAACGAGCTCCAGAACTCCAGTTACTCATGTACTGAGGTTCTCTCTAATGGCCTGATGTAATCCACAACGTTATCATACAACATTCAATTGGATTAAAATCAGGTTAGAGGATTGAAGGGTTTGATCAAAAGCTAATGGATGAATTCAACTTTTCACTCAAGTATATGATGTCATAATCAATTAAGCCACATGTAGGGTAGGCCTGTGCTGTTATGGTAACCTGTTGAAAACGTTCTCCATGAGGTTGCCTTGATTTATTTTAGGGGACCTGAAACGGGTTGCCTTAGTATGCACATAAATGAGCTTTCTAAGGTTTAAGTCACCATATGTTTCCTTAAAACATATAAGGCAACCTATTATGGGTTACAATTGGAAATATTATAGCACATGACTGTTGAGGGTGACGTCACAATCAAAATGCGGAATGAATGACGTATCTGGGTCCGTCATGAAAACTTAATAGACCGTCATGTGTATTAATTGTATATTTTTACAATTTAATAAACGTTAATTTGAGTATTTTGAAACTAATTTCACCGTGCGCTGTTGCTGCCCACCGAATCAAAGTAGTTTCAAAATATTCGACAGCTTACCCGTATAGTTACCTTGAAAATTGTATTCTGGAAAGGCATGGTTCAAAGTAGATGTGCCATATGTAAGCCCTATCGGTAGTCATGGCGACACAGATTCCCAAACCAAGAAACGATCACTACATGCTAAATTACCATCTAAACAAGAACATGATAATACCTTCAGCCAGGTGTCTTTGTAACAAACAGTACACATTCTCTAAACATGTCCTACGATGATATTAATAGACTACAGCTCTTATCGTAAGACATACTGTGCGGCAACAGAAATCTCTTCTGTCAATTTAGAGATCAATGTCAGGGAACCGAATGCAGGAGATATGGCAAATAACTAAGCATTGTTTTATGGGTGTAGAACTAGAAGGAAAATGGCTATATATTGTATACAATACTATTGTCAGTCGCCGTAAAAATGAATATATCTGGCTAACGTGATACTAGTAAAAGGGAATAGTACTGAAAGCTACGCCATTGATCTTTACCAATAACGGATTAGTCATGGGCGCCATCTTTGAACACCTCAAATATGTTCTTAGTCGTTTCTTTATACAGTATGTGGTCGGTCTATCTGAGCTACGGTTGTTCGACATCTCACATCGACACAATATAAGGTGGTCGTTATAGGCAGTCTTTGTTTTCCTTAGGGTACATGATGGCATGCTATCTTCATGTAGTACTGTTCACCGGCTTGCTATTACTGTACATGGCAACGCCCTCTGGTGGTGTGGCCAGAAGCATTCAGCTCAATTCGAGGCACAGGTGCAGCATTTACCTTAAACACAAGAATACAAGACTACACTACTACAAGAATAGGCGTGCAAGGCGATCAACAAATCTGGGTAAGCATACTATTGTAGTTTGATAATAAAATCAAGTCATACGTTGTAATTAACATATTTGTATTGGGCCCTGTGCCTTGGTATCGTTAATGCGTCCCATCTAGCGCAGTGGGAGGGCTGAACTACAGCTACACCCGGCCTACACTTATCTCCATTCCAGTTGTAATGGTCAGTATGACTGTTCGCATCTGAACGTATGTTGAGTCCTTACTCCCGTGGATGCTAAACCAGCACTTATCGGCTCCCCACAGGGAGATGTTATATCTCCTGTACTGTTCCCCTGTTACCTCGCTGCTGCATTGAAATATGTGCGGGAAAGTTCCACAAGCCCACCAACCCCACCCCCACCCACACAGCCCCCCCCCCCCACCAAACACACAAACAGTATGCATACCGGGTATGCCGTTAGTGATGGAATATGCCGACGATGTGGACTTCATAGATGAGGAAAAGAAACCCCATGACGAATTACTTCCAATAGCTGCAAGCAGACGAAAAATTGAGAATTTCTATGAATGAATCCAAAACAGAGTTCGCCCACATACACCTATCTACAAAACATGAAACTAAAGTCAAGAGGTGTCAGAAGATAACAAATATCTTGCCTTATGTTGCCGCAGGACACGGCCTGCCCTGGACTAAATATTCTGTGAAAAAGTAATGCCTAAGCCATGTGCATACACAGAGCAAGAGCTATGAGTAAATAGCAAATAGCCTACCTGAATGTATTAATTTTCGCAGGATATGATAGACCACCGGATACATTCTCAATTTCTCATCTTAAAATTTGGAAATCTACGTGTCGAATCAAAACACCCATGGTACTACCCAACGGCCGAGCAGAGATTCGGAGAAGCATAGCTTTAAGAGTGAAACGTAAAGCCTCACTGCCTGATATTAACCTGCAGTACAATGATTACTGGCACACCACGTCTGACTGAAAGCCAAATGGTCCAAACATAAGCAAAGTACAAAGCCTGAAAGAAGTAGAAACATTTTGAAAATCAAGTACACTAATATGATAAAACTACCTCTCAGCAGCCGATAGAACAAATCAAAACATTTGATCTAAATTGGAGAAGCCTTTGTTGATTAAATTGCCATTTGAAAAACCCTAACCACAGCATAATAAGCATAACCTGGATACACATCAGCCCTAAAATATTCCAAGTTCAAACTCAGGTGAAATATGTCAAGCTTTTCAAAATATATTTCTGTATCATGCAGACTAGATGTTATGAATGAATCTGTGAGATTTTCAGCAGCTCTGATAAACCCATGTTCACTAAATTGTCATTTGTAAACGGCTTAACTTGGATCCAATTCAGCCCTAAAGTAATCTAAGTACACACGTTGTAAATATCGCTGTAAAAATGCTTAACCAGGTGGTATAAAATTGTCTACGTTCAAACGCCGAAATATGGCAAAAATCTCGATCTCTTTTTGATGTGGACTAAAACCATGGCCAGTAAATTGATTTAGCAAGTAGTGAATGAACGGTAAGTATGTTTATGTGGTTAATAAAACTACAGAACAACACATAGTGGGTCTGTGGTCGTTATTACACCACAAACATGTGTACCGTTCAATCACTACTTGCTGCAGATTTGGTCAGTGCCTCACTTTGAGACCAACCGGTGGATGGAGATTTGAGAACCCTTAAAGAAAATTAAAAAATAGCACAGTAACACAGGATATTAAAAAAATCAACATAATAGGGAATAAGTTAAAAATCACACTGTGATTAACAACTAAATAGAACTGAACTCATAATCAACTAAACAAGACAATAAATTAAAGCAAATCTCACTAATGCCGTACAGACAATCATTCTCAATGAAAATGGTGAGGTGAGCTCGGGAAATTAGGCTCTGCCTGCTTAGCTAAAATATTGATGCTTCTAAAAAAGGCCGCTGCCTAGACCTTTCAAAGAAAATGGGACAAAGATAGATTCTGATTTCCATCCACAAACCTGCATGATCTCAATTATGTATGATCCGACGAATAAAGCAAAAGAGGTAGCTATGCCACTAAAGTCGTGTGAATTTTGACATCATCTATTTTTTGACACCAGATGATGTTAAATCGTGGCATCTTTTAATCGTAACCCAAATCCAACATATAACTGAATACCAGGAGGCTGGTCTGGCTTCCTCCTCTGCGTAAGAAATCCAAACATGCTGAGAATCTGTTATTTTTTTCAAATCGGAACAAGATTAATTGCAGAATTTTAAATGCTCTGATTAGGCACCAGAGATTGTCGGATGTAGAAAAAGACGTAAGACTTAGGATAATATGTTCGGTTGGATGAAGACTTGTTAAAAATTTGATACAAATTCTCTTCTCGGAAAGAGAACTAGAACCCCACCAACCATTTTAAATCTATCATCCTCTGCGGAAGGGGCACAGATCTTGCATTGACTCCTAGTCGAAGCTATCACAACTAAAATGAATGAATTAAGAGTCAAAGGATTCGGACAGACCGAACCAAGAGGTTAAAAATGATAGCCCATCAAGACTTAAAGAACAATGGCTAGATTACCGGAAGGCAATGGTTTGGCAACTGTCTGACGAATAATACCCAAACCATAAATAAAATCACTTAAAATCTGTGTACGCTTAGTCTCAGCATTTTAAAGGTCAATGTAAGGAAGAAGTTAACTCTTTAATCTCTAACAGAATTAGCTACCAAAATAAAGGAATCAAATAGATAGGACAATAACTCTAGCGCTTGGAATAAAGATGCCGAAACGGGAACATATCTAGACTGAGTACCCTCTTGAGAAAATTTTTAATTGATCAATCAGATCCACAAACCAACTCCTCTTGGGCCAGAACAGGGCAATCAAGAGAACCTTGCAAACCTGCTTCCTGAACTTCCTTAGAACTATGGGAATGAGAATTGTCCGAGGGAAAGCATAAGGTGAAATCCCTGCCCATGAACGAGACAGGGCGCCCACTGCCAGAGCCTGACTCTCTGGAAACCAGACATGAATGAGTATACCCGGCCATCAAAGCCTGTCTCGAACAGAACCACACGAGGATGACCGAGGAGAAGAAAGATTGACCTGACTATCGAAGTCTGTGGATGCCATTCTGAGATAGCAAACAAGCTCGGCCTGGACAGTTGCTCTCAGGAAAATTCAACTAGCCACTAAATCAATCTGAGACTTGCAATACCAGAGGGGGAAGATTCCATGATTCTATGCATAACATTGAAGATCTCGTTCGCCCCATGATTGCTTAAGGAAGACACTGCCGAGAGATGTCGGACCTGAATGAAATTGATTGGCCTTTCAGAAAATTTAACCAATGAATTAGAGCATTCAAAACAGTCCATGACTCCTTCAACAAGACTCCATTCAAACGGAGTGACAGGTCCATCCAGACCGCTAAATGAGGAAGCAGAGGGAGGATTCCAGAAAGGAATGAGAGAGACTAGGGAATATATCGATTGCTGCCACAGTGGTATCAGAAACTGCTGGAATGAACTTCTCAACATTGCTGATCAAAGGATACCATTTACAATACTGACCATAAATCCCGAACTATCAGAACGAGCCTGGCTCATATGAAGGAAATCTTTAAAAGGAAACCCATAGCACAAAAGATTGTTTCCATGCGAGGGTCTGATTGAAAGATCAAGCCCGAAACCAGGTCGAACTTTACTCCTAGATGAGTGAAGATTTGAGAAGAAACCAGACTTGATCTATGAAGATATAAAAAACCAGTCCAGATCGCATGAATAACGGGAGCTTGGAATGATGCCATCCAGAAATTGAAAGGACTGTTCTTGTTCATAGCAATCAGACGTCCAAAGAAGGATAAGACGATGAAGGAGTCCTGCCACAGCTGAAATGATGCCCGTAAACAAGAAGGGATCTGAGGATATGTCAAACGGCCTGGCCCGAAAAGACCAAACACAACCATGGTAAGCAAACCGTAAGAATTTACAAAATGAGGGTGGGTGAGAGCGTGAGATAAAGCATCATTCAAGACAAAAACGTCTTCCATATACCAGGATCTATAGATAAGATGAAGAGAGAAATCTATTACATCTTGAACTTGGGGTGCGAATGAGAAAATTTCTTGAGATTAAAATGGAGTGCCAACCCCTGATATCCTTGAAACTAGGAAGATCATGGAAAAGAAGCCCAGATCTATATTCCCCTCGAAAACTACCTCTACTGTCGGATTCTTGACCCTAGACTTGAACTCTTCCTCTAAAGCTAAAACTTCTCCTAGAACAAAGAAAGGCGCCCTCTACTGGCACACTGGGAAGATGACACTGAACTGATCAAAAGACACATGAACTGGAGTAGGTGAAGATTGAGTGCAAAAGGCAGGTCTTAACCGGGAGGAAATCAAACCCTCAAACTCTTATCACTTGGGAGTCCTGACATGAAGAAAGGCCTCTTGAGGTTACTGGCCCAGATGATCTACCACTATACTGAAAGGGAAGATGAATAGGGCGATACAGAGACCTTTGCCTGATAGAGGAAAAAGAATCAAAGAAATTAGGATCAGAAAACTTTCCTGAGACATAGAGCATGGTCTACTCGAATTAGTGAATACCCCTAGAAGGATAAGCTCCAAACTCATCGGGCTTAAAAATTGTCCTTATATAAGAATTCAGACTCATAACAAAGGATGAATCTCACTTGCCAACGGAATTGACTATGAAAATTTTGAGAAAGGGTCTCTTTAACATCTTTAAGATGAGCAGACTCATCTAAAATCAAATTAGGAGACCAAGGGTCAAAGACATCCTAACCGAAAGGAGAAGCAACAACCAAGCTATGCATAACTGTAATCGAGACATGAACAAACTGAAGCTGCTTGAATCTTCTAATAGAAGTAATGAAATCCAGGGATCTACAAACTGATTTGAGCTGCGATATCTGCAAGCATGTGAAGCACTGATGCTGAAATCGATTGTCATTCTATTGAGCTTAAAGATCAGCATAAGAAAGAAGCTCCATGAAGAAAAACGGTTTCAGATGACCCCTGAAGACAGAATCCCACTAAAAAGGAAAATCTAATGCCTTCTCTTTCACAGAAAATGAAGACGAGAAACAGCCGAAATTAACACCCAAGAAGGGCCCAAAACAGACTGAGTGGAACCCACTTACAAGAAATCTCCCCTGGTGCCTGAAAAGGGTCATCACACTAACGAGACAGTGAAAATCTATAGAAATAACATTGGAAATGTAAAAATCTAACCTGTCGAAACCAACTGAAGCACACGAAAAGAAAACTTGAAAGATTCTAGTGGAAGAAAGAAACAAAATGAGAGAAAACTCCTGAAAAGAATGATCAAGGAAAGAAACAAGACCAAAACATAAATCGCTGGAACAGAAACCCGGGAATGAAAAGAATAAGAAGGATTCAAGCCACTAAGCTGAAAACTGTGGAAAGTGAAGAAAGTGGACACAAAAGAAAACTGAAAAATGAAAACATGCAAACAGCGAAAAACTAACCAGACTACAAACACATAAACCTATATAGGAGAAAGATGGACAGACACAACATAATCTACAGAGACACGAGAAGAAGACTGGACTCGAGAAAGAACGTCTTCCTTGCACATAAGATGAGAGATATGCTCAGGAGTGGGGGGGGGGCTTAAAGTTGTCATACAGGGTTTCCTGTTTTTTCAGTACTTGTCCAGTCTGTTCTTAAATGAGTCTAGAGATGGTGCGTTTATGACTTCTTCTGGGCCTGTACTGTGAAGTAATTTCATCTCCGCATTGATGTGCACGTTCGGGGGTAGATCTTCATGGAATTCCCCTCGTACTGTGTCTTTCTGAAACGTAACTCCACAGGCTTACAAAATCACCTGCCTCCTTATCATACTCTCCATGAAGTATCTTATAAAGTTCGATTACATCTCCCCTGGCTGTTCTGTATGATAAGGTGGGTAGCTTGATGTGTCTTAGCCTCTCGGGATATGTGACATCTTTCATTCCTGGAATTTGTTTCGTGGCCCTTCATTGCACCCCTTAAATTAGCTCTGTGTTTGACTTTTATTGGTGCCCATATCTGGCTGGTGAAATCCATGTGAGTGCGCACTAGACTTTTATATAATATAATAGGATAAACATTTTTTCTGCATTCAGATACTGAAAGGTCCTTCTTATTAGAGCAAACATGGAATTGGCTTTTTTCACCTTTTCACCAATGTGTTGTTCAACGCTAAGATCGGAATCTATCGTTACTCCGATATCCTTCTCAGTATCTACTGTATGTAGCTCATAATTTAGTTTTTCATTGCTCTTCTTGCCTATATGCATGGGCTTACATTTGTCCAGATGGAACTTCAATAACCATAGATTGCTCCATTTTGCCATGAATGTTAGGTTTGGTTAGTATCATGTATTCATAGTTACATAGTCCTCTTCTGCTGGATAGGATAGCCAACCTGTAGCAGGCCTTCACTATCTTCTTCATCGATTTGTTGTACCTGCTGAACGTTTTGGGTGTGGACGGGTTGGATCAGGAACTGCGTTGTGTAAGCTGCGTTGTCAAAGTATTTGTCTAGCCAACTTTTAAAGGCGTTGAGAGTTGGGGCAGTTACCACAGTATCAGGAAAACTATGCCAGTGGTTGTTTACCCGAATGCTGAAGAACTGTTTGCTGGTGTCAGTGTTGAATCGCTGCTTGTGTAGTTTGAAGCTATTGCCATGGGTTCGGTCGCATTTGTCGGATAGCAGGAGGCTCTCGGCATCAACCTTGTATATGATGTGTGTGTATTTGTAAGCCTCGATAAGGTCACCACGTAGACGTCGATAAATTAAACTTGGCAGTTTCAGAAATTTCAGGCAGTCTCCATATGGCACATCTTTTAGCCCTGGAATGGGCTTTGTTGCTCTACGTTGAACATTTTCGACGATGTTTATATCTTTTTTGTATAGTGGCGACCAGACGACGTTACCATATTCCAAGTGCTAGGCCTTTGTAGAGTAGACTGTATGTGCCTGGATTTAGGAAGTCAAAGGACTTGCAGATCATGCCGACTTATTTATTTGCTTTGTTCGCTGCCGTTTCGGCATGTTGGCTAAACTGTAATCTTTCTCGCATGTAGTTTCCTCCAGGGTTATAGCTTCAGACTTTTCTTGCATGGTGTATTCGTGTCTGACATTTGTTCTAACCAAATGCATAACTTTACATTTTGTAGAATTAAACCTGTTGCCAACTGTCGACCCATTCTTTCAGAAGATTCAGATCGCCCTGGAGGTTGTTGTGGTCTTCCAACATCGAGATCTTTGAAAACAGTTTGGTGTCATTTGCAAACATCTTGATCATATTGTGCACTTCATCCAGCATATCATTAATGAAACAGATGAATAATGTTGGTCCCAAGACCCTGCCTTGTGGTATCCCACTGAGTATGGGGGCCCAGTCTGATTATGAGCCGTTGACCACTACTCTTTGTCTACAGTTACATAGGAATACCTGTATTCTATTTTAAGACTTTGCCATGGATGCATAACTCTTCAGCTTACTCAATAATCTTTGATGTGGAATGGTATCAAATGCCTTGGTGAAGTCCAAGTAGATAGCATCAAGTGGTACCCCACTGTCGAATACTTTAGTGCCGTACTCCAATGTCTCAAGGAGTTCTGTTGCACTGGAGCGGCCATTGACAAATCCATGTTGGCAATCTGACATGACAGTTGACATGTGAGTCATCAGTTTCTGTCCGACGAACCACTCCATAGTTTTGCACACGACTGAAGTTAAACTCACTGGTCTGTAATTACTGGCCAATGCTTTGTTGCCTTTTTTAAAGATCGGTGTGACCTGTCCGTCTTTCTAGTCCTGTGGAACTGCTCCTTCTTTGAGTGGCATGTTAAATAAGATTGCCAAATAAATTGACTGGCCTCCTTTAGAACTCTAGGGTGTAGCTGATCTGGCCATTGTGATTTTGACACAGAAAGATTTTCAAGCCTTTTTCTGACTTTGTGTTCTTCAATCTTAATCAGGTCGAGTACAGTAGAATATGAGACATTCTTTAGATAGGGTATGTTACTTGTGTCTTCCCGTGTAAATACACTCATGAAATATGAGTTTAGCTCACATGAACTCTCTACATCAGTCTTGGTTGTTGCATTATTGTCTAGTTTTAGATCAGCGACACCTGAAGTCGTCCTCAGCTCGGATTTAACATAGCTGTAGAAGGCTTTGGTGTTGGTTTTGGATTTCTTGGCAATGTTGTTTTCAAAATCTCGCTTTGCTTTCTTTACCTCCCACTTTAATTGATTTCTGCATTTCGCATATTCTTTGTAGTGTACTTCATCTCTTGTGGCCCTGAATCTGTCAAATGCCTGTCTTTTGGTTTTCAGTTTTGTTTTGATGCTAATACATTTATCGAGCGATTCTAGGATTTTTGTTTTGATTAGTTACCATGTTTTTTCTGTATTTTTTCCATGTAATTCTTTGTCCCAGTCTATCTTTTCCATCATTAGTTACTTAGTTACTGTGTTGTAGTCCCCCTGTTCATCAGAGTAATGCTAAACGAGTTAGCTGCACCGCCACCGAGTTAGTAGTTATATGAAGGCTTTGTGCAGAGTTCAACACGCTATTAGTCTTGATTAATCCATGCACCAACTTCAAGAATCAACTGGAAACTATATACAATGTCATGAATGTACATTTCGTCCAGAATTACTTGTATCTACTGTGTAGGTTGGATGTGGTAGTTCCATGTTTAGATTTCTGCTTGCCGAATTTATGTAAGTAATTAAGATCTCTAGCTCTGAAGTGATTTACTCTATAGCAGAGCCAGCGAGATTCGATGGTTTCTAGTAGTGACCGCTTGGCAGCATTAGACAGCAGTGAACATTTGTTTGCATCCAGCATTAGACTGAGCAGTGTATCATCATTGATGTTGATAGATACTAGGCTTTCTATGAGCTTCCGATAACAGACTGCGCTGGAGTAAGCATTAGTGCATCGGAATAGGAAGTGTGCTACATCTTCTGGTTCTTTTTGGCAGATTTGGCATAGGTCAGACTCTCGTCCACCAGTAAATTTGCTTCTCGCACCTTGAAGAGTGTAACTTCTAGTGAGAACTTTCGCTTTGATGACAGCACGCTGGACATCGCGAGTATTGGTGGATGTGGTCCAAATGCTGTGAGCTCTTCCAATCCCACAGCTATCGATACCCAGGTGTTTTAGTGTGCTTTTGGGCGATTGACGATGAGTTGTCTGTAGGCTAATTTGGCAATTGTAGAGTCCATTTGACGTGCTATAGCAGCGAATAAAGATATTTGACAGGCATCAAGTTCTACTTCGAAGGGTCTCGCTCCAAGAAGAAGGTACACAGCTGGGGTAGCACATGCTTTGGGAAGATGCTGTATTTGTTTCAGTGTGTTTCTGTGGAAGAGCGAGTGCTTCTAGTTCTTTTTGGTTGATCCAGGTTGATTCTAGGCCATGCATATAACACGGTAGGACATACGTCATATATAGTTTGTATGCAACAGGAGGTGGTAGACCATTTAGCCCATGAAGATCAGCTCCCATCAGCATGTATAGCGTGCGACGACCTTTGCTAATTCTGTCATGTTTGAAGGATGAAACCTGAGCTGAGCTATTGACATTCCTAGTTATGCCAAGATGAGTGAATTCTTCACAGACTGTCACTGGGACTTGATTACTCCTCCAGCAGATCCTTTCGTTCCATGTATCGTTAGGGATGTGTGAATTTACTACTGATACAATTGTTTTGGTTGGGTGGAGATTATATCGTTCCCTGTTAGCATAGCTCTCTACTGCTGACAAGTTGAGCTGCATGTCATTTAGGTGGTCAGTAAGGAGAACGAGGTCATCTGCGCAGGCAGCTCTGTCGACATCGATAGTGCTGATTTTCAGGCCTGAATTCATTTGACCAAGATTTAGCAGGAGATCATTGATGTATACTTTGTAGTCGTAGGCACTCGCGACACCTTGTCTCATGCCTTGCAGAATATCAAAATGCTCGCTGACCTGCCCATGGTGTTTAATTCTTGTTGTCAGATTTTGATATGATAGCAGTTTCAAATGGAGCCAAATGCCATTGAGCCCGTAGTTATGATATTTCCTGAACAGAGAGTCATGATTGACAACATCGAAGGCCTTTTGAGCGTCAATTGTTGTGATGTACAGCAACGAGTGATTGCGATTTGCTTCTAGTAAAGATTCAGTTATTATCACTTTGCCACCACCACCAGGCTTTGACCCATCACAGAAGCATCCTCTCAATCGCCATCTAAATGTAGTACCACCACACAAGCCAACAGAAACTTTGCAAGGCTCAGAAGAAGATCCTAGAATAAACTGCCTAATACCACCAGCAAATATGTCATCTCATCTAATCTCGGAGAAGACTCCACTAGTTACCTCGAACGATTTATCAGACAATTTGGCTGCTAATCAACAACTTATGAATAATTTTATGAAATCACCACCACTTCCGCCACTGGCTGTATCAGTTTTAGAACAGTCACCAAGAAACCTGGACCAAAACTGCTCTGACAATGCTAATCTTTTAGATCTAGGCCTGAATCCATCAGAATCACCACCATTAATATCGAGTGAGCAATATGCAATAAAGCATACCTAGAAGAACTCATGACAACTACAGATATATTGTTGATACAAGAACACCACCTGTATGAGTTTGAAATCTCAGTTTTATGTCACATCAACTCAAACTACATGTCATGGCCAAAGCATGCGATATGAATGACCCTTTCTCACCTAAACAGCGTTCACATGGACACGGTGGCGCAGCAATTTTCTGGAAGTAGGATCTAAATCATATGATAGAAACTGCTGAGGCAGGAAGTGACAGAGTATGCGTTATTTTGATGAACTGCACTCCTCCTCTATGCATCATATCAGTTTACTGCCCTTGCAGAGAATAATCTTGCTTCACGAATACAGCGAAATCCTGGATGAATTGAACGAGTTACATAACCAGCATCACACCACCTATACTGTTATAGTTGGCGGATACTTCAACGGGCCATTCACTGATCAACGAACCGATTCATTTAGCCGCCATCTGAAAGCCTTTGTCAAAGAACTTAAACTCTTCCAAGGAGGGGAGCCCGGCAACCAAAGTACATTCTACTCAAAGTGTGGCCATTACAGTTCACAGATCGACTACATCTTTAGTTCAGAAAACAGACTCCTAACAGACTTAAGTATCAGCAGAAAGGATAGTTCACCGACCAACTCATCAAGCCATGTAGCTGTAAGTGTGACAGTACAATGAGTGACCCTAGTAAAAGCAGCAGTGAAGAAATCATCCATCATATCCCGAACTTGCTGGACCAAGTGTGACATAGACACAGCCATTCAACACCTAATGCACACTATGAAGAAATCAGAGCTTGAACAGTTCCTGTACGAAAACAACATTGATATCTGCTGCATCCAAGAGACACACCTGCAAGAAGGAAAACCATTTAAGACCAGAGGCTACCAGATTTTCCGGTGTGATCGAAGAGGAAGAAAGAAAGGTGGGGTGATCACCTTGGTCCGAAACAGCGTGAACGCTAGCCAGATCAAAACCTTTATGGAAGAGGCAGAATATATCAAGATCAAGGTAACAACCAGCAACTCTGTGATTGACATTGTCAATTATTACTGCCCTAATGACAAGAATCTCTCACTTGACACAATCCAGGTCCCGGACTGCCACTTCCTCATTGCGGGAGACTTTAATAGCCAGTCCCAGAGCTGGGAATACAGAACACTTGATAAACGAGGAGAAGACATTGAAGCATGGCAAGATGAAAAGCACCTTTTACTTGTCAACGATCCCACAGATCAGCCTACCTTCTACTCGCGCCAGTGGCACTCGATAACAACGCCGGACTTGGCATTTTGTACAGAAGACATTCACAGAAACCTCAGTAGAGTGGTCCGATCACAGTTAGGAGGAAGCGACCACCGCCCAGTCTTCCTCTCTCTTTCTGGAAGTATTTCGACAAGTTCACCTCAACATCCAAGGTGGAACTACAAAAAGGCAAATTCGAGTCTGTTCAGCATTCGTTCCAATGAGCTTACCCAAAATATAGCAGTAGAAGCGAGAAACATCAACAATGTGGTCAAGGAATTTAATTCAAGTATTCTCAAGGCTGCCAACGAAGCGATTCCTCGAGGGTTCAGGAAAAACTACCGCCCCTACTGGACAACAGAACTGCAAGCAGCACATGATAAACTAGACAAGGCCAGAGAAGATGTAGAGGGTAATCCCTGTCATGAAAACCACTTCACGCTACAACAAACTAAAGCCAGGTATCTAAAGACCAAGCTGGAGGCCAAACGAAGAAGCTGGAGGGAAAAGACGGCATGGTTTAATTTAGAGAGAGACACCACAAAGCTATGGAGACTGACTAAAGCACTGAATGATGAGGGTGTCGGGGGAGAGAAGATTACTCTTGAAGAAGATGGACAAACACTGACAGGAAAGATGGCTGCAGATGCCTTTGCGAAGGCATATGCAAAAGAAAGCAACATTTCTATACCACGAATGCGTCGAAAAGAGGTTAGAAAAGAGCAAAAGGAAAGAACAGACACCAACACTCACGATGCAATGAAAGTTGACATTAGTTTAGCAGAACTGAAGAAGGCTATCCGCCAATTGAAGAAGAAGAAATCTCCTGGGCCGGATGGCATTACGAATGAAATGATCCAACACCTTGGTAATGCATCTCTTCGCAAGTTGCTAGACATATTTAATCTCAGGTGGACCAATGGAGAGGTTCCTCAGTGCTGGAAGGAAGCCAGAATGACTCCTATTCTGAAAAAGGGAAGAACAAGACGAAAGTGCTGAGCTACCGTCCTATCAGTCTTACAAGCTGGATCCAAGCAGCCCTCTATGCAGATGACCTCATACTCTGGTGCACAGAGGAGTACACAACGACTGCCACATACAGAATGTAACTCGCCTTGGACAGAATTACAGCTTGGGCCAATCGCTGGTGCATTACCATCAACAAAGAACAGTCATCAGCCATGCTATTCTCACTGTCCACCAAAACCAAGGTTGGCAATCTGACACTGGGCAGTACTCCACTCGAGTACGAGGACCAGCAGACATACATGGGAGTCACCTATGACAGAAGATTAACATGGAAGGAGCACATCCAGAACGCAGAGGCAAAGGCCAGAAGAAAGCTAAACATCATGACGAAGTGTACGACCACACCTTGAGTATGGATCCAGCTCATGGATGACAGCAGCTAAATCTCATAAACAGAACCTCGACAGAGTACAAGACCAGGCACTGCGCATCATCACTGGTGGAATGAGATCAACACCAATAGAAAAAATGGAGCAGACAGCAGGCATCCCCCCACTTAACAAAGGAAGGGAATGCAAAGCACTGATCCAAGCTGCAAAGTTCAAATAATTCAACAACCACCCGATGAAGATCAGGCAAGCACAGCCGTCATCAGGAAGACTTAAAAGATGGGGTTTTGTGAAAGAGACAAAATCACTTCAAAGGAAACACCAAGAAATGTTGCCAGCACAAATAGAAGACCCAAGCCACACCCTTGATCCTCCACCCTGGGAAAACAAACTAGAGAGCATAGCTATTCGCACCACAGTACCTCATCTCACAACCAAAGATGAATACAGTGATGTGAACACGAAGGCCCTGACCGTAGCCATGCTGGAAGAAATGTACCCTCAGGAGACATGGATAAGGATCTACACAGATGGATCAGCCAAAGATGCAATTAGGAGCGGAGGTGCCGGACTGCACATACAGTATCCAAACGGGCAACATGAGTCAGCTGCAATACCGACAGGCAAACACTGCACAAACTACAGAGCTGAAGTCGAAGCACTGGTTCATGCAGCTAATGCCATCAGCAGAACAGCAGACACTATTGCACAGATTGTCTTTTTATCTGATGCCCGCTCCGTCCTTGAGGCTATCACCAAAGGTAAGCTGCCACAACTTGAAGAAGCACCACAAACCATCAAATGCTTTCGGATAGCACTACAGTGGATCCCCTCACACTGTGGAGTCCAAGGAAATGAGGAAGCAGACAAGATGGCAAATGTGGGACTTCAATGTTGCAGTACGTATCAGCTGCTGAGAGAAGAGATCTGGCCTTTGTCAACCTCTCTTCTTGAAAAGCGGTATGGGCCTGTGGAAGAACTGCAGAAAACCACAGATTCCATCTTGAGAACGGCTCTCCAAGTGTGATACCAGCGATCGAAAAAGAAGAAGAAGAAGAAGAAGAAGAAGAAGAAGAAGAAGAAGAAGAAGACTATGAAGTCTGCCGCCAAAGCAAATATCCGAACAAAAACAACAAAACTAGCCAGAAAAGGGAGCATCATGACTCAGGATGTAGTAGAAGCAATCAAGACCTCACGTAAAGCTCACTAACTCTGGAAGGAAGCTGGCAAACCTTGTGCTTCTCATAGAACCTCTGTAAAACGCAAGACAGCTAATAAGAATGTACGCCGCATCTAGTACAAAGCAGCAGCAGAATCCAGAGAAAAGCTGTACAACCAGATATCTACTGCATCATCCACAGATTCTCAGCTTTTTCTATTATGTCTTTCATCCTGTCGTAAGACCCTTATTCTGTTTGTAGCAACTCAATGTGAATAGTAAAGTGGTGTGGTGACTTCCCGAGCGGTGGTAGTTGTTCAATCTTGCTCACCATATTTTCTTCGTTGGTTAGGATCAGGGCCAATATATTTGGTTATTGGTTACCTCTGTGATAAGTGGAAAAAGTATGTGCTGGTACAAGAAGCTATCTCTTACTGACTCAAGGAATAGACTTGGTGGCTGGTGTGCTTCGGGCGGGGATGTGCTGTTCTTCCAATTTATGTCTGGGTGATTGAAATCGCCCACAAAGAGAATGTGACTATATTCTTGGTCTGTGGCTTGCTTGATGAGATTTCTGAGATGACTCATTTGTTGATGTACTGTTTGGTGAATGGTACACACAACCAATCAAAATCTTGTCTGTGTTCTTTAGCTTGCATTCTACACAAATAGACTCCTGTCCAGTTTCGGGGTTAACATTGGTTTCTATGAAGTTAGGGCTTTCTTGATGTATGGACACACCTCTGCTGGCATCTGAAACTATGTTGGTAAACAGCTCATAACCGTGCATATTTAGTTCGGATACAGCAACTGGATCTCGAATGTTTTAGGTAGTACTTCAGACACTGCAATAATATCTGGTGTGTGTTCATGGACAAGTACCTGTATCTCAGTACGTTTGTTCAGTAGAGAATCTGTGTTTGAATATAAGCAAGACAGGCCAGTATTACAATAATTTTTCAACATATCTACACTGGAAAACGAACTATTTACACAACTGTCACTGGGCTGAATTACTTGGTCTCTGGAACTCTGCGGACTCGGATCAGGCGCCCGTCTTTCATGATGGCGCATCGAAAGTTCTCCTTTTTTCTCTCCGATTCTTGGTTTCTGATGTCTCTTTCCTTTCTCAGTTCTGCATATTTCTCTTGCTGGAGACATGTCATATTCATTTTGATATATATATATATATATATATATATATATATATATATATATATATATATATATATATATATATATATATATATATATATATATATATTTATATATACACCTGTGCAAAAGTTAAGCACCAGCAAAAACAATAGAACGTAGAAACATGATGGTACAACTAGGCTGCCGTACTTTTTGTCCCCGCGTTAGCTGACATAATTCCAAGTACGAAATGCACATGCATGCATGACTTCACGCCGCTTGATGTCCGTGCGTGGCGGGAAACAGCATACGTGTTCAGTTATGTAAAAGTCCAGTTTGAGGTGTAGAACATTACATACAGATTTAGGCGACAAGATTAGGAATTTTGTGTTCATGACCGTGGTTTATTTGTACAGAGAGAATTAGCTCTTGATTGTGAACCGCTATGGCAAGACGAAGGTTAAGTGATCGTGTGAAATGGCAAATCATAGGCATGCATACCACTGGTATGTCATGCAGAGAGATTGGCAGACAGCTGAACATTAACCATACTGTAATCAGTCGTTTGATTGCAAAACATGGGCAAACTAACGAGGTGAAGGACAGGCCTAGATCTGGAAGACCGAAGAAGACTACTGCCCGTGATGATCGAGCCCTAGTACGCCTTGTTAGGAGATCTCCATTCACCAACAGCAGAGTGCTCAGCCAGCAATGGGAAACGCACAATAGAGTGTCAATGTCTACCGTCAAAAGGAGACTGTATGCTGCTGGCATGAAAGCTAGGAGACCTGTCAGACGTCCTCTCCTCACTGCACACCACAAAGAGGAGCGTCTGAGGTGGTGCAACGAAAGAAGACACTGGAACATGAGATCCTGGAGACGGGTACACTTGTCCGATGAAAGTCGGTTCCTGCTTCATGCCACAGATGGTCGAACTCGTGTATGGAGGTCCAGACGCACGGCGTACGACCAACGTAACATCATGGAAGAAGTTCCATTTGGTGGAGGTTCCGTTATGATATGGGGGTGCATCTCATCTGATTGTAAGCTGGATCTGTTGACTGTACCTGGAACACTAAATGGACAAAGATATCAAGATTCCATACTGGATAGAGTTGTGGTCCCTCATTTTGTAAATCATGCACTTGGAACCCACCCTATATTCATGAATGACAACGCCCGACCACATCGTGCTAGAGCTGTGCATGAATACCTCCGCCAGAATGCCATCGAAACCCTACCATGGCCAGCAAGGAGCCCTGACATGAACCCTATTGAGCATATCTGGGACATTCTGGGAAACATGGTGAGAAGGAGGGATCCTCCTGTGCAGAACCTACAGGAATTAACAGACGCACTCCATCTTGAATGGCAACGAATACCACAATGGCGTATCAGTCGGTTGGTGACCAGCATGAGACGTCGTGTCCAGGCCGTCATCCAGGCACAAGGTGGATATACCCGGTATTAATAATGACAGTCTCAAACTCGTGCACAGATGTTAAACTTCGTTTTCAGACACCATTAATGACAATCTAGCCACGTGTGTCAACTGTAGGGCAATAGTTGTCAGTTGTGTCAACGTAACCATATTCAGGCCTCGTTTTCAAGTTCAAACAAAAACATACAGTGTTTCCCCACCATCATAATCAGCATTCCTCTAGTTGCATTATTACCTCTTGCACTAAGATGGATGGGTACATAAATGTTTATGCTATTGCTTTCTTCATAGCACATGAATATACCCTCGCATGTGCGTAAAAATAGGGTGGTGCTTAACTTTTGCACAGGTGTGTATATATATATATATATATATATATATATATATCGTCCTCATAGTGCTGTTGTTGCTGTGGGCTAATTGCCTGACATTTCTGAGTATCTCGTTTTTTGTTTCTGTGCTGTCTATTGTCACTCGCGTGGGTCTTGGTTTACTGCTCTCTGTTTTCTTACCCAGTCTTACAGGATTAGTAGTGAAAATAGTCTTTTCTAGGCCAAGACTCCTGTGTACCTCTACAACTGACTTTATATCATCATCTTTTCTTGTTAGTGGGTCATCCGCTTCACTTTCCGCTACATTAAAGTAGATAACATCTCTCTCTCCCTCCCTCCCCCCTCCCCCTCTCTCTCTCTCTCTCTCTCTCTCTCTCTCTCAGTTCGTCAGATGTTGTCTCTCAAAATCTGGCATTTATCTTCTTTCATTATCTCCTTTACTTGACACTTAACGCTTTGGCCCGAATTGTTAACAGTATTGCTGTCTATGCTTGACTCTCGCGCAGATATTCTCACTTCCTTTTCCTTGATTTCTTTCCGGAGTTTTTCCATTTCTATGTCAATTCTGGTGTTAACGGCCTTGTCATTGGCAGATACCTTTTTCTTTACAGTGTCAATTTTTTGGTCAAGATTGTGGGCAACATTTGTAATTGTATGCAGTAAGTTTACAGCACCACGATTGCAGTGGCTGCAATACAATGTATCTGATTGGTCGCCCCATCGCTGAAGGTGTTATACACTGATAGTGATATGTTTTGACAAGTTGGGTCTATATGGTACCAGCTGATACAAAATTCGTATTCTAGTGCTTGATCAGAGTCTAGCACTGCCTTGTTACAGTCTCTGCGCAGTGTTATGTCACTATCAGCGTCGGTGTTATTCAAAATCAAAACAGTATCAGTTTCGTCTTCATAGTATGCATGAGTATGTTGACTTACGCTATCCACGGAAACTGGTTTCAGTTATTGAGTTGGTGGGAATTTGTACTCAATTTAACATGTTGCCATTACACATTTACGCATTAACGTTATCTAATGGTAGTTGAACAGATTGTTGGTGGATTGCTGCTGTAATTTGTGATTTTAACACAAAAACTGTTCTCGATCAAAAGCCATCCGCACCTGAATCATAGTGCAAAGCGTATTCACACAAGGAAACACAAACATGGATTCCCAATAGACAGAGTGAATATTGAGAAGATTAAGCCGAGGAGCACATTATCAAGGATCTAACGTCCTTCTGAAGAGCTTCCTGTTCCACTTTGATTGTGATAGTTTTAAAGATCATGGTATCGGCTGCAAATAGATACTTTTCGGACTCAACTATGTTTGGAAGGCCGTTTATAAAAAGTACAAATAGGATTGGCCCCAACACTGACCCTTGCAGTTATCCTAAGATTACACCCGTTCATCTTCAGTTCTCAGTGCTACTCGTGCTCTTCCCAAGAAAATGTTTGTGTCCATTCTTCAATAAATTCATTTTTGCCATATGATCTTAGTTTGCTTATTAGCTCCTTATGGGGCACAGTGGCGAAGGCTCCCTGGTACTCCATGTCAATGGGGTGTTCTTTATCCAGTGCCTCCATCCATTTGTCTAGTACGGCTAGCAGCTGTAATGTGGCTGATCTACCAGATATAAACCCATACTGTTTTGCACAGGAGATTGCGTTCTTTCATATATTTGCCATATGATCTTAGTTTGCTTATTAGCTCCTTATGGGACACAGTGGCGAAGGCTCCCTGGTACTCCATGTCAATGGGGTGTTCTTTATCCAGTGCCTCCATCCATTTGCCTAATACGGCTAGCAGCTGTAATGTGGTTGATCTACCAGATATAAACCCATACTGTTTTGCACAAGAGATTGCGTTCTTTCATATATTTGATAATGTGGTTTCTTACTATATT
This sequence comes from Chaetoderma sp. LZ-2023a, assembly GCA_034401795.1. Lineage (NCBI taxonomy): Eukaryota > Metazoa > Mollusca > Caudofoveata > Chaetodermatida > Chaetodermatidae > Chaetoderma > Chaetoderma sp. LZ-2023a. The sequence goes on from CM067375.1 coordinate 84,467,685, forward strand.
TTCCATCACTTTGAATGATGTAAGGCTTACTGGCCTATAGTTTCCAGCTTGGCTTTTGTCTCCTTTCTTGTATATATAGCAGTGATTTGTGCTTTCCTCCAGTCATCTAGAATTTTACATAGTCGAAGTGACTGATTAAACAACATTGTTAGTGGCTGAGATATTGATTCTGCCATTTCTTTCAGAAATCTTGAGTACAGTTCATCAAGGCCAGGTGATTTATCTATCTTAAGCTTGTTTACTATCTTTCTTATTTCCTCATTTTTAACCACTAGGTGGTCATTTCATGTTACACTTCTTTCTTTGATAAGCTGGGGATTTCGCCCTCTGGCTTATTTACAAGCACTGTTGAAGAATATGGCCAAACTCCTCTGCTTTGTCTTTGCCTGCCTCCATTTTCTGTGATGTTTGGCCTATATATAGATCGCCAATTCCAAACCCTCGTCTTTGATTTTGACTTAATATACTGCCAAATTGCTTTTGGGTTAATGTTTGTTTTCTTAGATGTCATTTTCAAAAAAATCGGGTTCCCTTCCTTATTTGATTACATACACTCCTATCTTCTTTTTTGTCTTGTGGGTCTTTGGTATTTATTGCCTTCCTTGATAGTGTGTTCTTCCGCCTAATCATCTCAATAGTCTCTCTGTCTATTGGGAATCCATATTTGTGTTTCCTTGTTGTTTGAATATGCCTTGAATACGTGATACTAACCAAACCTAACATCTAATGAGTGAACAACCCCAGAGGACCGGGAACCGGAATAGGAAAGATGGGAGGAAACAGTAACTCTAAAACAAACAAAATCTTAAGCAACCAGAACCCAATACAACCTGAGAGGATAACTAACCGGAAGAGGGAAAAGAAAAGGAAATAGAAAAAAGGAAAACTGAAAATCCCTAAAGGCAACTTCAAATGAAAACCACAAGGATGCAAACCAGAAATAATCCCCTGAATTACGGAAATCAGAAGTGAAAGCGGAACCGGAAGCTGACTATGGAACAACAGAGAGACTTCTAACACCAGAAATAATCATGACATCGGAAATGCGCAAATTGGACCTGAAGAAAAACCTGAAACACCAGGAAAATCTCTATCACCGGAAACAACATTAACACCGAAAGTGTGAAAAACCGGAAGTGGAAGCTGTACCTGGAGGACCAGGAAGATCCTAAACACTGGAAGTGAACAAAGCAAACCGGAAGCGGAAGATGAACCTGGAGGACCAGGAAGATCCCTAACACTGGAAGTTACATTAATGACAGAAATTAGCAAAACCGGAAGCGGGAGTTAAAACCGGTAAGACATGGTAATAATAATAATAATAATACAGCATTTGTATAGCGCCATTTATCAATTTGACTAATTTTCAAAGGCGCTTCGGTACATATGTGTTTTTAGTCTTTCTTTAAATTTCTCCCTAGAGCTTATCGTTTTAATATCCAGTGGTAGGGTATTCCAAAGTTTTGGCGCGGCGATGCTGAAAGCTCTGTCTCCACATGACTTCAGATTGGATCGTGGAATGTTTAGCAGGTGTTGATCTGTAGAGCGAAGAGCACGGTGCGGATGGTGGGGCATAATGAGATCCTTCATGTATTCTGGAGCTTCATCGTGCATGCATTTCCATGTTAGGAGGATAAGTTTGAAGTCAATTCGTTGACGGACAGGTAGCCAGTGGAGGTGTTTCAATACAGGGGTTATGTGATCACGTTTCTTGATCTTCATCAGGACACGGGCTGCAGAATTTTGAACCTGTTGTAACTTGTTCAGTGACTTTGCCGTTATACCATATAGTAGGCAGTTACCATTATCCAGACGTGATGTTATAAATGCATGGATAAGCGTTTCTGTTGTTTGATGTGTTAAAACAGTTCTTATTGAATTAATGTTTCTTAGATGGTAATATGCCGCTTTGCAAATAGATGTTATCTGCGCATCCATATCCATAAACTGATCAAATATTACACCTAAATTTCTGGCCGATGGATTTGCCGTAATCAGACTGTTTACTAGTTGGACTTCGGTAGTATGAACCTTACTACGTTGATGTTTTGTCGATATCACAAGGAACTCGGTTTTGTCTGGGTTTAGTTTAAGCTTGTTAAATGTCATCCACTGACTAATGTCTGCAACACAATTCCGTACTTGTTTCAAGAGCCATGGTCTCGTCTGTATGCACGTTGGGTTGGAATGTCAGGTAAAGCTGCGTATCATCCGCATACATGTGGATCTGGAGATTATGTTGTTTCGCAATGTTTACAATAGGTGCCGAGTACACAGTGAAAAACTTCGGACCGAGAACTGAGCCTTGCGGTACACCGTACTCTAACAGGACACTAGCGTTGGAGGAGTTGGAGATAGTCACAGCTTGGTGTCTGTCTGTGAGGTAGGACCTTACCCATGATAAGGCCGTTCCAGTTATGCCTATGCTTTTGTTCAATCGCGTGATTAAAATTTCATGATCGATCGTATCGAATGCGGCAGAGAGATCGAGTAAAACCAGGAACACTGCATTGTGATTGTCTAATGCGCGCAGAATGTCATTCTGGACCCTGACCAGGGCGGTCTCTGTTCCATGGTGCTCTCTATAGGCTGACTGAAATTTTTCAGCCAGTTGGTACTGCTGCATATGCTTAGATATACGATCTGCCACGACCTTTTCTACAAGCTTAGACAAGAATGAAAGGTTGGAAACTGGTCGGTAATTATTAAGGGTATCCAAGTCCAATGATGACTTTTTGAGCAACGGGGTCACTAAGGCATTTTTCATGAGATGGAAAAACTCCATCAGCTAAGGACACATTCACGATTTTTGTGATTATCGGTGCAAGGATTTGAAGATGGTGCTTAACTATTGTAGTTGGTATCGGATCGAGCGAACAAGTCTTGCTTGGCGAGGACATAATGATTTTAGAAATTTCCTCCTCGGTTGTTGGACAGAAAATTTCTAGATCCGGTGGATGGTATAGTTCTTCGTCGTGCACTGCAACAGGGGGTACGCTATCAAGGTTTTTGCGAATGGTGGCAATCTTCTCAGAGAAGAATGTGTTGAACGTGTTCGCTAAGGTAGCAGTGTCACCATGTTTCGGCAGTTTGGGTTTTGCTTTCCTATGAAGAAGCTCATCTATCACCTTAAATAGTTCTTTCTGATCTGCTGTAGCTGATATCATATTTGAATAATAGTCTGACTTTGCTTTATGGAACAGATTTACGACACATGTTCTCTGAGACTGAAAAACCAACCTATCAGTCATCGAACGAGTTCTCCTCCATTTTCTCTCATATTGTCTACACGTCTTTTTGGCCGATGTGAGGTCTGAATTATACCAAGGTGCTTGCTGTTGTGCAGCAATGGTGCGTGTCTTTTCGGGAGCATGTTTGTTGAGGAGTTGACCCAGCACAGAATTGTATTGTTCGATAGATGGGATTAATGTTGTTTGTGGATGCGAAAACAACTCACTTGCTTTCAAATCCGTTGCGAGGTCACTATGATTTATTGTTTTTAGCTTCCGAAACGTAATTGTCTCTCTAGGCGATCGTACAATAAGTAACAAGAATGAAAAGAACAGAATAATATTCATAGCTTATTATTGATTTACTTCCTGAGAGACATGTGTGATGATAAAGTTGAAAACTCTTGATGATTAATACAAAGCAAGACCAAAAAACTTTCTCTAGCGTTTTTTTCAATCTTTCCTGGTAGGAAGAAAAAATTTAAGTGAATAATATCCTTGCAGTTTGCAAGTAGTAGCTCTTGCGCATGCGCAGTGACTCGGGTCACTCTTAGAGCTGTCTGCATAGGTAGCAGTCTCTAATTGATTGACAATAAGGGAGTTAATTCATTCTAAAAGCCTAGAATACAAATGAGAGTTATGGTTCTTACACTAGGAGGCTTAAAAGCAAGATTAAAGTTTTCTGCCACTAAATGTAGGTAAATTGATTTAGCAAGTAGTGATTGAATGGTTCCATTGTTTGTAATGTAATAACAACTCTGCTGTTTGTAATCGAATCAGCCTCACTTTCATGATAGATAAATTAGATAAGGATAGGAACAGTTTGACCAAGTTTGATCTAAATCTGTCAAGGAATAACAAAACGTGGCACCATAAAAGCCACAATTATTGGCATACAGATAGACAGATGGATGCCTGATGGTGCATGATAGCTATAGCTCAATATTATTTATATTATATGCAGGGCCGGCTCAAGGCATAGGCGAACTTGGCACTGCCTAGGGCGCCAGATTTAGGAGGGGCGCCAAAAAGGGAGTGGGGGCGCCTCACCACCCAAACTACATGCACTCAAAGCAAATGAGATTTTTTTAAAATCCACACTTAGGACAAGAGCCATATTTCGCTCTAGAAATGCAGGAAATTCCCTCTCAAAGCATCTGGATTTTCTGGGGAGGACCTCGGACCCCCCAACCCTGCCTAAATGGTGGTTCTTTGCCTTTGTCTAGGGTGCCAGAATTCTTTGCCTTTGCCTAGGCCGCCAGAAACCCTAGGGCCAGCCCTGATTATATGTTGCTAATATGTTTAACCCTTGTGTGTCAACCGTGCCTCAAAGCATTAAAAATACTACTAGCAACTAAGCATTTTAATGGTCAACACTTTTCAAGAAATTTTAATATTAGATTATTTTTTTGTAAAATTACCTCTGAAATTTTTGACCGGCAGGACCATTAAAGGGGTAATGGTAAAGAACATTCACACTTTGGTTTACCCAGTATCTATTTTCAGGTCAAGAGAAGAGTATTTTTGAAAATTTACCGCTGGAGCCAGGCATTCGTGGCTAATTTTCAAAAATACTCTTCTTGACCTGCTAATAGACATGTCTCAAGACCACTGCAGAGTTGTTTTGGTCAGTTTGACCATTAAAGGGTTAAGTTGACACAAGAGGGGTTAAATAAGCTTTTGTTCAAACTATTGGTAGCAAGTAGAACGATGATGATGATGATAATTTTGATGACAACTATTATTATTATTATTTTAGATTCTGATATGCCCGATGCTGCAATGTCGCCCAGATATGAAATATATCAATGGACTAACAAACTAAAGCCTGTTTATCATATGATTATGAAGATTGTTTCCACTGTCACAAATGGTCTGAAGAGTGGGAAGAGAAAATCATACCCTGCTTATAAACAGCGAGCACCATCAAGACATTAAATAAGGGCCACTCCATCCACAGAGACAATAGGCACTTTGGATGTATGACTGAGGGAATGGTTAGTTGTGTATCTAAGTCGGCCCTTAAGCCACCAACGAATGTCATCAATAACTGCTTAGAATGAAATATTCAGGCATTCTATCTTTCAAGAAATACCATTTGGTCCAAGAGTCAAATGTGACATTCTGATTCATGAATATTAATGTTCTCATGCACTGACACATAATGTGAAATAGAATCGACAACACTATATCTATCTATCTATCTATCTATCTATATATCTATATATATATATATAATTGGATAAGACGTTATATACTTGAGTGACAGATCAGATCCCTCAATATTTAAAGGATAACTAACCCCATCTCTTGATAGCTATTCAGGTCATGGATTATGCCACTCATAAACTATGCAGGTCATTTTAAGCTTTTTATCACGCTGCTAAAGAAAGATATTGAGGCTTTAGTACCTAAATGCTGGTATATTTCTGCACGCTATGATGGCTGTCGTGATTTACTTTTCAACCAATCAGAAAAAACCTAGCGTACCTGTCTCGGTATATACGCTGTCATACAGGTGCCATCTAGAGTTTAACAATGTGGTGTAAAAGCAATCATGCAGGTAAGCTGTTGAATGTTTTGAAACTAATTTGACTGGAAGTTGTTGCTGCCTGAGGCAACAACTTCCAGTGAAATTAGTTCCAAAATATTCAACAAGATGAGTATTACATAATAAAGAATGTAATGCATTTGCACTTACATGACATCACACACTACCGTTCAAGGAGACAAAATGGCGGCGATCAGAGTTCAACATTTACTCGATATTCCAAAGCACATAATTGTGATACAGATAAGGGAATGTCTCAACATATGAATGATATGGAATCTATATACCATAATCTATGGGTACATTGCAATATTTTTATTTAAGATGAGATTAGCATCCCTTTAAGGATTATGGAGTATGTGACGGAGATGACCTACTACATGTATATCTCCTGTGACATATTTTGGTGTATTCACCCCTGTTATGGGGTACAAGTATGGTTGTTTGACATTGATTAGAGTAATCCTACCATCCCTATTGTTGTGCTTTTGTTCGCTAACAATGGCGGCTCACAATGGGGTTGATGATGAATAACCACGCTCACGGATGTATGCGTATTTGCTGGCATGTGCTGATGGGTGGATGAGCTTGCGGATGTAAATCCCCATTAGAAGTGATTCTGTGAGTAGTGGTTGTGAAAATAATATGATGTTAAGTACGTTAAGAAATGACTTAATGTGTGGGTATTTTAAAGAACATTTTACCCGCGTCGCTAGATGCAAGGGTGAATTTCAGTACCCAGCTTCCGATTCGAACCTGTGGAACCATTTTGTAAACAACGAGCTGCAGAAATATGTACATGGCTTAACACTTTAACAGTCACATCTGCCAAACACGGCTTCTGCAGTGGTCTTGAGAAATGTCCATTTGCACACCAAGTGAAGACTATTTTTGAAAGTTTTACCACTGGAATGACCGGCTCATTGTTTTTAAAATGGACATTTTCTAAAATAAAATTCAAATTTTCTTGAACAAATGCGAGGGTTAAAGGGTTAAGGAGCATGGATTTCTTTTTCTTAAGACATTTTTCAATAACTCTAGTTGTACTGGAGAAATCTTCCCAGTGATGTATCTCAATGGGCCGTTCCACTTTTAGCTATGCCCCCCCCCCCCATCTCAACTTAAGCTCCACCCACACCACTTCCGTGTTGGGATCGATCGATCTCTGAACCCCCTGACTATCAATTTCCAGAAAACTATAAATGTAAGCTGTTGACTATTTTGAAACTAATTTAATTGGATGCTGTTGCTGCTATGTCAAATTAGTTTCAAAATATTCGACAGAATGTTTATTAAATAGTAAAGACATATAATTTGTACGTGTCAGACTATTAAGCATTAAACACGGACTAAATTGAATCATTCATGACGTAATGATAATGATGTTAATTGACGTCATACGATAGATGGATGAACTTGGAAAGGTCAATTCTTTGTTCATGCGCGCATGTGTGAGTGAAACTGGAATTTATGATGGACTGTGGATAAATAAGAGAACATTTTGATGTGTCCGCTAAGTGAACCCTATTGAAGTTATTGGTTTGATTGGCGTCTATCGAGTCCCTGACCATCCAGGTCCCATTCCCGCCATATCTAGGCTGGTTTATATTTCAGTCTATTATTGGTAACTTCCCCAGCTTTTACACTGGTACCCATTTATACTCCTGGGTGGAGAGGCAAGGAGCGAAGGAGATTGCCCATATTTCCAACGATGGTGAGATAGCCTCGAGTGAACCCTATTGTTACCAGGATCCATTTATCATCCAACCCACCCTGAGGATCAATTGTTAGGGAACAGAAAGACAACAATTTAGATACTGGAATATTTTTAATATTCAATGGCAAACATAATCAATTGTCAATCGAGGGATCCGCTCTTTTACTCAACTATATGATGTCACAATCAATTACATCATATGTAGGGCTAATGTCATAATCATTATGCTGTATATCTCCATCATAATCATCAGAGAGTCTGTCTTAAAGTATACGAATTGTATGTCTTTGTTAAATTTATAATTTAATAAACATTCTGTTGAATATTCTTAAACTAATTTGACTAGGAGATGTTGATGTCTATCATCCCACCCCACACACCCCAACCCCCACCCCTACCACCGAGTCAAATTATTTTCAAAATATTCAACAGCTTACCTGTATAATACCCACGAAAATGGGATTCTGGGAATTCAAGGTTCAAAGTATATGAATCGATCACAACATACAGAAAAATTTGAGCAGCGCTTTGCTGGAAATAGGTCGGGCATAAGTGAAAACATTGAATCTTTTGACATCAATGTGGAATACAAATACATGTGTGAATTCATGAATAGTTGTTTAAGGATGGTGAAGCTCCACTAATGTCCAGTATGGTCAAGTATCTGACTATTATTATTCACAGGTCAGACAGTATACTCCATTCATGACTGACCAGTACTTTTAAACCTCCAGGTTGTTTATGAAAATTTCAATTTTCTTGCACAAAATGTCCTTTTATGGGCCAAGAGAAAAATTATTTTTGAAAATTGACCACTGGAATGACTGGCTTGGTTCCCAAGACCACAGCTGAAGCCTAGATGAAGATTCCCCAAGTGGTTTCGGAGATTTTTTAGACATTTCCTGAAATTGGCCGAAATCCAAAATGGCTGCTGGGCAAATTGGCCGATCGGGTTCATTTGAACAAGCTTGGATCCTTATGCCCTAAGGATGCTTCCTACAAAATATAATTGAAATCGGCCTGGCAGTTCTCGAGAAGACATTTTAAATTTCCCATTGCTTTAGCATGGGAGCTTTTGACAAGAAAATTATCCAAGATGGCCAGCAAACCTTTTATCCAACAGTTTCGAAAATTGTAAATTTGAGCTCAGAATACCCAAAAACATATATAGAACCAATTTTGGCCTCAAAATCCATCAAAAAAATAAAATCCAATATGGCCGCCAATCATGCTATATTTTGATTGGCCCATGGCAGCCATGTTTTTTGACGGATCAACTTCTCTTGAACAAACTTTAATGGCCCTTAGTCCCTAATCATATCTCCCAAATTTTGGCCAGATCCATTCAGCGGTTCTGGAGTTGTTTTCGGGAAAACTAGGTCATCCAAGATGGCTACCGAACCATTCGGTCAACAAAATCGTCTTGAACAAACTTGGCATACCGCTTTGCCTAGTTGAGGTTTCATAAGTTTTGAATCGATTCCCCAAGCCGTTTCGGAGAATGAGATTTTTAAAGACATTTCTAAAAATCGGCCAAAATCCAAGATGGTCGCCGGCCAATTGGCCGATCGGGTTTGTTTGAACAAACTTGAATCTCTATGCCTTAAGGATGCTTCATGCCAAATATAATTGAAATCGGCCCAGAAGTTCTCGAGAAGATATTTTTAATTTCTCATTGCTTTAATATGGGAGCTTTTGGTGTGAAAATGATCCAAGATGGCCACCAAACCATTTATCTAACAGTTTCGAAAATTGCAAATTTGAGATCAGAATACCCAAAAACCTATATAAAACCAATTTCGGCCTCAAAATCCATCAAATAAAAAAATCCAATATGGCCGCCAATCATGCTATATTTTGATTGGCCCACGGCGGCCATGTTTTTTGACGGATCAACTTCTCTTGAACAAACTTTACTGGCCCTTAGTTCCTAATCATATCTGCCAAATTTCGGCCTGATCCCTTCAGCGGTTCTGGAGAAGTTATTTTCGCTAAAACTAGGTCAACCAAGATGGCCACCAAACTATTTGACCAATTAAGTTCCCTTGAACAAATTTGGTTGAGCTCTTGCCCTAGATCATATTTCATGAGGTTTCAGAGAAGATTTTTAAAGACGTTTCTAAAAATCGGCCAAAATCCAAGATGCCCGCCGGCCTAATTTGCCGATCGGCTTCATTTGAACAAACTTGGATCCCTATGCCCTAAGGATGCTTCCTGCCAGATATAATTGAAATTGGCACCGCGGTTCTGGAGAAGAAGTCGTTTAAAGGAAAAGTTGACGGATAGACAGATGACGGACGGTCGCCACAACATAAGCTCACTTGGCCTTTCAGGCCAGGTGAGCTAATAATAATCTGCGCTATATCAGCCTGTAGAGATCTGTGTCAGATATCAATGATGACAAAAAGTTCATGTTGTTTTTCGTTATCGTGAATCTGCATATTGGAATAAGTGATGGCTTTCACCTCTGACCCTTGAGGATGTTTTGAAATGTCAAATTCTTCACCGTAACCTATGGCCTTCATCTTAAAGTTCTCACGATCAAACTCTGTTACTTTCACTTTCTGAAACAGAGAACAAAATGATTAGTTTTTATCCAGATTAACCCTTTCACTGACAAATCCCTGAAAATGCAAATTCTTTACGATATAAAACTTATTCTGTTGAATATTTTGAAAATAATTTGACTGGAAGCCATTGTTGCCTTCCAATCAAATTAATTTCAAAACATTTAGCAGTTTTCCTGTATGGGTGCCTTGAAAATGAGATATGGGGAATTCATCTGTGAAAGAGTTCTGGGCTCAATAATGATAATAAAGTGAATGCCCAGGTGGATAAAGATTCGGATCAACTTCTCGTGGACAACCATTGACTGGTGCTCAAGCAAGTTTCAGCATCACTTACTGGCCAATCAATTTCTAAATCGAAGAATTTACACGGCTTATATATTACATCCGTTCATTCAGCCATTTCATAGTTACAAAGTAATGTTTAAAAAGGAAAATCCAATATGCAACTAAATCAACCAATCAACTTGAGTTATACAGGCTGGAAACCTAGTTTTAACCCTTCTTGTGTCAACAGCGCAGTAAAGTGCTCAAAATACTATTTAACCATTTAAATGCCAATACTTTTCCGAGGAAATCTTTGCAGAGTATTTTTGAAAATTTACCACTGGAATGACTGGTTCGGTTACCGAGCTAGTGATTCCAGTGGAAAATTAAAAAAATAATAATTTTCTTTTAGCCTGCAAATGGACATTTCTCAAGATCACTGCAGAGGTTGTTTTTACCTACTTGACCATCAAATGGTTAAGTTGACACAAGAGGGGTTAACTGTCTCGCTACTGCAGCCACCACACAATAATTTCAATGAACAACTAGACTGATCGGTCGATGACGCGTCATTGCAAATCCCCACGTTCACCGCTTTGAACTTTTGACACACCCCACAACCCATCCCAGGGGCGGAGTCAAATGTAAACGTCCTTCTGCACTCGGCAATCATATGGGTAACTCACATACCAAATTTGGTTGAATTTCATCCAATAGTGTCAGAGGAGTTGCATTACAATCAATTTCATGACCTTTTGACCCCCATCCCACACCCCTGGGGGCAGGGCCAAATGTAAATGTGCTCTCCACTCCACATTGATATGGGTAACTTACATACGACATTTGGTTGAATTCCGTCCAATGGTTCCGAAGATGTGTTAAATCAATTTCTGCAGGTTACTATTTGATCTTTTGACCCCTCTCCCCACACCATGCCCCTGGGGTGGAGCCAAATCTAAATGGCCTCTTACACTTCGCAATCATATGGGTAACTCAGATATCAAATTTGGTTGAGTTCCGTCTAACCATTTCAGAGGAGTTGCATTACAATCAATTTCATGACCTTTTCCATCCCCTGGTTTATGGGTGTGTGTGTGTGTGTCAAATGTACATGTGCTCATCCACTCCACATTGATATTGGTAACTGATATACTAAATTTGGTTGAATTCCATCCAACAGTGTCAGAGGAGTTGTATTGCTATCAATTTTTATACCATTTGACCCCCCAGCCCTACTCACCCCTGGGGGCGGGGCCAAATGTAAATGTGCTCATGTACTCCACATGGATATGGGTACCCCACAGACCAAATTTGGTTGAATTCTGTCCAACGGTTTCGGAGGAGATGCATTACAATCAATTTACGCAGGTTAAAATTTGACCCTTTGACCCCTCCCCCACCCCTGGGCGTGGAGCCAAATCTAAATGGCCTCTTGCACTCCGCAATCATATGGGTAACTCGGATATTAAATTTAGTTCAGTTCCATCTAACGATTTCAGAGGAGTTGCGTTACAACTGATTTGACCTTTTGACACACACCCCCACCACCCCGGGGGCGGAGCCAAATCTAAATATCGTCTTGCAAAGCGGAATCATATGAGTAACCCACATACCCAATCTGATTTAATTCCACCCAATGGTTTGGGAGGAGATAGCGTGACAGACGGATGGACAGATGGAGGCGATTACAATATCCCCGTTTTTTTAAAACGTGGGGATAATAACTTTGGACCTAGTGAATATTTTGAAAACAATTTGACTAAAAGTTGTTGGTGACTTAGCCACCAACAATGTTCAGTCAAATTGTTTTCAAAATATTCAGCATATCCAGAGTTAAACCCCATAGAAAATGTAGTCTGCAGAAATAGCCGGCGGACAATTTACACTCAAGCTGACCAAAAACAGCCTTAGAAAGGTCTATTATTCGCTCAAGAGAAGACAATATTTGAAAATTTATAACAGGAAAGACTCTCTTGATAAACAAGCCACCCATTCCCGTTACAAATTTTCAAATATTGTGTAGTTTTTTTTAAATCGGGTAACCAGAAATGTCATTTTAAAAAGATTAACCTGTCCGGACGCTGACGCCAAAATTTTTCCCCCTCTCCCAAAATCTCTTTTTTCAACTTTGTTGAAAATGTGAGATAAACAAGAGGTATCAGAAGATATCAATATCTCACATTTTTAAGTTACTGCAGGATCTGGCTCCCGCAGGATCCGGTCTGCCCAGGACTAAATATTCTGCGAACAAATAATGTCCAAGCCATGTACATATATAGAATTAAATTGCCCATTTGACCCCTGGCCACTGCCCTCAGATCGGCTCAAGAACAAAATAATTTGTTGTATTGTAGTCTACTAACTACAAGCTTCAAAATGATGTGTGACATGACCACATTTGATCAAATTTATTTTCTGCCCACCGTTTTCCCCACCCCTGCCCCTGGGGCAGTATCAAAATTCCAATGCATCATGCACATTCCTGGCCATATGTGTAATCATACCGAATGTTTCAAGTTTCTATGTGAAATGGTCTAGGAGGAGTTGCGTTACAATCGATTGGTGCCCACTTTTGACCCCGTCCCCTACCCTCAGTTTGACCCAAGATCAAAACAATTCCTTGTACTGTAGTCTACTCATCATTGGCTTGAAAATGATATGTGACATGATCACCTTTGAACAAATATAATTTTTTACCCACAGTCCCCACCCCCAGGGCAGTACCCCTGGGGTCATATCAAAAGTGGCATGCACATCCCTGGCAATATGTGCAATCATCCCCAAAGTTTCAAGTTTCTATCTACAAAATTCCAAAAGTGTCATGCACATCCTTGCCCATATGTATAATCATCCCCAAGTTTTCAAGCTTCAAAAGCAACTCTTTGCTGATTAAATTGTCATTTGAAAAAACTTAACCACAGCATAATACATATAACCGGGATGCAAATCATGCCTAAAATTATCACAAACACCAAAAGAAATATGGAAAAAATTTGAAAATCAATTTCCTTTTGATGTGGCCTAGTCATAAGCATGGTATAGAACAACTCTGTGAAGTTTTACTGAAATCCGATAACCCCTTGTGGGTGCAAATGCCCTTTTAAAAAAACTTAACACAGCCAAGAATCATAACCAAGATACATAATCTGTATACAAATCAGCCATGAAATAATCAGAGTTCAAAGAATGAAAAATTCCTGAAAAAATGTCATAGTCGATTTCCTTTGGACGTGGACTGGTCCTAAGCATGGTATAGAACAAATCTGTGAAGTTTTATTCAAATCGCATAAACCTATGTGGGAGTAAATGTCGTTTAAAAAAAAATTAACGCAGCAAAAACCTATACCTGGATATATAACCTGCATACAAATCAGCCTTAAAATAATCAAGGTTCAAACTGTGAAAAAATATGGAAAAATTTTGAAAATCAATTTACTTTTTATGTGGACATGTCCTAAGCATTGTATAGAACATCTCTGTCAAGTTTTATTCAAATCGCATAACCCCTTGTTGGTGTAAATGTCGTTTTAAAAAAACCTATACCTGGCTATAAAACCTGCATACAGATATCAGCCTTAAAATAATCAAACAATGAAAAAATCCGGGGGGAAATGTCAAAGTCGATTGCCTTTTGATGTGGACTAGTCCTAAGCTATATAGCCAGGTATAGGTTTTTGCTGCATTAAGTGTTTTTTAAATGACATTTACACTCACAAGGGGTTATGCGATTTGAATAAAACTTCACAGATTTGTACTATACCATGTTTAGGACTTGTCCACATAAAAAATTAATTGACTTTCAAAATCCTACCATATTTTTTCGGCATTTGAACTTTGATAATTTTATGGCTGATTTGTATCCAGGTTATATGTATTATGCTGTGGTTAAGTTTTTTCAAATGATAATTTAATCAGCAGACTTGTTTTTGAAACTTGAAACCTTGGGGATGATTATACATATGGGCAAGGATGTGCATGACACTTGGAATTTTGGCCCAGGGGTTTTGTTCTGACTCCGCCGGGACTGGGCCCAGGGGCCAAAAGGTCAAAATTGGCCAGTAGTTATTGATTGTAATGCAACTCCTAGACCATTTCTGACAGAAACTTGAAACTTTGGGGATGATTGCACATACATGTATGGACAGGAATGTGCATGACACTTGGAATTTTGCATGACCCCAGGGGCAGGGCCCTGGGGGTGGGAAATGTGGGGTCAAAAATAAAATTTAATCAAAAGGTGGTCATCTTCTTCTTTTCGTTCGCTGATCATACCGCCAGTCCTGAAAGTGACTCGGCATGTTGATTGTCAAATTTCAAAATGAGACTGTCTGGTGGTCCATCATATCCTGTGATGTACAATTAATATACAGTACAGGTAAGCAGGACTCGGCACAGGGAAATGGTGGGCAGAAAATAAATTTTATCAAATGTGGTCATGTCACATATCATTTTGAAGCCAATGATGAGTAGACTACAGTACAAGTAATTATTTTGATCTTGGGTCAAACTGTGGGTGGGGGTGGGGGATAGGGTCAAAAGTTGGCACCAATCGATTGTAACGCAACTCCTAGACCATTTCATAGAAACTTGAAACTTTCGGTATGATTACACATATGGTCTGGGATGTGCATGACACATTGGAATTTTGATATCACCCCCAGGGGAAGGGGTGGGGGAAATGGTGGGCAGAAAATAAATTTGATCAAATGTGGTCATGTCACATATCACTTTGAAGCTTGTAGTTAGTAGTACACAGTACAACACATTATTTTGTTCTTGAGTCGATCTGAGGGCAGTGGCTAGGGGTCAAATGGCCAATTTAATTCTATATATGTACATGGCTTGGACATTATTTTTTCGCATAATATTTAGTCCTGGGCAGACCGGGTCCTGCAGCAGCTGGATCCTGCGGCAACTTAAAAATGCGAGATATTGGTATCTTCTGATACCTCTTGTTAAATACACACAGTAGTATGGTAAGAAAGTTAACTAAGTACATCTGGACGTTTGGTTTCGGCTCAACTGAAAGGTTTCACTGAAGTTTATATGTCTGAGACACGCTACACACCCTCACTGCTACAACTATATTACACATCTGAGCAGTTTTCTACTTTACATCGCAACCATGGCAACGGTTTAAAATCTATTGGTCAGTGAGCTGGAAACCCCAACATCACTTTTCTAGACCAGCAAATACTGGGCTACAAAACCATACTAGTTTGGCTTTGTTCTACCATAGGTAGGGTTATCTAAAAAATTAGAGTCCTTTTCAGCCATTGGACGCTAGTCTAATGAGCCTTCCGGCGACTTAATGTTGTTCTTACCCGAGCTATGAAGAATGGTTCAGCGGAGAATACATAGAGCCACTCATCCAAGAAGTGAAATAACAATGCCAGCATATCATGACCTGTGTAAGAGATATGCTAATTATTTTTTAGATCTGAGAGAGAGAGAGAGAGAGAGAGAGAGAGAGAGAGAGAGAGAGAGAGAGAGAGAGAGAACTTGTTTTACCGTAATTCCGGGGACATTTTCACGTCTAGACCCTACACTCTGGGGACATGCTCGGGTTGTGGGGGACAATGCCCTGTCCCCACAATTACGGTCGCTCAAAACGATCGGCAAAAGCGTGAAACGTCCAAAAAATATATTTAGAATTCCCCTTCTCTCACATTGAAATGTCCCCACAAAATTATCTCACACTCTCATGTAAAAAATATATTGCGCGAGGCATACGAACACGTGATGTGATAAACACTCACGTGCACAGACTAGGCGGCGGTGTAATCTCCCATCCACATACTGCTGCTAATGCATGAGCTGCCAACCAAAGAGTATGTCCCCACACTGTTTCTCACATTTGTGGGGACTCTCTCACTAGGTCCCCGCTCTGTGTGGGGACCGTCCCCACAGTGTTCTCTCACTTTTTTTAGTTAATGGTAATAATCGCTATCCATCTTAGAAGTATTTTTTATTTTGCCAACGCACACAGAAACACGAAGGAATTGAAAATAAAAAAATGAGAGAAAAAAGTGATGTCCCCACAGTTACGGTAAAACCGTCCGGAGAGAGAGAGAGAGAGAGAACTTGTTTTATCGTAATTCCGGGGACATTTTCACGTCTAGACCCTACACTCTGGGGACATGCTCGGATTGTGGGGACAATGCCCTGTCCCCACAATTACGGTCGCTCAAACGATCGGCAAAAGCGTGAAACGTCCAAAAAATCTATTTGGAATTTGTGTCCCCACGATTCATGTTTTTCAATTTTTTGACGTTTTTTGACGTTTTTTCATTTCTCTCACCTTCTCTCACATTGAAATGTCCCCACAAAATTATCTCACACTCTCATGTAAAAAATATATTGTGCGAGGCATACGAACACGTGATGTGATAAACACTCACGTGCACAGACTAGGCGGCGGTGTAATCACCCATCCACATACTGCTGCTAATGCATGAACTGCCGACCAAAGAGTATGTCCCCACACTGTTTCTCACATTTGTGGGGACTCTCTCACTAGGTCCCCGCTCTGTGTGGGGACCGTCCCCACAGTGTTCTCTCACTTTTTTTAGTTAATGGTAATAATCGCTATCCATCTTAGAAGTATTTTTTATTTTGCCAACGCACACAGAAACACGAAGGAAATGAAAATCAAAAAATGAGAGAAAAAAGTGATGTCCCCACAGTTACGGTAAAACCGTCCGGAGAGAGAGAGAGAGAGAGAGAGAACTTGTTTTACCGTAATTCCGGGGACATTTTCACGTCTAGACCCTACACTCTGGGGACATGCTCGGATTGTGGGGACAATGCCCTGTCCCCACAATTACGGTCGCTCAAACGATCGGCAAAAGCGTGAAACGTCCAAAAAATTTATTTGGAATTTGTGTTCCCACGATTCATGTTTTTCAATTTTTTTACGTTTTTTGACGTTTTTTCATTTCTCTCACCTTCTCTCACATTGAAATGTCCCCACAAAATTATCTCACACTCTCATGTAAAAAATATATTGTGCGAGGCATACGAACACGTGATGTGATAAACACTCACGTGCACAGACTAGGCGGCGGTGTAATCTCCCATCCACATACTGCTGCTAATGCATGAACTGCCAACCAAAGAGTATGTCCCCACACTGTTTCTCACATTTGTGGGGACTCTCTCACTAGGTCCCCGCTCTGTGTGGGGACCGTCCCCACAGTGTTCTCTCACTTTTTTTTAGTTAATGGTAATAATCGCTATCCATCTTAGAAGTAGTTTTTATTTTGCCAACGCACACAGAAACACGAAGGAAATGAAAATCAAAAAATGAGAGAAAAAAGTGATGCCCCCACAGTTACGGTAAAACCATCCATAGAGAGAGAGAGAGAGAGAGAGAGAGAGAGAGAGAGAGAGAGAGTGAGAGAGAGAGAGAGAGAGAGAGGGAGAGGAGAGAGCGAGAGGGGAGGGAGGGATGGAGGGAGGGGGGAGAGAGAGGGAGAGAGAGAGGGGAGGGAGGGAGGAGAGAGATAGAGAGAGAGAGCGAGAGAGAGAGGAGAGAGAGAGAGAGAAGGGAGGGAGAGAGAGAAGGGAGGGAGGGAGGGAGAGAGATGTACTAATTGAATACAAATTCCTTGGTTGTGTTAAAATCTGAGCCAAATGGGATCAGTGTTTTTTGTGATACAGCCCGGAATAAGCTTTGGCGACTGACTGACTAACTAACTAACTGTCTAAGGGACATAACGGTTTATTGAGGTGCTTACTACCGCCGCTAAAAGCTTCTTTAGCGATCATTAAATTTTGAAAAATAGTCTTCTCTTGGTCGGCAAACGGACATTTCTCAAGACAAATGCAGAAGCCATTTTTGGCTGCTATGAGTGCTAAAGGGTCACCTCAGAGCACTGACATTTATCATTCAATTGATAGTTTTAAACCTTAGTTTAACAATTTTACCCCAAAACAGAATTTGTTTCACAGTTTTACAATGACTAATTAGCTTGATAATTTTTATATGGATATATATTATTATAGCCTAAACCAAACTACAATCAGCAAATGCCCCATGGAGGGGTCCAATCTGTCGCTCAAGTATATGATGTCATAATCATTTATGCCACATGTAGGCTGATGTCACAATATATAGTGCTCTGTCATCAACATTGAAAAGATTGTCAAGTGTACGAATTGTATGGCTTTACTATTTAGTAAACGTTCTATTGAATATTTCGAAACTAACTTGTCATAAGTAGCAACAGCATCCAGTCAAATTAGTGTCAAATATACAACAGTTAATTACCTTGAAATTTGGATTCTGCATTCAAAGTATATAAATTGATGCCAGCACACGGAAAAGGTTGGCGGAGCATAGCTTGAAATGGGTGGGGCATAGCTACAACTGGATCCCCTCTATAAATGAACAATCCCAGATATCTAACACAGCACAGAGTACCAACCCTCAGCTTCAATTTCTTGTGTCTCTAACATTTCCACTCTGTCGTAGTCTGTTGTCATGTAACCAAACATCGCCATGGCAGCCTTAAAGCAACACGATATGCAGAAAATATTAAAAATATATTTAATGAAAAAAGAAGTCATTGCACGAAAGAAAGTAGGTGTGTGTGGGTGTATGCATGGGTGCATTTAGTGTTGCTGCTCCAAAACCCTGGA
Source organism: Chaetoderma sp. LZ-2023a (assembly GCA_034401795.1). NCBI lineage: Eukaryota > Metazoa > Mollusca > Caudofoveata > Chaetodermatida > Chaetodermatidae > Chaetoderma > Chaetoderma sp. LZ-2023a. The sequence goes on from CM067375.1 coordinate 84,486,660, forward strand.
ACAGACTGCTATTAAACATTTAGATCAGTGCCTCAAAGAATAAATTCAAGGAAAAGTTAAAAACACACCCGTTCATCAGCGCCTTTGAAAAATTAATGTATTGATAAATGGTGCTATGTAAATGTTGTATTTTATTGTATGCATGCATCTGCACACAATCATGTGCTGACGATGAACATTTACTATGTAGTGATATATAAGTACATTTACCTAGGTTAAATATATTAGCCACCCCACCACATACCTGCCTTCCCAGTAAGATATCACATGAAATAAACCTGGTCTTAGACAGTCACCGTAACTCTTTCAACAATCCATACCGGGATCCAATTTCTTAACACTTAACCCTTTAATGGTCAAATTTGGTCAAAAATATTTAAATATCTGCCTATTAAATGTCCGTTTACAGGCCAAGAGAATACAATTTTTGAAAATTTATCACTGGAATGACTGGCTCGGTTATCGAGCCAGTCATTCCAGTGGTAAATTTTCAAAAATGTAATTCTCTTGGCTTGTAAATGGACATTCCACAAGACCATAAGAGGCCAGTTTTGGGCCGGTATGACCACTAAAGGGTTAATGACTGATGAATTCTGCATATCTAATTTTCAAGGCAGACTGTTGAGCATTTTGGCATTAATTTGAGTGGACGCCATTGCAGCAATCTCTTCCAGTTAAATTTATTTCAAAATATTCAACAGAACAAGTTTTATATAGGAAAGAATTAACTTTTTCAGGGATTTGTTGGTGAAAGGTTTAAAGAGCAATTAGGTACAAACATAATACCAACAACCCCCCCCCGAAAAGATAACAAACCAAAGAATGAGACGATATCCTTAACACATATAATGTCACGAGAAACACATCGGACACACCACAGCAAGTTATCATTTGGAAATCAATTTATAAGATGGCTGATCAAATTGACCAATCAAATTTGTGAATGGAGGAATGAAAGCTATTCACAGGACTATTCTCATGAGTTGACTTAACAACCAAATTCTGAATTGAAGTGTTTTAAGCGCTGTCACAAGAAACACATCGGACACACCACAGCAAGCTATCATTTGGAAACCAATTTATAAGATGGCTAATCAAATTGACCAATCAAATTTGTGAATGGAGGAATGAAAGCTATTCACAGGACTATCCTCATGAGTTGACTTAACAAATAAATTCTGAATTGAAGTGCTTTAAGCGCTGTCACAAGAAACACATCGGACACACCACAGCAAGTTATCATTTGGAAACCAATTTATAAGATGGCTGATCAAATTGACCAATCAAATCTGTGAATGGAGGAATGAAAGCTATTCACAGGACTATCCTCATGAGTTGACTTAACAAACAGATTGTGAATTGAAGTGCTTTAAGCACTGTCAGGGATGACTATGAACTCTGTCTGGCCATCTAGTGAAAGGTATAGGTTTGCCAGCCATAACTTACACCCACTTCATCAAACTGCACCACCCCCCCAACCCCATATCATAGAAAAGTTATGACATGTAGGACTCAGAAATATGTTGTTGAATCTCTTGAAACTAATTTGCCTTGCAGCTGTTGCAAGTTCCAAAATATCAGAGTTTCTATTGTACATGCACAGATAGTGTAAAATTGAGAAACCTGTTTTCAGAATTTAGGGAGGAAATGATTAACTGTCTGTGTGCTGAATTTCTGCGGACTACATTTCTCATTGGGTTTAACTCGGGATATATGCTCAATATTGTGAAAACAATTTGACTGAAAGTCATTGGTGGCTGAGCCACCAATGACGTTCAGTCAAATTGTTTTCACAATAGTCAGCCGGTTTACAGTTATTGCGCATTGAAGGTGTGCAGTGGTAAGACAGCTAATCAACACCAAATAGATACAGCACAGCCCAGAAATAACTTTAAATGTTTCCAAAACAAAATACATGAAAACACTGTTGAATATATTGTGAACGTATTCAACAGAACATTGCTTATAAATGTTAGGTAACTAACATGTTTCTGTTTTTGTTTTGGAAACATTTTCGCTTATTTATAATCTGTACTGTACGTACAGTAAGTACAATAACTTACCTGTTCAAATGCTTCCTCAAGATTGTCTCCCCCTGCCAACCGTTAAGGAATGAATTCTGCAAAGTTAGAGCTATTGTCTCCCCTCCCCTCTTTATTTTAAACTTCACTGCTCAGACCTGAGCTCACATTCTTTAATAGGTAGGTAAAACAACAGCAATCAGAGATGACAGACCCTCACCATCCCATTTCTGTCACATCGTAATAAATTTTCAGATTTTCCAGAATTTTTGGGGCGTTAAAATTTTCCGGATTTTTTCAAATCATGGCCAAAAGTTGTGAAATCATAGTATATGGTCACATTTTCTGTGTTAAAACTTGGGCCAAATCAGACCAGCAGTTTCCAAGCTTTCCACAAATCCAGAATTATGACCAATTCGATATGGTCCGGGTCCGTGTTCTTTTAGCCGCATCATGGACAAAATCTGGAAATTCTCATGCACCATAAGTTCCTTCACAGAGTTAAAATTTGACAAATCGGTTCAGTGGTTTTTTTTAGGTACACCTCCATTACACAGACAGAGAAAGACAGACAGACTGAATCGCAATACCCTCTTCCTGCACAGGGCAAAGGTAATAAACACAGCAAAAAGTTTTTATCTAATTGAATGTATATAAAATAAAAGGATAATGTTCATTTTTGTATCGCTTTTATCATAACTTTGACCTTTGACTTTGAAAAAAAGATCAAAAGGAACTTCGATCTCCGACAAGGCAATCTGCTTGTTAAGTTTCATGAGGATTGCGCACAGCAAACACAAACTATGTATGGACATTTAACCATCTGACTACTTTGTTTGCAGACGACAGTTTCCAAGGGTTATATCTCAGGACCTGCTCAATATTTTGAAAACAATTTGACTGAAAGTTGTTGGTGGCTAAGTCAAATTATTTTCAAAATATTCAGCACAGCCAGAGTTATTACTCATTGAAATTATTGTCTGGTGGCTCGCTGTAGCGAGGCAGCTATCATAAAATCGTATGGGTTGAATTCCCCCAAAAAGGTTTCAGTGGAGATAGCATGCGGACAAATTGCTTATGATATTTGACCCAATACGGAGGTACACCATAGTTAACCATTAAATTTTAAAATTAAACACTGACATGACTTAATAGCATGCATTATTGCATTATTTTCATCTTATTTTAGCACAAATTTAAGCCAAAATATCTTTGCAAATACATGTGCAGATTGAGATTTTTGCTTGCCAGTACTTTATCACACCGTTAAATATACCAAAATATTGACAACACGTTTTGTTTCACATTTTTCTTTGCTGGATGTGATTACTTACATAGCTTTTACTATGCAAATTTTTGTATTTAATACAAGTCATCACCATATCATTTTTATCAGGACAGACACGATGTAAGTCATCACTACTCACTAGGTTATGTCAATTTAGTCATTTGATGATACGTATCGTGATACGTATTGTATCACAAGGTCCCTGGCAATACACACCCCTAGGAGACAGAGATAAATGTTGTTGGCTCCTAATGGGTAAATCTGCCCCTGTTTTAAGACTATATGCTCGGCCTCACCGTGGCGCAGTGGTGTAACCCACTGGGTGCCAATTCAGACATTTGGAGGCGCTAACCAGAGCATTATGCACAACATTAATGAAAAAAATGGGTAAATCTCATAAGAAATTTGGTTGAATTCCTTCAAATGGCTTCTGAGGAGATAGCCAGCCAGATGGAGGGAAAGATGAATGGAGGCAGTTGCAATATATTAGACTTTTTCCAATAAATGACTCACATAAAGGAAAGCCAATACAGAGTGAATCATTATGTGGATGGATGCAATGATGCAACTGGCTATTATGAACTAGACCATTCTACGAAAATGAATACCTTATCCGAATTTATATCAGGTAAAATTAGTGTGTGAAGGATACATGAATGAATTCTGAAAAACAAAAAATAATACAATTACATACATGTATGTATTAATCAATGGATGAATCCAATGTGTCACTAAAGTACACTAGTGTTGTTCCGATTAATTGATTTGATCGATGATTGATTGGTGTGCATGTTCAACTAACCGATAGATCGTGATTTCAGAAATCGATGTTGGTTGTTTATAAATTGACATTATTAATATATTTTAACTGGTTAAGCTAGAAAGCGAATATTTTTTGGAAAAGAATTTAAATTTAATTGTTATAACTATATAGTATTACTCCTTAGTCTAAGACATCAATTCTTTCAGCACTCGGAAATAATACGTTAATTTCAAAGCAACCATACCAATAACATGTTGAATATTTTGAAACTTATTTGACTGGAAGCTGTTGCTGCCTAAGACAGCAACAGCTTCCAGTCAAATTAGTTTCAAAATATTCAACAGATTATCAAAATGTGCAATATTTAACCCCTTAACGCTTGAATTTGGTTTTTTTTAAATTAAAATTTTCTCATAGAAAATGTCCAATTGCAGACCAAGAGCAGACTATTTAAAAAAATTTACCACTGCAATAACTGGCTCGGTTATCGAACCAGCCATCCAATGGAAAATTTTCAAAAATAGTCTTTGTTTGGTCTGCAAATGGATATTTCTCATGATCACTGCAGAAGCGGTTTTTGGTTGCTACGAGTGTTAAATGGTTAATAGCGATTCTGCAGTATATTCTGAAGCTAATTTGACTGAGCACACATCTTGCCTATAGAGTTTTCTGGAAATTGAGCTTCAGGGAGTTCATGGTTCGATCAATCTCAACACGGACAAAACATGGGGAGAACCTTAGCTAGAGATGGGAGATTTTTCAGACTCAATGGATGAATCCAGTTTTAGCTATGCACCACCCATGATGGGTGGTGCATAGCTAAAACTGGATTCATCCATTGAGTTCAAAGAAATCTCAATGACAAGACAGGAAACTAAGCCGTTTTAACCCTTTAACCCTTGAAATTCTAGTATCTGAGCTCCCAGAGTCGCGGCATCTACATGTAGCCCTACAAGCTGATGAATATCTTAAACCTTTCATACTCACTGTACATCAGCAGTATGGTCCAGATCTGAAACAAAAATGTAAATTAAATTATGCCAAAATGTGAAAAACAAGAATTATAGTGCAAGGTTATATGTATTTGGAAATTTTGGAATTGGAATCACAAATCCCCACACTTTCCCGGGATGAGCCTTAACCCGTATCATTCTTAACATTAGGGCTGCAACGATTCATCGATGGATTGCGATACTTTCTCCACGATACGATACACGATACTTGTTTTCCGAATCGCGACACGGCAAAAAAAAATTTTCCAGTGAGATTAATTCATTAAAATCGGATATGAGTGCAAAATATTTAAAGTCTGATTCTCAAATCTTACCACGCGGGGTGGCTGAGGCCGGGTCGTAGTGATTGAACGGTAAGTATGTTTTCATAGTGGTTAATAAAACAACAGACCAACCCGCAAGAGGGGTCTGTGGGGGGTTGTTATTACACCACAAAAACATCCATTACCGTTCAATCACTACTTGCTAAACCCGTAGATTTGGTCAGTGCCCCATGTCCACATAAGGTGGGAGTAGATTAGAGAATCAATAAACCAGGATAAAAATCAAACCACTCTTATCCCAATGTTAATAACATAACATAATATTGCATTTAGCTCAATCACACCGTGATTAGCAAATAAGAACAACTTGAACTTAAAGAAATAAATAAAAACCAAAAGAAGACTCACCCTTTCTCACCGACGCAGAGTCTTAACGAAAATGGTGGGAAGTGATTGGTAAATAGTCTTCGGCTTTTTTAGTTAACAAACAAGGATAAAATTAAACCAATCTTATCCAAATATTAACAACATAACCTAATAGTGCATTTAGCTCAATCACACCGTGATTAGCAATTAAGAACAACATGAACGTAAAGAAATAACTAAAAACCAAAAGAAGACTCTCACCATTTCTCACAGACACATAGTCCTAACGAAAATGGTGGGAAGTGCTTGGTAAATAGTCTTCAGCTTTTGGGGTTTTTTTTGGGTTTTTTTTAGTTAACAAACAAGGAAAATTAAACCAATCTTATCCAAATGCTAATAACATAACCTAATAGTGCATTTAGCTCAATCACACCATGATTAGCAAATAAGAACAACTTGAACGTAAAGAAATAAATAAAAACCAACAGAAGACTGTCACAATTTCTCACAGACGCAGAGTCCTAACGAAAATGGTGGGAAGTGCTTGGTAAATAGTCTTTGGCTTTTTTAGTTAAAAGTGGAAATGTTACGAAAGAAGGAAGCTGCTGCACTCTGGTCTTTGAGATAAAAGGATGTAAAGGTGTATTCAGATTTCCATCCTGCCACCTGCATGACCTCATCTAAAGACGAATCCTCAAAAACAGCGAAAGAAGTAGCCATACCTCTAACGTCATCGGCTTTAATAAGGGAGAGATTAATTTGATCCGGTGAGGCCATCTCATAACAAAGCTTAATTATTCTCTCAAAAATCCATCTGACAATCGAAGAATTTGAGACCGGCTTAGATAACTCTTCCTCGTAGGAAAACATAAATGAGATGGATCGACTCTTATAACATCTGATCGCCGATTGAAGGTTCCTAATGCCCTAATAGGACACCAAAATTTTTCGGATGGCGATAGACAAAAAAGATTTTTAAATGATTGGACTAGCAGGATAGCGGTTAGTTTGAGTTTTAGATAAAAAAATTCCTTCTGGGATATAAAACCAAGCCGTCTCCTGAAACTATAAATCTCTCCTTTTCAGCAGAAAGAGCATGAATCTCTTGAACGCCTTCTAGCAGAGGCTGTAGCAACACGAAAAAACAGCTTTGACAATTAAAAACAAAACCAAGCTTACTACTGGTAGAAGAAATAGGTTCAAAATGGCGCCCTGCCAAAACTTGAAGAACCAAAGCCAAACTCCAGGAAGGTAAAGGCTAAGCAATCGGAGGACGAATATTACTTAGACCTCTAATAAAGCTATTAAAATTCTTAGTATCCTTGACATCGGCATACAGAAGACAAGGAAGGGATGACACCAGAGAAAATCTATACTCCCTGAACGTAATAACTGACAAATGAAAATAACCAAACAGATAAGATAAAAAATCTAATAATTTGGGTATAGAAACAGAATCGGGCACGAAACCTTGGTCTGAACATCATTCACCTAAATTTTTAAGTCGACCCTTGTAAACTCGACGGGTCGAATCCCTTCTGGCAGAGTCAATCATTTCCTGAGATCAGAAGAAACCTTATTCTCGAGGACTTCAGACTCGAGATTCTCCAGACACACAGACTAAAATTTATTGGATTTGGATGCACACAAAGACCTCTTACTTGAGATAGAAGATCCTGGTATACTTGAAGAAGAAGAAGAGGGAAATCTACCAGAAAATCTAGGTCTAAAAACCAAATCCTCTTTGGCCAAAAGGGAGCTATCAGAAGAATTTCGCAAACCTGATCCGTGACCCTCTTCAAAACTAACTGAATCAAAATCGTTCGAGAGAAGGCATAGGCGAACATTCCTGTCCACTACAGAGACAGAGCATCCACCACCAGGGCTTGACTGTCCGGAAAAGGAGACATGTAAGAGAAGATCTGAGCATTCAGAGAGGCTGCGAACAGATCTACTAGAGGACAATCCATAAGACTAAACCCCATTCCTCCTTCTAAAAATGAAAGAAAAACCCCATGGCAATGACTGAACGAATCGAGATTTAGAAGCCTAACAGACAATCCAACCAATGAACAGAAGCCTGGATCTACTTTCCAATGAATAGCCTCTTCTATAGACCCTTGACAATCATAGACAAACAATAACCCGTCTAAAGCTAATAGCTTCTAATAAGAAGGAACAGAAGACCATTTTGGAAGAAGAGACTACATAGAAGGATTCTAGATCCAAGAATATCTAGCCCTTTTAATAAGGGCCACCCTTAAAGAAGTGTCAAACTTACTATTTGCTAAAGAGGACTGCTCATAGAAAACACATAGATTACATATGCCATGATGCTCCAACGAAAAGTCCTGGGCTATATCATAATGCTTAGTCCTCACTAAATAGGTAACTCACGTTTATTATGGATATTTTAATAATACCGCTTACTCTGAATGGAGACCAAAAAGGGTCATATCAGTATAGCCTAACTTATTAATAATGCTAAAGACTCTGCAAAAATTATAGATAATTTTATTTACAGAGATTTAACCAGAGATTCTGGCAAACCAAAACCCCATAGTAAGTCTATGGGAGTGCTTAGAGTCAAGATACAGCCAAATCATGTGCCTGAGATCTACATGAACTACGGGAAAGTTACTAGTGATGACCGTCATCACAATTCTATGAATAGAATTCATGACAAGGTCCTGATAAGAGAACTATGGCCAACATTAGATTATCTAATTTAAAAATCGTATAACAATGGAGATTTAATAAAAAATTGTATTGAATACATCAACGGTTGCCTAGCCGCTCGGGCTTGCTGATAAATTAGATATCCCAAACAATTCGATATTTATGCCAAGAGGCAGAAAACTTAAAAGATTTTAATAAATTTATTGATTCTTATATTTATAGTCTTAGCATCAATATTTCATCTTTGTAATAACAAATGACATTGTGTTAGAAATCCCAATAAAAGGAAAGATTGAACACTGATACTAGATATTAACTGATTGAATACTGAATTTTGCAGACGACATATTACAACTGTAATATCTCTGGACTTGCAAAGATTTAGAAAACATTTTGACCGAAAATAGTTGGTGGATGCTTAAATCCAAAGATTCTCGGCCGCTCTTCCCCCCTCCAGTGCAACCCCCAACCCCACTCCAACCGGCCCGCCGCCAGCCCCCAGACAACAACCTCAACGAGCAAAAACTCAAGACTCACCAAATAGTCCGGGAATAATCCGACCGAAAATTGCTGGTGGCATCACCAACAACCCTCAGCCAAACTGCCCCCAAAATACCCAGCAAATCCCGAGCCCCGCCCCCGAAACCACCGTCCGAAGGCCTGCAGCAACCCAGTCAAAGTAGAGCAAAAATTACGCTATAAAAGGGAAAACAAACAAAAATCCGGAAAAAATGAAAACAAAACGAACTCACCGAAACTATGTCAACGCAGAAGAAGAATCCGACTCATATTCCTCCTTCCAGCCCCCTTATCCGATTGATTATCTTTTCTAAGCGAATAATGTACTTGTAGACATTAATCCTGTACTCATAATGATCCTATGAAACCTTTACTGAATCTAATTCTTTTCAGCGACTGACAAAATTATACTACGATTTACTTAAGAATCAGGGTTATCCCATCCACAAATAAACTCCCTTTGGTTAAATAAATATGTCAACCTGCCGACATAAGAGGTAAAAGGAGCGAGAAAAAAGGCTGAATGGCCTGAAGACAACTGGCCATCTAAAGTTGGATGAAAGCAAAAATCGTATCTCGAAATAATGCGTAGAATACAAACTGACTTATCAGCTGATGAAATGCGCATATAAAATAATCTGCAACAAAATCCCATACGGTAACCAGTCAGGAGAGTCTTTAGTTACATTGAAAATTGTCACTGATAAACGAATGGCTGAATAGACTACAATTCCAAGAGAGACTACAAGACTGGCAATGACTTGGTATGAATATTTTCAGCCATTAAACATTCCCAATATTAAACAAATACGGAAATAAGACTAATTCCTAGGCAAGAAGATGACTAGATTCTAGGAAAGCGGATGTAGAAAAAGGGAAACGGAAATGCATAAACCGGAAGTATACTACCGGAAACTGATCAAAATCCTACAACCCGGATGTACAGAATTACCGGAAGAGGAAGCTGAAAAACCGGAAATGGATGAACAATGTAATGCCGGGTAAAACCGGAAATGACCCTATCCCCGGCTGTACGAAATCCGGATGTGGAAAAAAGGAAAAGGAAATGGATAAAACCGGAAGTAGACGACCGGAAACTGATCAAGATCCTACAACCCGGATGTACAGAATAACCAGAAGAGGAAACTGAAAAAACGGAACCGGAAATTGATGCACAATGCAATGCCGGGTCCAACAGACCCGGATATGCATTCGTCCGGAAGCTCTCATGAAACCGGAAATGGAAATTGGAAGTCTATCCAGGTCTGGATGACCCGGAAGTACACCCCTAAGACCGGAAGCGGAAGTGTACTGACTAGCGTCCAAACCGGAAACGGAAACGCCTCTACCAGAATTCGAAAATAAAAGGAGTCCTCAGACTCCGGATATCCAGAATGGACGGAAGCGCTAATAGAACCGGAAACGGAAGTAGGTACCAGATCTCTAGGACCCGGATGTCCTACATAAACGGAAGACAGACCGGAAGTGGCCGGAATGGAAGTGGTAACCGGATCTTGCCGACCTGGATTACCCACTAAAACGGAAGTCCTACCGGAAACTACAGAAGAAGGAACCGGATCTTGAAGACCCGGATGTCTTGCTAGACCGGAAGTTCGGACGGAAAAAGACTGAGATGCGGAAAACGGAAGTAAACCTGAGTCCACCACAACGGAACCGGAACTAGCAAGACTAGGGATCGAACTCTTAGAAACGGGCGATCTAGACACAACCTTAATGACCGGAACTTCGGGCTATCCTCCGAACTTGAAGAACTTTCTTGCTTTTTTTTTTTTGGCCTCCCTAATAGCAGAAGATATTTGCTCATCGAGAGATTTAGTCAGCACCGAGGCAAACGATTCGAACCTCGCAAAAAGCGCCATCACGGCGTCAGAATTTCCCGACGAGTTTCCCACTCCGTTGCTACTGATAAAGGAACAGAAGATTGAGCAAAGGAAACAGCCTTTGCCTTGCTAGCAACGGAGGAAGGGGAAGGACGACCAGAGGGCAGCGATTGTGACAGACAAATCTTTAAAATAAAATTAAAATGTTTTCGCTACCGAAACCGGCCACCCTTTACAAATTCCACACATAGAATTGGGTGTACAGGATGTACACTTCGCACAGATGTGCCCGGCGAACTCGATAGAGTGATGACGATCACATTTTGACGATGAACATTTTGCCTTATCTGACAATTCGTTACAGGCTCTAGAAATGGACTGGACATTATTAATGATGATGATGAAGTAAGGATAGGCATAATAATCAAGATACCACGAAGCAAAAGGATCTTCGCGAAAAACCGGTAATATATAAAATTCGTCTATAAGATACCATATAAACACAATTATACTTCCTAGACGTAACTTAGGAAGGATTGACTTCATATTGGGCATATTCTTCCGAGATATAAAGTCAAACGGTATCACTGATACAGCGCAAAACACAAAAACGTATACAAATATTTTTAGACAACTATTCTGCATGCAGAATAATTGAAAAGTGAATCTGTTTCCTATTCGGGCTCTAATGCGCATGCGCGAGCGCGCTTAGCGACAAGCGTCACTATGAGGTGAGTATAGACTGGTGCCAGTCTATACCTGATGGTAGGCTGGAGATGGGACTCAACCAGTAGCCTGGTTGAGGGTCCATAGGAATAGGATTAGGCATGGGGAGGTGTGTATGCAGGCATAAAGATCTTATTCTGATAGCAAAATGCAGATAATTGATTTAGCAAGTAGTGATTGAACGGTAATGGATGTTTTTGTGGTGTAATAACAACCTGTCTTATTGGGCCACCTTATAGACAAGACACTTATTCACCATAGACACTATATACACCTGTCCTCTAGGACCACCTTATGGACCATAGACACTATTGACAGTAAAACATGTCTTATTGGACCACGTCATAAACCCCAGACACTTAGTCACCATAGACAGTATTTAAACCTGCCTTATTGAACCACCTCATGGACCACATACACAGTAGACAGTAAAAACTTATTGGACCACCTCATAGACCACAGACACTTAGGTACAAAAGAGGAAAACACATTTCATTTGACCACCTTATCGACCGGCGACACTTAAGTCACTATAGACAGTTAAACTTATCTTATTGGACCACCTTATAGACCACATACACTTAACTTAGTCAAAATAGACACTAAAACGTGTCTTATTGGACCACCTTATAGACAGGAGACACTTAGGACAAGAAAATGTCTTACTGGACCACCTTATACAGGGTATGAAATAACGGTCGGACATCGGTCATGTCCGATCAAATCTGGATGGGTAAAAATATTTTACTGAACATGAATTTTGGGGACAATTTGCAAATTTTGGAAAAAGAGAACAAGTGAACAATGTTGGTATCGCACTCAAATACGATAGATCGATCGAGCGCACGTGTGTGCGTCATTTGCACATTTCTAAGTGAAAACGATATTCACCTTGGTTACCAGTATTCGTGATCTGTCAAAACGCGTCATACCGGCAAATTCATCCTAGAGGGTGGTCTTACAATAGCTAATTGTCCCGGGAATAGTGTAAACCTTTTATACTGGCGAATTTTCTGATTTCTAATGAGGGATATAGACCGTGAGTGACTTGAAAATTAAGTCAAACGGCGAATAAATGACAGATAAAATTGCATAGAACATCTGATAAATGATACCACTCAAAATCTTGTCATTTCGCTAGTCTGAAAATGATCGAGTCGATGCAAAATTAGCAATGGCGGATCTACAAAATCGGCCACTGCGCACGAGTTAGTGATGTGTTCTTACACACCTTCTGTCATGAGAAGAGAATTTGGTCTCACGATTTCATTGGTTGTTGGACATAATTATATCTAGAAAATCCAATGACATTACGTGAGAGATTTTCACAGAAGTTTGAGACGCGTTCGTTCACGCCTTCGATACTGAAGAAGCTAATTCTTCCTCGTGATTTCCTTGGTAGCTGTATATAGAAAACCAATGAAATAGCGGGCGAGTTTTCTCACAATAGAAGTGAAGAAAGCAAGTTCATAAATAATCGCACTGTAGAAGACACTTGACAACACGCGCGTTACCATTATATTCGCGTTCTACAATTAACCATTTAATGGTCAAATTTGCCTAAAAATTTTAATTAAAAATAGTTAATGGCCATTTACAGGTCAAGAGATTATTTTTGAAAATTTACCATGGGAATGACTGTCTCAGTTACTGAATAAGCCATTTCAATGGAAAATTTCAAAAATAATCTCGACCTGCAAGTGAACATTTATCAGGAAAACTATCACACGCCTTCTTTGACAAATGTGTTCTAAAGTGAAAATTTTTTTACATTTAATTGTACATGACTGTGACAGCAGTTGATGTGTTGCTAAAATGGCATCTGAGCGAAAAGTGCCCAAAGGGGCAACCCTTTCTAAATGGAGGACCGAGTATAAGTGGTTAAGTCCTCATTTTCTGGGTCCTACAGTTGACTATGAAATTGTTCTATCTTTATGCATTTTCTCCTGAAAATGTCTTAGTCTATTTGACTTTTTCAGGACAAAATGGGTAAAAATAGAACAATTTCACAGCCAACCGAAAACATATATTTTTCTCCAGAAATGCAGGAGATGGCCTCTGAGAGCATCTAGATTTTAAATTTTTCAGGTTAGTCAACTTCCGCTTTTTTGTCAGATCAAATTGACTCTCCTTATTTCAGACCCTGTTATAGACCACATACACTTAGTCACCATAGACAGTAACACCTGTCTTATTGGACCACCTTATTGACAACTGAGATGCAGCCACAATGGTTAGTAAAACCTCTCTTATTGGACCACTTTGTAGACCACATACACTTACTCACCAGAGACATTAAAACCTATCTTATTGGACCACCACATAGACCAGACACAATAGAGTAAAACTTGTCTTATTGGCCCACCTTATGGCCCACAGACTCTACGGGTAATAAAGCCTGTCTTATTGGACCACCTAATATACCACTGACACTTAGACACTACACACAGTAAAACCAATCTTACTGGACCAGCTTATAGACCACAGACACTAATAGTCACCATACAGTACAACCTGTCTTATTGGACCACCTTATGTATATATGTCGGATTTATATAGCGCCAATTCCAAACTGAATTGCTCAAAAGCGCTTTACAAAATTTAGAATGCTCTTTGGAAAAGATATGTTTTTAGTAGTGATTTAAATGAGTCAATTTTAGAGCAGTTTCTAATTTCAGGTGGAAGAGAATTCCAGAATCGCGGACCGGCTCGAGAAAATGCACGATCACCAGTAGTTAAGTTTGATTTTGGTATGGTACATAGTAATTGTGTGCTAGACCTAAGAGACCTTGGTGCTGCTCTTTGCTGGATTAAGGATTTTAAGTACGGTGGGGCCAGATCATTTAGGCACTTGAACACCAACAAAGCCACCTTGTACCATATACGTTGTCTTATAGGCAACCAGTGCAGCTCCAATAGGACAGGTGTGATATGATCGAATCTTTTGGTGTGTGTCAGTCTAGCTGCTGTATTCTGCGCTCTCTGTAAACGATCTAATTAGCTAGATGGTATGCCTATTAACAGAGAGTTACAGTAGTCCAGGCGTGACGTGATGGTAGCATGTACGAGAGTTTTGACCTCGTTTTCATCCAGGAAGCTGCAAATTTTGCTAATATATGCTTATAGACCGCAGACACTAATAGTTACCATACAGTAATACCTGTCTTATTGGACCACCTTATAGATTGTAGACAAAGACACTAAAACTTATTTTACTGGACCATCTTATAAACCAGACACTAATAGTAACAATACAGTGAACCCTGTCTTATTGGATAACCTTCTAGACACTTAGATGCTATACACAGGAAAACCTGCCTTATTGGACCACCTTATAGGCCAAAGACACTTAGATGCTAGAGGCAGGAAAACCTGTCTCACTGGATCAGCTTACATGGCTTATAGACTTGTAGGGTTAGCTATGTGCATATTGGTAGTGTTAGTTATGGGTATTGACTATTGAGATAGCATTACAAATGAAGGGGGAAGAGTTTAGTATTACTGACTCCATGCCACACCCACCCACACTTTCCCACAGGTGTTACCCACGTTATAATCAAACTAGGAGCCTCATATATATATTTTGTCATGGAAACTGATGCTGATAAACACTTTTGAAAATATTTGTAGTAAAACTACATCTACATTTTTCCGATTTAGCATCACCTACAAATATAGTCGGTCATCTAATTACAGCTCCACTTTGTGGTTATATCGTTAAAATGGCTTGAATATTATTCATTATTGAGTACAAGTCGATGACAATATATCTTAACGAGTTAAAATTCTCGATTTTTCCGATGTCCGGTATTTGTGTTAGTATGCATGCATCTGGTATAGCCAATTAGTATCCAGTATATGTTGACGTCCAATTTTCCCAAAAAAATCGCCTGACAAACATGGATGATGGATTTTTATCACGGAAACAGAATACATCATGTCTCATGAAGCATTTTAATACAACTACAGTATAAGTATAATAAGGAGAAAAGCGTCTCTAATTGTCTGTGTACAACTAATACTACTTTTCAAAAGGTTGCTTGCTTACATTCATATTTTATTTCAGGAAGCGATATATTTGTGTTTTCCTTTGCCATTTCGCAATGTTTCGTGTATGTTGATCTTAATGTTGACGACCAGAAGGAAATCTGAAATAACACAAATAGTACACAGCAGTCATAGATATAGTATTTCATAGACCCACAAACTCGGTTGCGGAATCGAAATTATCAAACTTAAAATTACAAATAAATTATTTCGCTAGAACAAACTATAAATTAAATTAAATTAAATTAAATTAAATTAAATTAAATTAAATTAAATTAAATTAAATTAAATTAAATTAAATTAAATTAAATTAAATTGTAGCATAATTTACGTTATTTAAACTTATAAAGTTCACCACCCACTCGCCCATCTGCATGTTCACCCATCACCCACCACTGTCCGCCCGCCCGCTTTCTCTCCAGCCCATCTGACCACGCACATACACCCCATCCATGTTCGACCACCCCAACCTCTTGCCTACTGCATCCCCGACCACCCCCACCCCACGCACATACACACATCCACCACCACCCCACAGCACCCCAAACACCCACACCACCTCCCCCACTCCATGGTTGAATTCAGGTTTGTATTCGAGGTACTCCGATCTGAAGTATCACATGGTTGCTTTACATACCTACCCATGCACACACTTTCACTCTCGCTAGAAACAGGAGTAATGTGTGTATGGGGGGGGGGGGGGGGCGGTATTGATTCATAGACTTTGATGGACTACCAAATAGACGTTTCCCACATTAGCGTATTTTGGGAAAATACCTTCCCAGTATGCATTGCGCATACCACTTCTGGCTGGTAAAGGCGATAGCCGATGCGCAAACAGCATTACTTTACTATTGGAACGCAATACAGCGCTCTTTAAGTAGTTTATATGAAGAACTAATTTCATAATATTATTGAAGACAAGTCATACATCCTTGGAAAGCTAAGCCTATTTCCTATACATTTCTATATTCGTTTTATATTTTTGTCAAATTTAATACAGTTTATTGTGATTTTAAGATAACCTCTATTGTCCTCTTGATTTAAGATAAGATTTATTTGCTTTTTGTGCCAATGCGGCTAATCAGCATACATATATCACATGGCTCACACTATATTACAAAACATTAAATACAAACATACAGTACATATATATTATATACATAGCCACTATCTTACTAGGCTCTAATAAGTTTATGTATGTGTCTATATAGCCTCTAGATCCGTATACACACACGCACATGTGTTAGTATTGTAGTCAATTACGTTAATGAATCTAGGTATAATGGTGTATTTTATATACATAAATAACAGTGAAAATTTTACAAAAATCTGTAAAATAATGTATTAATGTGTAGACAATTGAATGTGCTTTCCAATGATATATGACTTAAATAATATAGTGATTTTAGTTTATCATAAGAACGGTTTAAATTATGGTGTATTTTTGTGCAATAGTAACTCAAGGCAGGTCATCTGCTTGTTGGCGGCGTTACTAGCCAGCAGTTTTGCTCTGAGTATTGATTTAAGGGAATCCTGGCGCAATGACGTCAATGTGGGAAATTTGTATTGTGATGTATGTATAATATGAAAATAGGCATTGTCTTTAAGCGAATGCAGACAACATTTATTGCTTAAATAGGACGAATTTGTATATGGTCGAAATGTCCTAAGTACGTATGCCCATGTATAGTACATTTGAAGCTAATTTTTAATCATGCGTGGAGGGCATTCTGGTAAATCAAGTCCATGATATTCACAACAATGCGTATACCCATTGTCAATGATATCCGCCAGCATTATTGTGTCTCTTACCAGGGTCTACACATTTACAGATGCATAAATAGGAATAAATAAAGCTTGTATCTGGTCTGCATCAGACGATTTAACAGTTTTAGATTCTCAAGTAAATGTACGCTATTTCATGATAACAATATCCACACACATTTTGGACATTGAAAATGTGCAGTATAGGTTGCACTAAAATAACTAGGGGAACATATGAATAATGAAGAACCATATCCCATAATGCAACGGGGTGGGGGGCATGAAGAAACCACAAAAGCTATATCATAGGCCGAAACTGGAACCAAAAAAAATCTCGCGACCGGATCGCATGTTATATGTATTTTAGCCTGGTTCCCCATCTCATTTTCTGTTGATTTTTCCTCATTACACGTACGTCATCATCATCATGATCATCATTTTACGAGGATTAAGCCATTGGCTTGTTATTGCCTCACTGTTTTTGTTGTTGTATGGCTTGTTCAATCCAATTCATATTTTCTTTCCTTGAAGTCGACTTCCAGTTTGTTCTTGAACGATCGAACTGTTGTTGCTTAATTAAGTCTCTTCAAAACCATTTGGTTTAAGACTGACCATTACCACTCTGCTCTCAATATTCCATCTTTTGCTGTGTCAATAACAAAGAAACTGGTGTACATTTTGCAACAATTTTGTTGATGATGTTGCTGTCTACAACAACAACATCCTCCAGCAAATTTGCCGGAAAATGAACACAGATCATCTTTTAATTTAATTTGAAATGTAAAATTCTGAAGTTAGATTGGCAAGGGTTAACACTGATTTGTGGAAATGCTGTGGTGCAGATGGGTGTTCCCCGCATTAACTGTGGTATGCCGCCTACACTCATGGTTACACCCTGCTGCATCTAGCAGTTGTTTGCATGCTGACGTGTGGAGTCAGTGGTTTGTCTTATTGCTGTTGTTTTCATTTTCTGCGTTCATCGCTGTCCGAGTCTCCTCCTCTATGCTTGCCTCGTGTCTCTGCATGCAACCACAAAGTATGGATGTGGAAGCAGAGATGTATCTACTAGTAATTGGAATCGCTACCGAGCATGTTCATGTTTATACATAGGCTACTCCTAGTTCAGTCAACTTTATTTGCGGAATTGCAGTATGACTTTGGGATGGGCTGGTATATGTATGGCATGTTCAGTCAAATTCGAATGTTCTTTCTTTGAAGTAGATATCTAGTTTGTTCTTGAATGATTCGACTGCTGTTGCTTTGGCTATTGTAGCTGGCAGTGAATTCCACTGTGGTACCACTCTGTTGGTGAAAAAGTGCTTGCGAATATCTTTATTGCTGCGTGTTATGTTGAGCTTGAAACAAGACCTCTGGTCTTTGTAATACTGGATGGTTTGAAGAAGTAGGCCTTATCAACGTTATATAGATCCCTGATGAGCTTGAATGTTTCAGTTAGATCTCCTCGAAACCATCTATGTTTCAGTGACATTAGATTGAGGGCTTCAAGTCTTTCCTTGTAGCTATACTCTCTGACGTACATGTTATCTATAGTGAATCGAATAACTATATCGAAGCGCGAACCATCACTCACTGCGTTCGCTATAATCTTGAATCTTGAAACCAGAGCTGTGGCTTTGTGCTATGCCGAGAATACGTAGGAGATCTCACGAGCACACAAATTTAGCAATCGAGTAGAATTTGTACCACATGATACGAATTTGTAACACATGATACCGTTATCGCGTTCGGATAGTGATTGGAATAAGGGGGGGGGGGGGGGGCCTCGCCAACGAACCCGAATTCAACTTATATTCGTCAACTACGAATGACAGTAATTATTAGAGACATGATGAAACTAGCATATGAATCGCATCACAGTCACAATTTAGTGGCTGGGGACTTCAACCTGCCAGAAATAAATTGGAATGACTGCACATCGCCATCAGATATTACACATCCTGCAAGCCATTTCCTCGACTCAGTGAGAGACTGTTTTCTCCACCAGCATGTGCTCTGCCCAATGCACTATAGAGGCAACCAACACCCGAACACACGTGATCTGGTACTGACTAATGAAGAAGATATGATAGGTGAACTGCAATACCTACCCCCCACTAGGTAAGAGCCACCATATTGCCCTGCTATTCACATTGAATTGCTATATGCCAGTAAGCCCAAGTAAAACACAGAAATTATCATACGACAGAGGCAATTATGACAAGATGAGAAGTGCATTGAAAGGAATAGACTGGGATGCCGAGCTAAATGGAAAGAACATTGAAGATTCATGGACACTAATTAAGACGAAAATTCGCGACTCGGTCAACGACTGCATTCCCAGTAAGAAAATCATCAACTCTCCTAGACGCAAACAGAGAAGTGCTTGGATGAGCACCAGTATCCAAGAGAAAGTAAAAAGTAAGCTCCAAGCATTCGACCGGTTTAGAAAGACACGTGATGAAACTCACTATAATGAATATGCAAAGTACAGAAATCAGCTAAAATGGGAAGTAAGGAAAGCAAATTCGGAATTTTGAAAGAGACATCGCTAGGAAGTCCAAAATTAATCCTAACGCATTCTTCACCTACGTAAATTCCAAGTTAAAAACATCATCAGGTATCGCAGACTTGAAACATGAAGATGGTACAATCACCAGAATGGATGCAGAAAAGGCAGAAGAACTCAACATCTACCGTGCCAGTGTATTTACACGTGAAGACCTAACTACAATACCCCAGCTCAACGGCAGAGATCCCAGCAGTACATTAAGCAATTTTACCATCAAGGAAGAGGATATCAAGAAAGGTTGGATAACCTGCTAGTGTCAAAGTCACAAGGACCCGATGGGATTCATCCAAGAGTCCTGAAGGAAATGAGCCATTGTATTGCCCGGCCGCGAGCAATACTGTTCAACAGATCTTTAAGCGATAGAACTCTCCCACAGGAATGGAAAAATTGTCAAGTAACCCCTATTTTCAAGAAAGGCAGTAAATCATCAGCCAGCAATTACAGACCTGTAAGCCTGACTTCAGTTGTATGTAAAGTCATGGAGCGGTTCATTAGAGATAAGCTCATGAATCATATGTCAAACTCTATTTCCGACTGTCAGCATGGCTTCCTAAGTGGAAGATCCTGTATCACACAATTGTTAGAAACCTTAGATTATTGTACTGACATCGTAGATCAAGGAGACGCAGTCGACGTAATATACCTTGACTTCGCCAAAGCGTTTGATACCATCCCACACCAGAGATTGCTTAGCAAATTAAAGATACAGTGTCAGTGGAGATGCCTTGGGCTGGATTCAAGACTTTTTGAGTAACAGAAGGCAAAAGGTTGTCGCTAACGGCTCTAGCTCAAATTGGGCTCCAGTCCTCAGTGAAATCCCACAAGGCAGTGTGCTGGGACCGGCATTATTTGTCTGCTACATTAATGAGATGCCCGAAGTAGTAAGCAGTATGATAAAGCTCTTTGCAGATGATACTAAGCTTTACTCAAAGATAGCTTCAGAAGAGGACCATCAGCAGCTACAGACAGATCTCAACAATCTAAAAGACTGGGCAAATACTTGGCAACTACGCTTTAACGCATCCAAGTGCAAAACCATGCACTTGGGTAGATGCAATAAGAAACAGCCTTACAACATGAATGAAAATGGTCAGAGCATAACACTTGGCAAAACAATCTGTGAAAAAGATCTGTGCGTTTTTGTTGACAATGGACTGAAGTTTAACAGCCATGCAGAGACAGCAGTAAACAAAGCCAACACAATCGTTGGGATGATTAGAAGATCGTTAGACTTCCTAGATCCAGTCACATTCGTACTGCTCTTCAAAGGCCTTGTACGACCCCCACCTAGAATACGGAAACGTGGTATGGTCTCCACTGTACGTGCTGTTACTTGAAAACGTCGAGCGACGAGCGACAAAGATGATCCCAGGGCTAAGTGATTTGCCATATGAAGATAGACTCAGAACACTCAAACTACCAAGTCTAGTTTATAGGTGGCTTCGCGGAGACCTTATCGAGGCTTTCAAATACATGCACAATATGTACGACGTCAATCGGGAGCATCTACTGCCATCAGACGTAGGTGATCGCACAAGAGGTAACAGTTACAAGCTCACCAAACAACGCTTCTGCAGTGATACCAGAAAGAGGTTCTTTAGCATACGAGTGAACAAGCATTGGAATAGCCTACCTGATCACGTAGTGACAGCTCCAACACTCAACGCCTTTAAAGGAAGGATTGATAAGCACTACCGAGAGAACCTCTACACAATTTAGTTCCTGATCTCACCCATCTGCACCCAATCAGTTAAACAGGTTAATGAAACCCAGGTTCAAGAAGAAAGTGAAAATCTGTTACAGGCTTACTAGCCTAACCAGCAGAAGAGGATATGTATGTAGAATCACAGGCCTTGAAATTTTCGTCCATCCATCCCTCTACCACATATCCCTCCTACTATATATAATATACACAAGGTGTGAAACCTTCATCTGTGGGCACCATTGTCAGGAAGCTGATTGGTTGGTTTGTAGTGGTTTGTAGTAAAAAACGTGATGTCAGCGGATTTTGTTGTCAAACTACCAACAAACAAACCAACCAATCAGCTTCCTGACAATGCTGCCCACAGATGAAGGTTTCACACCTTGTGTATGTTTATATATATAGTAGGGGGAATATGTGGTAGAGGGATGGATGGACGAAAATTCAAAGGTCTGTGGTAGAATGTATGTGCGCATCCAAGTCTCCTTTCTACCCACAATTTCTACATGTTTCGACATGGCGGATGATTTGAAATGTTTACAATATGAAGATCAGATTAATGTGATCCATTTGCAAGTTAGAAAATAGTTATGATTTAATTTTTGTTTATCACTGTCATGTATGGGTAATAGGCCGTTGGCCTGTCAGCCGTTCCTAGCTTTCAAGTTTTCGCAGGCGGTGTAACTAATCTACAACTAACGGCCTGTCAGCCGTTCCTAGCTTTCAAGTTTTCGCTGGCAGTCGCCGCAGTGTACTTTCAACTAATCTACAGCTTGACAATACTATTGTTATATGTTATATGCTTATAAATTTATAGATTTACGTCGATCTCGCCCTGGGGAGGAGGTTGATCTCGCCCCGGGTGGTATACGCACACATATTTTTAATATTTTTTTTTCTTTTTAGATCACAGACCATCGTGGCATACGGCTGCCGCATCATAATCATATACATAAATTGTACACTTACCTTGTAGTTAGGAACGTATGCCCTTGCTCATGCACAAGTATACATCACAATCAATCAATAACAGACAGAACAATAATTACTTATTAAATCAGCTGAATGCTGTAGGAAATTATACGGCAGACCACATTTTAATAGCAGGTGATTTTAATTTCCCAACCATTAACTGGACTTGCAGGCAGTACTGAAGGGGAAAAATTGAATGCCAGTCAAGTCGTCCCATCTCCCAACTCATCCCATCTAGGAAAGTCATGTCGTCCGAAAAGAATAAGTCAACTCGTCCCTATTTCCAAACGGACGAGTCGGTCTATTATTTTAGGACGACTTGACTTTCCTAGATGGGACGAGTTGACTTTATAAAACGCGGCGAGTTGGTGATTGGGACGAGCTAACAATATTATCGGCCACTTGCTGAATGTTGTCCACTCTTCACTGCCCATTTGTATTAAGAGGCCACCTATACCAATTATAATACCACTTGACAGTGCGCTCCTGAATACACGGATCACTTTCATTAAGGGACCACATGCCAATTTGATACCTCTTGCCAATGTAGTCCATCCAACACTGGCCACCATATTTATTGAACACTTGCCAATTAATACGGCAATGCTACTTGTCAATGTGAATCACCCTATTCTGACCGCATGTATCTACCAACCACCTAGATGTCAATTGCCAACATTGACCACCTGTATTAATAGACCATTATACATTTAATGACCATCTAGATGTCAATAGTCAACATTGACCACCTGTATTAAGAGACCAGTATACATTTAATGACCACCTAGATGTCAATAGTCAACATTGACCACCTGTATTAAGAGACAACTATACATTTAATGACCATCTAGATGTCAATTGTCAACATTGACTAGCTGTATTAAGAGACAACTAAATATTTAATTACCACCTAGATGTCAATTGCCAACATTGACCACCTGTATTAAGAGACCACTATGCATTTAATGACCACTTAGATGTCAATTGTCAAGATTTACCACCTGTATTAAGAGACCACTATACATTTAATGACCACCTAGATGTCAATTGTCAAGATTTACCACCTGTATTAAGAGACAACTAAATATTTAATTACCACCTAGATGTCAATTGCCAACATTGACCACCTGTATTAAGAGACCACTATGCATTTAATGACCACCTAGATGTCAATTGTCAAGATTTACCACCTGTATTAAGAGACCACTATACATTTAATGACCACCTAGATGTCAATTGCCAACATTGACCACCTGTATTAAGAGACCACTATACATTTAACGCTTAATAGTCTGACACGTTGTACGAAATGTCTTTGCTATTTAATAAACATACTGTTGAATATTTTGAAACTAATTTGACTTGGTGGTGTTGCTGCCATAGGCAGCATGGCAGCAACAGTACCCAGTCAAATTAGTTTCAAAATATTCAACAGACTACCTGTATAGTTTTCTGGAAATTGATAGTCATGGAGTTCTGAGATTCATCGATCGGCTGTGCTTAGGTAGAGATGGGTGGAGCATAGCTAAAACTGGAAGGGTCCATTGTAGTATCTACTACAGCTGTCTGTTTTTGTTTTGGAAACATGTTATAATTCTGAGCTATAATGTATGTAGTTATGACGTTTTCTTCATGTCCGTCGGACGTGGTATATCCGGCTGACTTTCTATTGTAAAGTAACGTTTCGACAATTTTTTTCTAAGATAATTAATTTATAATAGACACAATTCGTAAATACAAGTTACTTCGTATAGATTTGTTTTTTAATGAACGCCATTCAAACATTTATCCATCCGTAGTTCACTTGGAAACGGAATGTTTAATCACATCCGTGAGCTCCATCGTCGTCGCCACTCTTATATAAGGCAATGCTTATATCCATCCTCATCTGAGCCACCACGTGCCAGCAGATTGTAGTTGTAGGCTTTTGAATATTTTGAAACTAATTTGACTTGAATACGCCGCTATACTCATCAGGAAATTCCCTAAATCATAATAAATTTGTCATTTCCATAAGGAGTTAATATAATCTGATAGTGTTAAAGAACCGCCATCCTTTTTGTCCAGTAGTAGTTCTCTACCCGAAGGTTGTTGCCATCTCTTAGTTAGTGAAAGGTGTAATAATAATAATAATTACAATAACTGGTCTCCCCTAGGGCCTTCTGTTGCTGGATATCTATTATACATAATATATACATGTATATATAATATTAAAGTACATATTTACAAACATGTTAAACTTTGTTGTTATTATGATTATTTACAATTTTCTATATTTGGTGACACCTAGTTTTAATTGATCATGGTAACTGGTATTCATTTGGAGGATAGTATCACTGAATATCATTGCCGTCAAAGATTCAGCAATAGTTTTCAGCAGTGATGTTGCTGCCCACATTACTCTTCCAGTTCTGATTATGGGCCATAGTTAATCTCCTTCGATCAATACTCGCCATTCTGTTACTTCTGATATACAGCTGGCCCTGACAGCTGGCTCTAGGACTATAGACTTAGAAAGCTTTACCGACTCCTTGGAACCGGGTACTCGGCTCCCAACTGCCGAGTACCCGTTTACCATAGAGCTCATTCTTGTTTGCATAGCAACAAGAGCTATACATGCTTTTCGCAGTGGAGAGATTAAGGAATAAATCTAAGTCTTTTTGTCTGTGATTGTGATAGCTAGTGATTCTCTTGCAAGGATAATTGGATAATATGGATACTGCCGAGGATAACCAGGTCGTATATTTCCTTATTATTCCATAGTTAAGACTTAGGTCTCTAAATTTCGTTGTGTCGCATGTTCCAATTTCTGACCCCAAAGAATCTGGGACGTGTGTTAACAACGAGATATGCCGGATGATCACCTTCTTTAAACCCCAACAGGTGATCGGCAGATATGAAAATAGGTGTTTGCTACGGTATTTGTAACACGAATATCGGCTGACGTCGTTCTCCGTAAGATCCGAGCGGGTGACGTCACACCCGTGGTGCTCGGATGTTTATGTGAAGAAAATTTTTTCATTAATTCGCGCATCTTGTTCTGGGTGCTGCGTACTAAAATGGTACCAGAAAACTTTGGAAGGGAGGGTTTACAGTTAATTTATGCTCAAATCATTTGAAAATTAATTGTCTGCCATCCATCCGTGTCTCGTTCCGCTTGCTTATTGTAGGTTTGTGCTTATTTATAGGCCAAGCCAGCCCCGCCATCATGTGACGAGTGCCACAAGTTCGTACGGGTCCTATTTAAGGACCATGTCTGCTTTAGATGTACTCCATGTAACCATGATAGTAGGTGTAATGTGTGTGCAGTGTGGTCCGTGGATATGATGTTAAAGTTCCTTGCCCAGAAGGATGTGGCTGGGTCTGACGCGGGGTCAGGCGGTTCGAAGTTAAATCGTGGAGCGTCCGGTTCGGCCGGTGGGGGCGCTCCACGTCCCCAGCTGGAGGTGGCGGAGATGGCACCGCCGGCGTGGTTCGGTCCGGCTATGCAGGGTTTTCTGCATAGCGTTCTGCCCACGCTGGTGTCGTCCCTGCTGCTGAAGGTTGGGGGGCAGGCGGTTAGACGTGGGGGTGCCATTGGCGCCCGTGTCTGGCCACGGTTCCGCGTCTGCTATTGGTCCGCACGGTTTTCCGTGCGGGCCTACCCCGTGGACTGGTGTGTTTCACGGGGTGGCGGCGGAACCGTTTGGTACCAGAGTGCCTGGCGTGTCAGCCGCGGCTCCTTGCCGGGAGGCCGTGGCTGGCAGGCCCGTGAACGCGTCTTCCTCGGAAGTAGACTGGTCGGAGGCTCTAGCTTGGCTAGCCAGAGTTGACCCATCTGTGGTTTCGGCCACGGCCGAGGAGGATGCGCCCCATCCGTCGGTTGCATCAATTAGGATGGGGATCCTACCCGCTAGACTGGATCCACGGTTCATCGAGTTGCTTGAGGCTATTTATAGTAAGCAGCTCATGACCAAGGGCCAGCTCCCTGCGGCCTCCAGGGAGGTGCGGGCGAGGTGTCATATTCCACGGGGGGAATACGACAGGTATGGTGTGGTACCATCGGTCACCGAGGATGACCGATGGGTTCTGGGTGTTCAGAGTGCTGGAGCGAGTGGCCCTGGTCCGGCACTTGTGGACAAGTCCCAGGCACACCAGGATGAAGTCCTGTCCCTATGCGATGAGGGTGTGAGGGCAGCTATGAGTGCTGTCAATCATTCGTATCGCCTTCTTCAGTCGGTGTGGGCTGAAGCTGGGGCAGGCCACCCTGTGCCACCTGTGGCGCTTTCGTGCGTCAATGACGGCTTGGTGCTGTCTATGGACACACTGGCAAGGGTGCAGGCGCGTGTGACAAAGTCCAGGAGGCAAATGGTTCTTGACCATATGCGTCCGGCTACGGCAGTCAGGGAGCGTCTTCTTGGGACACCCCTGACAGGGCCTAGCATCTTCGGTGGCCAGGCGCGGGCAATCCTAGAGGACACTGCCAGCATTGCGCCGAATCGGTTGGCGGTAAACCTACAGCTGGAGCTAGTGCGGCAAGCGCACGCACTAGGGGCTGTAGGGAAACCATTAGCTGTTCAATCTTCAAAGAAGCAGAAGAAGCAGAAAGGCAAGGCGAAAGCTAAGCCTACTGCGACTTCTGCTTCCTCTGGTTTTTCTCAGCCGCCGCCGGCTAAGAAAGCCAGGAAGGTTGTGGAGGCCCCTACCCTCCCCAATGTTGCTCCTGATCGCCCTAGAGGCGGGAAGGGTACGGGTAAGTCCGCAAAGGGCGGAAAGAAGGGAGCGGATCGTACCTGAGGGTACGAGAGCTCCCTTCGTATCCGCCTGGACCACACCTGTGCGACAGGAACAGCGGTGCCAGTTAGACCTGCCGAGCCAAGACCGAAATGGTTCTCTCTCTCTCGTTAAGAAAGGGGGGAGCGGCCCGCGAGCTGGACAACCCCGTTAGACGTCGAGGCATCTATGGTGGGTGGAAGGCTAATGCGTTTCGTCGAGGCATGGCGAGGTGTGACGTCAGACAGTCTGGTCCTGGGATGGTTATCCCAGGGTTACATGCCGGAGTGGTGGGACTTTCCGCCGCAGAATCTGTCTTTGGCACCTGTCTGGACACCCATACCAAGGGAACCAGACAAGTTAGAAGCCGTTCAAAATGAAGTGTCAGGTTTGCTTCTGAAGGGAGCAATAAAAGCAGCGAACCAGAACACTCCAGGCTTCTATTCAAATATGTTCCTTGTCCCCAAGAGCACAGGGGGATGGAGACCCGTACTCAATCTCAGGCCATTAAATTGGTTTATCCATACGCCTCGGTTCCAGATGGAAACGCCGAGGTCGGTAATGGCGGGATTGAGGAAAGGAATGTGGTGTGTGTCGATCGATCTGAAAGATCCATATTTCCACATTCCAATGAACAGGAGTTGTCACAGGTTTCTGAGATTTGCGTTTCAGAATCAAGTATGGGAGTTTATTGTTCTCCCGTTTGGCCTGTCGACAGCTCCAAGGGTTTTCACAAGAGTGGTCCTTGCGGTGACAGCGTTTCTCAGAAAAGAGAACGTGGCTCTACACACCTACATAGACGACTGGCTGATCAAGGCAGACTCGGCAGCCAGGTTGAACGTGGATACTGCTCTGACTCTGAAGCTACTTTCAGATCTAGGCTGGATAGTCAACAAGGAGAAATCCGAGTTGACACACACGCAACATTTCGTTTATTTGGGGATGCGATTCGATCTCGAGGAGGGCAGGGTTTACCCGTCAGAGCCCAGAGTGGTGTCTCTGTTAGCCATCCTCAAGAGTTTTCGAGTGGGAAACCACATTCAGGCGAGGCGGTTTCTTCAGATGATGGTCTCCATGGAGCAGGTGATCCCGTATGCTGCTCTAATGCGAAGACCTATCCAGTTGTATCTGATGTCTCTGTGGAAACAGAGAACAGAACCCCTGTCAAAACTGGTGCCAATTTTGGAGCCGATAATGTCGCATCTTGTATCGTGGAAAAAGCGTCAGAATCTCCTAGTAGGGGTTTCGCTGCACCTACCCCACCCCCAGCTGTCCGTGTACACGGATGCATCGCTGGAGGGGTGGGGGGCCTGCCTGGGAGAACACCAGGTCTCGGGCACATGGACTCTCCAGGAGAGCCAGCTGCATATCAATCTGTTGGAAATGATGGCAGTGGAACTGGTGTTGGAAGAGTTTCTTCCGATGATCAGGGGCAAGGTGATACAGTCGGACAATTCGACGGTAGTATCATACATAAATCGCCAAGGCGGGACCAGGTCACCCACACTGTGTATCAAAGTGTGGCACTTGATTCAATGGTGCAGGAATTACTCGGTTGTTTTGAAAGCAGCTCACATTCCTGGGTGATTGAACATTCTGGCGGATGCTTTGTCTCGCAGACGGAGAATTCTGCCAACAGAATGGTCCCTCAACCCTCCAGTTCTACGAAGGATCTTCGAGCATTGGGGTAAACCCAACGTGGACTTGTTCGCCTCAAGGGAAAATGCTCAAATCATGACTTATGTCTCGCCGATTCCAGATCCAAATGCCGTCGATACAGACGCTCTGGCGATAAGCTGGAGAGGGATGCACGCTTACGCGTACCCATCCACCATTCTTCTGCCGAAGGTATTGGTGAAGATCAGGGAGGAACCGTGTCTGGTCCTGCTAATAGCGCCATATTGGCCCAGCAGGGCATGGTTCACGGATCTGCTAGATCTGGTGGTGGAAAATCCTGTGTAGTTGCCCGAGATTCCGAACATAATCTCCCAGGCCAAGGGACGCTTCCTACACGAGCGTCCCGAAATGTTCAAATTGACTGTGTGGATGTTATCAAACAACATTCCATGTCGGAAGGCTTTTCTCGACAAGCTGCTGATTTCATCGCGGCTGCGAGAAGGAGGTCATCCTTCAAGTCATATAACAACAAGGTTAACAGATTTGCAGACTGGTGTGAAGAAAAGGGTATTGATACCTTTCAATCCACTATTCAGCAAATAGCAGACTTTCTCTGCTGTTCTTTTGAGGACTAGCTCCCGTCACAATTGCTGGATACAAGTCAGCTTTGGCATCAGTTATCCCTTGTCTAGTCAACAGGGATAGTCCAGAGATGGCCCAGTTAAATGTGATGTTGAAGGGAATGAGCAATCTCCGACCAAGACAACCGGTAGTCATTCCAGCCTGGAGTCTATCTTTAGTGCTTAATGTACTGGCCAAGCACCCTTTCGAACTGTTGCGTTCGGCTAGTCTAAAGCATTTGACTCTAAAGGCAGTTTTTCTATTGGCAGCTTCCTCAGCTAGAAGGCGCAGTGAGATCCATGCGGTTTCGGCAGAGAGGGACCGATTTATTGTCTCCGGAGAGGGTCTGCGTCTTCTGCCAAGAGCAGAGTTTATGTCAAAGAATCAATCTTTGAGATATCCCGGCAAACCGATCATAATACCGAAGTTAACAAGGTTTTATCATGATGCCAGTGTCTGGTGCCCAGTCCGTGCTTTGACTAAGTACAGGAAACGGACTGACTCGTTACGGTCGAACGATAGACATCTGTGGATCTGCCATAAGAAGCCTTATGGCGCCGCATCCATGGATACTATCTCTCGTTGGGTAGTCGAATGCATTCAGACTACTCATGAGATGGCGACTGCGCATCAGGTGCAAGGCGCAAGGGCACACGATGTTAGAGGAATAGCCGCCTCGACCGCCCTTTACAGTGGTGTTCCGTTAGAGGAGATCATGGCCGTTGCACAATGGCACTGTGAGTCCTCATTTACGGATTACTATATGAGGGATGTGTCAGACTCAGCCAATCCACTCGCTTTGGCTGTTTTGAGACGATAGTTAAGTGACCACACTGCTCTTCACCCTTTTTTCACTTTGGTAAGAAAGAATCTAAAGCAGGCATGGTCGAGCGAGAGGATGACAACCAGATTGTGTCACTGATGGCCGGACCAGTGAATGGTTGGAGGCGGTACGTCTGAAGCCCAATTATCATAAGGTAATTCAATAGTGAGAGTTTTTTGTATTATGTCTATATATCATGTTCATTCATTTTATATATTCATGCTCATTCCCAGGCTAATACATGTGGATATGCAAGGAGCAGTTAACCCTCATGGCATATTTGTGTTTCAGCGAGATGCATGTTCGTGAGGTCTCTCCCTTTTCTTAGGAGAAAAAAGGGGGGGGGGGCAGTGATGCGAATGTGATTCGGTTCCGTTAACTTGACGGTCCTTTTAGGTCTCCGTTAGACAAGTTTTAAGTCTAAATCTTTCTCCAAGGGGCAAAAGTAGCATTGATGGCTTGCCCCTTCCCACCAGGTTACTGATCAAATCTGGTGTATATCAGAAGTAACAGAATGGTGAGTATTGATCGAAGGAGAATGAAGGAAATGTCAATTTCCCTTTCTCTGAGATCTAACAATACTCACCATTCTGTTACGGACCCAGCCCCACAGAGGCAAGCCATGGATTTCTCGTTTGGTAGCTATGCAAACAATATGAGCTCTATGGTAGACGGGTACTCGGCAGTTGGGAGCCGAGTACCCGGTTCCAAGGAGTCGGTAAAGCTTTCTAAGTCTATAGTCCTAGAGCCAGCTGTCAGGGCCAGCTGTATATCAGAGGTAACAGAATGGTGAGTATTGTTAGATCTCGGAGAAAGGGAAATTGACATTTCCTTCAATCTCTTGACTAAGTCTCTTAAAGAGCCACCCCACCATTCATTTTTGCACAGCTTTCATGAAAAGTATTCCCAAAATCAAAGGAATAAACTGCGACCGTGGGAGTTCAAAATAAAATTCACAGTTTCGGCGCTAAGACAACTCCCACTAAGACGGGGAATAACACACAACATAATTACAG
The DNA here is from genome assembly GCA_034401795.1 of Chaetoderma sp. LZ-2023a. NCBI lineage: Eukaryota > Metazoa > Mollusca > Caudofoveata > Chaetodermatida > Chaetodermatidae > Chaetoderma > Chaetoderma sp. LZ-2023a. The sequence goes on from CM067375.1 coordinate 84,518,025, forward strand.
GAAACCATGTCACTAATGGACAGGCGCTATAACCACAGAAAGAACACAGTACTTCCAACAATGGCACAGGATTGTCTGTCTTTGAACCAATGAGAAAGCACGTTATGTCCACTTCGATTTTCATGTAGTATTGGCTTTAGATACGAGATCAGTCTGTATTTGGACTCAGACTCTTTTAGACGTATTTGCTTTGTCACTCGAAATTTTGTTTATAAAATTTTTATTCAAGTCTAATTTTCGTAGTAGATTTTGATTCGTATGGGCCTATACCTAAATTCGTACATAGCTAAATAAGATTTCTTAGCTCTTGATTCAATACTGTGTATCTTTTACAATCTTGAAGGTGGAAGAATATTATGTCAAATATTCTTTATCTTTTAGATTTGAAACATCTCAGTGTGGCTAAAATAAAAGTATGATGACAGATTATGGACGCTGAATTGGATGGTTTATAGATTAGAAATTCTGTAGAATCTATATAGGGCCTATTACTATTTCAGCCCTATGTAATCCATTATCCATACAGATAGGTACGAATAGTAATATAGACGAACTCTTGGAATATTGAGGGTTCATATGCGAATAGATGTGATTATATTATTCAGGATTATAGAGCATATATTATGTGATTAATACAATGTTATTTGATAATCACATAATTTCAGAGCTCTTCTTCTTCTTCTTTTCGTTCGCTGATCATACCGCCAGTCCTGTAAGTGACTATCGACATGATCATAAGCTCTATTATCCCGACTAATATAATATAACCATGTATATTCATATATGAACATTATTTCGGACGAGTTGACCTAGGACGAGTTAGAAGTAGGGCGAGTTGTACTTAGGATGGGATGTATTTAGGACGAGTTGACTGGATACCGACAAATTTCTTTCAACTCTAAGAAATAATTTCCTTCAACAACTAGTTACTAAGGCAACACACCACAGAATAAACCAAACCTCTAACATATTAGGTCTTGTACTAACTAACAATTCTAATGCTGTCTACGAAATAACCCACCTTCCTCCTTTAGGCAAGAGTGATCACGACATTTTGCAAATCTCATTGCACCCAGATTTATTAAGATCTACCAAGGCAATAGGTAAACCTAAATTGTTGCTGAATAAGGGGATGTATGGAGAAATACGTAACAAATTAGAGAGTGCTAACTGGCAGTATTTGTATGAACTCGATATCAGAGAAGCGTGGAACCACCTACATGAAAGTCTAAGTAGCCTGAAGGACCAATATATTCCAATATCTAATAAACGCAATGGGATAAAATCTGTGTGACTTAATCACAGTGCATCTCAATCGCTCAGAATGGCTCAGTGTGGCTTCAGAACGTAAAACTAATTCCAAACCATTTTGGAATTATTTCAAAAGTAAAACTACACTTAGGGAATCAATAACCAGTTTGAAAGACCCAATGAATGGTTCATTATCCACAAGTGACAAAGACAAATCTGATATTCTAAATAACTTCTTTGCCGGTGTATTTATGACTGAAAACTTAGACTCTGTTCCAATCGTGTCCCTCATAAGTAAGGAACCTGTTTTTGCAGACATCATAATAACACCTACTGCTGTAGAAAAGAAACTCAGGAACTTAAACCCTAATAAGAGTCAAGGCCCAGATGAAATACCAGCAAGATTACTTAAGGAAGTAGCTAAGGAAATCAGTGTACATCTCTGCATAATTTTTAATAAATCTTTAGAGGAGGGCATGTTACCCACCATCTGAAAGACTGCTGATGTCTGCCCTATTTACAAAAAGGGATGTAAAAGTGACCCTAGCAACTATAGACCAATCAGCCATACATGTATCCTGTGTAAGGTTTTAAAGTCTTTATTATCATCGATTTTATGGAAACAAATTACCTATTTTCCAAATGCCAACACGGGTTTAGCAAAAAACAGATCATGCAAAACTCAACTCATGGAATACATCGACTACCTTACTTCTAAATTAGACACAGGTGAGTCAGCAGATGCAATATATTTAGATTTCTCGAGGGCTTTTGACAGCGTCCCACATACCAGGTTACTTATGAAATTAAAAAGATATGGCATTGGGAATAAAATAGTTCAGTGGATCAAAATCTACCTAACTAGCAGAAAGCAGAGGGTAAAAATCAATGACACAGTCTCAGAGTGGGCAGATATCACTAATGGCGTTCCACAGGGGAGTGTTATTGGACCTACCCTGTTTCTAATATACATAAACGATTTGCCTGATTTAGTCACGTGCTATTGCAAAATCTTTGCAGATGATACAAAAATATATGGTAATCCATTAACCCATCATATACAAGATGACATTAACAAAGTATGCAACTGGGCACGCACATGGCAGCTAACCTTCAACACAGCTAAAACCCACGTTTTACATTTTGGCACAAACAACCCCATCACTAAGTACTATATGACAGATTCCACCGAAATACAGACAATCGCAATGTCGGGAAGTGAAAAGGACCTGGGAGTGTATATCGATGAAAGTTCAACATTTGACAATACTATTAGCAGTACACATCAATACTATGGTGTCCAAGGCTAACCAAATACTAGGAATCATAAAGAGAACATTTCGACACATAAATCCTAGCATCTTCATTTTACTTTATAAATCCTTGGTGAGACCAATACTAGAATATTGTAATTGCATATGGTCGCCCAGGTTCAAAAGACAATCCCAAATAATAGAACGGATCCAGCGTAGAGCTACAAAATTATACCAGAAATGAGAAATTACAGCTATCCAGAAAGACTTACCATACTAAACGTAATGTCATTAAAATGCAGGCGTATCCATGGGGACCTAATTGAAACATATAAAATCATACACAATCAATACAGCATTGACAAAAATACCTTCTTCACACCCTCCACCAATACTCGGACTATGGGACACAAACTTAAGCTATACACACAGCGTACCATTAAGGATGTTCATAAATGTTTCTTTTCCAACCGAGTAGTGCCATACTGGAACTCACTAACAGCTGAGGCTGTAGGGGCACATACTCGTGAAGTATTTAAAATGAAAGTAGACAATCACTATAGGGAAATAATCCATAATTATGACTAGAATCTACATAAATTCAGAACAATAACAAGCCATGGGCATATGTTCTGTGGATATGATGATGATGATGATGAGAGCCTTCATCACCATCATCATCATCATCATTTTACGAGGCGTAAGCCTCACTGTTTTGCTATAGTATGGGTTGCTCAGTCCAATTCAAAGGATCTTTCACTGAAGTGGAAATTAGAATTAACAGTCAGTAGCGTCAAAAAGTACCAATAGCGTACATGCTACCTTGATTACTACTACCTTAATTACACCGATACTACTACTACTACTACTACTACTAGTTGCAAACATTGTTACCGCCACTACTACTAGGGGTGCAACGATACACTAAGCAACGATATGATACGCATCACGGTACTCCTGTCACGGTGCGATACACCGTGCAGCAAGAGTTTGGGTAAATGTTAATGTTTTTCAATGGACATTTAATTCATCCAGGGCTTACCCGATCTCAATAAAACTACATCTGTGTGCGTACATGTACGTGCATGTGTATCGGGCCATAGTTTCAACGGAGATATCCATAGATCCAGACATTGACCCGTCCGATCTGGATCCAGGTTTTTTATCAGGATCATGGGCAAAGTTTGGAAATCCTCTCACGTTCAGATCCTTTGGCGTACACATTGAGCCCACTCGTATTTAGTTGCGACGTCTGTCAAATTTTTAAATATTTCTGGCAAAGTTGACTACGTCACTATTATACCCAGATCCATGTAGCGCATTCACACCTGCTTAGATACAGCTCCATGTAGCGCATTCACACCTGCTTAGATACAGCTCCATGTAGCGCATTCACACCTGCTTAGATACAGCTCCATGTAGCGCATTCACACCTGCTTAGATACAGCTCCATGTAGCGCATTCACACCTGCTTAGATACAGCTCCATGTAGCGCATTCACACCTGCTTAGATACAGCTCCATGTAGCGCATTCACACCTGCTTAGATACAGCTCCATGTAGCGCATTCACACCTGCTTAGATACAGCTCCATTGGATGGACACACACACGCATGCACGCACACAGTTATATCTTGTAGAAGCACCACATTCAGATTGCATGGGTACATCCGTGACATCACTGAGCGGTCAAGCTGTCCTGTCAGTCTGGATGGTGATTAGTCTTCTTAACTGCTTGAGTTTTCGCAGACAACATTTTCCTAACGGTTATAGCAACGGATCTGCTAAATATTTTGAGAAGATTTTGACTGAAAGTTGTTGGTGGCTCAGCCACCAACAACTTTCAGTCAAATTGTTTTCAAGATATTCAGCAGGTCAAGAGTTTTATTCATTGAAATTAATGACGGGTGTCGGGTGGCTTGCAGCAGCAGCGAGACAGTTAAATATGAAATGTGAAGCATACACCACAATATAGGTCATCCTTCATTTCATAGATGTACATGTTGTATATGCAAATGTTTCTCAAGATAATAGTCTGCTTTTGTTGTAGGCATGGTTTCGTGGCATTCTTCGTAGAAAATGGATGCGACAGCTCCGAGATGAATATGCTGTGATTTTTCAGGATTTAGAGCCAGAACACACTGACATTTACAACATAGAATGGAAACATTCAGGTTTATGTAAACCAAGCATTCTCAAGTCAAAGAGGCAAAAGCGACAAGACAGTAAATGTCATAACTTAGACATCGTTCACAAGCTAGAGTTGAAAAGCGGTGATTTACCTTATACAGACATTGAACATCCTAGTGTGAGTCATGCCAGTTCTAATGTTTCTAGATACCCTGCTACCGTTGACCAATCCGGGTCAGATGTATCGCATGGTGTTAATCCTGATCCCGTCATTGATCCAGATATCGTCAGCTGTGATATTCGCAGCAAATCCATAAATAAGAAACATGTGACTTTAAAAGATAATCGCATCACGGATCCAGAATTTGATAGAAATTCTGTGAAGAGGAGCAGGAAATATGAGCATGATACTGTGGAGAAAGAGTCTCATTGTGACTACGCTGTTCACGCTGACAGTATTTCCCATGAGCAGAACTTAAATACGCTACAACTCAGTGGTCCTCATCATTCAAGTGAATATGAGCACAAACACGACAATGAGCCGTCATATAATAATGACGTTAGACTAGACACAAACAAACAAGGGAGACAATTGACACACTCTGTAGAACGATCGCTTGGTCACATGACGGATACCAGTTCTGTGTGGGATGTTGAGATCTCTGATATTAAGGAATCAGGTTGGTGTGAGAATCTGTGGAACAAAACTCATTAAACTTTTAACACTAACTGTCTGATTGCTGCAAGGCACCAAACCATAAATTCAATGAGCATTAACTCTGGCCCTGCTGCATATTTTCAGCAACAATCTTCAGTAAAATTGTTTTCAAAATATTCGGCCAGTCCAGAGTTAAATCCCATGGAAAATGTAGTCTGCAGAAATTCAGCAGGCAGACGGTTAAGCCTCAAATTTGTTGAAGAAAATTCCATTTAAGAGGAGCCAGGCCTTCCAGTGTTAAATTAAAAAAAAAAAATCTACATTGACATTTCTCAAGACCACTGTAGATGCCTCTGCAGTGGTCTTGAGAATTCACCTTTCCAGAGTACCCACCCATCATATGACGTCATAATGAACTGCGTGGTGTGTACAATGACATCATAATGAATGACGTCGATAAGTACGTCACGAATGCATATTTGATGACGGTCTATGGGCTGTTGTACAAATTGTTTGCTTTTACTATTTAATAATGGCAGCAACAGTGCCCAGTCAAATTAGTTTCAAAATATTCAACAGCTTCCCTGTATAGTTTTCAGGAAATTGATAGCTAGGGCATTCAGGGATCGATCAACCCAAACACGGCGAGGTGTGGGTGGAGCTTAGCTAGTGATGGGCGGGGCATAGCTAAAAATGGAAAGGTCCATTGTCCATTTGCGGGTCAAGAAGAGTAAATCAAAAGATGAACGGGTGTTCATTTTTCAACAAATGTGGTGGAAGATTTATTGCTGTCGTAGACATCAACATCGTCCACGAAAATTGTTTAAAAATTGACAGCACTTTCTCTGCCGTAGATGCAGTAAAGATGGAATATTGACATGATGGTGGTACAAATGTACGGGTTAATGGCAATGAAAATACAATATTTGCTTATTGAATATCCATATCCAGGTTAGGAGATGAGTATTTTTGAAAAATACCACTGGGATGACTGGTAGATTTTCAAAATTAGTCTTCTCTTGCCATTTCTCAAGACCGTGGCAGAGGCTGTTTCTGGCTGATATGAGGGTAAAGGGGTAACCCATGACTTGTCCAGAAAATGGAAATGTTTTGCGCATTGGATGTCCAATTGCAGGCCAAGAGAATACTATTTTTGAAAATTTCACATTGGAATGACTGTCGTGGTTATAGAGCCAGTCATTCTAGTTGTAAATTTTCAAAAATCGTCTTCTCTTGGCCTGCCAATGGACATTCCTGAAGACCACTACAGATGCCGGTTTTGGCCGGCTTGACCATTAAAGGTTTGAAGTGTATCAAATTCATGTCTGAAAACACTACTTTTACGTCACTATTTTCACAACCATTATTAAAATTAAGTTTTGTGAAGTTCTAAAAATAGCAAACAAAATCCTATATGGCCACCATCAAAATCGATTAATCAGATTCACTTGAATAATGATTGGTCTCTATGTCCTAAGTATACTATGCTTCCTGCCTAATTTAGTAATTTAAAAAAACTCTTAAATGTCTATATGCCTGACACTCTCTAGTTTAAGACAAGTCTGGATGCCAGTGGCTAATCATGGCCAGCTTTTATGTGTTCACGATGCGGGTAACAATGCTACATTGGGTAAAAAGTATGAGCAGAAGTATGATTAGAACACGGGTTTGTGTTAATATTGATACTCTATATGTCTTACCTTTAATCAGTCTGAGTGGATCTGTGTCTACAGAAGGTGGAGCCCAGCGGTAGTGATAGGAATAGTTTGTTTTCTGTGACGTCGGAGATGTCTGGAATAAATATTAGGGTCCACTAATTCTGGTTGGATTTGGACCAAGTTTGGTTCAGCTTCCAAGACGTGTACGGGTGTGTTAAGTCTACTGTTTGGTCCAGATGAATTCTCCTGCCCGTCAACCCCACTGCCCATTGAGGAAGGTGTGAACGATCTGTCTAGCAGATCAAAATTAAGCCCTGCCCCTTGGTCGAACACTGCTTCGTCTTCAGCGCTGTAGGCATCTAAGACTGCAATATTTTGATGGAGAAATACTTGTATCTCCAAGTCGACCTCCTTGTAGTAGATTCAAGATGGGTGGTTCTAGTGGGTTGAACTTTTCTATACTCAGGTCAAGAACCCCTGGCTGATCACAGAGAATCAGTTGTTGGGGGTGGTTTGTGATTTGTTGAACACTTTCCACAGTGTTGGTGTTGATTTCTAGGTGAGGTGTGATAGCTGCTGGTGTGTGGGTGGGGCTAGGTAACTCACGTGGTGTTGTGCTTAAATCTATGGGCAACTCATTGTCTGGTTATGAGCAACTCACTGTCTGGTTATGAGGTTGGTACTCACCATACAAGCAGTTTTGTGTGCCTTCTTGTTGCGACGTATTAAATCCTGTTTTTTCTTGTGAAACTTACCGTGCAAAGATCACAGTGAACTCTTGATTTATTACTATGTTTGTTCAAATTGTGTCTCGAAAGGCTACATTTCTGACTAAAATAATGACCACGGATGGGACAAGTATGTTGCGCCATTGATAACTAAACATCAGAGTGTGGATGGTTGTTGAGTGTGTGATGTCAATGTAGCATGACGTCATACATGAGTGTGATGTAGGTGGTTATGACGTTTGTCTTGTCATATGTGATTAGCCCGAGTGGGAGTTTAAGTAACCCAGGGTGATAGTATGGATAATAACCAATGGTGTTTGGGGGCTACCAATCAGCGTGATTAATACTCACCGGATCCATAGTATGTAGTTGGTGGATCCAATAAGATTCATGATCCTTACGAGGGGCGGTGGCCGCTGGGTTGTCAGGATCGTGGCGAAGAACCTCTATGGCTCTGTATAGTATGCAGTTTGCATTGTGATCTGGGAGATTAAAGCGCTAAGCGACCGGTGTCTCTCTGTTCTTTTTAACATCTCTAAACTGTTCGTTAATAATGCGTTTTTGGAACTCACCAGTGTCTGTTGATGATTTTCTTAAGTTGAATGCTGTGTTTGTGATAGTCTGTGATTAGAGGGATTTCTTGTTTGGAATCTTTATATTTCTCGGAGCTAGATAGTCCATTCCTATGCGAGTGATTTGTTATAGCTTTCAATTAGGATATCCAGTGGCTCATAGTGTATGATTGTGTCGTGTGCATTTTTTTCTTAATCATCTGTGTTGTAGCAGATTTTTCTATGTTTAAGAAATTGACCATACGGACTGGCATTCTTTGTCGAGTCAGTGTGTGCTAACTGGTTACCTAGATAGCCGTGTGTGCCCATGGGTTTGGTGTACAGATTAAACTTTAGCGAGTCGTCCTCTTGGATAGAGATTGTTGTATCCAAAAAATTAATGGATTCACTTGAGATTTCTGTTGTAAACTTTATAGTTTCATGTGCATTGTTCATGTAGTTGATGAATGTTTCCAGTGCTGCTTTCCCATCGGTCCATATCATAAATATGTCATCAATGTAACGCCCTAGGATCCTCCCAACCAAGTTTAATTAAAATCAATCAAGTGATTAATGAGTTGTAAGCTTTTAAAGAGAAGGTTGACAGACAACGGATGACCCTTCAGGCCAGGTGAGCTAACTAGTGCATACAAGTCTTATATATATTTTCAGATCAATCTAGCTTTAACTGTGAGCCACATCCTCTAACTGACCATCCTGCCCCTGCTGACCAGCCAACTGACCAGCTACCACGTGATACAGAAAAGCTAGGTGTGATGAGACAACATGTTGCTATGGAGTTGCTATGGGTAAAGCAGGCAATCCAGAGTAGGAAGCAGGTGCTGTATGGACTTGAATGACACAAGCACACTTACACTGACATGCATGCGCGCACGCACGCACACACACACACACGTGCGCACATGTACACACACACATGCATGTACGCACGCACGCACACACTTACATACACATGCTTACATGCACACACGTGCGCACACTTAGTTCTCCTTCGATCAATACTCACCATTCTGTTACTTCTGATATATAGCTGGCCTTGACAGCGGCTCTAGGATTATAGACTTAGAAAGCTTTACCGACTCCTGGGAACCGGGTACTCGGCTCCCAACTGCCGAGTACCCGTTTACCATAGAGCTCATTCTTGTTTGCATAGCAACAAGAGCAATACATGCTTTCTGCAGGGAGAGGATTTTAGTGTCTTTTGTTAAAGAAATCTAAGTCTTTGTCTGTAAAGTGATAGTTTGTGCGTTCTTGAAGGATTTAACTGGATACTATGGAGAATACCGCCGATGAAAACCAGGTTGTATCATTCTTTATTATCCATAGTTAAAAGACTTAGGTGTCTAAATTTCGCTGTGTCGCATGTCCCGATTTCTGACCCCAGAGAATCTGGGACGTGTGCTAACAACGATATATGCCAGACGATCGCCTTCTTTAAGCCCCAACAGGCGATCGGCAGATATGAAAATAGGTGTTTGCTACGGTATTTCTAACACGAATACCGGCTGACGTCGTTCTCCGTAGGATCCGAGCGGGTGACGTCACACCCGGTCGCTCGGATGGTTATGTGAAGAAAAATTTTCATTAATTCGCGCATCTCGTTCTGGGTGCTGCGTACTAAAAATGGTACCGGAAACTTTAGAATGTTCAAGTTTACGTGCGATCACGATCGGTTTGCAATGATCGGTGGTTTCAAAATTCTTGAGTAGATGCGTGGTCTGCGGTTTTACCGCGTGATACAGCAGTTTGTTATACATTTTGGTGTTTTCTTCACATATCGTTTGGCTTTCGTTAGGGAGTATAATTTATATTGATTGGTAAATATACCCAGAATGCTATGCGATATGATTCCTGGAGCCGTTACACATCCTGGAGGATCTAATATGGGTGTGTTTTATGCCCGCTTCGTTCTTGTCGTCATAATCAATGCGATCTTTGTTGTAACGTGGTGGGGTGGGGTGCGGGAGGGATACGGTTAATTTATGAGTCAAATTATTTGAAAATTAATTGTCTGCCTTCCATCAGGGTCTCGTTCCGCTTGTAATTGTAGGTTTGTGCTTATTTTATAGGCCAAGCCAACCCCGCCATTATGTGACGAGTGCCATAAATTTGTACGAGTCGTATTCAAGGACCATGTCTGTTTTAGGTGTTCGCCCTGTAACCTAGACCATAGGTGTAATGTGTGCGCAGTGTGGTCCGTGGATATGATGGTTAACTTCCTTGCCCAGAAGGACTTGGCTGGGTCTGACGCGGGGTCAGGCGGTCCGAGAGTAAATCGTGGAGCGGCAGGTTCGGCCGGTGGGGGTGCTCCACGTCCCCAGCTGGAGGTGGCGGAGATGGCACCGCCGGCGTGGTTTGGTCCGGCTATGCAGGGTTTTCTGCATAGCGTTCTGCCCACGCTGGTGTCGTCCCTGCTACCAAAGGTTTGGGGGCAGTTTCTCCCCATGCCTGGTACGGACCCTGTCCTCGGACATGGTTCTGGACTGGTTTCCGAGGGGGCCGTCTTGTACAGACCCTTGGCAGTCCCGTCTGGCTCCGGCTGTTTCTCTGTGGCCACCTCTGGGTGGTCCAGTAGCGGTGGCCGGTCTGTCAGGTTTCCTCGTCTAGTGACGACTCTTCGGAGTCTGAATACGAGGAGGCCGAGGAGGAGAGGTTGCTGCGGCCTGTGATGCCGCAGGTGGAGAATATGGAGGTCGATTCCGTCCTGGACGGAACCGGCCTCCATTTGTCTGGCTTGGCGCAAGCCAGGGCAGCGGCTCCACCTGTGGCTGAGGCTAATCCGGTACCGGGCACCGGTTCCGTGACGGTTGGTTTGGCACCAGCCGACACGGTAACGGGTCGGCCGGGCCGGGCGTGGTACTCACCTATCTCGTGTGGTCTGGCAGTCGGACGTGGGGTGCCGTTGGCGCCCGTGTCTGGCTACGGTTCCGCGACTGCTACAGGTCCGTACGGTTTTCCGTGCGGACCTACCCCATGGACCGGAGTGTTTCATGGGGTGGCGGCGGAACCGTGTAGTACCAGAGTGCCTGGCGTGTCAGCCGTGGCTCCTTGCCGGGAGGCCGTGGCTGGCAGGCCCGTGAACACGTCAACGGGTGACGTGTTTGCGGGTGTGTCTTCATCGGAGATATATTGGTCAGAGGCTCTGGCGTGGCTAGCCAGGGTTGACCCGTGTGTGGTTTCGGCCACGGTAGCCAGGGTTGACCCGTCTGTGGTTTCGGCCACGGCCGATGAAGATGCGCCCCGTCCGTCGGTTGCGTCGATCAGGACGGGGATTTTGCCCTCGGCCCGGATCCAGTCTGTGGGACTGGATCCACGGTTCATAGAATTGTTGGAGACTATTTATAACAAACAACTTATGACCAAGGGTCAGCTCCCTGCGGCCTCCAGGGAGGTGCGGGCAAGATGTCGTATTCCACGGGGGGAATACGACAGATATGGTGTAGTCCCGTCAGTCACCGAGGATGACCGATGGGTACTGGGCGTTCAGAGTGCCGGGGCGGGTGGCCCCGGTCCGGCACTTGTGGACAAGGCTCAGGTACACCAAGAGGAAGTCCTGTCCCTATGCGATGAGGGTGTGAGGGCAGCTATGAGCGCTGTCAACCACTCGTATCGTCTCCTTCAGTCGGTGTGGGCTGAAGCGGGGGCAGGCCACCCTGTGCCACCTGTGGCGCTTTCGTGCGTAAATGACGGCCTGGTGCTGTCTATGGGCGCATTGGCAAGGGTGCAAGCGCGAGTGACTAAATCCAGGAGGCAAATGGTCATTGACCATATGCATCCGGCTACGGCAGTCAGGGAGCGTCTTCTTGGGATGCCCCTGACAGGGCCTAGCATCTTCGGTGGCCAGGCGCGGGCCATCTTAGAGGATACAGCCAGTATCGCGCAGAATCGGTTAGCGGTCAACCTGCAGCTAGAGCTAGTGCGGCAAGCGCACGCACTAGGGGCTGTAGGGAAACCGCTAGCCGGACAACCTTCAAAGAAGCATAAGGGCAAGGCGAAAGCTAAGCCTGTTGCGACTTCTGCTTCAGCTGGCTTTTCTCAGCCGCCGCCGGCGAAGAAAGCCAGGAAGGTTGTAGAGGCGCCTACCCTCCCCAAGGTTGCTCCTGACCGCCCTAGAGGCGGGAAGGGCAAGGGGAAGGGTAAGGGTAAGTCCTCAAAGGGCGGACAGAAGGGGCCGGATCGTACCCGAGGGTACGAGAGCTCCCTTCATATCCGTCTGGACCGCGCCTGTGCGACAGGAACAGCGGTGCCAGTTATACCCGTCGTGCCTAGAACGAAATGGTTTTCTCTCTCTCGTTAAGAAAGAGGGGGGAGCGGACTACGAGCCGGACAACCCCGTTAGACGTCGAGGCGTCTATGGTGGGTGGAAGGCTCATGCGTTTCGTCGAGGCCTGGCGAGGTGTGACGTCAGATAGTCTGGTCCTGGGATGGTTATCCCAGGGTTACATGCCGGAGTGGTGGGACTTTCCACCACAAAATCTGTCTTTGGAACCTGTCTGGACACCCGTACCAAGGGAGCCAGACAAGTTAGAAGCCATTCAAAAGGAAGTGTCGGGTTTGCTTCTGAAGGGAGCAATAAAACCAGCAAACCGAAACACTCCAGGCTTCTATTCAAACATGTTCCTTGTCCCCAAGAGCACAGACCCATACTCAATCTCTGGCCATTAAATTGGTTTATCCATACGCCTCGGTTCCAGATGGAAACGCCGAGGTCGGTAAGGGCGGGATTGAGGAAAGGAATGTGGTGTGTATCGATCGATCTGAAAGATGCATATTTCCACATTCCGATGAACAGGAGTTGTCACAGGTTTCTGAGATTTGCGTTTCAGAATCAAGTATGGGAGTTTATTGTTCTCCCATTTGGCCTGTCGACAGCTCCGAGGGTTTTCACAAGAGTGGTCCTTGCGGTGACAGCATTTCTCAGAAAAGAGAACGTGGCGCTACACACCTACATAGACGACTGGCTGATCAAGGCAGACTCAGCAGCCAGGTTGAACGTGGATACTGCTCTGACTCTGAGGTTACTTTCAGATCTAGGCTGGATAGTCAACGAGGAGAAATCCGAGTTGACGCCCACTCAACATTTCGTTTATTTGGGGATGCGATTCGATCTCGAGGAGGGCAGGGTGTACCCGTCAGAGCCCAGAGTGGTGTCTCTGTTAGGCATCCTCAAGAGTTTTCGAGTGGGAAACCACATTCAGGCGAGGCAGTTCCTTCAGATGCTGGGCATGATGGTCTCCATGGAGCAGGTTATCCCGTACGCTGCTCTAATGCGAAGGCCTATCCAGTTGTATCTGATGTCTCTGTGGAAACAGAGAACAGAACCCCTGTCAAAACTGGTACCAGTTTTGGAGCCGATAATGTCGCATCTTGTATGGTGGAAGGAGCGTCAAAATCTCCTAGAAGGGGTTTCGCTGCACCTACCCCACCCCCAGCTGTCCGTGTACACGGATGCATCGCTGGAGGGGTGGGGTGCCTGCCTGGGAGAACACCAGGTCTCGGGCACATGGACTCTCCCGGAGAGTCAGCTGCATATCAATCTGTTGGAAATGATGGCAGTGGAACTGGCGTTGGAAGAGTTCCTTCCGATGATCAGGGGCAAGGTGATATTGATACGGTCAGACAATTCGACAGTAGTATCATATATAAATCGCCAAGGCGGGACCAGGTCGCCCACTCTGTGTATCAGAGTGTGGCACTTGATTCAATGGTGCAGGAATTACTCGGTTGTTTTGAAAGCAGCTCATATTCCTGGCCGATTGAACATTCTGGCGGATGCTTTGTCTCGCAGACAGAGAATTCTGCCAACAGAATGGTCCGTCAACCCTCCAGTTCTGCGACGGATCTTCGAGCATTGGGGCAAACCCAACGTGGACTTGTTCGCCACAAAGGAAAATGCTCAAATCATGACGTATGTCTCGCCGATTCCAGATCCAAATGCCGTCGATACAGACGCTCTGGCGATAAGCTGGAGAGGGATGCACGCTTACGCGTACCCACCCACCATTCTTCTACCGAAGGTATTGGTGAAGGTCAGGGAGGAACCGTGTCTGGTCCTGCTAATAGGGCCGTATTGGCCGAGCAGGGCGTGGTTCACGGATCTTCTAGATCTGCTGGTGGAAAATCCTGTGCAGTTGCCCGAGATTCCGAACATAATCTCCCAGGCCAAGGGACGCTTCCTACACGAGCGTCCCGAAATGTTCAAATTGACTTCGTGGATGTTATCAAACAACGTTCCATGTCGGAAGGCTTTTCTCGACAAGCTGCTGACTTCATCGCGGCTGCGAGAAGGAGGTCAACCTTCAAGTCATATAACAACAAGGTTAGCAGATTTGCAGACTGGTGTGAAGAAAAGGGTATTGATACCTTTCAATCCACTATTCAGCAAATAGCAGACTTTCTCTGTGAGCTGTTCTTTTCAGGACTAGCTCCCGTCACAGTTGCTGGATACAAGTCAGCTTTGGCATCAGTTATCCCTTGTCTAGCCAACAGGGATAGTCCAGAGGTGGCCCAGTTAAATGTGATGTTGAAGGGAATGAGCAATCTCCGACCGAGACAACTGGTAGTCATTCCAGCCTGGAGTCTATCTTTAGTGCTTAATGTACTGGCCAAGCACCCTTTCGAACCGTTGCGTTCGGCTAGTCTAAAGCATTTGACTCTAAAGGCGGTCTTTCTATTGGCAGCTTCCTCAGCTAGAAGGCGCAGTGAGATCCATGCGCTTTCGGCAGAGAGGGACCGATTTATTGTTTCTGGAGAAGGTCTGCATCTTCTGCCAAAAGCAGAGTTTATGTCAAAGAACCAATCTTTGAGATATCCCGGCAAACCGATCATTATACCGAAGTTAACTAGGTTTGATCGTGATGCCAGTGTCTGGTGCCCGGTCCGTGCTTTGACTAAGTACAAGAAACGGACTGACTCGTTACGGTCGAACGATAGACATCTGTGGATCTGCCATAAAAAGCCTTATGGCGCCGCATCCATGGATACTATCTCTCGTTGGGTGGTCGAATGCATTCAGACTACTCATGAGATGGCGACTGGGCACCAGGTGCAAGGCGTAAGGGCACACGATGTCAGAGGAATAGCCGCCTCGACCGCCCTTTACAATGGTGTTCCGTTAGAGGACATCATGGCCGTTGCACAATGGCACTGTGAGTCCTCATTTACGGATTACTATATGAGGGATGTGTCAGACTCAGCCAATCCACTCGCTTTACCTGTTTTGAAACGATAGTTAGTGACCACACTGCTCTTCACCCTTTTTTCACTTTGGTAAGAAAAGAACCTAAAGCAGGCATGGTCAAGCGAGAGGATGACAACCAGATTGTGTCACTGATGGCCGAACCAGTGAGTGGTTGGAGGCGGTACATCTGGAGTCCAATTATCATAAGGTAATTCAATAGTGAGAGTTTTTTGTATTATGGATGTGTATCATGTTCATTCATCTTATATATTCATGCTCATTCCCAGGCTAATACATGGAATATGCAGGGAGCAGTTAACCCTCTTGGCATATTTGTGTTTCAGGCGAGATACATGTTCGTGAGTTCTCTCCATTTTCTTAGGAGGAAAAAAAGGGGGGGGGGGGCCGGTGATGCGAATGTGATTCGGTTCCGTAAACTTGACGGTCCTTTTAGGTCTCCGTTAGTCAAGTTTGAAGTCTAAAATCTTTCTCCAAGGGGCAAAATTAGCATTTATGGCTTGCCCCTTCCCACCAGGTTACTGATCAAATCTGGTGTATATCAGAAGTAACAGAATGGTGAGTATTGATCGAAGGAGAATGAAGGAAATGTCAATTTCCCTTTCTCCGAGATCTAACAATACTCACCATTCTGTTACGGACCCAGCCTCCCAGCCCCACGGAGGCAAGCCATAGTTTTCTCTTGTTTGGTGGCTATGCAAACAATATGAGCTCTATGGTAAACGGGTACTCGGCAGTTGGGAGCCGAGTACCCGGTTCCCAGGAGTCGGTAAAGCTTTCTACGTCTATACTCCTAGAGCTGCTGTCAAGGCCAGCTGTATATCAGAACTAACAGAATGGTGAGTATTGTTAGATCTCGGAGAAAGGGAAATTGACATTTCCTTCAATTCACATGCGTACATGCACACACATGCATGCACACACTTACATGTACACACACGCACGCACACTATTCCTCATATATTTAGTCATAGATACACCCTTGGTGACCATAGGGGAACAGTTGAGAGTACAGCGTGGACAACAATTTAATTGATGTTTATTTACCAGTGAAAAGCATCCATCCATCCACAAAGTTTGGTTACTATGTACAAAGAAGAGGCCCAAGGGCCTGTGACACTCACCTGAACCATTAGCATTTGAAGCATTTGCATTTAAATATACATGATTCATTACATTAAACAAGATGGGGGAAATGTTCACAGGAAAAATCTACCAATCAAGATTCTGAATGGAAATTTGGGCGCCTATGATCATAGGATAATTTTAGCAAAGTTTGGTTGAAATTGCTCAAAGTAGTAAGGAGAAAAAGCAATTTGACTATTTCCAGTAAATTTGTCATAAAAGACTCGCCCAAAAAATAGCTCAGCCCGGGCCAGATGAGCTAAAAATGTACTGGAAATTGTCAAATTGTTTCTTCTTACCATTCTGAGCGATTTCAACAAAATTTGGCTGAAAGGATCCTGTGGTGATGGGCTCTATGATTCGTCAATTAGCTCAACTGGCCTAAAAGGCCAAGTGAGATTATGCCATGGCGTCCGTCCGGCATCCGTCAAATCACTTCTCCTTAACGGTTTTACCGATTTCAACCAAATTTGGCTGGGAGGAAGCTACACTGGTATCCTCCAGACCCATATTCCCGAATTTTGATTGGTAAATTTTTGGGGGTGAAAACATTAGATTTTATGAAATGGTCAAAATGCTACACCTCCATAGCCGCCTGACATATTTCAACCAAATTTGGCTAGATGGCTTCTATTGTGATAGGTTCTAGAACTTGTATTGAACTGATTGATCAATTTTTTGGGGTGAAAATCTGAGATTTTATGAAAAATCTACCGGAAATGGTCAGAATGCTACTCCTCAGCTGCTTGACATATTTTAACCAAATTTGACTAGGTGGATTCTATTGTGATTAGGCTCTAGAACATCTATTCAGAATTTTGACTGATCAATTTTTTGGATGAAAATCTGAGATTTTATGAAAAATGTACCGGAAATGGTCAAAATGCTACTCCTCAGCTGCTTGACATATTTCAACCAAATTTGGCTGAAAGGATCATATGGCCATAGGCTCTAGAAATTCCATTCAGAATTTTGATTCGCCAATTTTTTGGGTGAAATTCTTAGTTATGAAAAACTTACTGGAAATGGTCAAAATGATACTCATCCATAGCTGCTTGACATATTTCAACCAAATTTAGTTAGATGGATTCTATAGTGGTAGGCTCCAGAAGTTCCATTCAGTATTTTGATTCATCAATTTTTTGGGTCACAAGATTTTATGACAAATTTACCAGAAATTGTCAAATTGCTTCTTCCTGTCAACTTAACTGATTTCAAGCAAATTTGGCCAAAAGGATCCTATGATCATATATAGGCTCTAGAACTTGCATTCAGAATTTTGATTCATCAAATCTTTTGGGTGAAAATCTTAGATTTTATGAAAAATCTACCGGAAATGGTCAAAATCCTACTCCTCCTTAGTGGCTTGACATATTTCAACCAAATTTGACTAGATGGATTCTCTGGTGGAACGCTTTAGAACGTTTATTCAGAATTTTGATTGATCAATTTTTAGGGTGGAAATCTTAGATTTAATGACAATTTTGCCGAAAATTGTCAAATTGCTTCTTGTCAACTTAACGGATTTCAAGCAAATATGGCCAAACAGAGTCTATGATCGTAGGTTCTAGAACATGCATTCAGAATTTTGATTAATCAAATCTTTTTGGTAAAAATCTTAATTTTATTACAAATTTACCGGAAATTGTCAAATTGCTTCTTCTCCCTACTACTTTGAGCAATTTCAACCAAACATGGGTAAAATGATCCTATGATCATAGGCGTCAGAATTTCCATTAAGAATTTTGATTGGTAGATTTTTCCCGTGAAAATTATTTTCCTATCTTGTTTAATGTAATGAATCATGTATATTTATTTAAATGCAAATGCTTCAAATGCTAATAGTCCAGGTGAGTGTCACAGGTCCTTGGGCCTCTTGTTACAGATTTACTGGAAATTGTCAAATTGCTTCTTCGGCTTACTACTTTAAGCAATTCACCTTTCCAGAGTACCCAGCCATCATATGACGTCATAATGAACTGCATGGCGTGCATAATGACATAATGAATGACGTCGATAAGTACGTCACGAACGCATATTTGATGACGGTCTATGGGCTGTTGTACAAATTGTTTGCTTCTACTATTTAATAAATATTCTGTTGAATATTTTGAAACTAATTTGACTGGGCGCTGTTGCTGCCTATGGCAGCAACAGCACCCAGTCTAATTAGTTACAAAATATTCAACAGCTTCCCTGTATAGTTTTCAGGAAATTGATAGCTAGGGCATTCGGGGATCGATCAATCCAAACACGGCGAGGTGTGGGTGGAGCTTAGCTAGTGATGGGCGGGGCATAGCTAAAAAATGGAAAGGTCCATTGCAACCAAACTTGGCTAAAATGATCCTATAATCATAGGTGGCAGAATTTCCATTCAGAATTTTGATTGGTAGACTTTTCCTGTAGAATTTTTTTTCCATCTTGTTCAATGTAATGAATCATGTATATTTAAATGCAAATGCTCCAAATCCTAATGGGCCAGGTGAGTGTCACAGGCCCTTGGGCCTCTTGTCCATAAAATTGATAAAAAAATTGATGAATCAAAATTCCGAATGGACGTTCTGGAGCCTACAACCATATGGTTCTTCCAGCCAAATATGGTTGAAATCAGCCAAGTGGTTAATGAGGAGTAGTGTTTTAAAGCAAAAGTTGACGAATGGACCACCAGGTGAGCTAAAAACTTAGCATTGCAGCCGTGGCAGAATTTTTCTACATGCTATTCATTGAACAGTGAAATGTAGGTCACATTGACCTAGTTTTGATAAGCAACGCACTTTTAGTCAACAATGCATCTGTTCACCATGTATTCACTCTACAAACTGGACAAATTATTTGATAACTGTAATGAGAATCTTGAAATGTCAAAGATCCGGACAAACACTGGAAGATGGACACATAATTTTTCTGCTGGAACCGTCAAAAGGTCACGCCTCGTTATGCAAGACACCTGTACTCTACAATGCATCCACGCACATAGATTGATGATTATATGTGAAAAGCTCTTGAAAATAATTGGGGTGGTACACTTGGCATGCTCACATTGCTGTGAACGAATTAGACTGTCTGGTCTTATATATAATAAAGATCGGACAAGATTGTCACCAACAGAGCTCTAGATAATAATGAGTCTGAGTGTTTTACTCACAGGGGATGGATGATTATAACGGAGTATTCTTCGTATTAATTGGGTATTTCAAAATACTCATAGGAAGTGGCAGGAATTGAGTATTTGAGGCCCACTTAGACGAGAAAAATCTTTTTGTATTACTAGAGACTAATTGACTCAGTATAGGCTATTAGTCTCTAGTAATACACATTTTTTAAACTTCAAAAGTGGCTTACATGTATGATTATGACTTTGACATGTAAATTATTTACGTAATTAGTACGTGTACGTACATGTAGACATCTTAGACAAGTAGACAGTCTAATTGTGGGAGAGCTGCGGTGCTGGAGCGGACTTCATAGAACCACAAGCCAGTAGGCCTTATGGCCCAGTAATGAGTGACCAGGTGAAAACAATGTTTTATATATGTTTCAATTGTGACATGTGACTGCTCCGAGTCTGATTACGGTATCAGTCTATCAGAATCACTTGACCCACTCTACATTTACATCAGAGACAGCCTGAGACAGTATGACAATATCAAATCATTTGATATCATACATTCATATTGTCTGATATAAATGTAGGGTGGTTCAAGTGATTCAAATCATTCATGCTGTTTTACATGTATGATCACTATAATGTATACATGGAATCCACATTTCTTAAGTTGACTGATGAATTGAATTAAAAATTAGGTAACTGTGCCAGTCTGTAACATCTGGCAATCCTTGTTTTGTTCTCTTTACTGCATTAAAAGATGTTCCTAGCACAGTGCCACTGCATGACATTAATGACAATTGACAAACTAATATTCTCACTTCCATTTTCCGACTTTTATGGTTTGATGCCTATAATCCAGTCAAAATATTTAGGTCATAGGCAGTTGGTACTGCCAAAAATTCATTTAGTGAGGCCAATGGCCCATCAGTTGTGAAAGATATGGGTCATTTTCTGAATCTTATGGGTCAAATGTATATCAGCCGGTATGATCCCCTTACAACCCCCACCCACCCCCAAAAAAACATGCACCCTGTTTAACAAACAAATGAATATCTTACATTGTTGTCTTACTTAGTTGAACAACCCAGCCCAACCCTCCCACCACCACCCTATAACCCTACAACATATTCACGAAAATTTAAATTTTCTCATAAAAATGTACTTTTGCAGACCTAAAGATGATTTTTTTTTTTAATTTACCAATGGAATAACAGGCTCATTATGACTGGAAGCCCTAAGGCAGCAAATGCTTCCAGTAATATATTTTCAAAACATTCAACAGAATATGCTTTAATTTGCAAAGAATTACACCTGTATCAAAGAACTACCATCTTAATGGTCCCCAAAACAAGTGTCTACTATACACAGCCAGGTTTGACTGTGTATTGAATAGCGTGCAGAAGACATGGTAGGGGTTTTCCCAGTAATGAGGCAGTTTCGCGGTTTCAATTCAGTTTCACTTTGCAGATGACATGTGCTAGGGGATTTCAAAGTAATGAGGAAGTCAGCGCCAGCAATTTCCTGGAAATAGGAGGGCTATATTTAGACAAGCAGCTACAATGTATCAGACTTTGGTGAGAAATAGCTCCAGTAAAGAGATCGCTGTTAAATATTTTGGAAACTATTTAAAGCGATGCTAATCTCATCTCAAATGTTATACTGCACCGATAGATTATGGTTTATAGATTCCAGATCATTCATAGCCTATCACATTCCCGTTTCTGTATCACAATTATCTATGGCAGCAACAACTTCGTCAAATTAGTTTCAAAATATTCAACTGCTTACCTGTATGATTTCTTTTATAACCACACTGCCAAACTATAGCTGGCGCCTCTATGACTGAGCTATATCCCGATGCAGGCACGCTAGAATTTTTCTGATTGGTTGAAAAGTAAATCATGACAGCCATTATAGGCTGTAGAAATGTAGTAACATTTAGCTACTAAAGCCTGAATATCTTTCTTTAGCGGCATGATGAAAAGATTAACTAACATTACCTGCATAGTTTATGACTGGCATATTAGATCACCTGAATAGCTATCAAGAGTTCAGATTAGTTATCCGTTAACATAAGGTTGTTGCTGCCTTAGGCTGCAACAACCTTCTGTTAGATATTGTTAAATATGCTAATGACAGTTATACTGTCATGACTGTAGTGGCCCTGTTGCATGCTCTGCAAATCTGTTCTTTTCAAATGTGAAAGCATATTCCCGTTATAAGTTGAGGTTCTTCTTTATAATAACTATAATGATTAGCAGTTCACCCCGAAACGAGCGTAGCGTACGCTCGTTGCGGGCGCATTGACGATCTTTAATAACAGGAAAATAGGACACATTTCCCTGGTTCAAACTATGCTTAATGTATACTAATTGTCCGTCTTCGCGGGAGTGAAATTATTAAGTGGCACTGTATTAAATATTGTGTATGCTGTAATAAATTCTTCATAAAATATAACAAAAATTTGTCGTAAAAATCCACAAATCATGTGATGTCAGGAATTTGCGAGTAGATTTAATATTTAGAGCGAGTACTCGGCATAGTCGTCTGCTACTCGCGGATCTGCAATTTTGGACTCCGAATTTCAAAATTACTACAATAATATCATTGTGTAATGGTAACCAAGTGCTGCAGGTTTGATCTGATCCACGTAACTGATACCCGTTTGAGCATTAATAGGAATCATGTATACGCTTGATGTATTCAATATTTTGCGTATTTGGTAATTGGATTGCATTTTTAATACGCTGGAGGTGTGATTTAAATTGAGTTTTAAAAATATATTTTTGCGTATTTACGCAAATACTCTCCTTATCTGGAGCTCTTGTCACCAAACCATTAAATTTCTGAGTAACTTAAGCATTTAACTATTTTAGAAATATGCTGTTAAAGATTTTGAAAGTGGTTTTCTATTAGATGGATCTGGATTCATTTACAAACATCATAAGCCAGTATTCAAACCCTCTATGGCACCCATCCTAAAATCTGGGGTCAATATAAAGCCCTTTTAGCTCAACTTTACGCAGTAAAATGAGCTGTTGCGGGTGGCATCTTCGTCATCCAATTTGTGTTTAGCTCAACTTTTCTGTTGATATCTCATGTTTAGGTAATCATACTCGACCCAAATTTGGATGCATGTTTCCTTATAATGACACGGCATCACACCATGACATTGGGTCAAAAGGTCAAGGGCACTGTGACCTTGGTATAAACCTTGTTTTGTCAACATTAACATTTTCCAGTGTGATCAACCAAACATGAAATATAAACAGAAGAGTTGAGCTAAACGGAAAATGTTAATATACTGGACCCAAACTTGGACACATACTTTCTTATAATGACACGGCATCACACAATGACATTGGGTCAAAAGGTCAAGGGCACTGTGACCTTGGTATAAACCTTGTTTTTTCAACAGTAACATTTTCTGCACGGACATCTGCTTTATGCTGACACAGCATCACCAAATGCTCTTGGGGTCAACGGTCAAGGTCGCTGTGACACTGCAGGCCTGCACAAATTGAAATTGTGCACAACCCATATTTGGGTTATGCAAATTTATTTTAGCTAACCCATTTGGGCATGCGCAACCTTTTTACATATATTTATGTACGTGTGTACAGAAAACTGTGTAACCCAAAAGAGGGGTGTTAAAAATATTTGCGTAACCATTGCGCGAACGAAAAAATGGGTTACACAATTTGTGCAGGCCTATTTTGGTAAAAACTGGTATTTGCTTAATCTTCTTGGACCCAAACTTGTACACATACTTTCTTATAAGGAGAGGACACGACCATGACTGGGGGGGGGGGGGGGGGGGGGGGGGGGTTCAGCATTAACATTTTGCCTTTAACCCAACTTAGTAGTTCATATATCAAGGAGAGGGGACATGTCTTACTACATGTAAACAATTTCCTTTTTGTTTCAGTATTTGCGCTTAAAATCTGATATGGGAGCAGAACTGTAAATGGTTCATCATCACCATGACAACCCATCAGGCTGGTTACAGTAGTGTAAACAGAACCTTCAGTAAGGTGAACTGAACACATATTCGATGATCAGAAAAAAGTTCGCCTTACAGTTACTAAACAGATTCTTTATGAATTAAACAGACGTAGTTGCAGAATTCAAATACTTATTTATTAATCATAATTATAATAATAGTAAAGATTTGGCAAAAATGTACAGCGTAATTGTTTTCTTCATCATTCGTAATAAATACAAGCATGGGAACAGAGATGCTGTGGTTAACCTTCTAACCAGAGACGCCATGGTTGACCTTTTAACCCTCAAATCTCTTCCAGAAAATTTAATTTTTCTCAGAGAACACATCCATTGGGGGACCAAGAGATGATTTTTGAAAATTTACCACTGCAATGACTGGCTCGATGATCGAGCCAGTCATTTCAATGGTCAATTTTTAAAAATAGCCTTTTCTTGGTCTACAAATAGACATTTCTTAAGACCACTGCAGAGACTTTTTTGGCCGGCCTTGAGTTTAAAAGGAGTAAATCATACACCCTTATAATTAGCATTGAGGTTATTGCTGCTTATTGAATGTCCATTTACAGGTTAAGAAGACTGTTTTGAAAATTTACCAGTGGAATGACTGGCTCGCTTATCAAGCCAGTCATTCCAGAGGTAAACTTTTTAAAAGTAGTCGTCTCTTGGCCTGTAAATGGGCATTCTTTAAGGCAACTGCAGGGGTCTGATTCCTGCTGGCTCAATCATTAACGCTGTGTGTCAATGACAGTGCCTGTAGGGAAGCAGATTTATATGCTAAATATACACTACAGCCCCATGCTGTTGACATTTACCAGCTTCTCGCAAGCAGGCACTGAAAGCCTGGTAGCACGTAAAACATTCGGATATAAAGCCGAGTAGACGATCAGATTTCAGTACGATTGGTTGTACGACCCATATGCATTTGTACACGCCGTACAATATATAGAATAATCTATCCGATTGTGTAAACTTGCCTTGAATCAATTTGCTCGCCTTTGATCGCTTAAACAGAGATTATCTCATCATAATTTATTGCATACATTATAGCGCTGGTTAACATGCCCCACGCTAGAATTCTAGCATTTTATGCCATGGCTATTGTCCAAAGACAAACAACAGAATTAAGCTTTATTTATATGTACACCCTCACACCAAGAAGTAGCACTATAAAGGCGATTATAATCAACTTGTTACTCACCCATCCTCAAACATGTCGTTATTTTAACCTTGTGTACCGCACCTACCATAATCAAATAGGAAGTTATATTGTGTCAATCCAAACCCTTTCTCATTTGACTGTCTATTTGCACAGGCAAACAGGGTATTTTTGAAAATTTACAACTGGAATGCTGGCTCCATTATCAAGCTAGTCATTCCAAAAGTAAATGTTAAAAAATATCCTTGGCCTGTAAATAGATGATGCAAAAGTGTTAACCCGTACCACACTGTTGTCAGATTTTTAAGTTTTCAAATTAAATTAAAAGATGAACTGGTGAACAGTTTTCCAGTCAAAGTAGTTTCAAAATATCTTCTGTATAAAAGTCTCAAAACTGAGACACTAAAATTGCAATATTTTTGAAACTAATTTAAATTAGATTCTTTAGATTAGAATTTGTTATTTCTTCTCTGTAGTGTTAAAGAAAATAGAAACTTATCATGAAATAAGAATGAACAAACAGAGAGGAGCTTTACCATTCGCATTCCATCAATAGGGATATTAAAAGGTGCATATTCACAGTAAAATTTCTGAAAATTAAATTGTTTAAATTATACACTTTTAGAGGCTTAAACTGTGAGCCTATATGTAATGAAGCGAAATAAATCTGAACATATGATGATTCCATTCCGTATAAATTATTATAGAGGCAGGGGCCTCTTTCAATTTCGCAACTTAAAAAATTATATTAATGTATATGGAATGGAATCATCATATGTTAAGATTTATTTCGTTTCATTACACATAGACACATAATTTAAGCTTATAAAAGTATGCAATTTAAAAAATTTTATTTTCAATCATTCTGGTGTGAATATGCATGCACCTTTAAACATAAAATTTGAACACACATGTTTAGGAAGGTGAGCTACAGTACAGCACAGAAATAACTAGCCACAATGACTTCCAGTCAGATTAATTCCAAAATATTCAACAGATCATTTCTTACATGTTACGTTGTTTTCAAAATTGTACTAAATAACATGTTTCTGTTTTGGAAGAATTTTTGAAAACTTACCACTGGAATGGCTTGCTTGATAACCGGGTCAGTGACTCCAGTGGAAAATTGTTACAAATTGTCTTCTCTAGAGCTGAAAATGGACACCCGCTAAGCAAAAGCTTCAATTTGTATGACTAATAAGGGATTGATCTTTGTGCTTTTCTATGGGACATACACCTTTATTATAGCAAATAGCAATGATTCTGAATTGTTCTATTCATGACCAAATCTTAAACTCTTTAACGGACACATTTGGTCAAGAAAATTTAAATATCTAGCTATTGAATGTCCATCTACAGGCCTAGAGAATACAATTTTTGAAAATTTATCACTGGAATGACTGGCTCGGTTATCGAGCGTCATTGCAGTGGTAAATTTTCAAAAATTATATTCTCTAGGCCTGTAATTGGTCATTCCACAGGACCATAACAGAGGCCGGTTTTGGCCGGCATAGCCATTAAAGGGTTAACAGGAGAACTAATATCTAAAAGTCAACGATAATTCCTCCATCGTCATCCTCGTAGTAGCGGTGTTTATGTTGGCCCCGACTTTGATCAGGAAAACCGATACATGCACGAATCAGTCGCTGTATGACGTGATCTTATAGCTGTTCTGTTATCATGGTTACTGTACAAAATCTATGATAAGTGTCATTAAATATAAATTCTTTGCCGCTCAGCTCGTGTCCATAAATGATATCTCTGACGATGATGTCATTGAATCCTTCTGTATTGATTCAAACATGGCCGTCAGTTCAGCGATAGATTTGATCTGGTTCAGAAAGTCATTCACTTGTGGATTCTTATCTGCAATAGCAAACAGTAAAAATAATAATTGTTCAGAAATTAACCTGTGGTCTTAAGAAATATCCATTTGCAGGCCAAGTTATTAAGCCAGTCATTCTCATGGTAAATTTTCAAAAAATTAGAAACAGCCTTCAATCTTAGTCTGCATTCATGGCAAATGGACATTCACTTTGAATAAATTTCTATTTTTGTGACCCTTTAACACTCATATCAGCCAAAAACGGCTTCTGCAGTTGTCTTGGGAAATGCCCATTTGCAGACCAAGAGAAGAGTATTTTTGAAAATTTACCACTTGAATGACTGGCTCGGTTATCAAGCCAGTCATTCCAGTGGTAATCTTTCAAAAATACTCTTCTCTTGGTCTGCAAATGGACATTTTATATGAGAAAAACTAGATTTTCTTGAACGAATTCAAGGGTTAAAGGGTTAATACACTAACTGTGCCAGGGTCAGCAGAAAAAAAACGTGTTCATTTTGAAAACAATGCAAAATGTCACGGAACATTAAGTGAAGACGAAGACGTATTTCACTGAAACTTGATGGCAATCCATGTTTTGTACTAAATGTGATGTGAATTCATTCAGTGATTTAGAGTTCTCGTAGGTCAGATCAAATTAATCTTTTGATTTATGAAGATCCACAAACAAAACACTGGAGATGGGGGATGGACAATTTGCAGCTCAGATCAAGTATTCACCCTTTAATGGTCATGATTTGTCAAGAAAATCTAAATCTATACTTTTATAGGAATGCTCATTTTCAGGCCAAGAGAAGATTATTTTAGAAAATTTAACACAGGAATGACTGGCTCGATTAACGAGCCAGACATTCCAGTGGTAAGTTTTCTAAAATAATCTTCTCTTGGCCTGAAAATGAACTTTTTCTCATGACCATAGCAGAAGACATTTGGCTAGTTTGACCCTTAAAATCTTAACAAAGCTACGGAGAACAGAGATATGGAAAACTCAGGCATGCCAAGGGAGAAAATTATACGGTGAAAAAAATCCTGAAAATAATGCCGTAAAATTCGACTATTAACCCGTAACACTCTAAAGTCCAGATTTAAATTTTTCAAATTAAATTAAGACACAATAATACCCAGCCAAATTTTTTTGCGGTTTATAAAAATAATTGGTTTGGCCTTAGAGAAACAAAGCTGACATAATAAACATGCACATGCACATTCGTACACACCTGCATCTTGGATACTGAGAAGTGATGCTACAGCCCTCATTGCTGACCGCTTGAGCTCATCTTGCTTCTCAAACTCCTGTTTCACCGAGTGCGCTTTCACTTTCATGGTACATGTCGTACGAAGTGGTTCAATGAGACGATCTAGTCCTGTAGTGAACAGATAGTTACAGATGTCAACCCTTTAACACTCATTCTTTCAAGAAAATTTAAATTATCACATAGAAAATGTTCATTTGCAGACCAAGAAGACTATTTTTGAAAATTTACCACTGGAATGACTGGCTTGATAATCGAGCCAGGCATTCCAGTGGTACATTTTCACAAATAGTCTTCTCTTGGTCTACAAATGGACATTTCCCAAGACCACTGCTCAAGACGTTTTTGGTCGGTTTGAGTGTCAACCCTATAATTAGGAATATTTTGCGAATTTACCACTGAATTAGTTGAAAATATGCAAGTATGCAACAGTATTTTATTTTGTTTTGGAAACATGTTAAGTTACTTCTGAGCTATACTGGAGCCCTGATCAGAGCGAAACCACCCAAGACTGGCATCTGCAGTTGTCGTGGCGAAGGTCCATTTGTAGGCCAACAGAAGACTATTTTTTAAAATTATGACTCGTATAACTGCAGGGTTCGTAAAACTTGAAAATCCCTTGAATTTTGGCATCTGCCTTGAAAATCAACATTTCCTCCCATGTGATTTTTACGGTCTGCAAAATGTTCACGTACTGATGTAAATAAAGATTTAAGAAAATTTGATTGGCAGACTCCATCTGGAACCGACTAAGTTCCAAAATTCAAACTAATTTTAAAGGTTCTAAATGTAAGCTGTATGAAATTTTGCGTCAGCGTCATATCCTCACTTCATCCAGGATCCTGGTTCTGAGTCCTTGAGAAATCAACTTCTTTAGTCTTAAAAGTCCTTGAATAAGAAAACCTGCCAGCTGTATGAACCCTGAACTGGCTTCATAACCGAGTCAGTCATTCCTGTGGTAAATTTTCAAATATAGTCTCGGGGCCTGCAAATTCAATAAGCAAATATCTTGAGGTTTTTTTAACACGTTTATCCAGGATATGGTTAAAGTTAGTGACTTACTCTACATTTCGACATAGTGATGAAGTTAGTGACTTACTCTACAATGAACACAGTGATGCGAGTCGGACTAGAGTCAAGTACATTAGTGACTTACTCTGTAGCACAGCATTCGGACACAGTGATGCGAGTCAGACTAGAGTCAAGTACATTAGTGACTTACTCTGTAGCACAGCATTCGGACACAGTGATGCGAGTCAGACTAGGGTCAAGTACATTAGTAACTTACTCTGTAGCACAGCATTCAGACTCAAAAAAGCATCCGCTTTTGTTTCTACGAGAATTCTTAATACTTACCAGATGTACTATTATGATAATGTCTATTATCTAGTCTAGCTCAAAATAAACAATTAAAACTCCGCACTCTCCTGGTCCTGCCCATACTGTGTCCGGGAATACCATAGCCGCAGGTACCGAGTCAATTCCCAATCACAGTCAGATTCGTCTTATATTTGCCTTGGCAAACTGCGAAAGCAGCTCAGCCTCACCTCAGCGGGGCGGCTGAGGAAGGGCCATAGTACATCTGGTAAGTATTAAGAATTCTCGTAGAAACAAAAGCGGATGCTTTTTTGATTCTACTTCGAATAATACTTACCAGATGTACTATTATGATAAACTCCGGATTTCGACAGCCAGGAAATGCCGGTGGGAGGAGGTGAGGCTCGAACCAGCACTCATCAACCATCCAACAGAGAAGGTTGTGAAGAGACTAAAACCCTGGCATATGCTTGGGTTCTGCTATCTGACTCATAGAGTGCTAAACTTCTATGGTCTAGACCGCGCTCCCCCCCCTCTTTTGTCCGCACAAAACCAGAGGGATGTCCATGGGGATGCAACACCCACCAGACCCGTGTCAGCCCCAAGTCTCAGCTAGGGCAGTCCAGTAGAGTGCAAAGAAGCTACTACAACTTCAAATCTTTGAAGAAACTATCAGTATATCGATTAGATTTTCAAATTGGAATGAGTCTCATGTCTGTATGAGAGGATAAATATACTCTTGTACCAGACTATTCACTTACTCAGTCTGGTATTTCGACTGGAAGTAAACATATTTATAGTCACTTAATTAATGAAAACACTCACCATTTTTGAGTGGTCGATCTGTTCTTGATCATCACAGGAGCTAGGCCCAATCCATGGTCGTACTCAGTCATGTGCATAGCGCTTGGTCAGTGTAGGCGGAAGACTTTTGTGATGTGTGCGAAGTAGTGGTCGGACGTGGCTTAGTTTAGGTTCGACAAATTGGCGACGGCTACTGGGTTAAGTGTGCTGGAGATGTCGCGAAGGTAGAAATCAGTGAATGACGACTCGGCATGCCATTGTGCTACAGACATCACCTGCTCTAATGAGACACCCTTATAAAGGGCCGATGATGCTGCTAGTGCTCGGACCTCATGGGCCTTCGCACGATCAATCTGCTTTCCTGTAGCGATCTTGTGCGACATCTGAATAGCGTCAACTATCCAACGAGAAATAGTATCTTTCGAAGCACGTAAATGGGGAGCTTTGAGACATAACCACAGAGATTTCGGGTCGTCTCTCCACTCAGAAGTACGTTTCTTATACATCTTCAGACATCTGACAGGACACCAAGCACAAGAATTTGGGTCATGTCTAGTTAAACTTGGCAAATTGATCGGCTGTCCTGGATATTTAAGTGACTGATTCTTTGCCAGGAAACAAAGACGTGGAAGTAATCTTAAACATTCGCCCGTGACGACAAAACGGTCTTGTTCGGCAGAAAGCGCATGAATCTCGCTTCTCCTTCTCGCCGACGCTGCTGCAACCAAGAAAACTGATTTAATAGTCAACAGTTTAATATCAATAGACCTAATCGGTTCAAAGGGAGCATGCCCTAAAACCTGTAGAACAAGAGATAGATTCCATGACGGGATAGGAATTGGCTGTCTGGGTCGCAGATTGCTCATTCCTTTGATAACTTCATTCAAGGTGTCATTCTCCACTCCCTCAATGGTGAGACTAGGAATGACCGAAGCTAATGCAGACTTATATGCTGCTAGGGTAGAAGGTACAAGTTTGTCAACTTCGTATAAATGACAGATAAAATCTGCTACGTGTTGAACAGATGCAGAAAAGTGATCAATATCTCCTCTCTCACACCACTGTGCAAATTTGTTGATTCTATAATTATATGTCTTTGTGGTTGAAACCCTTCTGGCTGAAGCAACAAACTTCGCTGCTTGCTCAGAAAAGCCACCCTCAATTGCACGCTGCTTGACAACATCCATGCAGTCAATTTGAACATTTCAGGTCTGTCGTGAAGGTACAGACCCTTGTTCTGAGAGATTACATCTCTTGTGTCTGGAAGAGGGA
The DNA here is from genome assembly GCA_034401795.1 of Chaetoderma sp. LZ-2023a. NCBI lineage: Eukaryota > Metazoa > Mollusca > Caudofoveata > Chaetodermatida > Chaetodermatidae > Chaetoderma > Chaetoderma sp. LZ-2023a. The sequence continues at coordinate 84,549,356 of CM067375.1, forward strand.
TTGGACTGCAGACCAGAAGGTCCAGCAGAACCGTAAACCATGATCGGCTTGGCCAATAAGGGGCGATCAGTAGTACTTGGCACATCCCCTCTCTTATCTTTGCCAGAACTTTCGGGATGAGAATTGTTGGAGGATACGCATACGCGTACATTCCCTTCCAACTTATCGCCAGTGCGTCTACTGCTAGAGCTAACGGGTCCGGGATCGGTGACACGTAAGTGACCATCTTTGCGTTTTGATTCATCGCAAATAGGTCTACATTTGGCTTGCCCCATTGTTTGAATAGAACCTCCGCTACCACTTGGTTGAGCTGCCATTCCGTCGGACGACAAACCGTCCTTCGACTGAGAGCATCCGCTAAGATGTTCAATCTTCCTGGAATGTGTGCTGCCCGAAGAATAATATTCCTCTCTTGGCACCACAGCAGAAGGTTCCAAACCATCATACACAACTCCGGTGATCTCGTCCCGCCTTGGCGGTTTAAATAAGACACCACTGTTGAGTTGTCTGTCCTTACTAGGACAATCTTGTCTTGAATTAGACTCTCGAACTTCTGCAGTGCAAATACCACCGCTAATAGCTCGAGCACATTGATATGTTTCTGCGCATTGGTCCGATCCCATTCCCCTGACACTGACTGATTGTCCAATACCGCTCCCCAACCTGTCAATGATGCATCCGTAAATATGGACATCTGAGGTTGAGGAGGTTGTAGAGGAACGCCTCGCAGGAGATTCTGTTCCGATAACCACCACTGAAGGTGGAATATCAATGGTTCTTTTACTGGTATTCTCAGAGATAACGGATCCGTTCTCTGTGACCAGAACGACATCAAATACATCTGAATCGGCCTGCGCCTGAGTGCCGCATATGGCACCACCTTCTCCAGAGATACTAGCAAACCCAGTATTCTGAGAAATTGATGCGCCGTCAGATAGGCTCCTAGAGAAACCGACTCTAACACTGCAATCAGGCTCCTGACTCTGCTCTCCGCCGGAAAAGCTACGCCGTCCCTGAGATTGAAAAAAACTCCCAGATAAACAAACTCCTGGGATGGAGTCAGTTCTGATTTCTCTAGATTCACAATCCATCCTAGCTTCTTTAACAAGTCTAGCACTACTATCAGATTGCTGCGCAGAGTGACTGGATTCCCCGCCTTTAGCAGCCAGTCGTCTATGTAAGTGTGAACAGCTATGTTTCTCCTGCGAAGTAAAGAAGTCATGGCGAGAACCACCTTGGTGAAGACCCTCGGAGCCATGGTCAGGCCGAAGGGAAGAGCATTGAATTCCCAAACATTGTCTTGGAATGCAAACCTCAGGTACTTCTGAAAAGGAATTGACATTGGAATATGAAAATAAGCATCCTTCAGATCTATCGATACCGCCCACATGCCTTTCCTCAGCCCTGTCATTACCGCTGCTACCGTCTCCATCTGAAATCTGGGAGAAAGAATAAATTTGTTCAACGGTTTGAGATTGAGAATTGGTCTCCACCCTCCGGTACGCTTCGGAACTAGGAACATGATCGAATAGAAGCCCAGCGATGACTGATCGGTGACTAGGTGAATCGCATTCTTCTGACAAAGCGATTCTATCTCTGACTGAATGGCGACTAGACGGTCTAATTCCCTTGGAATAGGAGTCCATATTGGAGTCGAGGTTAACGGAACTAACGATTGATGGATGAGCCAGTCCGGATCGTAGCCGTTTCTTATCCACTGACAGACTAAACAGTCGCACACGACCTGTTCCCATTGGCTTAGGAATAGCTGAAGTCTGCCTCCGACGGAAGGAATCTGCACACAGTTGTCGGTCGAGATTAGCCGACAAGACGCTAAATCGCTTGGGTGAAGATTCTCGACTCCATTTGTTTCCAAAGCCGCCAGTATTGGTTCCGCCGGAAACCCGTCAGGAACGAGCCCCACGGCCGCCCCGCGGCTTCTTGTGGTATGACGGTCCGGAACCGCCGCCACGGCTATCCTTACGGTAGCCGCCTCGGCCCGAACCGCCACCCTTCCTGTCGTCCTCTTACTAGAGGGCTTGTATGCGGACGAACGGCCAGGTCCTTGCGATCCGGATGGCCTATGGGCATCACGGCCAGAAGGACGATCTAGGACGCTGTCTCTGCTGCTCCTGCCTATGCTGACGGTAGGACTGTTGCGGCTGAGTCCTCTTGGTCGACTTCCACGACTTGCCGACCACTTCTTGCTCCACCACCATTGACGCAACCTTAGAGAGCGCTTGTCGTGCCGAGCCGCCGAACAAGCCTGGACCTATGAAAGGCGCAGAAGATAACGCAGCCCTCATCTCTGGTCCTGGTTCCACACAATCGAGAACCATTCTCCGTCGCTCTGCCAAAGTTCTCGTGATTACCCTGGCCAGGCAATCCTGAGACAGGCGCATGGTGTCCCGAACAACTCCGGGAGCAGCCTCTGGCACCTGTCCGCCTTCTGCCGTGCAGTCCAGCATACCCTGCAAGACGGTACACCCGTGCGACAGCGCAGCCATGGCTGCCCTAGCCGCATCCTCAATGAGCGTGAGCTCATTGAACGGGTCTTTGTTGGTCTGAGAAACCAAAGGACGCGACCGCCCCTTGGCCTTCCCAGCCAACGGCCTATTCAGCGCCTCACGTTCCGCAACGGAAAGCCGTGGAACCCTGGCGTACTGATGATAGGCCTGCTCCGGAAACTGGACCCTACTCCTTATCCCCTTCGGGGCCTTGGGCAACGCATAGTCTGGCTGAACCAGACGGTATGCCGCAACTTCCAACATGTCAGAAGTTTGCGTGTCCAGCGGGAGTGTAGGCATGGCAGAAGAGCCACTGGACAGAGCGCTAGCCGCACGCTCTGACATCCGTTCCATCGCCGGATCGCGCTGAGATCCTAGATCAGATGCCAACCCGAGACGATTGGTCATCCATCCAAGAACCTACACCCATTCAGCTTCGGTGCAGAAAGCGGAATCGTCCATCAAAGAACTCCCGTTTTCATCCTCCCTCTCTCCCTTAGGTGAGAGGGCCACCGACGATCCTTGCTGAACGCTACGATATACGTCTCTGCCAGGACAGAGCGCATCCATAGCGCGACTACCAGCGGCACCAGTATCCAACGAATCGCCAGATACGGATTCGCCGCAGTCCATCGGCTCCAACACGGGATCCGGGACTCCGACGGCCTCAATCACGGCTGGCACTGTTACTCCGATAGGAGCCGCACCTAACGCCGCCGGGATAGCCACCGGAACCGCAAACCACGGCTCCGCCGGCATATCCGGTTGCACAAATCGCGGATGAAAAATGCCCGACGGAACGTCGACATCACCATCCGCCTGGCAAACCCGTACAAATCCCGAGGGCGACCCCTGGGACGTACTAGGCATCGCCGTCATTGAAAGATCCGGCATGCCGGAATCTTCCCTCAGCAGCAAATCTTCCTCCTCTATCGTCGGCTCTTGAGCCAAGGACAGAGAAGGGGTAGGTGCATGACCCTCAGCAGAGCTAGCCGGACCACCTAATGGTTGTCCTGCACCAACTTGCTTCAACGGGACCGTGGACTGCAACGAGTCAAACATGGCCTTGAACTGGGCCGCCCATACGCCCAGTGCTGAATCCATCCTCTCATTCAGCCGACCTTCCAGTCCCAACAAGGAAACCTGCTGCAGCTTCACTGCCTTGTCCTTCTCGATACGCTCCAGCCTCGCCCGTCGATCCTTGTCAAACTCAGCCACCAATTCCGACGACCACTTAACGCACACGTCACAAGGGCTCCCGACCTTACACTTAGCGCACGCCACACAATGATGACCCAGGTACTTCCGCTTCATGAACCTGTTGCACTTCCGACACAACGAGTCCGAGTTCTTCGGTTTCTGCGAACACAGAGAAGAATTAAAACGCTGCACATGACAAGCAATGACGAGCAATACGCACAATAGACTTGCTAGTTAAGATTTCTTAAACACATTAACTTTCTCTCAATTTAATGATAACAAGTCTTAGGCAGGAAACATTTGAAACTTTTTTGAGTGGAATTTTTTTAAAAAACACAACTTAGCCTTTAACTAACGTTAAATAACCAAGAATAAATCGCTGATCACTACAAACACCCTCGACAACTAAGCGAGAGCTAAAATCGGCGACAACAGAGTGCCTGGATACCCCAAGCCAAGAACGACATAATTCATGGGCGCCGCCATCTTGGCCAAGGACGCATCCATCTTAGAGGAACCGAGTCGCAAGAGAAAATTAGCCGAGTACCCGAATTAAAACTAAAAGTCAACGGGTACATAAGCGACTCCAACAATGGCTAACATTATAAAAAATGTGCCAATTTAAGGAAATTTCAAACAGTCATTATGGCACGAATGTATAAATTCTAGATTGATACAACCTGCCCCTGTGATGATTTCCCAAGCTCCTCCATGAATCCAGCGATGTAATCGACAAACACAACTGATTAACTGCTTAAATTGCAAAATTTGAGCACTCTAAAAAACACGACTTTGAAAAAGCGCAAAATAGACGAATCTGACTGTGATTGGGAATTGACTCGGTACCTGCGGCTATGGTATTCCCGGACACAGTATGGGCAGGACCAGGAGAGTGCGGAGTTTTAATTGTTTATTTTGAGCTAGACTAGATAATAGACATTATCATAATAGTACATCTGGTAAGTATTATTCGAAGTAGAAATAATGATGCGAGTCAGACTAGAGTCAAGTACATTAGTGACTTACTCTGTAGCACAGCATTCGCACATAATGATGCCAGTTGGACCGATGTCGGGTACATTAGTGACTTACTCTGTAGCACAGCATTCGCACATAGTGATGCGAGTCGGACTAGGGTCAAGTACATTAGTGACTTACTCCGTAGCACAGCATTCGCACATAATGATGCCAGTCGGACCGGTGTCGGGTATATTAATGACTTACTCTGTAACACAGCATTTGGACACAGTGATGCTAGTCGGACCAGTGTCAGGTACATCAGCATCTTGATGTCATAATGATCCTTCAGCCCATCTTCCACATGATTCAAAAACTCAAATATATCAATCCTGTCCAGACACGAATCAAGCAGTGTGTACATACACTCAAATGCGGCCTGAAATAGAATAGAGGAAACTTACTGTTACAAACAGAGAGCAATGGGGGGTGGGGGGGATGATGGGAGGATGGTGCGTATGTGATGTAGAGGCGCTAAGGAAAGCCTATCTTGAGAGGGGGTGGTGAGAGAAGAATTGACCTTATCAGTTTATCCATCAATTATATGACGTGATAATCAACTACATGAGGTGCAGGCTGACGTCATATTCAATGACAGATAAGTTTGTCACAAACTCTTAATTGGTGATGGACTAAGTGTTGCTGTATGGATTGTATTCACTATTTAATAAACATGCTGTCGCATATTTTGAAACTAATTTGACTGGGCACTGCCAAAATTAGTTTTAAAATATTCAACAGCTTACCTGTATAGTTTTCTGGAAATTGGTAGTCGGGGATCGATCGAAGCAAACAAGGGTGAAGTGCGGGTGGGGCTTAGCTAAAGACGGGCAGAGCATGGCTAAAACTGGATTCCTTTATTGTCAACACTTGTAGACATACATATATCCGTAAAAACATGTAGCTATGGCATATATACATGTATGCTTCAATGGATGAAGCAGCACCCACCCACCCCCGATATATATATATTGTATGTCCACTGCCGTAACAAACGTAAGATGTAATTACTGGCATATGCCTGGATGAAATAAAGACAACGAGAACTTGCTTGAAGGCTGCATACAATGATAATAAAGTTGAAGCATAACACCCATACATGTAATACCTTCATCCCTTAGTTAAGTGTAAATATGAAACTATGTATTGGCTGAAAGTCAGTTGACTTTCTTTAGTGTATAACTCTTATGATTTATCATCTACATATGTAATTAATGGCCAGGATACAGATTGCTCCTTTCTGCCACAAGGCTTGTAATTCCTGGGCCCAGTTTCATAAGCGTGTGTAAGTTACGACCCGTCGTAAAGTAGAAAACAGACCAATCAGATTGCTTCATTTGATACGCCTTCCTTAACCATTTAACTCTCGTATCAGCCAGAAATGTCCATCTGCAGACCAAGAGAACCTTTTGAAAATTTACCACAGGAATGACTGGCTCAATAACCGAGCCAGTCATTCCAGTGGTAAATTTTCAAAAATAGTCTTCTCTTGGTCTGCAAAAGGACATTTTCTATGAAAAAAATAAAAAATTTAAAAACAAATTCAAAGGTTAAATGGTTAATTACCCTAGTGTACTTAAATACCTGTTGTGAAACTTTCCACAGATGTCATATTAGCCATGGTAAATTATAATTGTAAATAAAAACTACTATACTTATAGTGATTCATCGGGATGAGTAAATATCAACTGTCTGACCTTTCTGATGTCAAGTCCGTCATCAACGGTGTGTTTGAATGGACCCATCTCCACCTCTTTGATCAGTTCTTTCTGAAATAGATTTACAAAAAGTATATATGACTGAGTCAGTCATTCCAGTGGTAAATTGTCAAAAATACTCTTCTCATGGCCTGAACATGGACATTCAATAAGAACATTTTTAGATTTTCTTCACCAAATTTGAACATTAAACGTTTATGTGAGAACCTGTTGATAGTGACCACCTTCTTGATGGTGTGCTATCTACAGACATGCTATGTTGTATTCTGAAGTGTAACATTATCATTTATCTAAATATATAGAGGATTTCAAACTCTGTCCAATTTAATATCACTATTATTGAAAATTATATGGAACTATAAAACAATGTTTGTCACAGAGGGCCCTGCATTCATTATATTGACCTTTACGAACACATTAAAGGAAACAAGTTTATGAGAAGTATCTCTGCTCCTTTTCACAAGTGTTTTATCTCACCATAGGAAGACATAAAAGGCACATCTACTCATCATAAAGAAGCCACCTGCCAAGTTTCATTAAATTATTTTAAGCAGTTCTGTATGATATACTGTTTACGAGAACAATGACAAAAATCATGAGATTTTGCACTGAAAAAGCCCATTTTCACCCAGAATTTCGCCCATATAAAGGTGAATCCTTCAAAAGGCACATCTGCGTATCAAAAGTGAGGCATATAACGTCTTTCATTTAAATATCATAAGTGGTTCAGTATATGCTCTTTACGAGATAGTGCAGCCAGACAGAGGGATGCAGTGATTACTATAGATCTTCGGAAGGAGCAGGATGAAGATGTGGGGCCCTAATTATTATAACAAAGTGATCATTTTTGAATGGTTGATAATGGTGATATTAACTGGGACCGAGTTTGATATTCTATTTATCAAATACATTGAGATTTTGACATATTTTCCAATAATGTCAATCCCAGAAACCCCAGTGTATATCTTCCATTAGCGTAGGATTGACAAGGGCAGCTAATCACACCCTGACAACTAGCACATTGGATGTCTTACACAGAAAAAAAATAGTACTTGTAATTTGAACTATGAGAAATTTGTACTAATCAAAGTTTATTTATTTACATAACTAACAAATTGAATATAGATTGACAAAAATATCTTATATACTATGGGACATCATAAGCAGTATTGTTACGTCATGACATACGCCACTATCGTTCGATTTCGGCGTAGTGATATCTAATGCTGTGAGGATGACCATATTCTGATTGGTCAATAAAGAATTACACTTCCACGCTTAACAACCAAAGAAAATACGCTGTTAATATGGAATGGGCTTTGTTTATGTGATAAGTATAGTTCTTTCACTATTTTAACTGTCTCGCTGCTGCAAGCAATAAATTCAATGAAAAAAATCTTGACTTGCTATGTATTTTGAAAACAATTTGACTGAAAGTTGTTGGTAGCTTAGCCACCAACAACTTTCAATCAAATTGTTTTCAAAATATTTAGCCGGTCCCGAGATAACCTCTGGAAATGTTGTCTGCAAAAACTCAGGCGTCAGTCGATTAACTGACTAGGTTTCACACATAAATCATGATAAATGTGGTTCCTCTGGTGACAAGTGGAATATTTACATGGTTTATGTACAAAATGAAGCAAATTTATCAAAATAAGTAAAGTTAGTCCCAAAAGCTACTAGGTTTGAATCATGTTATTATTATTACTCACCGTTTCATGGTCAAATTTCTCAAAGAAAATGTCCATTTTGCAGGCCAAGAGTCCAATTTTGAAAATTTACCACTGGAATGACTGAATTGATTATCAAGCCAGTCATTCCATTAGTAAATTTTCAAAAATGGTCTTGTCCTGCAAAATGAATATTTCACAAGACCACTGCATAGAGTCCGGTTTTGACCCGCTTGACCATTAAAGGGCTAACAGACTAAGGCCAGCACAAGTTTCTATTTCATTCTAAAGCATATCAGTAGCGCTTCAAGCATCAGTCTTACCCGCACTTTTGTCTCATTGTACAAATGTGGTAACACAGAATCCAGTAAATCACGAATAAGTGTCGGCTTGTTATGAGCCGCAGAATTGAACGTTACCAGGGCAACTCGTCTCACATTGAGGTCAGGATCTTGCAGCGACTTCAGGAAATCACCGATACAACTTTTTAGTAATGTGTCGATACCCTGCGGCTGCGAAAAACAAGATATTTTGATAGTTATAGTTTGGGTATGTGCGTGTTCAGGATGCATATACGTGTGTGTGTGTGTGCGTGCGTGCGTGCGTGCGTGCGTTCATCTGTGCGTGTGTGCAGGTGTGCGTGTGTATGCGCCTGTGCATGTTGCTCTGCGTTGCGTCAGAGTCGGTGTATGAGTGTCTGAGTCGGTATGTGCCGGTGTCTGTACGTGTGCGTGTGCGTGTGTACATGCGTGTGCCTGTAAGTGCTTCCTTATTTATACATCAGAAGTTGTATGTTCTACCTGATCACTGATAGTAAACTTGACAGCTGTCACTACTGTACTTCTTGTTAAAGGTGATTGCGACTCTAAATGGCTCTTCAATCTGGGTAGTAGTGTGGCTGGGTCAATTAGTGTTAGCTTGCCCAGGCACTCTGCTACTACATTCCTTGTACCCTCTTCTGGAAACTCACAGTGGTCAAACAAGAGGCTCCTACAACAGAAAACATAAGCAAGTCAGAGAATAAGCTTAAAATGGTAAATTGTCAGCCGGCCAAAACTGGTCTCTGCAGTGCACTTGAGGAATGTCCATTTACAGGATAAGAGAAGACTATTTTTGAAAAATTACTACCAGCATAACTGATGTAATAACTGAGCCAGTCATTCCAGTGGTAAATTTTCAAAAATGTTCTCTTGTCCTGCAATGGACATACAATTTAAGTGGATATTTGTATTTTCTTCACCACTAACTCTCAGGCTGAAGCCGGCCAGAACCGGCCTTTGTAGTGGCCTTGCGGAATGTCCATTTGCAGGCCAAGAGTAGACTTTTTTTTTTTAATTTACCACTGGAATGACTGTTTATCACCAAACCATTTATCACCATTGCAGCTTTCATCATTGGTATGCTTTTGTTGTTATATGTCTGGGTAATTTGTACCCAGGCTGATTAATCGAGTAGTCGCGATTATTCTTCAATAATCAATCGTGATGACACAGAGCAATAGCCACACAAGTAGAAGATAGGTTATCGAAAGAAAGCTCAGATCCGCACATATGTGCTGCAATATGTCATAGAGTAAGTTTAGGCCCTTAGTAGAGTAGCTGCTCAAGCTACCACCCAAACAGCTAGAGTTCATACTGTGGTACCCACTCGAGTTAACCCAGCCAGCTACATTCTACAACGCATGCTTAGTCGACTAAGTTTTGGAATTTAAACATGTGGTACATCTGCTCATGGGTAGGTTATTATTTCGCCTAGACTCAGCCATAGTTCAGAGAAAGGTGGCTTTGTCCAAAAATTCAACAGCCTTACTAAGAAGGCTTACGGTAGTTGAAACTATAGAAGTCGTAATTAAATCTTAATTTGACATTGAGAATTTAATCTGGCAACCAAAAGAAAAATTAACTACGTTTACGGCTGTAACTTAATCAAAACTTACCATATAGCCTCTACATATGGCTTGAGCGCTTGTACACCTTTAGGGCTGCTTGCTTCACAGCTGATGATCTGCACAGAGATAAAAACACGTGTACAGTCAAACCTGCTTCAAAGGCCACGTGACTTCAGGAGCCAAAGCAGAAATCATACTTAACAAGAGGCCCAGGAGACCTATAACGCTCACCTGGAACACTGACATTTTAAGTAGAAAGGCCACAGACCCTACGTGTAGAAAACTGTAAATTTTTTTGTCAAAATCGTTGGTGGTGGTTTAAAGTAGTCTTTTAGATGGGATTGTAGACAGTTTTGTAGGTCCAATATGGCTGGCAAACATGTTACATTTTAATTGGTCCATGGCGGCCATGTTTTTTCCGGCATCAACTTCACTTGAACAACCTTTAATGGGCCTTAGTCCCTAATCATATCTTCCAAATTTCAGCACAAAATGCGAAAACTAGGCCATCCAAGATGGCCACCACATTATTTGGCCAATCAAGTTCCCTTGAACACTTGGCTCAGCTCCTGCCCTAGATGATATTTCATCTCAAGTGGTTTCGGAGGTTTTTGAAGGACATTTCTAAAATTCAACCAAAATCCAAGATGGCCACTGACTAAATTGGCCGATCGTCTTCCTTTGAACAAACTTGGATCTCTATGCCTTTCCTGCTAAATCGTATATTTCAAGGGCAATAATTAACAGAACATGAATTTGACATCCGCCTTTATGTTATTAAGTTATATTCTGAATTTGGTTCAAATCCATTGGAAATTCATTGGGTCTAACCTAAGTTATTGCAGATCAAAGAAAATTAAAAGGGGGATAACGCCGACAAATATAGAAGAAAACCATCGGAACCTCAACTTGCCATCTGTCTTATGCCTTAAGCTATATTCTGAATTTGAGCGCGATTCGTTTAGCCAAACACAAGTTATTGTACAGAAACCAATTATTCAGGTACATACGTACTTACATGTACATACGATCGGGAACATTCCTATATCCCCTTGAACCTCATTTTCGAGGTGAATAATAAGCAAACATTTTGTGTTTCTTAACCATTAACTCGTACCACACTGGTGTCAATATTCTATCTTTTATTGTGTCAACAGCAAAGAAATTAGTGTACCTTTTTCAACAATTTTGGTGGAAGATGTTGCTGTCTACGACAGCACCATCTCCCACCAAATTTGTTGAAAAATTAACAGCAGTTCATCTTTTAATCTAATTTGAAAATTTAAAGTCTTGACACCAGAGTGGTAACGGTTAACAGATACTGCTAGACATTGGTATTAATCACATAGATTGACAAGCTCCGAAATATAGATATTGTCGCTTACTTTGAACGTCTTTCATACACAACTTCCATCCTTCAATTTTTCAAAGAACATAGAAACAGATACTGTTCCCCAATGACACTGTTACGGTGTCGCTCCTTAACATTAGCGCTTTATTGTCAAATTGGCTAAAACTGGCCTCTGCGGGGGTCTTTCAGGAATGTCGATTGACAAGCCAAGATAAGACTATTTTTCTAAATTTACTACTGGAATGAGTGGCTTGATATTTGAGCCGGTTATTAAGTGGTAAATTTTCAAAGATATTCTTCTCCTGGCCTGTAAATTACCCTTAAGTAAACAAAAATATCCCTTTCCTCGGCCAATCGTGCCCATTAGAGGGTTAATTGCATTACCTCTTTTAATGAATGTAGAAGCAGATATTGCCGCTTCCGTTGATTGTCTATCTCCTTTAACACAAAAGGCAGGAACTTGGGGAGATTACCCACACTAACATTGCCTGCAGGATAAAACAGTTGATAACATAAAAAATAAATAAGACAGCACAGCAGTAACATCAGTAATACATTGGTAGGGCAACTTCTTAAACCAATTTCGGCCCTTTCAAGAGCTTATGCACCTGCATGCATACCTATGGATAGAGAGATGAGATGAGATGAGATGAGATGAGATGAGGTGAGAGAGAGAGAGAGAGGGAGGGAGATAGAGATGAGATGAGAGAGAGAGAGGTGGGATGGGGGGGGGGGGGGGAGAGGAGGAGAAAAAGATAGACAGAGGAAGAGGGTAGGCAGCAGAGAAAGGGATAGAGCATAGTGAGAGGGGAAGGGAGGGAGAGAGATACAGAGAGAGGGAGGAAGAGATATGGAGAGGGAGGGAGGGAGGGAGAGGAAGTGAGAGAAAGATAGACAGGGAGAGGGTAGGCAGCAGAGAGAGAAAGGGGGAGGGAGAGGGATGGGGGTATGGAGGAAGGGAGGGAGAGATTCTATGTGTTTTCCATACCTAATGCATACGACGCTGCAGCTTTGACTTCTTCATTCTGTGAAGAGAATGAATCAATGATGACTGTCTGTATCTCTCCCTGACCGCTCAAGTCTCTGTAATAGTAAAACAGCAGCTTTATCAACATGACTGACCTTTACACATCATAACTTAGGGCAGTACAGTCATTAACCTGATACAGATATGATAATAGCAACTTCTAGGTTCCCCATAACCCATTCATGACAAATCAGCTAAAGCCGGCCTCTGCAGTGGTCTTCAGGAATGTACATTTGCAGGACAAGTGGACTATTTTTGAAATTTTACCACTGGAATGACTTGTCCTGCGAATGTACATTCAATTTAAGCAAATATTTTGACTTATTGACAAAATTTTGTCATTAAATGGTTAAACCGCACACAAACGAAAACATTCTTTTTGATGTAAGGAATACTCTGTTGAATGTTTTGAACTAATTTGACTGGAAGCTGTTGCGCTGCTAATGGCAGCAACAGCTCCCGGTTAAATTAGTTTCCGAATATTTAACAGGTTACCTGTATAGTTTTCTATAATTATAACACAGGAATTTCAGGAGTCAAAATGGTTAGTAATGTCAAATAATAGGCCAGTCTTATGTATAGAAAATGGCTATACCAAACAAAAATCTTTTGTCATTTGTAATTCTTCTGTTGTTTGTCCACATAAAATTGGCTTTAAACCGTACCACTCTGATGTCAATATTCTATCTTTTACTGTGTCAATAGCAAAGAAACTGGTGTACATTTAGCAACCATTTTGGTGAACGATGTTGATGCGACCAAATTTGATGAAAAATGAACAGCAGTTCATCTTTTAACTTCATTTGAAACTTTAATTTTGACATCAGAGGGTCAATTTTAAAATTGTCATATTATTAGGTAAGCATAACATACACATATTTTCCAATTTCGCCCAGAGCCAGCAAAGCAAACAGTCGGATTGAATCAGTGGACTTTGGATTCTAAAACAGATAAAATGATTATTATTTAACATTTAATATAATTAAATTTACATTTATTGATGAATCCAGTCTGTCACTCAAGTAGATGATGTCAAAATCAATTACGTCACATGTAGGCTGATGTTACAATCAAAATGTGTAATGAATGGTGTATCTAAATCTGTTATGAACTTTTAAACGTCCACCAAGTGTACGAATTGTCTGTCTTTACCGTTTAATAGACATTCGTTGAATATTTATAAAGTAATTTATCTAGGCACGCACCCCAGTCAAATTAAAAACAACTCAAATTTTGGAATCACAAATCTACATCGTTGGTCCCTATAGGATCTGGCGTGTGGGGTGGGTGTATCCCGCACCCCCAGTCAAATTAGTTTCAAAATATTCAACAGGTAACTTAATATAGTTACCTTGAAATTGGGATTCTTGGAAGTCAGGTTTCAAAGTATATAAATCAATCCCAAACATGCCAAAAGTATGGGCGGAGCTTAGCTATAGATGGGCGGGGCATACCAAGAATTAGATTCATCCATTTATATCTTGATACAGAATGAGCATTTCCCAGAATGCTTACTTTATCACAAATGCGCTTCAATGTTTAGAGAGATGGCCCAGTAGGAACTTGATGCATGGAGCACGCTTCAATGTTTAGAATGATGGCCCAGTAGGAACTTGATGCATGGAGCTTAATATGTTTCAATGATTAGAAATATGGCCCAGTAGGAACATGATGAATGGCACATAATGCGCTTCAATGCTTAGAGATGACCCAGTAGAACTTGATCCATGGAGCTCAATACGATTCAAAATTTAGAGGTGGCCCAGTAGGAACTTGATCCATGGAGTTTAATGCAATTCAAAGTATAGAGATCACCCAGTAGGAACTTGATCCAAGGAGTTTAATACAATTCAAAGTTTAGAGATGGCCCAGAAGGAACTTGATTCATGGAGCTTAATACAATTCAGTTTAGAGAGATGACCCAGTAGGAACTTGATGCATAGAGTTTATTACGCTTCAATGTTAGGAAATATATCCCAGTAGGAACTTGATGCATGGAGCTTAATACACTTCAATGTTTAGAAAGATGGCCCAGTAGGAACTTGATACATGGAGCGTAGACTAATTCTTTTACCAAACTCAACATGACTGATCGTGCACACAAAATCAGAATTTTTCGCCTCCCAACTGGGAAAAGCATAGCTTGAAGAAGAGACACATGTGGAGATAAATGCAAAGATTTTCATGTGATTTCAAAGTGACTTCAGTATTATTATGTTGCTTCCTAATTGCACCCAGATATCAAAGATTATTTTCAATAAGATCAAGCAATGGAGAATTCCAGTTTATCCATCAATAATATGATGCCATAATCAACTACATTGCATGTAGGATTATGTCGTAATCAACTACATCATAACGTCACTAAGTTTGCCACGAACGCTTAATTGATGATGGACTAAGCGCTATTGTATGAATTGTATGTCTTTACTATTTAATAAACATGCTGTTTAAAGTTTTGAAACTAATTTGACTGGGCACTGTTGCTACCATAGGCATCAACAGCACATAGTCAAATTATCTTCAAAATATTCAACAGCTTGCCTGTATATAGTTTTCTTGAAATTGATAGTCAGAGAGAGTTCAGGGATTGATCGATCCCAACACTGGCGAAGTGTGGAAGGAGCGTAGCTAGATGGCCGGGGTGAACCCAAAACTGGATTCCTCCATTGTAATATATAACCCAAAATGATAAGAGTTGAACAATGTCATTGAAATACCTATCAATGTCTATACTTCACTTTCTCCAAAAAGCCAAAAAGTGAAAATCTGTAACAGTAGAGGAAATAATATATGTCTGGAATTGTGAATCACAGTCGAGGTACCGTTATGAGGTGTCCACACACCAAGTAAATTTGGCAAATTTCTTTTTCACGAGTGAGATGACATACTTACCTCCCTAACACTCTTGATATACTAGTATATCGGCTCTAAATTCAATAATATTCAGAATTATAAAAAGTTAGGTGCCCCTAATGGGCAGGTGGAAGTACACAGTCATGCACATGACAAACACCACCCTCTGCGCATGCGCACACTGGTACTTCCGTTACTAAATATTGGCTGACATAGAAGCAACTATTCAATAGCCAAAGGACCAGGCCTCCGTGGGGTGGTGAGGCCGGGATCCCGTTAGGAAGGTAAGTATGTCATCTCACTCGTGAAAAAGAAATTTGCCAAATTTACTTATTTCACATCATGAGAACATACTTACCTCCCTAACACTCTTGATAAAAACCAGAATTTGAAAGTAAATTTTGGTGGGAGGGAGGCAAGGTCCTGAAAACCTGCACACCCTCGAAGAGGCTAGGCTCTTTGAATTCTCAAGAGATTTAAAAACATCTGAAATTGTGACTGAAACCACAACCAGGAATAGAATTTTGCATCGGATAATCGACCGATGAAGAGAGATTGATCAAAAGGCAAATGCGCTCCCCCCCCCCCCCCCCCTCTTTCTGAGGAAGGTTTAGGAAACGCGGCTTTAAATGACTAGCACGTTCTCTAATACTTAATGAAAATATTACTAGACATTGGAAAAAGAAGAATTGCTTCTATTTCAAAAACTCTCCCACAATTAAGAGACATTAACCATCACCATATTAAAAAATAAAATGACACCATCACCAAGACAGAAAATCAAAAAATGGTCATAACCACTGACCTCTGATGTCTTGAACGCTGCACTCATCTCTTCCCCCACCGGATGAAGAGAAGTGTACCAGCTAATAGTAGGGATACCCTACCAACAAATGTGATATTTGAAAATAGCAGAGGAGGCAAACTATTTACAAACATAAACCTCTGCATAAATATTTTATTTCCTGAGGACTGAGACGGCGAGTGGGTTAGAAGTGTCACGAAGGTAATGGTCGGTAAAACTTGACTCACAGTGCCACTGGGCTACTGACATAATGTCTTCAATAGAAACACCATTAAATAATGCCGTGGAAGTTACCACACCACGGACACTATGAGCCTTGGCTCTATCTACCTGGATTCCAGTGGTTGTTTTATGACAGAATTGGATACATTCCACTATCCATCTGGAAATAGTGTCTCTTGACGCCCTACCATGGGGTTCAATATATGACAACCATAGGGAACATGGGTCCGTCCGCCAAACCTGAGTTCGTTTCTTGTACTTATTCAAAGCACGGACTGGACACCAAACTTTAGCCCCAGGATCATATCTGGTTAACGCAGGTAAAATAATACTTTAAAGATTGATTCTTAGCCAAGAAATTCAATCTTGGTAGAAGCTTAAGGCCTTCACCTGTAACTATATAACGGTCAGGCTCAGCAGACAAGGCATGAATTTCACTCCTGCGTCTGGCTGAAACGGCCGCCACTAAAAATACAGTTTTAAGTGTCAATAATTTAACAGATATAGCACTAAGTGGTTCAAAAGGCTTACCACTCAAAACCTGCAGAACCAGAGAAAGACTCCATGACGGTGTCAGTGGAGGATTTCTAGGTCTGAGATTGCCCATACCTTTAATAAGAGTATTTAAAACACTTACTTCATCACTTCCCCTCTTTGCCAAGCAAGGGATAACAGTCATCAATGCTGATTTGTATCCAGCAACAGAATTAGGTTGAAGACTATAGGTATCATACAGGTGACAGAGAAAATCAGCTACTACCTGAATAGATGCTTCCATCGGATTGATACATCTCTTTGAGCACCATTCTGCAAATCTGTTGATTTTATAATTATAAGCTCTGGAGGTTGACCCCCTCCTGGCTCTGGCCATGAAATTAGCTGCTTGCTCAGAAAAGCCCTCCTTAATCGCGGATTGTTTGACAACATCCATGCAGTCAATCGAAACATTGACGGATTGTTGTGAAGGGTCTTGCCCTGGAAGATAATATTGTCCATCAGCGGCAGAGGAACCAGATTGCAAACCAGAAGGTCCAGCAGATCCGTAAACCATGATCGGCTTGGCCAATTCGGGGCGATCAGAAGCACTTGGCATTCCTCTTGTCTGATCTTCTGAAGGATCCTTGGAATCAGGATTGTTGGAGGGTATGCGTATGCATACATTCCCTTCCAACTGATAGCTAGCGCATCTATTGCGATAGCGCTTGGATCTGGAATCGGAGAAACGTACGTCGTCATCTTCGCATTCTTCTTCATTGCGAACAAATCTATGTTGGGCTTTCCCCAATGATTGAACAGGTGATCCGCCACACATTGATTTAGTTGCCATTCCGTAGGCAGAATACTCATCCTTCGGCTCAATGAGTCTGCTAACAGATTCAGCCTTCCCGGAATATGAACTGCTTTCAAGGTGATCATATGATCCATGCACCAGCAAAGCAGCTTCCATGTCATCATACAGAGACTGGGCGACTTCGTTCAGCCCTGGCGGTTTATGTAACTCACTACTGTAGAGTTGTCTGAACGTATCATCACAAATTTTCCCTCCACCTCCTCTAGGAAGTGTTCCAGGCCTAGAACTACAGCCCGCAATTCTAGCATGTTGATATGTTCCTTTGACTGTTCCAGATTCCAAAGCCCTGATATAGTGGCTTCTTCCAGGCAAGCTCCCCAACCCTCCATTGATGCATCCGTAAACATCGTTACTTGAGGGTGGGGAGGGGTCAGCATGACCCACGCCAGGAGATTTCCTCTCTCCATCCACCAGTGAAGGTGATGAATGAGAGGGTCCAACACTTGAATGCGCGAGTCCAGTGATCCTGAACTCTGCATCCACTGGGTCATGAGAAACAACTGAATCGGCCGCCTGCGTAAGGCCGCCTGAGGAACGACTGGTTCCATCGAAACCATCAGACCCAACATTCTCAGATAGACCCGTGCTAGAATATAACGACTGTTGCAAACCAACTGAATGCACGAGAGGAGACTTTCCACTCTCTCCTGGGACGGATAAACATATCCTATCTCCAGATCGAAGAACATACCCAGGTAAACAAACTTCTGGGATGGAGTCAGCTCTGATTTCGGAAAGTTGATCATCCAGCCTAAATCTGTGAGAGTTTCCAAAACTATCTCCAGATTTGCTGTCAAACTTTCTGGGTTGTGTGCTTTTAGCAACCAGTCGTCTATGTAAGTGTGAACAGGTATATTTCTCCTGCGGAGGTATGCCGTAATAGCAAGTACCACTCGAGTGAAGACCCTTGGAGCCGTCGAGATGCCGAATGGAAGAACCTTGAATTCCCATTGGCGTCCCTGAAAAGCAAATCTCAGGAACCGACGAAAACTCCTTGCAATTGGAATGTGGAAGTAAGCATCCTTGAGATCTATAGACGCTGTCCACATCCCCTTCTCTAACCCCAACAACACCGATCTCACTGTTTCCATTTTCAAAGTCGGAGTGTCTAAAAACTTGTTTAGAGGCTTGAGGTTGAGAATTGGTCTCCACCCCCCGGTGTTCTTTGCCACAAGAAACACAGTTGAATAGAAGCCCGGGCAATCCTGCGCCGGTTGAATTGCTTCTTTTAGAATGAGAGAATCTATCTCCTCTTCTATGCACAACCGCTTGTCTGGATCTCTTGGAACTCGAGTCCAGACCGGTACCAGAGACAAATGCAATGGCGGACCCCTTATCCAATCTGGACGGTATCCGTGCGAAAGCCATTGCAAGACTAAGCGGTCCTGAACTAACCGCGCCCACTTCTGAATGTGACAAGTCAAACGACCTCCCACTGGTGCACCTAGGGTTGACGGGGTGCCCATAAATTTTAGAAGTGGGTGTGTCTCTGATACGAGTGGCAACACCCGAGTGGTACATGTGATAACCGGAAAAAATTGTCTTGCATCAGGCCCGGTTACCACGCGCCGCGACCAGCGCCACGCGCACCACGGTGTGCGGGCTGCTGTCTGGCAGGCAGCGCTTGAGGCGGCGGCTGTCGCACAACCGCACGCTGCTGCTGGCGTAGCCGACGCGGTCTCTGAAACCGGCCGGCCGGCTGGCCTCTGACACTGCCAGCCCCGCCACGAGCGTACGGCTGTCGAGCAGCCGAGGGCTGAACACGCACGTGTTCCGTGCGCAGCACTTCAAACTGTGCCTGCAGCGCCCTCTGGTTGTTCACCAAAGTCACCGTCTCCTGGAGGTGCCGACAACCTTCACCTCCAAAGAGTCCAGGGCCCGCCATCGGCGCTTGCATCAAGCGCGACTTGAGCTCCTGAGACGGGCACAAATTGTCCAGTGCAAACGTGCGCCTCGTCCTCAGCGACTTCGTGACCGACCTAGTCAGACAGTCCAACGCCAGGTTGATGCCATCCTGGATGGCTCGTTGGACTGTCACGGGACTAGGCTGTTGCTGCACCGACGCTGCTACCACCCCCGATAGCAGCTGAGAGACATGCGACAGCGCACTGATCGCTGCTCGCGAGCTCTCCTCGGTGTCACGCAAGGCGGCATTCGCCGAGCGCATAGCACCCGTGCACAACGGTCCCGTGTCAGCCCGGCCGCGTATCTTCCCCTAGAGCGGCGCGGTCGTCCGCGCTCGGTCTGGGTGCCAGGCCATACCGAGCATACTGACTGGCAGTAACCCGACATCGCCTAGCTACCTCGCGGGGGGCCTTCGTGAGGCGACATCTCGGTCGGATCGACTCCTCTGCCGCCGCGAACATATCTAAGACATGATCAACGCATGGCAGAGACAGAGCCGTGCTGGCCAACGGCTTCGCCTGTAACCATGCCCGAGGGTTACCGGCGACCGTCTCGTCCACGGCGAGTTCTGGTCTCACAGCGAGGAGCCACGCACACGCCTCCGACCAGTCTTCGTCTGTGGCTACCTGCGAACTGCCGACGAGCAGCGGGCCCTCGTCATCCTCAATGGCATTCGCAGGCACGGCCGAGGAGGCTATAGACGAACCTGGCTGCCCAGGGAACGTATACGGGCCCGCGAGGGCTGGCATAGCATTCTCCATAGGCAAACCAGGCTCCAAGGCCGCGCTTGTGTGAGGGGGATCATACACACCAGCGCGGCCCGGAACGTCCGTATGAGACTCCACGTCCAACCGTGGAATCTTATACGGCCGGCCGTCTGCTCCAATGCGGGCCACAGGCTGAACCATGAAACCGGCTCCCGAGGGAACAGTGCCATAGGTGCGAGCATTCACGCTCCCCAAGAGAGGAGTGTAGGCGCTCACATCCATGCCTTCATGATCCACCTGTGGACCGCGCAGGTAGTCCTCATCATCTTCCTGGTCAGGAAAGTTAGACTCTGGATTAGTAAAGAAAACTAATCCAGACTGACCAGGAGACTGCCCGAAGGCAGATGAAGAGTTTACTCCGCGAGTGATCGTGGTCAGGCCCGCTGGTCGGGTCCCGCCTGATTCTTCTCGCGCCGCTGGCACCCCAGGCGATGCGAACATCAAGCCTGGGTCCAGGACGGCCGCCCCTGGATCACTCAACGCTTTGTCCGAGCTAATAGGCCATGATCCAGGGACGGGGGCTACCTGCACTGAGGTCGACGCGCAGGAAGTTGAAACACCTGTGCCAGGCAACATGCCGCGAAGCATGTCAGGCATCAGGTCTTTCAAAGTCCTGCGCATCTCACTCACCAACTCACTCTTGAAGGCCTCGAGCCCACCCTTCTCAGAGGCCTTCTTCTTACCCTCCTTCTTCGGTTTCTTCACCTCCTCTGCCATCATCTTCGCCTGCAAACAGAAGAATTCACAGGTTAGATCCCACCCCCCCCCACTTTTCACAAATAACACATTTGTTGGACAGCCTACACGCTGAACACAGATGGCAAGGGTGGGGGAAGAATCTAGCTTTCATGGTCTTCAGACAGGACGGGCACTTCTGAAAGGAGGGATACGAAGACAATGAGTATGACAGTCTCAAAGCCATGATAACGGATGTTTACGTAGAAACCAAAAAACCAACTCGAGAGAAGCTCCACTATTACAACCACCCTGACGGGACAGGAGACTTCTCAAGTTAAACACACCAAATACAACCAGACCCCACATTTAAGACAGAGAGAAAGATTATGACTATCTAGCTATCTCTCAACCCTCTTAATAACAGGGAGATGAACACATCACATACTACTCTAACCTAGGATCATGACGTCAAGGAAAGAGCAAATCTGGTTGATTATGACATCAAACCTCACTATGCAAAAGCTCCTACCAGGAGAGGGGACGTCAGATTTATGCAAGAAATATCTAGATCTCCAGACATTCTCAGCTCTCGACTAATATAATATTAAATTATATATACTCGAGAACCCATGCACACGCAAGAGAGAAAATAGTGCAATAGCAAACGGCAGCAGAAAATGTAATTATTTTCAAATAATCATGCGCCATAATTAATAAACTCCCTTAGCCTGAGCACAGGCACCCATCCTCTTGTGCAGGAAAACATGTCCATCCATCCGCCGAGACTCCTCTTCCAGAAGAACTGATGAGGGGGATGGGACAAAAGGAAGGAGATATTTTATTTATTAATATATTATATCTCCAACCCGTAGACATATCACGATGATAAGTCATCCTGGGACGTGAACAACCTTCCAGAGAAGACCAGGCAACCTTGTATAGACACAAGACCCACCTGTAAGCATAAAACACAACAGTTTATGAGCCATAGGCGCTGGGAAAAAATTTACAAGGATACCCAGCGCCTGAAAACGCAGTACCGCCGAAAACAGCCGCTACGAAAACCGGTAACACACAAAAGTTACAAGCTTAAAATAAAAGCCAGGAACAATTCCACCTTGGATGATGACGAGGAGGACTCCTCCAACATTCTTGCATCAGCCATGATGGATTGGGATGTAATTAGTTCTCGAGAGCCTGTGAGGAATTTCACAAGTTGCTTCTTCAGCCAATATATTAGAAAACGGAAGTACCGGTGTGCGCATGCGCAGAGGGTGGTGTTTGTCATGTGCATGACTGTGTACTTCCACCTGCCCATTAGGGGCACCTAACTTTTTATAATTCTGAATATTATTGAATTTAGAGCCGATATACTAGTATATCAAGAGGGTTAGGGAGGTAAGTATGTTCTCATGATGTGAAAATTACTTGGATCAAATACATACAGGAGTTCTACAGCTTTGCTTTGGAAACAGGATTTCCTATAAATTCTGGAAAAAATCGATATCGACACATTTCTCTCTTGTCACTGTAAGGCATTGACGTGGCTTGGTCTTTTTTCCACATTAACTTTTAATCGTAAATGGAGAGCGAGTTAAATGTGAATTTGGTAGCTTGAATGGAAGACGGTACATAAGCAAGCAACAGAGTCTAGTAAGGGTCCTAGTGCACCATCGTGACACAGAATGAGAACTGATATTATCCCACGTGGGCCACGTCTAACATAATTTAAATCCACCGGAGCCTCTCTCAACATAAGAGACACCCCATATTATAAACCCCAGAACCTTTGCAATTTTACTATGCCTAGGCCATTGATTAGTTTCAATTAATTCAACAGCTCACCTACCTGAATGATTGCACCAAAATTGAGTTAGTATGATTTCCATGATGATAAAATGATGGCCTTACCTTAACATCGCTGACAAACTGATTAACAACGGCTGTACCCTCCGGTGTACAGCTGACCGTCAATGCTGCCACACATTTAGCAATGGAATGGAAGGCCTGTAGACAGAATAGCAAGAACAAGCTACAATAAAACATACATACTGCATGCTGCAATCTATACAACCACATTTGCAGGCCAAAAGAAGACCTAGTTTTGAAAATCTTTATCTGGAATGACTGGTTGGTTATCGAGCCAGTTATTCCAGTGAAAAATTTAGGCCGGTTTTGGCTGGCTTGACGATTAAAGGGTCAAATGAGTTACCATGACCTTGAGTTTTCTTAGTGTTTTACGGACACCCAAAGGGCAATCTGGCAACCAAGATTCTTGAAGGAGCTTGAGCTATCATCAGGAAAACCACATGCTTTCCTTTATTGGATGCCATGACCATGACCGTTTGACTCTAAAATCAACAGAGTTCTTTGGAACACAAAGAACACTGCACCACTGAGTTGGTGGAGAATATCAGTAGAAATTGAATGTCATCTGGCAGTGTAATACATTCCTTAACTGTTCAGTGGTCAGAAGTCACCTTTCTAGAGTATCCATTCATTGTCAAACCTCGTATGACATCATAATCAACTCAGCGCGTGTATGATGATGTCATAATTATTACATCACAAAGGGTTCCATATAGACCATCACCAAATCTCACGTTGTATGAATTGTATATCTTTGTAATTCTTTGCTTTTTAATAAACATGCTGTTGAATATTTTGAAACTAATTTGACTGGGCGCTGTTGCTGCCTTAGGCAGCAACAGCACCCAGTCAAATTAGTTTCAAAATATTCAACAACTTACCTGTGTAGTTTTTTGGAAATTGATAGTCAGTAACTTCAGAGATCGATCGATCCTAACACAAGCGAGGTGTGGGTGGAGCGTAGCTAGAGATGGGCGGGTCATAGCTAAAACCGCAAAGGTCCATTGGCACCCTCACCATATTAAAAAAAATATTTGCTTAGTGAATGTCCATTTGCCTGCAAGAGAAACCCATTTTTGACAATTTTCATTCCTCAATTGATTGTCACGGTGAGATGACAAGCCCAATAATAGCAAGCTTATTGGCATATACGCACAGCAAGACAAACATGTAAAGAAATAGATCTACAGTACAGCTCAGAAATAACTTAACACATAATGTTGAATATTTTGTATTAGATGCGTAATGCAGCAATGTCTTCCAAAACAACTATGTACAAAATATTCAACAGACCATTTCTTACATCGTGTTCAAAACTGTAATGTTTCTGTGTATGTTCTGGAAACACGTCCAGTTATTTCTGAGCTGTGATTTATTCATAATAGCGTACACATACACGTACCTGCTTGTGAACGGCTAATGAGACATTACTGGGCTGTGTGTCGATGGTTGGACTGTACACGGGCATTATTAGCATCTAAAACACGAAAACAAACATGCACAGCTTAGTGTATAGAATTTTGTTAACACTTTAACCCTCTAATGGTCATACCGGCCAAAACCGGGGCCTCGGCTATGGTCTTATGGAATGTCCATTTACAGGCCAAGGAATACAATTTTTGAAAATTTACCACTGGAATCACTGGCTCGATAGCCGAGCCAGTCATTCCAGCGATAAATTTTCAAAATTTGTATTCTCTTGTATCCTGTAAATGGACATTCAATAAGAAAATATGTAAATTTTCTTGACCAAATTTGACGATTAAAGGGTTAATCGTAAGAGATACAGGAATCTGAATGTTAGTTCAATAGAGGGATGTATTTCTTGCTCAGCTCCGCCAAATTTCTACTCGTTGGACTCAATTTAAAACTTCAAAAACCTGAATTCCACGAATCTAAATTTCAAGGTATGCAGGTAAGATCTTGAATGTGGCAGCAACAGTTCCCAGTTAAATTAATTTCGAAATATTCAACAGAATGTTTATTAAATTGTAAATTCATCAGACACAATTTATAGACAAGCGACAGTTTTTGATTTTCATGATAGAGCTATACGTCACCGTGACAATGACATTAGCTACCTAGTGACGTAATGGAGCTTTCCAGTTTTAGCTATGCCCCGCCCACCTCTAGCTAAGCTCCACCCACACTTCACCGTGTTGTGATTGATCAATCCATGAATGCTCTAACTATCAATTTCCTGAAAACTATACAGGTAAGCTGTTAAATATTTTGAAACTAATATGACTGGGCGCTGTTGCTGCCTGTGGCAGCATCAGTGTCCAGCCAAATTAGTTTCAAAATATTCAACAGAATATTTATTAAATAGTAAAGACAAAATTCGTACAACAACGCATAGTCCGTCTTCAAATATGCGTTCGTGACGTACTTATCTGTCATTCATTATGATGTCATTCTACACGTCAGGTAGTTGATGATGACATCATATGATGCATGGATAAAGTGGAAAGGGTCAACGATTATCAGATACTTGAATGACACATATGATCCCGCCATTATGTATATAACAATGACAGCAGTTAAATATTTTTAAAACAATTTGACAGTAAGATTTTACTATCGTGGGAATCACCAGCTCCGAGTTAAGTAGGTATCACAATATTCATACATCATTTTTATATTTGCTTCTTCAAGCTCAAATGGTTTAACATTTAGCACTCAAGACAGCCAAAAACGGCATCTTCACAGTCCCAGAAAATCTCCATTTGCAGACCAAGAAAAGAATATTTTTTAAGTTTACCACTGAAATGAATGGCGTGATTATGGAGTCAGTCATTCGGGTGGTCAATTAAAAAAAATAGCCTTCTTTTGGTCTGCAATTGGACTTTTTCTATGAGAAAATTTTCTTGAACAAATTTGAGAGTTAACAGTTACTACCATATATGATACCTACCTGTAATAAGTCTTTAAATCCCAGCTTCGGGAGTTGTGCTTTCACAATGGCTTGTACAAAGTCGAGTAATGCGTTCAGAGCGCCGCCTTGCAGCAATGGTGAGCGAATCAGCAGCTGGACTTGCGGTAGTATAGACTGCTGTATATCGCACATTGATGATTTATGCAGGCGACATATAGACGTTAATAAATTAAGCGTCAGCTGGAACAGAGAAATTATAAACATATACACATGAGATGTTTAATGCTTATAATCCTTTAATACATAAGATTTTTCCCAAACATTTTAATTTTTCCTCAAAGAATGTTCATTTGCAGACCAAGTAAGACAATTTTTTTTAATTTACCATTGGAATGACTGGCTCGATTATCGAGCCAGTCATTCCAGTGGTAAAATTTCAAAAATCGTCCTATCTTTGCTATCTATTTTAATCCTTTAATGGTCAAGATCTTTCAAAATATTTTAATTTTTCCTCAAGGAATGTTCATTTGCAGGCCAAGAGAAGACAATTTTTGAAAATTTACCATTGGAATAACTGGCTCGATTATCGAGCCAGTCATTCCAGTGGTAAGATAGTCCTATCTTTGCTTGCAAATGGCAATTCCTCAAGACCACTGTAGAGGGCGGTTTTGGCAATCTTGGACATTAAAGAGTTAGTATCTTTAATTGTAAAGATCTAAAAAAGTGGTACCGGGTACAGTGACGATCAAAAAGAACCTGAGGGTGTTAAAGACTTGCGGATGACAGAAACAGTGACCAAAGAAGGATTGATCGCAGCTGCATGACGTTTTCAAACTACTGAAACTACAGAAAACAGGATATTATCATCATCATTGTCAAGATTGGTCAATAAAAATTTACTTAGTGAATGTCCATTAGCAGGCCAAGAGATATTTTCGAAAATGTACCACTGGAACGACTGGCTAGCAGGCATTCCAATGATACATTTTTAAGACATTGCCTTTTCTTGGCCGATTCTGGCTGACTTGACTATTAAACGCTTAATGGTTAAGCCCACCACTGTCAGCCTTTGTAGTGCTTTTCAGAAAGATTCATTCGTGGGCCAAGAGATAACTATTTATCAATAATTTTCAAAATTTCTTTTCTCTTGGTCCGCACACGGACATTTTAATTAGAAAATTGACATTTTATCGACCAATTTGACATATGAATTCATAACTATATGAATCATACAGAACAAGGCAAGCATCAAAGACAAGTCATAATGTAAGAAGAATGATAATCATGGATCACTGAAGGACAAATCAAACCACAGTAACATCTAAACAACGTAAATGTGTTTCTAATCACCATATAGAATCAAGGCATCTTATTCAAATCACATAAGCAATAGTTGACATAAAAGTATACTCAGCAACTAGAATGCGCTGTCAATTCATCAATTCATTTCCTCACGCAATCATATGGCATCATAATCAACTACATGACGTGTAGGCTGACGTCATAATGATGGCGTCATGACTCGATATAGTCTGTCCTTAACGTTTAATAGTCCGACACGTACAAATTGTATGTCTTTACCATTTAACAAACATTCTGTTGAATATTCTGAAACTAATTTGACTGGGCGCTGTTGCTGCCTTTAGTTTCAAAATATTCAACTAGTTTCCCTGTATAGTTTTCTGGAAATTGCTAGTCAAGAAAGAAGTTCAGAGATCGATTTATCCCAACATGAGTGAGGTGTGGGTGGAGCTTAGCTAGAGATGGGCGAGGCATAGCTACAACTACAAAGGTCCATTGCATGTCATCACAAATCCAATGCCATTGCCAACTATGATGTTCTGCACCACCACTGCCCATCCCCCCACCCTCCCCCAACCCTCCCCCAACCCACCCCAGGCCAGAGCCTAATGTAAGCATTGACTCACAATCTGCAATCATACGAGTAACTAACATACTAAATTTGGTTGAATTCCTCCAAGTTTGACTTTCTGCTCCCACCCTGTCCCCGTCCCCACCCTGTCCCCGTCCCCATCCTGGGAGACAAAGCCTAATGAAAATGTTGCAGCAATCATATGGGAACTCACATAGCAAATTTAATTGAATTCCACCATACTGTTTCGGATGAGATAGACAGAGAGACAGATGAATGGAGAGACAGATAGATAGCTGGCCAGATCAAAGGACAGACAAATGGCCAGATCAACGGACAGACAAATGGTGAGACGATTGCAATATCCCTGCCATTTTTTCAAAACGTGCCGAGATAAAAATAATTAAATTAATTCATCAAATTGAAGCAATAGATGGACAAAGCAAACACTCTATAAACCAATTTTTCAGTGTATTGTGGCGAGGTAGGGGTAGGCTTGTGCGATTATTGCGTTGACTGATCGCGATCGATTATTAAACAAGAGGCCCAAGGGGCCTGTGTGGCTCACCTGGAGCACCATCAATTTTTGTCAAAATTGTTGGTGGGTGGTTTAGCAGTCTTTTAAATGAGTTTGTGGACATTTTTGCAAGTGCAATATGGCCGCCAAACACACCACATTTTGATTGCACCACGGCGCCCATGTTTTTTTGATGGATCAATTTCCCTTGAACAAATTTTAATGGCCCAAATTTCGGCCTGATCCCTTCAGCGGTTCTGGAGGAGTCATTTTCATGAAAACCAGGTCATCCAATATGGTCGCCGAACCATTTGGTTAATCAAGTCCTCTTGAACAAACCTGGCTTACCTCTTGACCTAGATGAAGATTCCCCAAGTGGTTTTGGAGAAGATTTTTAAAAACATTTCCGGAAATTGCCCGAAATCCAAAATGTCCACAAACTTGGATCCATATGCCCTAAGGATGCTTCCTGCCAAATATAATTGAAATCGGCCTGGTAGTTCTTGAGAATACATTTTAAATTTCCCATTGCTTTAGCATGGGAGCATTTGACGAGAAAATTATCCAAGATGGCCGCCAAAGCGTTTATTCGACAGTTTCAAAAATTGCAAATTTGAGCTCAGAATACCCAAAACCTTATATAGAACCAATTTTGGCCTCAAAATCCATCAAATAAAAAAATCCAATATGTCCGCCAAACACGCTACATTTTGCTTGGCCCACGGCGGCCATGTTTTTGACAGAGCAACTTCCCTTGAACAAACTTTAATGACCCTTAGTCCCTAATCATATCTCCCAAATTTTGGCCTGATCCATTCAGCGGTTCTGGAGGTCGTTTTCGGGAAAACTAGGTCATCCAAGATGACTGCCGAACCATTCGGTCAATCAAGTCGTCTTCAACAAACTTGGCTTACCTCTTTGCCTAGATGAGGTTTCATAAGTTTTGAATCGATTCCCCAAGCCATCTTGGGGAACGAGATTTTTAGACACTTCTAAAAATCAGCCAAAATCCAAGATGGCCACCGCACAAATTGGCCGATCGGCTTCGTTTGAATAAAATGCAATCTCTATGCTATAAGGATGCTTCCTGCCAAATATAATTCAAATCGGCCCAGTAGTGCTCAAGAAGACGACAATTTAAATTTCCCATTGCTTTAGTATGGTAGCTTTCAGCGGGAAAATGATCCAAGATGGCTGCCAAACCGTTTATCCGACAGTTTCGAAAATTACAAATTTGAGATCAGAATACACAAAAACCTATATAAAACGAATTTCGGCCTCAAAATCCATCAAATAAAAAAATCCAATATGGCTGCCAAACACATTATATTTTGATTGGTCCACCGTGGCCATGTTTTTTTTAACGAATCAACTTCTCTTAAACAAACATTAATCGGCCTTAGTTGCTAATTATATATCACACATTTCGGCCTGATCGCTTCAGCGGTTCTGGGGAAGAAGTCATTTTTGTGAAAACTATGTCATCCAAGATGGCTGCTGAACCATTTGGTCAATCAAGTTCCCTTGAACAAACTTGATTCAGCGCTTACCCTAGATCATATTTCGTGAGTTTTGAATCAATCCCTCAAATGGTTTGGGAGGAGAAGATTTTCAAAGACATTTCTAAAAATCGGCCAAAATCCAAGATGGTCGCCGGCCAAATTGGCCAATCGGGTTCGTTTGAACAAAGTTGGATTCCTATGCCTTAAGGATGCTTCATGCCAAATATAATCGAAATCGGCCCAGTAGTTTTCGAGAAAAAAGATATTTTAAATTTCCCATTGCTTTAGTATGGGAGCTTTTGGCAGGAAAATGATCCAAGATGGCTGCCAAACCGTTTATCCGACAGTTTCGAAAATTGCAAATTTGAGATCAGAATACCCAAAATACTATATAACACCAATTTCGGCCTCAAAATCCATCAAATAAAAAAATCCAATATGGCCACCAAACATGCCATATTTTGATTGGCCCACGGCGGCCATGTTTTTTGACGGATCAACTTCTCTTGAACAAACTTTACTGGCCCTTAGTCCCTAATCATATCTGCCAAATTTCGGCCCGATCCCTTTAGAGTTTCTGGAGAAGAAGCTATTTTCACTAAAAGTAGGTCAACCAAGATGGCCACCAAACTATTTGACCAATTAAGTTCCCTTGAACAAATTTGGTTGAGCTCTTGCCCTAGATCATATTTCATAAGGTTTCCTTCAATCCCTTAAGCGGTTTCATAGAAGATTTTAAAGACGTTTCTAAAAATCGGCCAAAATCCAAGATGGCCGTCGGCCTAATTGGCCGATCGGCTTCCTTTGAACAAACTTGGATCCCTATGCCTTAAGGATGCTTCCTAACACATATAATTGAAATTGGCCCAGCGGTTCTTGAGAAGAAGTCGCTTAAAGGAAAAGTTGACGGACGGATAGACGGATGACGGACACACGACGGACGGTCGCCACGACATACGCTCACTTGGCCTTTCAGGCCAGGTGAGCTAAAAATAATTGTGATTACTCGATTAATCAGCTTGGATACAATTACCAAGACATAACAACAAAAGAATATCAAAGACAAAAATTGCAATGGTGTTTAGAAAAGTCTATTTGCATGGCAAGAGAAGACAATTTTTGAAAATGTATCACTGGAATGCCTGGCTCAATTATCGAGCCAGACATTCCAGTAACACATTTTCATAAAAATAGTCTTCTCTTGCCATGCAAATGGGCATACATTCACTAAGCAAAATGTCATTTTTCATGACCGATCGCTTTACAAAGTAATTGAAAGTTAGGTTTTGGAATATTTTATTCAATAGAAAGTATTCACGATTATTGGATTATTTAATTTTTAATCATATAAATTCACGATTTAAAACATAATCGCGATATTTGATTTAATCGCATAATCGTGCAAGCCTAGGTAGGGGGAACATAATAAGTTACATAAATATGCCGTCCATTTCCAGCCTACGAGTTTGACGTAATCATTAACCGTTTCACCGACAAATCCCTGAAAAATTATTTCTTTACAATATAAATCTTATTCTATTGAATATTTTGAAACTGGAAGCTGTCAAATTAATTTCAAAATATTTAACAGTTTTCCTGTATGGTTGCCTTGAAAATGAGATATGGGGAACTCATTGATAAAAGGGTTAGGTTTTCCGCTCACTTGTCACTCCTTCACTGTGAGTCATTCAATGACCTGTGGTGGTGTGATCATGAATTTTAAATCTCATCACAAGTGAGACACAAACATCTTACTTGTGAAACATGAAGATCATTCTCGCTGATCAGTGGAGGTGTCTCTTTAATTATGTCAAACACGAGAGTACCACTCAGAGCTACACCTGGTAATATCACAGATACAACAGTCTTATTTACAATGATCAAATACTAATACACATCACCCACATGCACGCACGCACGCACGCACGCATGTATACGCAGACACACGCATGCACATGCACGCATGCTCAAACGCACACACACACACACGCACAACATAAGCACACAGGCAAGCTTGCATGCACACACATAGATAATAATCTGCAAGGCACTGGTAGTTGCAATTTACTTAATTTTATCAAATGACCCCCACCTCTAGCACACTACAACATGTGTAATTCAAATTCAGTAGACAGAGTGCTTAGCTCACCATATGACTTGACCAGTATGTCCAAGCATGCCAGGGTTAACTCACCTAAGATTTGACCAGTACCTTCACACATGCCAGGCCTAACTCACCATAAGACTGGACCAGTATGTCAAGCCATTCCAAACTTAACTTATCATAACACTTGACCAGGACATCCAGACATGCCAGGGTTAACTCACCATGATTTGACCAGTACATTCAGACATTTCAGCATTAACTCAACATAAGCTTTGACCAGTACATTCAGACATGCCAGGGTTAACTCATTGTAAGATTTGACCAGTACATTCAGACATGCCAGGGTTAACTCACCATAAGACTTGACCAGTACATCCAGACATGCCAGGGTGCTCAGTTTTAATGCTCGGTGGTTCTTCCTTAGGAATGATGCCAGAATAGGAACTGCTTCTCCCTGAAACAAGAGGCTGAATGTTACAACTACTGACAGAAAAAACAATTTAAAAAAAGATTGCCACAGAAACAAGTGGCCCAAGGGGCCTGTATCACTCACCTGGACCATAGGCATTTCAACTAGAATGCTCTTTATCAACAAGATGGCCACCAAACCGTTTATCCGACAGTTTCGAAAATTGCAAATTTGACATCAGAATACCCAAAAACACGTATAAAACCCATTTCGGCCTCAAAATCCATCAAATAAAAAAAATCCAATATGGACACCAAACATGCTATAGTTTTATTGGCCCATGGTGTCCAGGTTTTTTGACGGATCAACTTCCCTTGAACAAACTTTAATGGCCATCAAGTGGTCCCTAATCATATCTGCCAAATTTTGGCCTGATCCCTTCAGCGGTTCTGGAGAAGAAGTCGTTTTCGCTACAACTAAGTCAACCAAGATGACTGCCAAACCATTTGACAAATCAAGTTCCCTTGAATAAACTTGGTTCAGCTCTTGCCCTAAATCATATTTCATCAGGTTTGCATCAATCCCATAAGCGGTTTTGGAGAAAATATTTAAAGACGTTTCTAAAAATCGGCCAAAACCCACGATGGCCACCGGGCCAATTGGACGTTCATCTTCATTTGAACAAACTTGAATCTCTACGCCCTAAGGATGCTTCCTGTCAAATATAATTGAAATCGGCCAGGTAGTTCTCGAGAAGACATTTTAAATTTCCCATTGCTTTAGTATGGGAGGTTTTGGAGGGGAAATAATCCAAGATGGCCACCAAACCGTTTATCCGACAGTTTCGAAAATTTCAAATCTGAGCTCAGAATACCCCAAAACATATACAAAACCAATTTCAGCCTCAAAATCCATCAAATAAAAAAATCCAATATGGCCGCCAAACATGCTATATTTTGATTGGCAGATCAACTTCTCTTAAACAAACTTTAATGGCCCTTAGGCACTAATCATATCTGCCAAATTTCGGCCCGATCCCTTCAGCGGTTCTGGAGAAGAAGTCATTTTCACTACAACTAGGTCAAGCAAGATGGCCGCCGAACCATTTGACCAATCAAGTTCCCTTGAACAATGTTGGTTCAGCTCCTGCCCTAGATCATATTTCATGAGATTTGCATCAATCCCCTAAGCGGTTTCGGAGAAGATTTTTAAAGACGTTTTCCTAAAATCTGCCTAAATCCAAGATGGCCGCTGGCCAAATTGGCCGATCGGGTTCATTTGAACAAACTTGAATCTCTATGCCCTAAGGATGCTTTCTACGAAATATAATTGAAATCGGCCCAGAAGTTCTCGAGAAGTCGTCGTTTAAAGGAAAAGTTGAGAGACGGATGGACGGACAGATGGAGGACTAGACACACGACGGACAGTCACCATGGCATAAGCTCACTTGCCTTTCAGGCCAGGTGAGCTAATAATGAAAAAAGATTTCTGACCAAAAGTTTGCTTATTGATCATGTATCCTTCCATAAATCCATACATGTAATCTTATCCAGAACTGGATCTCTATCGGGAGTCCACATTACTGGTCCAAAATGAGATGGGGGGGGGGGGGGGAGAGAAGGGGGTCATTCTGCAAGGCATGATTGTATTGGCAATTGGAATAGAAATGGTAGCTTCACATATTGGTTAGACAGCTAAATGGACCTTTCCAGTTTATCCATCAATCATCTGATGTCATAATCAACTACGTCACATGTAGCCTGATATCATAATCAATTATGTCATGAATGACGTAGTTAAGTTCATCACGAATGCTTAATTGATGATGGACTAAGCATTGTTGTACGAATTTTATATTTTTACTATTTAATAAATGTTCTGTTGAATACTTTGAAACTAATTTAACCGGGTGCTGTTGCTGCCCGCAACAGTACACAGTTAAATTAGTTTCGAAATATTCAGCAGCTTACCTGTATAGTTTTCTGGAAATTGATAGTCAGGGAGTTCATGGATCGATCGATCCCAACAGGGGAAGTGTGGGTGGAGCTTAGCTAGAGATGGGCGGGGCATAGCTAAAACTGCATTCCCCCATTTGTTGACATCGTACCACTTCCAAACAAGAATAAACCAATTACTTTTGATGTAAGCAATATTCTGACATATATTTTGAAACTAGTTTGACCAGGAGCTGTTGCTGCCGAGGACAGCAGCGGGTTCCAGTCAAATTAGTTTCAAAAAATTCAACAGCTTACATGTATATATAGCACAAGTCATGAAATTGAAACACTTAGTTTTCGGGAGTTTACATGTTAATATGGTCAGATCTGTCTTAGAACATTGCAATTGTTACTGAGTATATGTCAACTTGGAGGCCAAATGAAATCTATTTTTGAAAATTTCTAACTGGCCAGTCATTAAATTTGTTTATTTTAAAAAAAAGCAACTTTTTGGCCTGCAAATAGACATGTTAAAACATCAGTGCAGAGGTTGTTCTTGGTTGGCTGGATCATTAAAAGGCAAACCTACCACATATCACCATCACCTAGCCCATTGCTACCACATATCACCATCACCTAGCCCATTGCTACCACATATCACCATCACCTAGCCCATTGCTACCACATATTTGGTAATGGAGTTTTAACTATTCTTTCTATGTTCTCAAATTACCAACCTACCAGTATTTATTTAATAAGAGGAACTGACCAATTCTGCTGTTTTAGCAATAATAGTGGTTGAATGGTAACGTATGTGTGTTACATAACAACCAAAGATGCCCATTTATAAAAAGGTCATAAGTAATGTTAACACATATATAGTTACCATTTAACCACCATTTCGGCCACCCTTCATGGGTATAATCTGAGAACATGTTTGTCGGCGTAATTCTGAATGATTCAAAATTACACTCACAGCACTATATTAACTGGGGATATTTCCCAGCATGCATCTATGACTGTCATTTGCATGAGTTGAGCTATAGCTAAGGGACGCTATTCAGTCAAAGTGTAGTGCAGCTACTCCTGAATGGCTGAGTGAATGAATGCTTAAAAATCTTTCTGGAACTAAATGTGAGGTGGTCATTTAGTCACAATAGACAGATGGCTTCCTAACCCTTTCATCGACAAACCCCTGAAAAGGTAATCTATATTCTTTACCGGAGAAAACTTAATCTGTTAAATATTTTTGTAAGTAATCTGACTAGAAGTTGTTGCACAGGCAGCAATGGCTTCTAGTAAAATTAATTTCAAAATATTCAACTGTTTTCCTGTACGAGTGTTGAAAATGTGATATAGGGAATTCATTGGTGAAAGGGTTAATACAGGTGCTATGCAATAGTATATTCCTTTTGTAATCAAATGATGGCAGATCATCTGTACATGTGGTCCAGGTGACCACCTGTCTACCATGTTTTGGCAGGTGGTCTCTTGAACACGCATGAATATACAAAGAATGACAACAGCACTCACCAAAACAGGTGTCAGATCAATCTTTAAAATTGATCTGAAATTAATAAAATAAATTAAATCAATAAATGAGACGATTTTGATTAAATTTAAAACATAACACTTTAATCCCTTAAAATCTCAGACAACCATAAAAAATCTTCCAAATCTTAACGTAATTCGACTGGAGTGTGTTGCTGCCACAGGTAGCAACACCTTCCAATCGAAATATACTCAAAATCCTCAACCAAATTTTGTCATCATAAACGACTGGTTGTTTCTGGTCTGTGTATGTCAAACGCTTACGTTAATTCACCTTTCCAGAGTATCCACCCATCATATGACGTCATGATGAACTGCGTGATGTGTACAATGACATCATAATGAATGACGTCGATAAGTACTTCACGAACGCATATTTGAAGACGGTCTATGCGTTGTTGTACAAACTGTTTGCTTTTACTATCTAATAAATATTCTGTTGGATATTTTGAAACTAATTTGACTGGGCGCTGTTGCTGCCAGAGGCAGCAACAGCACCCAGTCAAATTAGTTACAAAATATTCAACAGCTTCCTTGTAGTTTTCAGGAAATTTGATAGCTAGTGCATTTGGGGATCGATCAATTCCAACACGGCGAGATGTGGGTGGAGCTTAGCTAGTGATGGGCGGGGCATAGTTAAAAATGGAAAGGTTAATTTTGTACTAATTATAAGGATTCAAAGGTACATGTAGGACGTTTTAAATCTATGTCGAAATTTGAAAAACTTTCACACATTTATTCTCCATCAAGTGAACATTTACGCACGAAAACTGTCAAAATTAATCTCGAGTTAGTTTTAAAACGTTCTAATTCTAAATGGTACACCAGTTAAATTGTTTTGGAAACACGCCGAGTTATTTCTGTGCTGTATGGTATGAGTAGTGAACCAGTAATAATGGATGGTGAGTGACCGGTGTATAAACTGTGATATGTCTGATAACGTAGAAATCATATCCCGCCTCTCCTGTCAATACACATCAAAGGTCAGTGACCTTGTGAACTCAATTTCACCATGCTGATTCCTAACACCAATATTCCAACAGGGTCAACCAACTCTGAAATATAAGCTACGGTTTGCTAAATGCAAATGTTGAAAGACAGATTTGTATCAACGTCACAATGTCCTGACCTTTGACCTCACTGTCATTACGGGGATTCCTAACAGCATAGCCGTTCAGGTATCTGGATTTAATTCTGAAAGGCTTAACAGACTGAAATATGGGCCAAAGCCCTCAGAAAAGTGATATATAATACTATCCTGGGTTGCGATTACCATACTCTCAACATGGTCTAATGGGCCTACATCACGATATAGCCAAACATATCATAGTCAGGGATGACAACAAATAACGAGTACAGTCAAAGTGTCTTCGATGAGGTCATTTCCCAGCCAATGTGGATGGAAGTAAATAAAAGAACAATCAAGCAATTCAGCGTTTTGTTAGTATGAATATGTTTGTGAACCCAGTCAGCCAGCCAGCCTGACAGATGACCGACTGACTGAACTACAGACAGAAAGACAGACAGACACACAGAACCCAGTCAGCCAGCCAGCCTGACAGATGACCGACTGACTGAACTACAGACAGAGAGACAGACAGACACACAGAACCCAGTCAGCCAGCCAGCCTGACAGATGACCGACCGACTGAACTACAGACAGACAGACAGACAGACAGACAGAACCCAGTCAGCCAGCCAGCCAGCCTGACAGATGACCGACCGACTGAACTACAGACAGAGACAGACAGACAGACAGACAGAACCCAGTCAGCCAGCCAGCCTGACAGATGACCGACCGACTGAACTACAGACAGAGAGACAGACAGACAGACAGAACCCAGTCAGCCAGCCAGCCTGACAGATGACCGACCGACTGAACTACAGACAGAGAGACAGACAGACACACAGAACCCAGCCAGCCTGACAGATGACCGACCGACTGAACTACAGACAGAGAGACAGACAGACACACAGAACCCAGTCAGCCAGCCAGCCTGACAGATGACCGACCGACTGAACTACAGACAGAGAGACAGACAGACACACAGAACCCAGTCAGCCAGCCAGCCTGACAGATGACCGACCGACTGAACTACAGACAGAGAGACAGACAGACACACAGAACCCAGTCAGCCTGACAGATGACCGACCGACTGAACTACAGACAGAGAGACAGACAGACACACAGAACCCAGTCAGCCAGCCAGCCTGACAGATGACCGACCGACTGAACTACAGACAGAGAGACAGACAGACACACAGAACCCAGTCAGCCTGACAGATGACCGACCGACTGAACTACAGACAGAGAGACAGACAGACAGACAGAACCCAGTCAACCAGCCAGCCTGACAGATGACCGACCGACTGAACTACAGACAGAGAGACAGACAGACAGACAGAACCCAGTCAGCCAGCCAGCCTGACAGATGACCGACCGACTGAACTACAGACAGAGAGACAGACAGACAGACAGAACCCAGTCAGCCAGCCAGCCTGACAGATGACCGACCGACTGAACTACAGACAGAGAGACAGACAGACAGACAGAACCCAGTCAACCAGCCAGCCTGACAGATGACCGACCGACTGAACTACAGACAGAGAGACAGACAGACAGAACCCAGTCAGCCAGCCAGCCTGACAGATGACCGACCGACTGAACTACAGACAGAGAGACAGACAGACAGACAGAACCCAGTCAGCCAGCCAGCCTGACAGATGACCGACCGACTGAACTACAGACAGAGAGACAGACAGACAGAACCCAGTCAGCCAGCCAGCCTGACAGATGACCGACCGACTGAACTACAGACAGAGAGACAGACAGACAGAACCCAGTCAGCCAGCCAGCCTGACAGATGACCGACCGACTGAACTACAGACAGAGAGACAGACAGACAGACAGAACCCAGTCAGCCAGCCAGCCTGACAGATGACCGACCGACTGAACTACAGACAGAGAGACAGACAGACAGACAGAACCCAGTCAGCCAGCCAGCCTGACAGATGACCGACCGACTGAACTACAGACAGAAAGACACACAGACAGACAGAACCCAGTCAGTCAGCCAGCCAGCCTGACAGATGACTGACCGACTGAACTACAGACAGAGCGGTTTTAGCTATTCCCCACCTCTCACTAGCTAAGCTCCACCCACACCTTGCTCGTGTTGGGATCGATCGATTTCTGAACTCCCTGACTATCAATTTCCAGAAAACTATACAGGTAAGCTGTTAAATATTTTGAAACTAATTTGACTAGGCGCTGTTGCTGCCTATGGCAGCAGCAGCAGCAGCAACAGCATCCAGTCAAATTAATTTCAAAATAATCAACATAATATTTACTAAATGGTAAAGACATTCAATTCGTACAATGTGTCAGAATATTAAGCGTTAAAGACGGACTATATTGAGTCATTCATGACATAATGATTATGACGTCATCTTACACGTCACGTACTTGGTTATGATAAACTTAGAAAGGTCCATTGTCAGTCGCAACTACAAAGCGGTCACAAAACACAGGTGGTCTGTCCCTACAACCCATTTACTATGTAAACAATGGCGTGTACATCTATCATAACTCGTGTTACCTGGCTATAAGGGTGAGAGATTTCACGGTTGTTAAGCGTGTAATCTCATTCTTTAAACGTTCCAGGAAAATGGGCAAACAGATGGCCATGTCTGACAGCAAACAGTCGCCAAGATTACAGATGATCTGTCCCCTGGTGAGAGAATAAATATAACAATGCACCATCCCGAGTCCCACGGAGAATACTTAACACTTTAATGGTCAAGCCGACCATAACCGGCCTCTGCACTGGGGAGTGTCTATTTGCACACCAAAATAAGACTTTTTTTTAAGATTTTCCACTTGAATGACTGGCTAGATTATTTCCAGTGGTAAAATTTAAAAACTAGTCTTATTTTGACCTGCAAATGGACATTCACTGAGCAAACATGCCAATTCTCTTGAAAGATATTGATCATTAACGGGTCAAAGGAGAACACATTCAGAGAATGACTAAATCATGACAAATGACGCTTTTCTATAATTGAATTAAAATAAAATATATTATTTGCATATTTTCGAATTCCTAAATAGTATATTTCGGAATGGTCAATTTTTATGAGAATCACGGAATGACATCATCTCGTGAATGGCTGTTGCGGCATGACATCATCGAGTGAATTACATTCTGTTGTTGATGATTGACAGCTCACAGCAGCTCATTCAGACAACACCATATTAATGATATGGACGAGACACACTAGTATCTATTAAAAGTGGATATTCATACCAGTGCTTGAAAATAAAGTTGTTGAAATTATATACTTTTTAGAGGCTTAAATGGTGTACTTCAATGTAACGAAACGAAACAAATCTTAACATATGATGATTTCATTCCATATAAATAAATTTCGTAGGTTTAGTTGTGAATTTGAATTAGGGACTCGTGCCTCTAATTCAATTTGATAACTTAAAAAATTATATTAATTTATATGCAATGATATCATCAGGTGCTAAGATTTATTTCGTTTCATTACATCTAGGCACACAATTTACGCCTCTAAGACTATAATTTTAACAATTTTATTTTGAACTATTCTGCTGTGAATATGCACCTTTAAGCTGGAACTCAGAACTGATGTCCTGCTTCCTAACTTTATTAGAAAAGCCAGTTTTTTCTAATCTGAAAACATGTCACGTAATCCGATTCACGTGATGACAGGCTGCAAATTTTATGAGATGTTAATATCAAAGATTTTAACCAAACCCTCAGTATTGATAGAGGTTTTAATGATTTGTCAAATTTTTATTGGCAACAGTGTCCAACGCGGTATTGTCATTGCTAAGTTATCTACATTACGCCATACATTACTTCGTGAACCTGGGCCAAGGTGAGTGATTAACTAGAATACGGTACTTATATAGCACACTTATCCCGCATAATTAACTATTTATCAATATATTTTAATTAAATTCTTTAGCCATTAAGACTTTAGTGTCTCAGTTTCAAGACAACAGGAAATGTATTCACAGGGATGTGCCCAGGATGGGCGGTGCCGGGCCACACGCCCACCACTCATCAGTGTCCGCCCGGCACTCTGGACAGATTCTCCTCTTTTAACTCCTCAAAATGCATGAAATGGCTTCTCAGAGTAGCTAGTTTTCAAACGGATGCCCCCCCCCCCAACCCCCACCCCCGCTAGGGACTGGGATCGCCAGCTATGCATTTTTTTCTGGGCACATCCCTGTGTTTCAATATCTCGAAATTAATTTGACTGGAACTTGTTGCTGCCATTCACAGCAAGAGCTGACAAACAAGATAAGTATATATTCCAGTGAGATTTGATGGAAATAACACCAGTACATAATGCAATCTGTTAATCAAGTTGTCTAAAATGTAACCAAGGTTACCTTATATACATTAATGGGTGACCATGGCCCTGCCCAGCATCCTGTACTTAACCCTATCAGCCAAAAGTGGCTTCGGCACCGATCTCGAGATATGTCAATTTGCAGACCAAAAGGACTATCTTTGAAAATTTACCGCTGGAATAACTGGCTCGATAACCGAGCCAGTCATTCCAGTGGTAAATTTTCAAAACTAGTCTTCTCTTGGTTTGCAAATTGACATTTTCTTTGATTTTCTTGAACAAATTTACGGCTTAAATGGTTAAATTGTAGTCTTGACCATTATCAGTGTCATGAAAACAGTACACAACCTTTATGCACTTGACCGTATATCCGTCACTATGACATATTTATTTCTAAAATATTCTATGTGCGTATTGCGGCTTGACTCACATGCAGGAGATGGCTCGCTCCTTCACCTCTTGATCAATATCAGCAGCTTTCAAGCGAGATAAACACGCAGTGTACAATTCTCGTACATAGGGCTTAAAGTCAAATGATACAGGGTTCGCTGAAAATGAAAAATGAAAATATTCATATTCAGACTTTTAGTCTCACACTGAAACCAAGCGTCAGGCTAAAACATAATACACTGGTTCTTAAAACTGACTACGTTGTTATTATCAGAAAATGAAAATATATTCACACCAATGATAATACTGTCACGTCGTTAGTGATGGATTTCCAAAACAAGAGCGCGAACGCGTGATATGTCTCGCCTCTGGATGGCTTTTAGTATTATTGATCCAGTTAATACTGGTACGTAAGTTCCTATTGACTAATAATTGAAAAAATATTAACTGATGACACTGCACAAAATCAACTTTTTAATGATAAATATTGCATCCCTACATGAGATAGAAACAGTTTAAACGAAATCACGGATTTCATTTTTCACGAGAGTTGATACTTACCTCCCTAATACTCTTTGATATGCTAAATATCGACTTTCACTCAATAAAACACTCAGATTAAAACAGTTAGGTGGCCCTACTGGGCAGGGAGTCAGATGACAGTCAGGTGGATGCCAGCCCCACCACCGCGCATGCGTCGACTAGTACTTCCTCTGACTAATTTAGAGGACACCTGAAGCACTAGTGATAAACTGCAAGACGGAATCACTGGGGGATTCCTTGGTCTTAGATTGCCCATGCCTTTGATTAAAGTATTTAATGTATTTACTTCATCACTTCCCCTATTAGCCAAGCAAGGGATAACTGTCATTAAAGCTGACTTATAGCCAGCAATAGAGTTAGGCGTGAGGCTATAGGCATCATACAGGTGACAGAGGAAATCGGCTACTACCTGAATAGATGAATCCATTGGATTAATACATCTTTTTGAGCACCATTCTGCAAATCTGTTGATTTTATAATTATATGCTCTGGAGGTTGACTTTTGACTTTCCTGGCTTTTGCCATGAACATGGCTGCTTGCTCAGAAAAGCCCTCCTTAATTCTAGATTCCTTGACAACATCCACGCAGTCAATTGGAACATTGACAGATTGTTGTGAAGGTTCTTGCCCTGGAAGATAATATTGTCCATCAGAGGCAGAGGAACCGGATTGCAGACCAGAAGGTCCAGCAGATCCGTATACCATGATCGGCTTGGCCAATTTGGGGCGATCAGAAGCACTTAGCACCCCTACTGTCTGATTTTCTGGAGAATTTTTGGAATCAGGATTGCTGGAGGGAATGCGTATGCAAACATTCCCACCCAGCTGATAGCTAACGCATCTGTTGCGAAAGCGCTTGGATCTGGAATCGGAGAGACGTATGTCGTCATCTTCGCATTCTTCTTCGTTGCGAATAAATCTATGTTGGGCTTCACCCAGTGGTCGAACAGACCATCCGCCACACATTGATTTAGTTGCCATTCCGTAGGTAAAACACTCATCCTTCGGCTCAATGAGTCTGCTAACAGATTTAACCTTCCCGGAATATGAACTGCCTTCAAGGTAATCCTGTGATCCAGGCACCAACAAAGCAGTTTCCAAGTCATCATACAGCGACTGGGCGACTTCGTTCCGCCATGGCGGTTTATGTAAGTCACTACTGTTGAGTTGTCTGATTGAATTAGAACACTCTTGCCATGAACTTTCTGTAAGAAATGTTCCAGGCCCAAGATTACTGCTCGTAATTCCAGTAGATTGATATGTTCCTTTGACTGTTCCAGATTCCAAAGCCCTGATATCATGGATTCTTCCAGGCAAGCTCCCCACCCCTCCATCGACGCATCTGTATACATGTTAACTGAGGGTGAGGAGGGGTTAACATTACCCCCGCCAGGAGATTCTCTGTCTTCAACCACCATTGAAGGTGATGAATTAGAGGCTCCAACACCGACACGCTTGAGTCCAGTGAACCTGTACTCTGGGTCCATTGTGTCATGATGAGAAATAACTGGATCGGCCGCCTGCGTAAGGCCGCCTGAGGAATGACTGGTTCCAGAGAAACCATCAATCCCAGCATTCTCAGATAAACCCGTGCCAGGACATGACGACTGTTGCACACTGACTGTATTACTGAGATGAGTATCTGTACCCTCTCCTGAGTAGGATAAACATATCCTATCTCCAGATCGAAGAACATTCCCAGGTAAACAAACTTCTTGGATGGAGTCAACTCTGATTTGTGAAAATTTATTATCCAGCCTAAATCTGTGAGAGTTTTCAAAACAATCTCCAGATTCGCTGATAAACTTTCCTGGTTGTGTGCTTTTAAGAGCCAGTCGTCTATGTATGTGTGGACTGCTATGCTTCTCCGGCGGAGGTATGCTGTTATCGCAAGAACCACCCTGGTGAAGACCCGAGGAGCCGTAGAAATTCCGAAGGGTAACACCCTGAATTCCCCGTCTGCCCTGGAATGCAAATCTCAGGAAGCGACGGAAACTCCTCACTATTGGAATGTGGAAATAAGCATCCTTCAAATCTATTGAAGCTGTCCACATTCCCCTCTCCAACCCTGCCAACACCGATCTCACAGTTTCCATCTTGAAACTGGGTGTTTCTATAAACTTGTACAATGGCTTGAGGTTGAGAATTGGTCTCCACCCTCCAGTGCTTTTCGTTACCAAGAACGCGGTTGAATAGAAGCCCGG
The DNA here is from genome assembly GCA_034401795.1 of Chaetoderma sp. LZ-2023a. NCBI lineage: Eukaryota > Metazoa > Mollusca > Caudofoveata > Chaetodermatida > Chaetodermatidae > Chaetoderma > Chaetoderma sp. LZ-2023a. Next base: position 84,593,483 of record CM067375.1, read on the forward strand.
GCAATTTTGTGCCGGTTGAATTGCTTCCTTGAGTATGAGGGAATTTATCTCCTCCTCTATACACAACCGCTGATCTGGATCTCTTGGAATTTGAGTCCAGACCGGCACCAGAGACAGTCGTGATGGTGGGCCTGTTATCCAGTCGGGATGATACCCGACTGAAAGCCATCGCAAGACTAAACAGTCCTGAGTCAACCATTCCCACTCTTGCATGTGGTTGGCCAATCGCCCTCCCACTGGTCCACCTAGGGAGAGAGGTGGACATAAGGAGCGCAAGAGTGGCACTGTCTCCTGGTGCAGATGCACTGGGGTAGCTCTTACTGTGGTAATCACCGTCAGGTACGATTACCACGACCAGATCCTCACGTACCACGGCCCGCACCGTGGTGCGCAGGTGGCTGCCTGGCTGGCTGCGCCGGAGGAGCCTGCGCCCCACCCCCCCTCTCGCTGCTGGCCGAAGCGCACGCGGCCATGGCCGACGCTGCGCTGGCCTCTGACCTGGCCACCGCCACCTCGAGCCTGCAGGGGATGATACGCAGGGGGAGCTGCGCGAACGCGCTCTCTACAGAGTACTTCAAATTGCTCACGTAATGCCCTCTGGTTATTGACCAGGGTAACCGTCTCCTGGAGATGCTTACATCCCTCACCTCCAGAGACCAGGACCTGTCATAGGCGTACGCAGCAGCCTATTATACAAATCCTGGGACGGGCACAAGTTATCAAGAGCAAACGTGCGCCTCGCCCGGACACTCCTGGTTACAGACCGGGTTAAACAGTCCAAAGCCAAGTTAATTCCATCTTGGATGGCTCTCTGGACAGTCACCGGACTAGGCTGACGTAATGCGGATGCCGTTACTACCCCTTGTAACAACTGTGAGACATGCGAAAGCGCTGCAATAGACGCCCTCAAACTCTCTTCCGCATCACGTAACGCTGTGTTAGCCGAACGCAAAACGTTCGAACACAGTGCTCCTGTGTCAGACCGGGAACCTGGCCGCGTATCTTCACCCAGCGCAGCACGGTCATCCGTGCTTGGCTTCGGTACTACACCGTATAGCTAAACGTCCATGTGCACTAATGGATGTCTCCGCCGCAGTGAACATATCAACAATATGATCAGCTAACGGCAAAGATGGCATAGCGGTAACAGTCGGTTTACCTGCCAGCCACGGGCGCTGGTCCCGTTGACTGGCCGACTGATCCACGGCAAGATCTGGTCTGACGTTGATTAGCCACTGACAAGCGTCAGACCAGTCTTCCTCCGTGGCCACCTGCGAATGGTCTACAAGACGAGGGCCTTCGTCATCCTCCTGAGCAATCACAGGTGTGTATGTGGCTGGAGGAACTGATACGCCTGGCAAGCCAGAGAAAGCATGCGGGCCTGAAAGAACAGGCATGCTAAACTGACTGGCTTGACCAGGAGCAGGCGTCGTGGTATTGCGTAGGGAAAATTTTGCCACACCACGGCCATGGCCAGCACCTGCTACATCATCGGAAAGCCGAGGTATGCGGTAAAACTGGCCATCAGATCCAGCCCGGGCTACCTTCTGCGCAATGAACGCTACTCCTGCGAGAGTAGTACCGTGGACAATGTCGCCCGTGTTCCCTGCGAGGGGTGCACGTACGTCAATGTCCATGGCCACGGCGCCAGAAGGAGAACCCAGCAGATAATCCTCTTCTTCCTGGCCAGAAAGATTAGACTCCAGGTTAGCAAAGAATGCTAACCCGGACTGGCCAGGAGAGGTACCATAGGAGGAACTGGTACCTGCAGGGTGCGGATAATCCTGGCCTGATAGGCAGGCAGGTTCCAGCGACACCTGACTACGAACAACCAGCGCGGCAAGCCTGCTGCCAGTGTTCTTACCGTGGATTTCACCCTCTATTAGGGCCACCTCTGAATCATGGTCGAAAACTGATAGGTCCCTAAATAGTACCGATTCAGAGGCGGGGATTATCTTCTCCGGAGCAGATGAAGAGGACAACGAAAGATTTGGACTAGGAAGCATGCCACGAAGCAACTCTGGGACCAAATCTTTAATTGTTCTCTTCATCTCTCCCATCATCTCAATACGGAAGGCCTCCATATCCATAGAGGACGAGGCCTTCCTCTTACCCTTCTTACCAGAAGCCTCTTTCTTAGTCTTCCTCTCCTCCTCTGGAGCCTTCTCCCTGGTCTGCAATGAGAGAAATTCAGACATTAGCTCCACCCCCCCCCCCCCCCACCCCCACACCTTTTACAGATCTCACATTCAAGCAATGGCCCACATGGGCTGCACTGGGAGCATAAATGGGGGAAGAACTTGTCAAGGATAAACCTTCCACATGAAGGACAACCAGGCCTCTGAAACACAGCAGAGGACGAAGACAATGAGTATTACAGATATTGAATTAGAACTCAACATGAAATAAACAAGGAGGAAGGGGCCATAAGACCCAAGCTAATAATGATAATAAATCAGCGTTGGACAAAACTTTTAACTGATAGTAAGGCGCAAGGCTGATTATGACGTCATAACTTCAAAAATAAGAAGTTAAATTGATCCGAAACAAAACCTCCAGGTGTAAAGACGAATTGTAATCATATCCGGAACATCCTAACTAGACAGGATAGTTTATACAGACTATACAAACATCAGATAAACAATGATAAATGGCAGTAAGATTTTATAAATATTGTCAAATATAATTGAAATGCCTCATATCATAACAGTACCTGAGTCTTTAGCATAGACAAACCATCTGATCTGATGAACCGGATGCTCCACTAACATTATGACCTCTTAACTCTCTCCACCTTAAGGGGAGGGAAGGGGACCAAGAGGGCAAAGTGAGAAGACCTTCATCCGAGGCCTCCAACTCACTGGGAAAAGATTTTTGGTTAGATAACCTAACAATGTTAGTAGGAAATGGAACCTTGGTGGAGAGAAAAACAAACTCTCTGAAGATGTGATGTCCTAAACATTCCTAGGTAGATACCTGTGGACATAAACACAGAGAGATTAGTATTTCATAGCACCATTTTGAAATAAACTAGTTATTTTAGGCGCTTATCATGATAAACGCGAGTCCCGGAAACACATTACAACGGGATAAACTCGCTAAAATATATTAGAAGTCACCTGATGGCTAGGTCCTGGGCCCCTCCTCCGGCGAATATAGACGATCTGCCATCTCACACAGGATATATAACACTTCTAGAGGATGAATTTAAGTCTTAAACAGCTAAGAAAAGCTTAAAGCAACAAAGCATGTGTAGACCCTCTGCCAATAAATTAGCAAAGAGGAAGTACTAGTAGGCGCATGCACGGTGGTGGGGCTGGCATCCGCCTGACTGTCATCTGACTCCCTGCCCAGTAGGGGCACCTAACTGTTTTAATCTGAGTGTTTTATTGAGTGAAAGCCGATATTTAGCAATATCAAAGAGTATTAGGGAGGTAAGTATACTCTTGAAGTGAAAAGTAATCTTTCAAAATCCGAAGAGCTATTGTTAACTAATACAGTGATTATGTGATATATCTCATCCCAGTATTTTCTTTCATGTTATAACCATCACCATTGACGTACCGATGGTACCGCATATATCAATGCATCCAATTCCACTTTTTACTGCCAGTGAAACCATCTAAATGGAATACTAACCTTCTTCAGGATATAAAAATAATTTTAAAATGTAAATGTGCCTTGGAAAAATATTGTGATAGGAAAAATAGGATAATAAAAACAGGATATTCGCCTTAATTTTCATTGCCGTGCTTTCCAACTCCTTTCGCGTTTCCTCAGTACAAGTGTTTCTAATCTTATACAAGGTTCCTAATATCCCACATTCTGTAGCCTTAATCTCAGAAATGTTCTTTCATATCTGCTCACACAGTTTAATATTGTCTGACATTGTTGACTCTATCTGGAAAAGTAAAAGGGACTTTCATGATTATATTTTAGGCCTGCAGAAATTGCGCAACCCATTTTTTAAATTCGCGCAAAGGTTATGCAAATATTTTTAGCGGAACACTTTTGCTAGAATACATAAAGATTAGAGCAATGGAAAATCGATGGATGTGCACCATAGCATAATCTCAGATTGAGAAATGACGGATGTGCACCATAGCATAATCTCAGATTGAGAAATGACGGATGTGCACCATAGCATAATCTCAGATGGAGAAATGACGGATGTGCACCATAGCATAAGCTCAGATTGAGAAATGACGGATGTGCACCATAGCATAAGCTCAGATGGAGAAATGACGGATGTGCACCAAAGCATAATCTCAGATGGAGAAATGACGGATGTGCACCATAGCATAAGCTCAGATTGAGAAATGACGGATGTGCACCATAGCATAAGCTAAGATTGAGAAATGACGGATGTGCACCATAGCATAAGCTAAGATTGAGAAATGACGGATGTGCACCATAGCATAAGCTTAGATTGAGAAATGATGGATGTCCACCATAGCATAAGCTAAGATTGAGAAATGGCGGATGTGCACCATAGCATAAGCTCAGATTGAGAAATGACGGATGTGCACCATATCATAAGCTCAGATTGAGAAATGACAGATGTGCACCATAGCATAATCTCAAGTGGATAAATGACGGATGTGCACCATAGTATAAGCTCAGATTGAGAAATGACAGATGTGCACCATATCATAAGCCCAGATTGAGAAATGACGGATGTGCACCAAAGCATAATCTCAGGTGGAGAAATGACAGATGTGCACCATAGTATAAGCTCAGATTGAGAAATGACGGATGCGCACCATAGCATAAGCTCAGATTGAGAAATGACGGATGTGCGCCAAAGCATAAGCTCAGATTGAGAAATGACAGATGTGCGCCAAAGCATAATCTCAGATTGAGAAATGACGGATGTGCACCATAGCATAAGCTCAGATTGAGAAATGACAGATGTGCACAATAGCATAAGCTCAGATGGAGAAATGAAAAACACGTGAAATTTCCTTAGCGATGATGAGCAATTGCATCTCTACCTTGAATAGATTAAGTCTGTGAAGTTTAATTGAAATCTGATGACCCATTTTTTAATAATAAGGCTACGGAAAAACTTTAACACAAATGACAAGCCACTGCGGATGATGACGCCAGAGGTAACCCCATTGTCTTGCTTTCCCTACGGGACGGGACTAAAACTTTAAAATTTACCTGATTTTTGTTGGAAAATAAACCAAGTTCAAATATGGAAAAAATTTGAAAATCATTTTGCTGATGTGGGAGACCAGATGCCATGATGGTATAGATCATATCTGTAAAGTTTCATCAAGATCGGATAAGTATTTGATGAATTATATGTTGATTGAAAAACTTTAAGGTATGCCTGATTTTTGTTGGAAAACAGGCTAAGTTCAAACGCCGAAAATTTTTTGGAAAAATTTGAAAATCATTTTGATGATGATGGAGACTAGATGCCATGATGGTATAGATCATATCTGCACAGTTTCATCAAGATCGGATAAGCATTTGATGAATTATATGTTGATTGAAAAACTTTAAGGTATGCCTGATTTTTGTTGGAAAATAGGCTAAGTTCAAACGCCGAGAAAATCATTTTGCTGATGATGGAGACTAGATGCCATGATAGTATAGATTATGTGTGTAAAGTTTTATCAAGATCAGATAAGTCTTTGATGAATTATATGTTGATTGAAAAACTTTAATATTTACCTGATTTTGTTGGAAAATAGGCTACGTTCAAACCCCGAAAAATTTTGGAAAAATTTGGAAAATCATGTTGCTGATGATGGAGACTAGATGCCATGATGGTATAGATCATATCTGTATAATTTCGTCACGATCGGATAAGTCTTTGATGAATTAAATGCACATTCAAAATCTTTAACACAAATGACACACCGCCGCGGACGACGACGATGATGCGGAAGACGCCACCTAAGGTAACCCCGTTGTCAAGACAATTGGGACTTTTGCTTAGAGAATGTCCATTTGCTTGCCAAGAAGACTATGGGGCGAGACAAAAATGGTTTCAAGAAAAACAAATTATTACCCCTGCTAAATATTTTGAAAATATTTTGTATCGTTTGAAAGTTAGCTAATTAACTTTGATCTAAGTATTGCAGGACGTGATTGAAAATAAAAGTATATATTTGGATGTCTAATGACAATTGAGGGATCTGATCCATCACTCATCTAGCTTTATCACGAAAAATCCAAAATTTTGTCAAGAGTGTTACTGAGTGTATGAATTTTATGTATTTGCAATTTAAAATTATAAAGATTCTATTTAATATTTCGGAGATAATTTGAGTGTGAGCCGTTACCGCATAGTTGCTTCCTATAGTAGCACCAGTCCCCCCCACCCCCCAATCAGATTAGTTTCAAAATATTCAACAGCTTACCTATATAACTGAAATTGGGATTCCGGTTCAAAGTATATACATTGATTCAGACATACATAAAAGTGGGTGGAGCTTGGCTAGAAATGGGCGGGGCATAGCTAGAAATGTATCCCTCTATCTAGGATTTCTTTTTTCACGAGAGAGTTGATACTTACCTCCATAATACTTTTGATATTGCTAAATATTGGCGTTCACTCAATAAAACACTCAGATTAAAAACAGTTAGGTGCCCCTACTGGGCAGGTAGACAGAGGTAGTCCGGCGGATGCCGGCCCCACCACCGCGCATGCGCCGACTACTACTTCCTCTGACTAATTTATTGGCTGACACACATGCAACTACTAAGAGCCTGAAGACCGAGCCTCTGTGGGGTGGAGAGGCCGGGACCGTATCTATGGAGGTAAGTATCAACTCTCTCGTGAAAAAAGAAATCCTAGATTTCGTTTATTTCACATCAAGAGTATACTTACCTCCCTAATACTATTGATATTGCCAGAATTCGAAAGTGAATCTGGCGGGAGGGAGGCGAGGTCAAAAGACCAGCTCTTCCCTATACGCTTTCACGCGTTTACGGCACTTAAAAACGTCTGAAACTGTGTGAGAACACAGTCAGGATTTGACAAACCATCGGATAACACAACCGATGCATGAGAGATGACCGAATGTCATATGCGCTCACCCCACCCCCTCCTGGGAGGAAGACTAGATGACCTCAATGTCCTATACGCTCTCTACGTACTAGTGCCACGTACTACAGGACAGAGGCGAAAGTACTCCATTTTCATATACTCTCTATGAACCACAACCCACACAAACCATCACCATATTAATAATAACGGGTAACGTGACAATACATTTAATAATGAACAACACATAAACAAGACTGACCTTGTTGAACTTGGAAGCTGTCATCACGTTCCCAGTAGAGAAGCCTGATGCAGTCCCGACAAGTGGTTGTTACCATTACTTAAATGTGATGTATATAAGCAACGAGGAAACTCTCCTCATAAAACATACAGGCGATTATTGTTTCAAAATCGACAAGGCGAGAGGATTTGAGGTGTCACGGAGGTAATGGTCTGTAAAACTTGACTCACAGTGCCACTGAGCCACGGACATAATGTCATCCACAGGGACCCCACTAAATAGGGCAGTGGATGCCACGACACCGCGGACACTGTGAGCCTTGGCCACATCAACCTGTCTCCTGGTGGCGGATTTGTGACAAAACTGAATACATTCTACGATCCACCTGGAAATGGTGTCCTTAGACGCCCTGCCATGGGGTTCAATATATGACAACCATAACGCTGACTGGTCGGTACGCCACTCCGAAGTACGCTGTTTGTACCGGAGCAGCGCCCGTACGGGGCACCATACTTTAGAATTAGGATCATATCTAGCTAAAGATGGCAAAAAAATAGGTTGACCTGGATATTTCAAAGACTGATTCTTAGCCAAGAAATTAATCCTAGGTAGAAGCTTAAGGCCTTCCCCTGTAACCACAAAACGGTCATCCTCGGCTGATAAGGCGTGAATCTCACTCCTACGCCTTGCCGAGGCCGCAGCAATTAAAAACACAGTTTTAAGAGTCAACAATTTCATAGAAATGGAACTAAGTGGTTCAAAAGGCTTATCTCCTAGTACCTGAAGCACCAGAGATAAACTCCAGACTGGAATCAGTGGTGGATTCCTTGGTCTTAGATTGCCCATGCCTTTAATTAATACATTTAATGTACTTACTTCATCACTTCCCCTCTTAGCCAAGCAAGGAATAACAGTCATTAAAGCTGATTTATAACCAGCAATAGAGTTAGGCTTGAGGCTATAGGCATCATACAGGTGACAGAGGAAATCAGCTACTACCTGAATAGATGAATCCATTGGATCAATACATCTTTTTGAGCACCACTCTGCAAATCTGTTGATTTTATAATTATATGCTCTGGAGGTTGACCCCCTCCTGGCTTTGGCCATAAACATGGCCGCTTGCTCAGAAAAGCCCTCCTTAATTCTAGATTCCTTGACAACATCCACGCAGTCAATCGGAACATTGACGGATTGTCGTGAAGGACCTTGCCCTGGAAGATAAGGTCGTCCATCAGAGGCAGAGGAACCGGACTGCAGACCAGAAGGTCCAGCAGATCCGTATACCACGATCGGCTTGGCCAATCTGGGGCGATCAGAAGCACTTGGCACTCCTGCTGCCTGATTTTCTGAAGCACCCTTGGAATCAGGATTGCTGGAGGGAATGCGTATGCATACATTCCCGCCCAGCTGATAGCTAACGCATCTGTTGCGAAAGCGCTTGGGTCTGGAATCGGAGAGACGTACGTCGTCATCTTCGCATTCTTCTTTGTTGTGAACAAATCGATGTTGGGCTTCCCCCAATGGTCGAACAGACGATCCGCCACACATTGATTTAGTTGCCATTCCGTGGGTAAAATACTCATCCTTCGGCTCAATGAGTCTGCTAGCAGATTTAGCCTTCCCGGAATATGAACTGCTCTCAAGGTAATTCTGTGATCCAGGCACCAACAAAGCAGTTTCCAAGTCATCATACAGAGACTGGGCGACTTCGTTCCGCCCTGGCGGTTTATGTAAGTCACTACTGTTGAGTTGTCTGAACGAATAAGAACAATCTTGCCCTGAACTTTCTGTAAGAAATGTTCCAGGCCCAGGACTACTGCTCTTAGCTCCAGTAGATTGATATGTTCCTTTGACTGATCCAGATCCCAAAGCCCTGATATTGTGGACTCTTCCAGACAAGCTCCCCACCCCTCCATCGATGCATCTGTATACACAGTCACCTGAGGGTGGGGAGGGGTTAGCAAAACCCCCAACAAGAGATTCTCTATATTCAACCACCATTGCAGGTGGTGAATTAGAGGCGCCAACACTGACACGTTCGAGTCCAGCGAACCTGAACTCTGGGTCCACTGTGTCATGAGAAATAACTGGATCGGGCGCCTGCGTAAGGCCGCCTGCAGAATGACTGGTTCCAATGAAACCATCAAACCCAGCATTCTCAAGTAAACCCGTGCCAGGACATGACGACTGTCGCACACCGACTGTATTAAGGAGATGAGTCTCTGAACCCTCTCCTGAGTAGGATAAACATATCCCGTCTCCAGATCGAAGAACATGCCCAGGTAAACAAACTTCTGGGATGGAGTCACCTCTGATTTTTGAAAATTGATTATCCAGCCCAAGTCCGTGAGAGTTTTCAAAACAATCTCCAGATTGGCCGATAACGTTTCCTGGGTGTGTGCTTTTAACAGCCAGTCGTCTATGTACGTGTGGACTGCTATGCTTCTCCTGCGGAGGTATGCCGTGATCGCGAGAACCACACGGGTGAAGACCCGAGGAGCCGTGGAAATTCCAAAGGGTAATACCCTGAATTCCCACTGTCTGCCCTGGAATGCAAATCTCAGGAAGCGACGGAAACTCCTCTCTATGGGAATGTGGAAATAAGCATCCTTCAAATCTATTGAAGCTGTCCACATTCCCTGCTCTAACCCCGCCAACACCGAGCGCACAGTCTCCATCTTGAAACTGGGCGTCTCTATGAACTTGTTCAATGGCTTGAGGTTGAGAATCGGCCTCCACCCTCCGGTGTTTTTTGTTACTAAGAACACGGTTGAATAGAAGCCCGGGCACCTCTGCGCCGGCTGAATAGCTCCTTTTTGTATGAGGGAATTTATCTCCTCCTCGATACGCAACCTTTGATCTGGATCTCTCGGAATCGGAGTCCAGATCGGCACGAGAGACAGTCGCGATGGCGGGCCTGTCATCCAATCGGGATGATACCCGACAGAAAGCCATCGCAAGACTAAACGGTCCTGAGTCAACCGCTTCCACTCTGGCAAGCGGTCGGCCAATCGGCCGCCCACCGGTCCACCTAGGGAGAGAGGTGGACATAAGGAGTGCGAGAGTGGCACTGTCTTCTCGGCCAGAAATACCGGAGTGGTTCCCACCGTGGTAACCGGCCCATCAGGCCCGATTACCGCGACCAGATCCCCGCGCGCCACGCTGTCTGACTGGCTGCGCCTGGGGAGCCTGCGGCCCCCTCGCTGCAGGCCGAATCGCACGCGGCCTAGGCCGTCGCTGCGATGGTGGCTGGCCTCTGATCTGGCCACCTCCACCTTGAGCCTGCAGAGGACGATACGCAGGGGGTGCTGCGCGAACGCTCGCACGACGGAGCACTTCAAATTGCTCGCGCAGCGCCCTCTGGTTGTTGACCAGTCACCGTCTCCTGGAGGTGCTTGCATCCCTCACCTCCAAAGAGACCAGGACCTGTCATAGGCGTACGCAGTAGCCTATTGTACAGGTCCTGGGACGGGCACAGATTGTCCAAAGCAAACGTGCGCCTCGCCCGGACACTCCTGGTCACCGCCCACGTCAAGCAGTCCAGAGCCAGGTTGATACCATCCTGGATGGCTCGCTGGACTGTGACCGGGCTTGGTTGGCGCGATGCGGATGCCGTCACCACCCCCTGTAACAGCTGGGAGACGTGGGACAGAGCAGCAATCGACGCTCTCTCACTCTCCTCCGCATCACGCAGCGCGGCATTTGCAGAACGCAACGCGTTCGAGCACAGGACACCCGTGTCAGAACGGGAGCCTGGCCGCGCATCTTCGCCCAAAGCCGCGCGGTCATCGACGCTTGGCTTGGGCACCACACCGTACCGCTGGTAGTCCAGGGGCACGATGCGGCAATGCCTGGCCACCTCGCGAGGGGCCTTCGTGAGACGCCCATTCGCCTTAATGGACGTCTCCGCCGCCTCGAACATGTCCACGACATGCTCAGCCAGCGGCAGAGATGGCATAGCATTTGCAGTCGGCTTACCCGCTAACCACGGCCTGTGATCTCGCTGGCTAGCCGACTGCTCCACGGGCAGGTCTGGCCGAACACTCACCAGCCACTGGCAAGCGTCCCACCAATCCTCCTCCGTGGCTAGCTGCGAGCGCGCTCTACAAGACGGGGGCCTTCGTCTTCCTCCTGAGCGCACGCAGCAGAGCTTGACGGCGGGTATGCTGATACCGCTGGCAAGCCAGGGAAAACATGCGGCCCCGAAAGACCAGGCATGCTAAGCTCACTGGCTTGACCAAGAGCAGGCGCCGTGGTAGAGCACGGGGCAGACACCGCCCCACCACGGCCCAGACCAGCACCAGCGACACTCTCGGCAAGCCGAGGTATGCGGTAACGCTGGCCTTCAGCACCGCCCAGGGTCACCTTCTGGACCGTGAATTCTACTCCTGCGTGAGTAGAACCATGGACCACGTCGCCTGCATTCCCCGCGAGGGGTGCACAGACGTCGTAGTCCATGGTCACGTCCCCAGACGGCGACCCTAGCAGGAAATCCTCTTCCTCCTGGCCAGAAAGGTTAGACTCCGGGTCAGCAAAGAGAGCTAACCCGGACTGGCCAGGGAAGGTGCCATATGAGGCATTGGCACCCGCGGCGTGCGGATACCCAGGGTCTGATGAGCAGACCGCGGGTCCCTGCAACGACCGATGTCCACGGCCCCTCGACGCGGCACCAAGCCTGCTGCCAGGGTCGTGGAACGCCCCCATCAACGGGGCCACCTCTAAATCGTTCTCAAACAACGGAATCGACCTACAGAAATCAGATTCAGAGGCGGGGATAACCTGCTCTGAAGCAGATGCTGAGGACAACAAAGGAGCTGGCCCAGGAAGCATGCTGCGAAGCAACTCTGGGACCAAATCCTTTATTGTCCTCTGCATCTCTCCCAACATTTCGGACCGGAAGGCCTCCATGTCCACCGCGGACGAGGCCTTCCTCTTACCCTTCTTCGAAACACTCTCTCTCTTCGCCTTCCTCTCCTCCTCCACGCCCTTCTCCTTTGCCTGCAATGACAAAAAGTCAGATATCAGTTCGCCCCCCCCCCCCCCATTGCTTACATACGTCGCACTTAAGCAGCGGTCCACAGGGACTGCAGCTGAAGCACAAATGGGGAACAAACCAATCCTTCAGAAACCGGCCACAGGACGGACAACCAGGTCTCTGAAACAGGACAAAGGACGAGGACAATGAGTAAGTTTGTTAAGGTTAGAAACTCAAAACCAAACTAAAAGAGAGGGACAAGATCATAAAGATCAGTAATCAAGAAAAAACCAGCGTTGGACAAAACTTTAGATGTTAACAAAGAGCAAGGCTGATTATGACGTCATCAATCCCTTGACAGAAATTAAACCGGTCCGCAACAAGCATCCAAGTGCAAGGACGAATTGTATTCGCAACTAGAACAACCTCACATGGATATTCAGACTACACACCATCAGATACCCAATGATAACAATGGTATAAAACAGTCATTATTTTTTCAAATAATTCATATCACCTCATATCATTAATCAGATACCTGACACCTGGTATAGACAAACCATCCAACGTGATGCACTGGAGCACTCCACCAAGACTACGCCTCTTAACTCTCTCCACCTAAGGGGAAGGAATTGGATCAAGAGGGCAAAGTGAGAAGACCTTTATATCAAGCCTCCAACTCACTGAGCATAGATTTTTTGGTTAGATAACCTAACAGTATTAGTAGGAAATGGAACCGTTGTGGAGAGAAACAAACCCTCCTGTGCTGAGATGTCCACTAATAATGCAAATCCATACCTGTGGACATAAACACAAAGAGAGATTAGACTTATATAGCACCGAGTTGAAAAAACCAACTCAAACCGGCGCTCATCACGGTAAACACGAGTCCCGGAAACACATTACACCGGGGAAAAAACTCGCTAGAATATAGTTGAAATCACCTGATAAAGAGATCCAGCTCCCTCCTCCGGAGAAGTCGCCCTCTCTGACATCTTTCTCTTTCTTTCCAGGTATATTCAGACTATTTTACACAGGTAAACGAGTGAAAACTTATTAACAAGCACAAATGCATGTGAACTCTCTGCCAATAAATTAGCAAAGAGGTAGTAGTAGTCGGCGCATGCGCGGTGGTGGGGCCGGCATCCGCCGGACTACCTCTGTCTACCTGCCCAGTAGGGGTACCTAACTGTTTTTAATCTGCGTGTTTTATTGAGTGAACGCCAATATTTAGCAATATCAAAAGTATTAGGGAGGTAAGTATACTCTTGATGTGAAATGTTAGATTTCCAGATTCAGTTCCCTTCAGCATAGCTGCCTTCTAGTCACCATGGACACAATGTTGTAAGTAAGAGTTTGCCGTCTATCATCGCAGCACACTAAGCTCGACGAAAATTTACTACCTGGGTAGTCCAGTATATAAGAAGAATTTTGATGTCACAACTTGGTAAAGGATTGCAGAGTGACTATTAGCAATATAAATCTCTGAGATTTTTCTTACCCTAATTTGGCGGTCTTAGCGACGTAAGATAGCTTTTAAGCAAAATGAGTAACTCACGCAACGGGCGGATAATTTTCACAAGGTCCTGAGTGACGAGCAGAGCTTCTGAGGTGATTTTATAAAAGGGATCACCGACTGCATTGACAATAGCCTGTAAGGAAGGCAGAAAATAAGAACTTTATAACCGGCTTGACCATTAAAAGTTTAACTTAATGGAGGAATCAAGTTTTAGCCATTCCCCGCCCATCTCTAGCTAAGTTCCACCGATACTTTGCCCATGCGATATCGATTGATCCATGAACTCACTGACTATTAGTTTCCAGAAAACTATACAGGTAAGCTGTTGAATATTTTGAAACTAATTGGACTGGGTGCTGTTGTTGCCTATGGCAGCAACAGCATCCAGTCAAATTAGTTTCAAAATAATCAACAGCGTGTTTATTAAATAGTAGACATACAATGTGCACAACAACTCTTAGTCTGTCATCAATTAAAAGCGTTGGTGACTAACTTAGATACGTCATTCATGACATAAAGGATTAACACATCAACCTACACATCACATAATCCATTATTACGGCATATAATTGACTGAAAACTGGAATCCTCCATTATACATGCAAACAATAGTTAAGGTTATCCTGAAGCATTAGAATTAAAAAGTATTTAGAAAGATTCTGAGCCGCCATTTTACTTTGATACTTGCGGGGGCCATTACTTGGGATACTATTGTTCTCGCTTCTACCCAATGCCCGTAACGCTAATGCTAGTCATCATACTGTTGGCCTCCAAGGTGAGTGGATTTACCCGTGTAGTATGTAGTAAGCGTATATTAGTTCAATTCACATTGTGTATTTCCTATGTTAGATGTGAAATGTCCTAGGCTAGGTATTTTTTATAACAATTTGACTGATAACTGTTGCTGGCAATAGCAGCAACAACTTTTCTTCAGATTATAAATTGCAAAATGATCAGCAGAAAATGCAAGTGCTACAATCTAATGTTTTGAAAACGATTTGACTGAAAATCTTTGCTGCAACAACTTTCAACCAAATTGTTCTCAAAATATACAGCATCACTTCAGCAGTAGGATTTTCTGAAGATATTTCATGCAATTCGATTGGCAGTCATTGCTGACTAAGGCAACAACAACTTTATTAAATTCTTCTCAGAATAATCAGTACCGAGCTGTCAATATCATTAGCTAATACAAGTATCAACAAGTATGTAGGCCTGTGTCATAAACGAGATCCGATGAAGTGGAATATATTTGCATAGATGAGTAGGTCAACAAAGCACATGCTTGAGCTTACATGCAGTGACATGCTTACTTACTGAGTGAGCAGTTTTGAACATCTGATCTTACTAACGCATATGACACAGGCTTACCTAATTGTAGGTACAGATGTTAGCTATCATATTGAAAACCTGGCAAACATGATTCTTATGGAGCTAAGTGTAGGCCCATTTAGTAAGGTTATCCTACAGACATACAAGTCTCTTAACCATAGTCCTTAACCTATAGACCGCTTATCCCCCATATCTTCACTATGGTATGAGTTGTCCCAACCGCCGGTGCCGTGGGTTTAGAAATACGAAGGTGCGCATGACCAGAAATTTTCAGGTTTTGATGTATCTAAGCAACCTGGCCGTAAATGCTTTTCAGCGGGTGTCTTGATTTCATCTCTGCAATTTGCCAAAATCTACAGTGTATCAGCTAATTGTGAAGTTTCTCAGTAATTTTCTCATTAAACTGGCTAGTGCTTGGTCCAAAGGGCACATTCTATAAGACACTGTGCCAGTGTACATAATGCTGGGACTCTAATTATTTCCATACACGAGGGACCGAACAGACACTTATAAAACAAATTTATATATTTTTATCATAAATAAGATTTGGTTGGCTATACTAATCTGACATTTTATTTGACTAGATAGTGGAATTCGCAAAAAAAAAATTGGATTTTGGTAGCAATATTACATAAATGAGATCAGGGGAGAAAATATAGAACTTAAGATTTATGGTCTTAACACTTTAAAAGTCCAGATCAGTCCAGAAATATGCTTAGTGCTTAGTGAATGTCTAATTGCAGGCCAAGAGAAAATTATTTTTTTTAATTTACCATTGGACTGACTGGCTCGGTTATCGTTCCAGCCATAAAATTTCTAAAATAGTCATTCCTCAGGAGGGCTGCAGAGGCCGGTTTTGGCAGATTTGCCCATTAATCCTTTCACCGACAAATCCCAGAAAAAGTAAATTCTTTACGATATAAAAACTTACTCTGTTGAATATTTTGAAATTAATTTGAGTGGAAGCAGCAATGGTTTTGCAGTCAAATTAGTTTTAAAATATTCAATAGTTTTTCTGTATGGTTGCCTTGAAAATGAGATATGGGGAATAAATCAGTGACAGGGTTAAGTGGTTGAAGAACTGCCATCTGTTGGTTCTGAAAGACAGGCGTGCACACTATAGACAGGTGGAATACTCACCGGCACGAGGATGCTGACATGCGGATGAAAGACGGTGGGAGGATGATGAGAGAAGATACAGTGTAGAAATGACAATGTGTCTATCTTCATGTTTGAACTGCTGTACTTATCCCTGCAATAATACAAAGAGGAATACGACATTATAAATAGGTGTGTGTGTGCGTGCGTGCGTGTGCGTGCCTGCTTACCATAATGAATATAGAATACCCAGTAACAATGAAGTTATATAGAGGATCGGGAACAAGGTCACATTTCATATTATAATTATCAAATGAGTCAAAGATTATCACATTGCGTGAGTTTTAGCGTAATTTTCGACGAGATTGAAAGTAGTGATATGAAATGGGACCAAGTTTGAGATCCTATTTATCATATAAACTGATATTTGGACAAATTTTCCAATAAACTCAATCCCTGATATGCGTCTGAATGCGCCAATTTGCTCTGTTTGTTTGCACGGATGTGACGCATCACTTATTAGGAGTCCTGACCAATGCGCCACAAAAATAATAACAAACAAAACATCATTATTTCGGATTTGAAATTTCTTTTAATCCACCTCTTAAAATTTCTGCTTCTACCATACTACATAATTAATTAGGTCACCATGACCTTGACCTTTGATGCCTAAGGTTCTTCGGACCACCAAGGACACGCTCCCATGCCAGATTGGTAATGATCCCTTCAATAGAACTCGAGTTATCATCCAGAAATGATAGCCTGAATGGACGGACAGACGGGCAAAGCAAACGCTATATTCTCCCATTATATTTATATTGGGGGCATAATTAGATAAATAAATTAACACCATAACGTATCGCGTGTTGTTCACATTTTGGCTGTTGTTGTCGCTAGGAAACATTTGCGGTGTCACAGGGTATGTGGGATTATTATGCATTAACTAATCAATAAAAATATTTTTAGATGTTTAACCAATGAAAATCTTTTGTTGAATATGACACGTGGTCATATCGAGAAATATGGAACGGGCTGAAATCCTCGTTTATATGATAAATAGTATTTTAAACCATAATGAATAATGAATACAAGTTATTATTGTGAGTATATAGTATTTATACCGTAAGGAATAATGAATACCAGTTATTATTGTGAGTACATAGTATTCATACCGTAAGGAATAATGAATACCAGTTATTATTGTGAGTACATAGTATTCTTACCATATTGAATAATGAATTCCAGTTATTATTGTGAGTACATAGTATTCTTACCATAATGAATAATGAATTCCAATTATTATTGTGAGTACATAGTATTCTTACCATATTGAATAATGAATTCCAGTTATTATTGTGAGTACATAGTATTCTTACCATAATGAATAATGAATTCCAATTATTATTGTGAGTACATAGTATTCTTACCGTATTGAATAATGAATACCAGTTATTATTGTGAGTACATAGTATTCATACCGTAAGGAATAATGAATACCAGTTATTATTGTGAGTACATAGTATTCTTACCATATTGAATAATGAATTCCAGTTATTATTGTGAGTACATAGTATTCTTACCATATTGAATAATGAATTCCAGTTATTATTGTGAGTACATAGTATTCTTACCATAATGAATTCCAATTATTATTGTGAGTATATAGTATTCTTACCATATTGAATAATGAATTCCAGTTATTATTGTGAGTACATAGTATTCTTACCATATTGAATAATGAATTCCAGTTATTATTGTGAGTACATAGTATTCTTACAATAATGAATAATGAATTCCAATTATTATTGTCAGTGCATAGTATTCTTACCGTAATGAATAATGAATACCAGTTATTATTGTGAGTACATAGTATTCTTACCATATTGAATAATGAATTCCAATTGTGAGTACATAGTATTCTTACCATATTGAATAATGAATTCCAGTTATTATTGTGAGTACATAGTATTCTTACCATAATGAATAATGAATTCCAATTATTATTGTGAGTACATAGTATTCTTACCGTATTGAATAATGAATACCAGTTATTATTGTGAGTACATAGTATTCATACCGTAAGGAATAATGAATACCAGTTATTATTGTGAGTACATAGTATTCTTACCATATTGAATAATGAATTCCAGTTATTATTGTGAGTACATAGTATTCTTACCATATTGAATAATGAATTCCAGTTATTATTGTGAGTACATAGTATTCTTACCATAATGAATTCCAATTATTATTGTGAGTATATAGTATTCTTACAATAATGAATAATGAATTCCAATTATTATTGTGAGTGCATAGTATTCATACCGTAAGGAATAATGAATACCAGTTATTATTGTGAGTATACAGTATTCTTACCGTAATGAATAATGAATACCAGTTATTATTGTGAGTACATAGTATTCTTACCGTAATGAATATTCAGTACTATTGCTGGTTTATTGTGTTCTTACCCTAATTAATATCGAATTCCAAGTATGAATGCGGGTACATAGAATTCTTAGCCTAATGAATATTGAATACCCGATAAAAATACGAATACATAGTATTCTTAACCTAATGAATATTGAATAACCAGTACTAATGCGGGTACATAGTATTCTAACTCTAGTGAATATTGAATACCTGGTACTAATGTGGGTAGTTAGTATTGTTACCCTAATGATTATTGCATACCCGCTACTAATGCAGGTACACAGTATTCTTACCCTAATGAATACTGAACACCTGGTACTAATGCGGGTACTTAGTATTTTGACACTAATGAATATTGAATACCCGGTACTAATGCGGGTACATAGTATTCTTACCCTAATGAATATTGAATACCCGGAACTAATGCGGGTACATGCTCAGTCAAGGCACCAGGTAAAACTAGCACAAGTTCTGTCAACAGGGAAAAGCATCCTTGTCTTGTTTTGACACTTTTCTCTTTAAGTTGGCGATGAATGGCTTTAACAATGTTTGGTATCTGTGCTTGTAGCATGGAAACAGGGCTGGAATGAAAAACATAACACAGAGTACGAGACACAGAATGACAGTAACCTGGTAATGCTGTGCTACATGTATAGGTCCTCGACAATACTACACTCATACCACAGTTATACAATATCATCGGATACTGGGTTTTCGAGCAGGTAAGCACATTTTCGCCGATTTAACATAAAAGTAGAAATTTTATCAACAAATTTTGTCAATTTCATAACCAGGAAACATTCTCTGAAATAAATCATGCATGAAAATAAAAATAAATCCTAAAATAAACTTGCTGCTTATAAATATCCCCTACCTGGTCTACAGACGTACAATATTGCATGATGTGTTTTTGAGGGTGATGTAATCATGTAAATTTCGACTCTAGTGAGGTGGTGAATTGATGTCATTTCTATGATTTGAGCAAAGGCGAGTCTGTCAGAGACAATAATGCCATAAATGGGTCCAATACAATCACAAAACTTAATCCATAGTTGTAAAGCCAGATCAGGTTAAATTCCGCTTTTCGTGATAATTGACTGGGTAGCAGCAAATTTCAGCCAAAACATTAAAAGGGTTAAAATCTTTCAGTTTTTCTTTTGGAAATTGGTAAATGTGATTTGAAAATGAACATAAGTATATTTCTGAAAAAAATTGGTCCCGATCCCAGGATGATTCATAATAAGGAAAAATTTGTTGCCTCTCCGGGATGTGGAAATTGTTTGAGTGTAGCTTTCGTGACCATCTCGGTCACTTCTTCAGCACTGACGGTTGCTGGCAACGTCACTCTGGTCATTTCTTGTGGAGTCACGTCACTCCACAAGAACTGACCAGTGACGTTGCCAGCAACCATCAGTTAGTCTGACCAGTGACGTTGCCAGCAACCATCAGTTAGTGCTGAAGAAGTGACCGAGATGGTCCCGAAAGCTACACTCAAACAATTTCTACATCCCGGAGAGGCAACAAATTTTTCCTTATTATGAATGTGTTTTACCTACCGGAAAATAGGAAAAAAATATAGAAATTTATATCGTATGTGGTAACTAGGGTTTGTTTAAAACGCCATTGCAGGTAGAGAAAAATCAATCTGATACGAAAACTACATAAGCAACCCATGCCAGTTCCGTGCTTTCTGTGAGAAATAAATTATTGCTATGGCAACGAATCTGCTATGCTATGCAGGCCAGTAACTGGAAAATGTCATTGGACGCAAAAACTGGATAGATTTGTATCATTTCCTTATGAGTTATCGGTATTTTTATCATGGGACAAAAAAGTAATAGTGAAAATACATGTTTTTCACTACACTGACATCAAAATGGCTAAAATAATCACTTGTTCTGTGCGCATCTTTTTAAAATTTACAAATGTGGTGTAAAAAGTACATACCCTTGAAATCACATGACCCTCGAAAACACCTTATTGGACGATATAATACATCATTTATATAGCACCATTTATCAATACATTATTTTTCAAAGGCACTGATGAACAGGTGCTTTAAACTTTTCCTTGAATTGATTAAGAGTTATCTCACCTTTCTTCTTGCTCCATCGCATCAGGATCGGCAGAGACGGATGGCCGTGTTTGCTTCAGCAATGTTATATAAGCATGGAATATATCAGCCTTTACATTCTCCTCACGCTCTGAAAATGCAATAATAACAAATCTTGAACACTCAAATTTGGTCCAAAAATTTTAATCACAGAAAACCTCCATTTGGAGGACAAGAATAGTTTTTTAAATTAACCACTGGAACAAGGAGTTTGTCAAGTAAGAGCTAGTAGAGCCTCTGTATGGATAGCAGAATCTAAATGTCCATTTGTGGACCAAGAGAAGACTATTTTTTTAATTTTCCCACTGAAATGACTGGCTCGATATTCGAGCCAGTCATTTCAGTGGGAAAATTTCAATAATAGTCCTCTTGGTCCACAAATGGACATTTAGATTCTGCTATCCATACAGAGGCTCTACTAGCTCTTACTTGACAAACTCCTTGTTTACATTAGGCTGCATACTACCAAATTACAAGCGTGCGACATTCGTTTGTTTACCATGTATTGGTTATTATATCGTGTGACTGTAGTGCTTACAAACTGGCAATAGTGCTTATCGGATTCATCACCACACAGTGCCACAGTGTACTAGGCAATTTGCTTAATTCCTACTCGCAGCAGGCTAACCTTGATTTCCAGCCTCGCTTTAAGAGATCTTACCGATAAAATTTAATATGAAATGGCAACACATTCGAGACTGATATTTATCATGTAGATCATTACCCATGCCGCGGTGTGAGTATTGAGGTTGGTGCTGTCTGTCTGTGTGCGTGCGTATGTGTGTGTTTATCCGGGCGATATCTCGGGAATCCTTTAAGGTAAAATCACCAAATTTGACACATACATTGATATTATCAGGGGCTAGATAAATTGTTAGTTTGGGGTCCAAAGGTAAAAAACTGAGGACACAGGGTCACTTAGTGCATCCCGAAACACACATTTTTAGAATCATCAAATTCAGCACATACATTAGTATTATAGGTGGCTAGAAGCTCTGAGTTTCAGGACAAAGTATCAAATATTTATCTTACAGGGTCACTGGAATACACATTTTGTCAATAACTCTGGAGTACAAGAATGCAGAATTTCCAGATTTAGCACAGGCCTTCATATTACGATGGTTCATGATCGTTTGCAGTTTGAGGTCAACTGATCAAACATCTAGGTCATGGGGGTCACTAAGTGCATTGCTAAGACAGTGCAAAAGGCGTGAGTCAGCATCTCCCTCGAGTGCATTCTAGTTATTTCTAATTTCCATGTCGATTCTGGGATTTTCTTACCATTTTAGTTCTCAGCAATGCACAACACAATCATAATTTTAGATTTGATATTATTTACAACTGATGCTTTAAGGTTAACTGATGCTTTAACAAGAATAAAATAAGAGGTATCGGAAGATATCAAATATCTCACCTTCTTATGTTGTCGCAGGACCCAGTCTTACCTGAACTAAATATTCTGAAAATATTCGTCACGCTATTGTACTAGCCAATTTGGCTAATTTCTACTTGCCCGATGCTTCTGACCACTGCACAACACAATCTAGTGACAAATGCAGGATTTTATTACTTTAGATCTGTTATTATTTATAATTGATGCTTTCAAATTTTCAGGTTCTTTTCATTACGAGAGCTCCGCAAACGGCGCATAATACCCCGCCATGATGACAAACCAATGAATGAGCGCTATCAGAACATATGTATTTCTTCATCAGACCCACACTAGTCATCCTATATAGTGTCAAAGCGACCTGTTAAACGGTCAAGGAGTTATTGTCCTCAAACCAATTTTCAAGATGACTATCCCTGGCTGGCGGCCATTTTGGATTTCGTATCATCATAGGTTTCGATTAGTTTCTTAAGCAAACGTTGTCCAACCACCCTTTAAAGTTTCAACGCGATCCGATAAACAGTAACAGAGTTATCCTCCGCAAACCAGTTTGCAAGATGGCCATCTTGGATTTCGAATCACCTTCATTTTTGATAGGTTTCTTCCCCAGACCTAGTCCAACCACCAGATGAAGTTTCAAAGCGATCCGACAAACGCAACATTGTTGACGCCATCACAAAAGTGACACATATATATATCTTGCTTTCTGCTTCGCAGGTGAGACAAAAACTGTTGACTTAACCAACACCAACTTTCATTCAAATTGTTTTCAAGATATTTAGTAGGTCCAGAGATATAATCCCTGGAATATATCATTTGCAAATCCTCAGCAGGCAGATGGTTAATTATAACACCTTTGAACATGATGTAAGAAATTGTCTGTTAAATATTTTGATAAATAATTGGATTGGAAGCTGTCTTAGGCAGCTATATCTTTCAATCCAGTTATCTTCACAATATTCAACAGTACATTTTATTTTATCTTGAAGTTCTTTTCTGAGTTGCAATGTATGTCAAGGTTTGGCCAAAGTTATGCAATGGAGCATAAGCTTGTTTATGAGATAGAAATCTTTACTGTCCGACGACTGGTCTATCTACAGATAACGCTAGAAAAATCAGTAAAAATTCTACAAGTCTTATGCCACTATATACCTTAACAAGTTTCCAGAGCAAAATAAAATGTGCTGTTGAACATTTTGAACATAATTGGATTGAAAGACATTGCTGCTTGAGACTGCAAGGTCTTCCTTCAAATCCACTTACATGTATGTTCATTGTTCAAAATATTTAACACACCATTTCTTACATTATGTTAAAAAATGTACTAAAATTTTCCAGTTTTTGTTTTGGAAACATTTTCCATTATTTCTGGGCTGTACAGTACTGGGCTAGCCACATGATTTCACGCCTCACAGTAAGAGACTAAGTTGTGAATATGAATAAAGATGTCAGCTGATCTTATAAACACAGAATGACACACAGCTTTACCTTGATTTCACGCCTCACAGTAAGAGACTAAGTTGTGAATATGAATAAAGATGTCAGCTGATCTTATAAACACAGAATAACACACAGCTTTACCTTGATTTCACGCCTCACAGTAAGAGACTAAGTTGTGAATATGAATAAAGATGTCAGCTGATCTTATAAACACAGAATGACACACAGCTTTACCTTGATTTCACGCCTCACAGTAAGAGACCAAGTTGTGAATATGAATAAAGATGTCAGCTGATCTTATAAACACAGAATGACACACAGCTTTACCTTGATTTCACGCCTCACAGTAAGAGACCAAGTTGTGAATATGAATAAAGATGTCAGCTGATCTTATAAACACAGAATAACACACAGCTTTACCTTGATTTCACGCCTCACAGTAAGAGACTAAGTTGTGAATATGAATAAAGATGTCAGCTGATCTTATAAACACAGAATAACACACAGCTTTACCTTGATTTCACGCCTCACAGTAAGAGACTAAGTTGTGAATATGAATAAAGATGTCAGCTGATCTTATAAACACAGAATGACACACAACTTTACCTTGATTTCACGCCTCACAGTAAGAGACTAAGTTGTGAATATGAATAAAGATGTCAGCTGATCTTATAAACACAGAATGACACACAGCTTTACCTTGATTTCACGCCTCACAGTAAGAGACTAAGTTGTGAATATGAATAAAGATGTCAGCTGATCTTATAAACACAGAATAACACACAGCTTTACCTTGATTTCACGCCTCACAGTAAGAGACTACGTTGTGAATATGAATAAAGATGTCAGCTGATCTTATAAACACAGAATGACACACAACTTTACCTTGATTTCACGCCTCACAGTAAGAGACTAAGTTGTGAATATGAATAAAGATGTCAGCTGATCTTATAAACACAGAATGACACACAGCTTTACCTTGATTTCACGCCTCACAGTAAGAGACTAAGTTGTGAATATGAATAAAGATGTCAGCTGATCTTATAAACACAGAATGACACACAGCTTTACCTTGATTTCACGCCTCACAGTAAGAGACCAAGTTGTGAATATGAATAAAGATGTCAGCTGATCTTATAAACACAGAATGACACACAGCTTTACCTTGATTTCACGCCTCACAGTAAGAGACCAAGTTGTGAATATGAATAAAGATGTCAGCTGATCTTATAAACACAGAATGACACACAGCTTTACCTTGATTTCACGCCTCACAGTAAGAGACTAAGTTGTGAATATGAATAAAGATGTCAGCTGATCTTATAAACACAGAATGACACACAGCTTTACCTTGATTTCACGCCTCACAGTAAGAGACTAAGTTGTGAATATGAATAAAGATGTCAGCTGATCTTATAAACACAGAATGACGCACAGCTTTACCTTGATTTCACGCCTCACAGTAAGAGACTAAGTTGTGAATATGAATAAAGATGTCAGCTGATCTTATAAACACAGAATGACGCACAGCTTTACCTTGATTTCACGCCTCACAGTAAGAGACTAAGTTGTGAATATGAATAAAGATGTCAGCTGATCTTATAAACACAGAATGACACACAGCTTTACCTTGATTTCACGCCTCACAGTAAGAGACTAAGTTGTGAATATGAATAAAGATGTCAGCTGATCTTATAAACACAGAATGACACACAGCTTTACCTTGATTTCACGCCTCACAGTAAGAGACTAAGTTGTGAATATGAATAAAGATGTCAGCTGATCTTATAAACACAGAATGACACACAGCTTTACCTTGATTTCATGCCTCACAGTAAGAGACCAAGTTGTGAATATGAATAAAGATGTCAGCTGATCTTATAAACACAGAATGACACACAGCTTTACCTTGATTTCACGCCTCACAGTAAGAGACTAAGTTGTGAATATGAATAAAGATGTCAGCTGATCTTATAAACACAGAATGACACACAGCTTTACCTTGATTTCACGCCTCACAGTAAGAGACCAAGTTGTGAATATGAATAAAGATGTCAGCTGATCTTATAAACACAGAATAACACACAGCTTTACCTTGATTTCACGCCTCACAGTAAGAGACCAAGTTGTGAATATGAATAAAGATGTCAGCTGATCTTATAAACACAGAATAACACACAGCTTTACCTTGATTTCACGCCTCACAGTAAGAGACCAAGTTGTGAATATGAATAAAGATGTCAGCTGATCTTATAAACACAGAATAACACACAGGTTTACCTTCATTTCACGCCTCACAGTAAGAGACCAAGTTGTGAATATGAATAAAGATGTCAGCTGATCTTATAAACACAGAATGACACACAGCTTTACCTTGATTTCACGCCTCACAGTAAGAGACCAAGTTGTGAATATGAATAAAGATGTCAGCTGATCTTATAAACACAGAATGACACACAGCTTTACCTTGATTTCACGCCTCACAGTAAGAGACCAAGTTGTGAATATGAATAAAGATGTCAGCTGATCTTATAAACACAGAATGACACACAGCTTTACCTTGATTTCACGCCTCACAGTAAGAGACTAAGTTGTGAATATGAATAAAGATGTCAGCTGATCTTATAAACACAGAATGACACACAGCTTTACCTTGATTTCACGCCTCACAGTAAGAGACCAAGTTGTGAATATGAATAAAGATGTCAGCTGATCTTATAAACACAGAATAACACACAGGTTTACCTTGATTTCACGCCTCACAGTAAGAGACTAAGTTGTGAATATGAATAAAGATGTCAGCTGATCTTATAAACACAG
Source organism: Chaetoderma sp. LZ-2023a (assembly GCA_034401795.1). Lineage (NCBI taxonomy): Eukaryota > Metazoa > Mollusca > Caudofoveata > Chaetodermatida > Chaetodermatidae > Chaetoderma > Chaetoderma sp. LZ-2023a. Next base: position 84,619,850 of record CM067375.1, read on the forward strand.
AATGACACACAGCTTTACCTTGATTTCACGCCTCACAGTAAGAGACTAAGTTGTGAATATGAATAAAGATGTCAGCTGATCTTATAAACACAGAATGACACACAGCTTTACCTTGATTTCACGCCTCACAGTAAGAGACTAAGTTGTGAATATGAATAAAGATGTCAGCTGATCTTATAAACACAGAATAACACACAGGTTTACCTTGATTTCACGCCTCACAGTAAGAGACCAAGTTGTGAATATGAATAAAGATGTCAGCTGATCTTATAAACACAGAATAACACACAGCTTTACCTTGATTTCACGCCTCACAGTAAGAGACTAAGTTGTGAATATGAATAAAGATGTCAGCTGATCTTATAAACACAGAATGACACACAGGTTTACCTTGATTTCACGCCTCACAGTAAGAGACTAAGTTGTGAATATGAATAAAGATGTCAGCTGATCTTATAAACACAGAATAACACACAGCTTTACCTTGATTTCACGCCTCACAGTAAGAGACTAAGTTGTGAATATGAATAAAGATGTCAGCTGATCTTATAAACACAGAATGACACACAGCTTTACCTTGATTTCACGCCTCACAGTAAGAGACTAAGTTGTGAATATGAATAAAGATGTCAGCTGATCTTATAAACACAGAATGACACACAGCTTTACCTTGATTTCACGCCTCACAGTAAGAGACTAAGTTGTGAATATGAATAAAGATGTCAGCTGATCTTATAAACACAGAATGACACACAGCTTTACCTTGATTTCACGCCTCACAGTAAGAGACTAAGTTGTGAATATGAATAAAGATGTCAGCTGATCTTATAAACACAGAATGACACACAGCTTTACCTTGATTTCACGCCTCACAGTAAGAGACCAAGTTGTGAATATGAATAAAGATGTCAGCTGATCTTATAAACACAGAATGACACACAGCTTTACCTTGATTTCACGCCTCACAGTAAGAGATTAAGTTGTGAATATGAATAAAGATGTCAGCTGATCTTATAAACACAGAATGACACACAGCTTTACCTTGATTTCACGCCTCACAGTAAGAGACCAAGTTGTGAATATGAATAAAGATGTCAGCTGATCTTATAAACACAGAATAACACACAGCTTTACCTTGATTTCACGCCTCACAGTAAGAGACCAAGTTGTGAATATGAATAAAGATGTCAGCTGATCTTATAAACACAGAATAACACACAGCTTTACCTTGATTTCACGCCTCACAGTAAGAGACCAAGTTGTGAATATGAATAAAGATGTCAGCTGATCTTATAAACACAGAATGACACACAGCTTTACCTTGATTTCACGCCTCACAGTAAGAGACCAAGTTGTGAATATGAATAAAGATGTCAGCTGATCTTATAAACACAGAATGACACACAGCTTTACCTTGATTTCACGCCTCACAGTAAGAGACCAAGTTGTGAATATGAATAAAGATGTCAGCTGATCTTATAAACACAGAATGACACACAGCTTTACCTTGATTTCACGCCTCACAGTAAGAGACTAAGTTGTGAATATGAATAAAGATGTCAGCTGATCTTATAAACTAAACGAAATCTAGGATTTCTTTTTTCACGAGAGAGTTGATACTTACCTCCCTAATACTTTTGATATTGCTAAATATTGGCTTTCACTCAATAAACACTCAGATTAAAACAGTTAGGTGCCCCTACTGGGCAGGGAGTCAGAGCGTAGTCTGGCGGATGCCAGCCCCACCACCGCGCATGCGCAGACTAGCACTTCCTCTGACTAGATTATTGGCTGACACACATGCAACTATTAAGAGCCTGAAGACCGAGCCTCTGTGGGGTGGAGAGGCCGGGTCCGTATCTAGGGAGGTAAGTATCAACTCTCTCGTGAAAAAAGAAATCCTAGATTTCGTTTATTTCACTTCAAGAGTATACTTACCTCCCTAATACTTTTGATATTGCCAGAATTCGAAAGTGAATCTGGCGGGAGGGAGGCGAGGTCAAAAGACCAGCTCATCCCTATACGCTTTTCTGCGTTTAAGGCACTTAAACTTCTGAAACTGTAAGAAAAAACAGTCAGGATTTGACTAACCATCGGATAACACCACCGATGTATGAGAGATGACCGAATGTCATATGCGCTCACCCCCCCCCTCCTTCCTGGGAGGAAGAGTCGACTGACCTCAATGTCCTATACGCTCTCTACGTACAAGTGCCATGTACTACAGGACAGAGACGAAAAAGCTCCATTTTCGTAACTCTCAACAATGAACCACACAAATACACAAACCATCACCATATTAATAACGGGTAATCGTGACAATACAATCAACAACGGACAACACATGAACAAGACTGACCTTGTTGAAAATGGCTGCTGACATCATCTTCCCATCGGTAAAGACTGATGCAGGCCCAAAAAAGTGGGTGTTTCCATAAATTAATTGTGATATATATAAGTAATGAGGAAATCACCTCAAAAAATATAAACCGATTTATTTTTTCAAAACCGACAAGGCGAGAGGATTAGAGGTGTCACGGAGATAATGGTCTGTAAAACTTGACTCACAGTGCCACTGAGCCACCGACATAATATCATCCACAGGGACCCCATTAAATAGGGCCGTGGATGTCACTACGCCGCGGACACTGTGAGCCTTGGCCACGTCAACCTGCTTCCCGGTGGCGGATTTATGGCAAAACTGAATGCATTCCACAATCCACCTGGAAATGGTGTCCTTAGAAGCCCTCCCATGGGGTTCAATATATGACAACCATAACGCTGACTGGTCGGTGCGCCGTGCCGCCGTACGTTGTTTGTACCGGCGCAGCGCCCGGACGGGACACCATGCTTTAGAATTAGGATCATATCTAGTTAAAGCAGGCAAAATAATAGGTTGACCTGGATATTTCAACGACTGATTTTTAGCCAAGAAATTAATCCTAGGTAGCAGCTTAAGGCCTTCCCCTGAAACCACAAAACGGTCATCCTCGGCTGATAAGGCATGAATCTCACTCCTACGCCTAGCCGAGGCCGCAGCAATTAAAAACACAGTCTTCAGTGTTAATAGTTTCATAGAAATGGAACTAAGTGGTTCAAAAGGCTTATCACCTAGTACTTGAAGCACTAGCGATAAACTCCAAGACGGAATCACAGGAGGATTCCTTGGTCTTAGATTGCCCATGCCTTTAATTAATACATTCAATGTATTTACTTCATCACTTCCCCTCTTAGCCAAGCAAGGAATAACAGACATTAATGCTGACTTATAACCAGCAATAGAGTTAGGCTTGAGGCTATAGGCATCATAGAGGTGACAGAGGAAATCAGCTACTACTTGAATAGATGAATCCATTGGATCAATACATCTTTTTGAGCACCATTCTGCAAATCTGTTGATTTTATAATTATATGCTCTGGAGGTTGACCCCCTCCTGGCTTTGGCCATAAACATGGCTGCTTGCTCAGAAAAGCCCTCCTTAATTCTAGATTCCTTGACAACATCCACGCAGTCAATCTGAACATTGACGGATTGTTGTGAAGGGCCTTGCCCTGGAAGATAATATCGTCCATCAGAGGCAGAGGAACCGGATTGCAGACCAGAAGGTCCAGCAGATCCGTATACCATGATCGGCTTGGCCAATCCGGGGCGATCAGAAGCACTTGGCATTCCTCTTGTCTGATTTTCTGAAGAATTTTTGGAATCATGATTGCTGGAGGGAATGCGTATGCATACATTCTCCCCCAGCTGATAGCTAACGCATCTGTTGCGAAAGCGCTTGGATCCGGAATCGGAGAGACGTACGTCGTCATCTTCGCATTCTTCTTCGTTGCGAACAAATCGATGTTGGGTTTCCCCCAATGGTCGAACAGACGATCCGCCACACATTGATTTAGTTGCCATTCCGTGGGTAAAACACTCATCCTTCGGCTCAATGAGTCTGCTAGCAGGTTTAACCTTCCCGGAATATGAACTGCTTTCAAGGTAATCTGGTGATCCAGACACCAACAAAGCAGTTTCCATGTCATCATACAGAGACTGGGCGACTTCGTTCCGCCCTGGCGGTTTATGTAAGTCACAACTGTTGAGTTGTCTGAACGAATAAGAACAATCTTGCCCTGAACTTTCTGTAAGAAATGTTCCAGGCCCAGGACTACTGCTCTTAGCTCCAGTAGATTTATATGTTCCTGTGACTGTTCCAGATTCCAAAGCCCTGATATCGTGGATTCTTCCAGGCAAGCTCCCCAGCCCTCCATCGATGCATCTGTATACACAGTCACCTGAGGGTGGGGAGGGGTTAGCAAAACCCCCGGCAAGAGATTCTCTGTATTCAACCACCATTGCAGGTGGTGAATCAGAGGCGCCAACACTGACACATTCGAGTCCAGCGAACCTGTACTCTGGGTCCATTGTGTCATGAGAAACAACTGGATCGGCCGCCTGCGTAAGGCGGCCTGAGGAATGACTGGTTCCAACGAAACCATCAACCCCAGCATTCTCAAGTAAACCCGTGCCAGGACATGACGACTGTCGCACACTGACTGAATCAACGAGATGAGTATTTGAACTCTCTCCTGAGTAGGATAAACATATCCTGTCTCTAGATCGAAGAACATCCCCAGGTAAACAAACTTCTGGGATGGAGTCAGCTCTGATTTTGGGAAATTGATCATCCAGCCCAAGTCTGTGAGAATTTTCAAAACAATCTCCAGATTGGCGGACAAACTTTCCCGGGTGTGCGCTTTCAACAGCCAGTCGTCTATGTACGTGTGGACTGCTATGCTTCTCCTGCGGAGGTATGCTGTGATTGCAAGAACCACACGGGTGAAAACCCGAGGAGCCGTGGAAATTCCGAAGGGCAACACCCTGAATTCCCACTGTCTGCCCTGGAATGCAAATCTCAGGAAGCGACAGAAACTCCCGTGGATGGGGATGTGGAAATAAGCGTCCTTCAAATCTATTGACGCCGTCCACATCCCCCTCTCCAACCCCGCCAACACCGAGCGCACCGTTTCCATCTTGAAACTGGGCGTCTCGATGAACTTGTTCAATGGCTTGAGGTTGAGAATCGGTCTCCACCCTCCAGTGCGTTTTGTTACTAAGAACAGGGTTGAATAGAAGCCCGGACACCTCTGTGCCGGCTGAATAGCTCCTTTTTGTACGAGGGAATTTATCTCCTCCTCGAGACACAACCTTTGATCTGGATCTCTCGGAATGGGAGTCCAGACTGGCACCAGAGACAGTCGCGACGGCGGGCCTGTCATCCACTCTGGATGATACCCCACGGAAAGCCATCGCAAGACTAAACGGTCCTGAGTTAACCGTTCCCACTCTTGCATGTGGTCGGCTAGCCGGCCTCCCACCGGTCCACCTAGGGACCGCGGTGGACACAAGGCATGCAAGAGCGGCACTGTCTCCGTCACCATACACACCGGCGTGGTCCTTACCGCGGTAAGCGCCCTGTCAGGAACGATAACCACGCCCAGATCCTCGCGCGACCCGCCCCGCCCCGCGCGCACCTCGGTGCACGGGCGGCTGCCTGGCTGACGGCGGCTGAGGAGCCTGCGCCCCCCTCACTGCTGGCCGAATCGCACGCGGCCGAGGCCGGCGCTGCGACGGCGGCTGGCCTCTGACTTGGCCAGCACCACCTCGAGCCTGCAGGGGACGATACGCAGGGGCCGCGGCGCGAACGTTAGCACGACGCAGCACCTCAAACTGTTCGCGCAGCGCCCTCTGGTTATTCACCAGGGTGACCGTCTCCTGGAGGTGGCGACATCCCTCACCTCCAAAAAGACCAGGACCCGTCATAGGCGTACGGAGTAGCCTATTATACAGGTCCTGAGACGGGCACAGATTGTCCAGGGCAAATGTGCGTCTTGCCCGGACACTCCTGGTCACCGCCCGCGTCATACAGTCCAGCGCCAGGTTAATACCATCCTGGATGGTTCGCTGGACCGCGAGCGGGCCTGGCTGGCGCGATGCGGATGCCGTTACTACCCCCTGTAACAGCTGGGAGACGTGGGACAGAGCGGCAATCGAAGCCCTCCCACTCTCCTCCGCATCACGCAACGCGGTATTCGCCGAACGCAACGCGTTCGCGCACAAGACCCCCGCGTCAGAACGGGAGCCTGGCCGCGTATCCTCACCCAAAGCCGCGCGGTCATCCACGCTGGGCTTGGGTACCACACCGTACCGCTGGTAGTCCAGGGGCACGATGCGACAACGCCTGGCCACCTCGCGAGGGGCCTTCGCGAGACGTCCACTCGTGTTAATGGACGACTCGGCCGCCTTGAACATGTCAACGACATGCTCCGCCAGCGGCAGAGAAGGCATAGCGTTAGCAGTTGGTTTCCCAGCTAACCACGGCGTGTGAACACGGTGGCTAGCCGACTGCTCCACGGGCAGATCAGGCCTAACGCTCACCAACCACTGGCAAGCGTCATACCAATCCTCCTCCGTGGCTAACTGCGAGCGCTCTACAAGACGGGGTCCTTCGTCTTCCTCCTGAGCGCAAGCAGTAGAGCTTGACGGCGGGTACGCTGATACACCTGGCAAGCCAGGGAAAACATGCGGGCCTGACAGCACCGGCATGAGAATATCACTGGTTTGACCAGGAGCAGGCACCGCGGTAGAGCGCGGGGTATATATAGCCCCACCACGGGCCCGGCCAGCACCAGCTACACGCTCGGCAAGCCGAGGTATGCGGTACCGCTGGCCATCAGCAGCGCCCTGGGCCACCATCTGAACCGCGGACCTTACTCCAGGGTGAGTAATACCGTGGAAAAAAGCGCCTGTATTCCCCGCGAGGGGTGCACAAACGTCTTCATCCATGTCCACGTCGTTAGACGGCGACCCTAGCAGGTAATCCTCATCACCCTGGTCAGAAAGATTAGACCCCGGGTCAGCAAAGAGAGCTAACCCGGGCTGACCAGGAACGGTGCCATAGGAGGTACTGGCCACCGCGGCGTGCGGATACCCCTGGACTGATAAGCAGCCAGCGGGTTCCAGCGACAACCGTCCACGGTCCCCTATCGGCGCGGCAATAAGCCTGCTGCCAGGGCCGTGGAACGCCCCCTCTAATGGGGCCACCTCTGAATCGTCGGACAACGGAAGCGGACTAAGGAAAATCGATCCAGAGGCGGGGATTACCTGCTCCGAAGCCGATGACGAGGACAATAAAGGATCTGGTCCAGGAAGCATGCCACGAAGCAACCCTGGAACCAAATCTTTTATTGTCCTCTTCATCTCTCCCAACATCTCGGTCCGGAAGGTCTCCATATCCACCGCGGACGAGACCTTCCCCTTACCCTTCCTACTTACAACCTCTCGTTTCCGCTTCTTCTTCTTCTCCTCCTCTACCACCTTGTCCGTCGCCTGTAAGCAGCACAAGAATTCGGACATTAACTCGCCCCCCCAGTGCTTACATATGTCACAATTAATCAAGGGACCACAAGGGCTACATCGATAACACAGATGCGGCCAGAACTTTACATGCATAAAACGTCCACAGGACGCGCAACCCGGTCCCTGAAACAGGCCAAAGGACAAGGAGTATGAGCAACTAGTTAAGCTTAGAAACTGAATCCAACTCAAAGAGAAGGAAAACGATCATAAAGATCAATATACATCAGAAACCAGCATAGCGCTTGAATTGCTGATAAATACATAGCCAGGCTGATTATGACGTCATTAATCCCGTGACAGGAAAAAATCGATCCCAACAAAACATCCCAGTGCAAGGACGAATTGTATGCTGAATGGATAAGTTGACTACACAACCATCAGATACATATAGATAACTCTTTTCTGGCAAAAATGTTAATTATCTCCCTTTGTTTGTTTACAATAATTAACATCACCACATTATCAATAACTAGATACCTGACACTTTGTATAGACAAACCATCCAACGTGACGAACCGGAAACTCCACCATCTGCACACCTCTTAACTCTCTCCACCTCATGGGGAAGGAATTGGATCAAGAGGGCAAAGTGAGAAGACCTTTATACCAGGCCTCCAACTCACTGGACATAATTTTTCATTTGGTTAGATAACCTAACAGTGTTAGTAGGAAATGGAACCATGGTGGAGAGAAAACTAATTCTCTGGTACTGTGACGTCACCACCTAGCGTCATACAGACCTGTGGACATAAACAGAAAGAGAAATTAGTCCTAGGTAGCACCGAGTTGATATAACCCAACCAACCAAGGCGCTTATCACGGTAAACGCGAGTCCCGGAAACACAATACACCGGGAAGAAAACTCGCTAATTTTACTAGAAGTCACCTGATTTAAAGGTCCTCCGTCCTCCTGTGGCGACGTATTCCTATCCGCCATCCAAAAAAGTGACTAACACTCCAAACAAACACCACTTAAACAGTTTAAGAGAGCGAAAAAGCTATTGAACAAAAAAACATGTGTGATCTCTTTGCCAATAATCTAGCAAAGAGGAAGTGCTAGTCTGCGCATGCGCGGTGGTGGGGCTGGCATCCGCCAGACTACGCTCTGACTCCCTGCCCAGTAGGGGCACCTAACTGTTTTAATCTGAGTGTTTATTGAGTGAAAGCCAATATTTAGCAATATCAAAAGTATTAGGGAGGTAAGTATACTCTTGAAGTGAAAACAGAATGACACACAGCTTTACCTTGATTTCACGCCTCACAGTAAGAGACCAAGTTGTGAATATGAATAAAGATGTCAGCTGATCTTATAAACACAGAATAACACACAGGTTTACCTTGATTTCACGCCTCACAGTAAGAGACTAAGTTGTGAATATGAATAAAGATGTCAGCTGATCTTATAAACACAGAATGACACACAGCTTTACCTTGATTTCACGCCTCACAGTAAGAGACTAAGTTGTGAATATGAATAAAGATGTCAGCTGATCTTATAAACACAGAATGACACACAGCTTTACCTTGATTTCACGCCTCACAGTAAGAGACCAAGTTGTGAATATGAATAAAGATGTCAGCTGATCTTATAAACACAGAATAACACACAGGTTTACCTTGATTTCACGCCTCACAGTAAGAGACCAAGTTGTGAATATGAATAAAGATGTCAGCTGATCTTATAAACACAGAATGACACACAGCTTTACCTTGATTTCACGCCTCACAGTAAGAGACTAAGTTGTGAATATGAATAAAGATGTCAGCTGATCTTATAAACACAGAATAACACACAGCTTTACCTTGATTTCACGCCTCACAGTAAGAGACTAAGTTGTGAATATGAATAAAGATGTCAGCTGATCTTATAAACACAGAATGACACACAACTTTACCTTGATTTCACGCCTCACAGTAAGAGACTAAGTTGTGAATATGAATAAAGATGTCAGCTGATCTTATAAACACAGAATGACACACAGCTTTACCTTGATTTCACGCCTCACAGTAAGAGACTAAGTTGTGAATATGAATAAAGATGTCAGCTGATCTTATAAACACAGAATAACACACAGCTTTACCTTGATTTCACGCCTCACAGTAAGAGACTAAGTTGTGAATATGAATAAAGATGTCAGCTGATCTTATAAACACAGAATGACACACAGCTTTACCTTGATTTCACGCCTCACAGTAAGAGACTAAGTTGTGAATATGAATAAAGATGTCAGCTGATCTTATAAACACAGAATAACACACAGCTTTACCTTGATTTCACGCCTCACAGTAAGAGACTAAGTTGTGAATATGAATAAAGATGTCAGCTGATCTTATAAACACAGAATGACACACAACTTTACCTTGATTTCACGCCTCACAGTAAGAGACTAAGTTGTGAATATGAATAAAGATGTCAGCTGATCTTATAAACACAGAATGACACACAGCTTTACCTTGATTTCACGCCTCACAGTAAGAGACTAAGTTGTGAATATGAATAAAGATGTCAGCTGATCTTATAAACACAGAATGACACACAGCTTTACCTTGATTTCACGCCTCACAGTAAGAGACTAAGTTGTGAATATGAATAAAGATGTCAGCTGATCTTATAAACACAGAATAACACACAGGTTTACCTTGATTTCACGCCTCACAGTAAGAGACCAAGTTGTGAATATGAATAAAGATGTCAGCTGATCTTATAAACACAGAATAACACACAGCTTTACCTTGATTTCACGCCTCACAGTAAGAGACCAAGTTGTGAATATGAATAAAGATGTCAGCTGATCTTATAAACACAGAATGACACACAGCTTTACCTTGATTTCACGCCTCACAGTAAGAGACTAAGTTGTGAATATGAATAAAGATGTCAGCTGATCTTATAAACACAGAATGACACACAGCTTTACCTTGATTTCACGCCTCACAGTAAGAGACTAAGTTGTGAATATGAATAAAGATGTCAGCTGATCTTATAAACACAGAATGACACACAGCTTTACCTTGATTTCACGCCTCACAGTAAGAGACTAAGTTGTGAATATGAATAAAGATGTCAGCTGATCTTATAAACACAGAATAACACACAGCTTTACCTTGATTTCACGCCTCACAGTAAGAGACTAAGTTGTGAATATGAATAAAGATGTCAGCTGATCTTATAAACACAGAATGACACACAGCTTTACCTTGATTTCACGCCTCACAGTAAGAGACTAAGTTGTGAATATGAATAAAGATGTCAGCTGATCTTATAAACACAGAATAACACACAGCTTTACCTTGATTTCACGCCTCACAGTAAGAGACTAAGTTGTGAATATGAATAAAGATGTCAGCTGATCTTATAAACACAGAATGACACACAGCTTTACCTTGATTTCACGCCTCACAGTAAGAGACTAAGTTGTGAATATGAATAAAGATGTCAGCTGATCTTATAAACACAGAATGACACACAGCTTTACCTTGATTTCACGCCTCACAGTAAGAGACTAAGTTGTGAATATGAATAAAGATGTCAGCTGATCTTATAAACACAGAATAACACACAGGTTTACCTTGATTTCACGCCTCACAGTAAGAGACCAAGTTGTGAATATGAATAAAGATGTCAGCTGATCTTATAAACACAGAATAACACACAGCTTTACCTTGATTTCACGCCTCACAGTAAGAGACTAAGTTGTGAATATGAATAAAGATGTCAGCTGATCTTATAAACACAGAATGACACACAGGTTTACCTTGATTTCACGCCTCACAGTAAGAGACTAAGTTGTGAATATGAATAAAGATGTCAGCTGATCTTATAAACACAGAATAACACACAGCTTTACCTTGATTTCACGCCTCACAGTAAGAGACTAAGTTGTGAATATGAATAAAGATGTCAGCTGATCTTATAAACACAGAATGACACACAGCTTTACCTTGATTTCACGCCTCACAGTAAGAGACTAAGTTGTGAATATGAATAAAGATGTCAGCTGATCTTATAAACACAGAATGACACACAGCTTTACCTTGATTTCACGCCTCACAGTAAGAGACTAAGTTGTGAATATGAATAAAGATGTCAGCTGATCTTATAAACACAGAATGACACACAGCTTTACCTTGATTTCACGCCTCACAGTAAGAGACTAAGTTGTGAATATGAATAAAGATGTCAGCTGATCTTATAAACACAGAATGACACACAGCTTTACCTTGATTTCATGCCTCACAGTAAGAGACTAAGTTGTGAATATGAATAAAGATGTCAGCTGATCTTATAAACACAGAATAACACACAGCTTTACCTTGATTTCACGCCTCACAGTAAGAGACTAAGTTGTGAATATGAATAAAGATGTCAGCTGATCTTATAAACACAGAATAACACACAGCTTTACCTTGATTTCACGCCTCACAGTAAGAGACTAAGTTGTGAATATGAATAAAGATGTCAGCTGATCTTATAAACACAGAATAACACACAGCTTTACCTTGATTTCACGCCTCACAGTAAGAGACTAAGTTGTGAATATGAATAAAGATGTCAGCTGATCTTATAAACACAGAATGACACACAACTTTACCTTGATTTCACGCCTCACAGTAAGAGACTAAGTTGTGAATATGAATAAAGATGTCAGCTGATCTTATAAACACAGAATGACACACAGCTTTACCTTGATTTCACGCCTCACAGTAAGAGACTAAGTTGTGAATATGAATAAAGATGTCAGCTGATCTTATAAACACAGAATAACACACAGCTTTACCTTGATTTCACGCCTCACAGTAAGAGACTAAGTTGTGAATATGAATAAAGATGTCAGCTGATCTTATAAACACAGAATGACACACAGCTTTACCTTGATTTCACGCCTCACAGTAAGAGACTAAGTTGTGAATATGAATAAAGATGTCAGCTGATCTTATAAACACAGAATAACACACAGCTTTACCTTGATTTCACGCCTCACAGTAAGAGACTAAGTTGTGAATATGAATAAAGATGTCAGCTGATCTTATAAACACAGAATGACACACAACTTTACCTTGATTTCACGCCTCACAGTAAGAGACTAAGTTGTGAATATGAATAAAGATGTCAGCTGATCTTATAAACACAGAATGACACACAGCTTTACCTTGATTTCACGCCTCACAGTAAGAGACTAAGTTGTGAATATGAATAAAGATGTCAGCTGATCTTATAAACACAGAATGACACACAGCTTTACCTTGATTTCACGCCTCACAGTAAGAGACTAAGTTGTGAATATGAATAAAGATGTCAGCTGATCTTATAAACACAGAATAACACACAGGTTTACCTTGATTTCACGCCTCACAGTAAGAGACCAAGTTGTGAATATGAATAAAGATGTCAGCTGATCTTATAAACACAGAATAACACACAGCTTTACCTTGATTTCACGCCTCACAGTAAGAGACCAAGTTGTGAATATGAATAAAGATGTCAGCTGATCTTATAAACACAGAATGACACACAGCTTTACCTTGATTTCACGCCTCACAGTAAGAGACTAAGTTGTGAATATGAATAAAGATGTCAGCTGATCTTATAAACACAGAATGACACACAGCTTTACCTTGATTTCACGCCTCACAGTAAGAGACTAAGTTGTGAATATGAATAAAGATGTCAGCTGATCTTATAAACACAGAATGACACACAGCTTTACCTTGATTTCACGCCTCACAGTAAGAGACTAAGTTGTGAATATGAATAAAGATGTCAGCTGATCTTATAAACACAGAATAACACACAGCTTTACCTTGATTTCACGCCTCACAGTAAGAGACTAAGTTGTGAATATGAATAAAGATGTCAGCTGATCTTATAAACACAGAATGACACACAGCTTTACCTTGATTTCACGCCTCACAGTAAGAGACTAAGTTGTGAATATGAATAAAGATGTCAGCTGATCTTATAAACACAGAATAACACACAGCTTTACCTTGATTTCACGCCTCACAGTAAGAGACTAAGTTGTGAATATGAATAAAGATGTCAGCTGATCTTATAAACACAGAATGACACACAGCTTTACCTTGATTTCACGCCTCACAGTAAGAGACTAAGTTGTGAATATGAATAAAGATGTCAGCTGATCTTATAAACACAGAATGACACACAGCTTTACCTTGATTTCACGCCTCACAGTAAGAGACTAAGTTGTGAATATGAATAAAGATGTCAGCTGATCTTATAAACACAGAATAACACACAGGTTTACCTTGATTTCACGCCTCACAGTAAGAGACCAAGTTGTGAATATGAATAAAGATGTCAGCTGATCTTATAAACACAGAATAACACACAGCTTTACCTTGATTTCACGCCTCACAGTAAGAGACTAAGTTGTGAATATGAATAAAGATGTCAGCTGATCTTATAAACACAGAATGACACACAGGTTTACCTTGATTTCACGCCTCACAGTAAGAGACTAAGTTGTGAATATGAATAAAGATGTCAGCTGATCTTATAAACACAGAATAACACACAGCTTTACCTTGATTTCACGCCTCACAGTAAGAGACTAAGTTGTGAATATGAATAAAGATGTCAGCTGATCTTATAAACACAGAATGACACACAGCTTTACCTTGATTTCACGCCTCACAGTAAGAGACTAAGTTGTGAATATGAATAAAGATGTCAGCTGATCTTATAAACACAGAATGACACACAGCTTTACCTTGATTTCACGCCTCACAGTAAGAGACTAAGTTGTGAATATGAATAAAGATGTCAGCTGATCTTATAAACACAGAATGACACACAGCTTTACCTTGATTTCACGCCTCACAGTAAGAGACTAAGTTGTGAATATGAATAAAGATGTCAGCTGATCTTATAAACACAGAATGACACACAGCTTTACCTTGATTTCATGCCTCACAGTAAGAGACTAAGTTGTGAATATGAATAAAGATGTCAGCTGATCTTATAAACACAGAATAACACACAGCTTTACCTTGATTTCACGCCTCACAGTAAGAGACTAAGTTGTGAATATGAATAAAGATGTCAGCTGATCTTATAAACACAGAATAACACACAGCTTTACCTTGATTTCACGCCTCACAGTAAGAGACTAAGTTGTGAATATGAATAAAGATGTCAGCTGATCTTATAAACACAGAATGACACACAGCTTTACCTTGATTTCACGCCTCACAGTAAGAGACTAAGTTGTGAATATGAATAAAGATGTCAGCTGATCTTATAAACACAGAATGACACACAGCTTTACCTTGATTTCACGCCTCACAGTAAGAGACCAAGTTGTGAATATGAATAAAGATGTCAGCTGATCTTATAAACACAGAATGACACACAGCTTTACCTTGATTTCACGCCTCACAGTAAGAGACTAAGTTGTGAATATGAATAAAGATGTCAGCTGATCTTATAAACACAGAATGACACACAGCTTTACCTTGATTTCACGCCTCACAGTAAGAGACTAAGTTGTGAATATGAATAAAGATGTCAGCTGATCTTATAAACACAGAATAACACACAGCTTTACCTTGATTTCACGCCTCACAGTAAGAGACTAAGTTGTGAATATGAATAAAGATGTCAGCTGATCTTATAAACACAGAATGACACACAGCTTTACCTTGATTTCACGCCTCACAGTAAGAGACTAAGTTGTGAATATGAATAAAGATGTCAGCTGATCTTATAAACACAGAATGACACACAGCTTTACCTTGATTTCATGCCTCACAGTAAGAGACCAAGTTGTGAATATGAATAAAGATGTCAGCTGATCTTATAAACACAGAATAACACACAGGTTTACCTTGATTTCACGCCTCACAGTAAGAGACTAAGTTGTGAATATGAATAAAGATGTCAGCTGATCTTATAAACACAGAATAACACACAGCTTTACCTTGATTTCACGCCTCACAGTAAGAGACTAAGTTGTGAATATGAATAAAGATGTCAGCTGATCTTATAAACACAGAATAACACACAGGTTTACCTTGATTTCACGCCTCACAGTAAGAGACCAAGTTGTGAATATGAATAAAGATGTCAGCTGATCTTATAAACACAGAATGACACACAGCTTTACCTTGATTTCACGCCTCACAGTAAGAGACTAAGTTGTGAATATGAATAAAGATGTCAGCTGATCTTATAAACACAGAATGACACACAGCTTTACCTTGATTTCACGCCTCACAGTAAGAGACTAAGTTGTGAATATGAATAAAGATGTCAGCTGATCTTATAAACACAGAATAACACACAGCTTTACCTTGATTTCACGCCTCACAGTAAGAGACCAAGTTGTGAATATGAATAAAGATGTCAGCTGATCTTATAAACACAGAATGACACACAAGTTTACCTTTAAACCTCTGTATGAGAGCAGCAGAAGCGGTTCTATAGAATTCACCAAGCATATCGTGCCGTGTTGCTATGACAGCCGCAAGACATTTTGCTGCAGCACGCCGGACCTTCCAACTCATGTCTTCATCATCGCTGTATTCCTCCTCACTTTCACTACAGAAAATAAAACAATGAGTCAATGTCATACGTCGGTAGAAGTATGGGACAGTACTGGTCAAGCACTGACAGAGGCACGGTAACTTTGATGGCCAAGCTGACCAAAACCAATCTTTGTAATCGTCTTGAGAAATGTCCATTTGCAGGCCAAGAGAACACGATTTTTGAAATTTTACCGATAGAATGACTGGCTTGATAACCGAGCTAGTCAGGCTCATTAACTGAGCCCATAATTTCAGTGGTAAATCTTTTGAAAATAGTCTTTACTCGGCCGGCACACAAAAACTAACAAATTTAAATTTTCCTGACAAATCGCGACCATTAACGGGTTAAAGTAATCCAACCCAAAACCAAACTAAACCGTAGCCATAATAGAAGTATTACAAGGGAGACAATTCTGGTGGACACGAAGTCTCTCCTGAAATGCAACTCCGTGTGGGTTCTCGTGACAAGGTATGGATCCACCAAGCAAATATGAAGAGAATCCATATATTCTTTCTATAAATATGACATGGAAACCACAATTTGGATAAATCTTTCACGGCAGATAACTCTCGTGAATATAGATGGCCTTAATTGTAAACCAATCACAATCGAGAGTTTATCACATAGCAGTAATGCCCCAAAGCTTGCATGATTTTGTGCAGGCTTTCACTAGCTATATGCTTCAGATTTTCTAAGGCTACATGGATGAAGCTGGATTGGCCTTATAGTACCAGCCCCTGATTCACAGGTAAACATATAGGGGACATGGAAGTATCTAATATTTCAAACATACCCATCCTCATCTTCGTCTTGTTCCATGTCCATCCCATCCTCCTCTTCATCATCATAATTATAATTTGGGTCGTAGCAAATATACTCCAAGCAAATCTGCATTATCTGTCAAAGAAAACACAGAATATCTAATTATTACACAATGTCCATTTACAAGCTCAAACAGACTTATTATAATATCTGACAGAAATTAAACAGTGACACGCACAATAAAACCATGAAACATGACAGGCTAACCCTAGCATTATTACTGAGATGGTATTAGTAGTGAAGAGGGCTTATTAGTGAGGTGGTATTATTAGAGACGTTATCTTATTAATGGGGTGGTCCTCTCACTGAGTCATATTAATAAAGTTGCCTTCTTGTAGAAAGAATCCTTTACTTGCTTAGTTGCGAAGGGTTTAACACATTATGTAGTTTGTCTGAAATTGTAATCAGAGCAATGAATAATTCTAGGTCCTCATTGAAACACACAAAAACCGAATACAATAATCATGAGGATTTCAGACAGGGATCCATTGTCAAATAATTCTCTACCGCAGCTGGTATGGTTTAATTCTACTATGATAAGTTTCATTTACTTTTCATCAACCGCTTAGCCATTTGAGGCAGTAATATCGCTTTCCAAATTTTGGCCCATGTTGAACTGTCATGGTCATATTTAATCAGTCCTTAGAGTAGTAAATCAAGTGTTAGTGTGCTAGAGTTGCAAGCAGCGACATAGACAGCTTTGCTAGAAATGTAAAAAATTTGACAGCCAGACCGACTGACAGACAGCGGGTGGAGCACAAAATCAATAACATCTCACAACCATAATCGTATAGGTAGTAACTAACAAAACAAATTTGGTTAAATTCCATCAAACAGTTTCTGAGACGACAGCATGATGAATGGAATTTCTATAATATTCGACCCCGGCCCCTGACCCTCAGGGGTGGTCATAGGTCAAGCCAAATCTCATCCAGCAATCTGCAATTATATAGGTAACGCTACCAGATTTTGGTTGAACTCCACCAAATGGTTTCAGAGAAAGTAGTGTGACAGACTAAGACTGAATTTTTATGCTACCTAACCTTTTGGACCTTGCATTCTGAGCACACAGACACACACACACCCAATCCCCCATCCCCCCCAACCCCACCGCAATGGTCAATCAGTAATGGTACGACATGTAACTCACATAATACATTTTCTTGAATTGTACCAAATGGTTTCGTAGATCGGGTCATGAAACAAATAAAAATGAACAGACCACACGAATTGCAATGTTCCCCCATTCTTAGTTGAGACTCGCAGTGTGACTCTCAATTACATGTAGTGTAAGTCGGCCTGTTTGTTTGTCTAAAATTTTTTTACATTTCTGACAAAGCCATCCAAGTCTTAACTTTTTACCACTCACATCACCCAAAAACAGCTTCTGCCATGGTCTTGAGAAATGTGCATTTGCAAACCAAGATCATTTTTGGAAATTTACCACTGGAATGACTGGCTCGATAACTGAGCCAGTCTCGATAACTGAGCCAGTCATTCCAGTGGTAAATTTTCAGAAACAGTCTTCTCTTGACATCAAAATTTACATTTTCTATAAGAAAATTGAAATTATTTGAACAAATTTGAGGGTTAGACGGTTAACTATCGCTTGTTCGTACGTGTTTTACTACAGACCTTATAATGAAGTAAACATAGAATATATACTAGAGATGAAAAACATGGAGTAATTTTTTAAATGAAGATCTGACCATACCACTGACCACATACCTGTACAACAAATGAAGATCTGACCATACCACTGATCACATACCTGTCCGACAAATGAAGAGCTGACCATACCATTGATCACATACCTGTCCGACAATTGAAGATTTGACCATACCATTCACAACATGTCTGACAAATGAAGATCTGACCATACCATTGATCACATACCTGTCAGACAAATGAAGATCTGACCATACCACTGACAACATGTTTGACAAATGAAGATCTGACCATACCACTGACCACATACCTGTCCGACAAATGGAGTGACTTCTTTTGGACATTTTCTAACGAATGATTCTAAAGCCTGTATACAGTATTCCCTTAATTCATCATCTTCAATGCGGCAGAACTTAATGACGAGGGGAATGATACTCTCCAGGTGCTCCCCGATTCTGTGGCCAGATTGACGACTGTAAACAGATTATAACGATGTACATTAAAGAAAATTACAGGCCTTATTAAAACTACTTATTAACCTCCTACCTATCTATACCATGAAATATGTGACAATATTTGACAAGCATTTTCATCCCACCTTTAACGCCTCTTGTGTCAACACCACCTAAACTACTTGATATATCAATTAAATATTTTGATGGTTAATATTTTTCAAGATGTTTTAATTTTAGAAGACTGTTTTTTTTGTAAATTTACCACTGAATTTTCTTTCGCCGGCTTGACCATTAAAGGGGTAATGGTAAAGAAAGTTAAAGTTTTTACTTAGCCAGTGTCTATCTGTAGGCTGGGAGAAGAGTATTTTTGAAAATTTACCACTAGAATGACTGGCTCGATTACCGAGCCAGTCATTCTAGTGGTAAATATTCAAAAATACCCTTCTCTAGGCCTTTCATATAGCCATATCTGAAGACCACTGCAAAGTTGCTTTTCGGTCAGTTTGACCATTAAAGGGTTAAGTTGACACAAGTTGGTTTAAACATGTATATAATATGAGAGGAATAATAACTATATGATGGACGCGGTGCCCGGCCACAAACTGTGTAACAATATTACAACTATTCAGACACTACTCCATAGGTGTGTTAGTTTGAAGATATTCAACAGAATATCTTCTTACCGTATATATGATATTCTGTATACATGTGTTTTCATCCTCAAATCCTCAGACAAATATAAAGATAGCGTACAGCTCAGAAATAACTAAACATGTTTCCAAAATAATATAAAAATGTAATGTTAAATATTTTGAACATAATGAGCCTTTCCAGATTATCCATTAATTATATGAGGTCATAATCAACTACGGGACATATAGGATGACATCATAATCAATTACGTCGCAATTGATGTAGATAAGTACATTGTACATCACGAATGCATAATTGATGACGGACTAAGCGTTGTTGTATGAATTGTATGTCTACTATTTAATAAACATGTTGAATATTTTGAAACTAATTTGATTGGGCGCTGCTGCTGCCATAGGCAGCAACAGCACTCAGTTAAATTAGTTTCAAAATATTCAACAGCTTACCTGAATAGTTTTCTGGATATTGAGATTCAGAGTGCAGGGATCGATCAATCCCAACATGGTCAGATGGAACTTAGCTAGAGATAGGTGTGGCACAGGTAAAACTGGATTCCTCCATTGGATTGATAGACATTGCTGTTGCTGCCTGTTCATATTTGTCTGGGTTTTGTACTGACATATTTCTGGGTTTTTTAGGAAACATGTTGCCTTACTTATGAGCTGGAGTGTAGCTATGCGTGTTGCGCATGTTACCTGATGCCACCGATGCACTGTATGTATGTACGCGTGGTTGACGTCGATGCATTCTTCGTCAGCTCCGTCAACAGAAACTCAATAAGCTCCACATACAATGCACTGTTACAGCTCATCACAAGGTGACCTGCAAATACAAACATCTCCATAGTTACCTACGTGATAAGAAAATCTCACCGTATTTTTTATAATATCACCTTAGTTACAATAATATCACCATACTTACAGTACTATCACCTTAGTTACAATAATATCACCATAGTTATTATAATATGATATCAGCATGTATGTATGATTACTATATTGTGTGTTTGTAGTAGTAGAAACATCCTACAGCTGCAATCAGTCCTTCTTTGCTTTTGACCACCTTGTTTTGTCCTCAGACAAAATCGTTAGCTTCCTCAGGTCCATTCTTGAGGTAACTTCACAGCATGCTTAAACAGACTTATACAATGACGTCTTCTCCTAGTTTTATATTTACTGGTTCCGAGTATGGCGAATTCCAAGGCTCTCTATGTGGTTGTGTCTTCTGGCACCCTTAACACATGCCCAAACATAGACCAACTTTGTTGGGCACATCTTACTGACAATGGCGATGTCCTACACATCTTGTATATTCACTATATAGAGAATCTGGAACAAGGTCACTTTTCATATCACTATTATGGGCCGAGTTGAAAATTATCAATTTGCACGAGCTTTAGCGAGTGCAAAATTGATAATTTTCAACGAGGTTCATAATAGTGATATGAAGTGACTGAGTTTCAGATTTTATTTATCATATAAACTGTAATTTTGAAATATTTGCCGATAGTTGCTGATGTAACTTTTATCTGATTTCTCACTGTTGATTTTCATGAAATCGATAGCGCCGCTGACGCACCATTACTTGATAACAGATACTGAATGCGCAACAAAATATAGTGACAAACACAAAATCTGGCAATGTCAGCCGTAAACTACACTTTTCTTCTAAGACTATCGCAGAGCCACGGCCATCAATCGTCACTTCGCTGCTGACTGATAAACTGTCAAACGATGACATTTTACGATGACGTTTCATGAATGACAAATCGTAGTAAACAAATTGTAATAAAACAGTACCGCGTAGTAATCCCTACGCATCACGCTCACATGTTTTAATTGGTCGATTTAAATGGGTTGCGCACCCAACAGCCAATGAAAATACTCCGTTGAATATGGCACGTGTGCTCATATTGAAAAATATGGAACGGGCTAGAAGGCTTATTTATATGATAGTGCTTTATTGGAATTTGTCTGGCATCTGAATGTCTGGCATCGGTGTGACGAGGCGGAGGTGTTTGCGGTGGCAGGCATCAAGTTTGTCTAGCGCTGCCTTAACCCTTTAACAGTTAAATTTGTTTAAAAAAATTCTAATTTCTCATAGAAAATGTCCACTTGCAGATCAAGAGATTATTGAAATTGAAAATTTATGACTGGAATGAGTGGCTCGATAATCGAGCCAGTCATTCCAGTTGTAAATTTTCAAAAATAGTCCTCTTGGTCTGCAAATGGACATTTCTCAAGAGCACTGCAGACGCCGTTTTTGGCTGATATAACAGTTAAAGGGTTAAAAGCTGTCCAGCTGTTACAGACCTTTGTACAATATCAAGGATATGCAGGCTGCAAAGTACAAAAGTTTTTTTTTTGCTGAAGGCATCTTTAATCTACAAATCCATAGCTTCCAGAAGGACTGCAAAGCTTATGTTCCCCCATGACACAGCATGCAGCAATGTCAGCAGTACTGCAGAGCAGTGAGCCCAGGATTTTACTTTTCCTCCATGGTTCGCCACCACGAAGTGGATCATTTTCTTTAGTTTCATTCTTTGTAGATAGGTACATGTGGGTGAACTCTGTTGTGGATTCATTCATAAAGAGATTTTCAGTTAAGTTTGCTGGCCGCTATCGGGAGTAGTTCATCAAGGGAGTTCTTTTCCTTGTCTATCATTATTCCATCTCTAGTGGCATACCCAGTGTGGACACTTGCCTCCTCTTTGGTCTTGTGGAATTTTCCTGCACAGCTGTCAATGCACCTGTAAGGTAGTAGTCTCACTAATCACAGCTCATTTTCATTGCAACAAATTAATAATGGATGGATGGATTGATGGATTGATGGATGGATGGATGCATACAGTGTTTCTCATGGCATCTAAATTTTGGCGATCCCAAGGACCCCACACTCTGAAATTTGAGAGGCCCAAACTGAAATCTTGTATTCCCATGCAGTATTTCCTACCACTGCTAAAATTAGAGAGTACCATGGATTCACCAACTATGAATTCACCTTTCCAGAGTACCCACCCATCATATGATGTCATAATGAACTGTGTGACATTTACAATGACGTCATGAATGACGTCGATAAGTACGTCACGAATGCATATTTGAAGACAGTCTAAGCGTTGTTGTACAAATTGTTTGCTTTTACTATTTAATAAATATTCTGTTGAATATTTTGAAAGTAATTTGACTGGGCGCTGTTGCTGCCACAGGCAGCAACAGCACCCAGTCAAATTAGTTACAAAATATTCAACAGCTTCCCTGTATAGTTTTCAGGAAATTGATAGCTAGGGCATTTGGGGATCGATCAATCCCAACATGGCGAGGTGTGGGTGGAGCTTAGCTAGTGATGGGCGGGGCATAGCTAAAAATGGAAAGGTCCATTATGGTTTTCGCATGCTAGATAAAACTACTTAGTATTATACAATCCTATAAGATTTTCATTGGTCCCATGGGACCCACTGCCAACTACTTTTGGGGGTCCTAAGCTGACTCATGGGGGGTATATGCCCTCAAAACACTCCCTGGATGGATGGATGGATCAACATAATCACCAAAGCTTTCTTAGAATAGTTATAATATTGCTCTGTCTCATAACTCTCTTACCTTAGCCATTACTGCTTCTATTGGGCTTTCTTACATATAGTTGGTTCAGCTCTTGCCCTAGATGGTATTACATGAGTGTTGAATCGATCCGCTGAGCGGTTTCAGAGTTTTCAAACATGTTTCTAAAAACCAGCCAACACGCAAGATGGCCACCAGCCAAATTGGTTTCACTTGAATAAACTCTTTATGTCCTAAGGATGATTCTTGCCAAATATAATAGAAATCCACCCAGTGGTTCTTGAGAAGTCATTTAAACAAAAGGTTGATGGCCGGTCGGACAGATAAATGGTCGCCATGGCATAAGCTCACTTGACCATTCTGGCCAGGTGAGCTAAAGATGGCAGATCAACCAAAGTTATAAATGGTATTTTGATAGAGGGCAAATTAGTCATGACATTATAGCATCACTGTAATAATTAGCTCATCATACCGCCTATCAGCTTAGCAAACGTCCTCTTGTGCCTGATTGCTAAGCTGATAAATCTCGTCTACTGGTCACTCTTACCTATAGCAATAATAGCCCTCTTTCTAACCGCCAATCTGGCACTGGACAGCTGAGGCAGGAGCGCTTGCAATATAGCATGATGAAAACTGACCAGAAGACCTGCAAGAAAGGCAATGAAGCTATTAGCTAAACACCAGCACTATACAGATGTATGGCAAACATGAAACAGATAACATTGTGCATCACTTGTCCATGTTTTGTTCTGGAGATTTCCTGTATATATGCTGAACACTTTAACACTCAGGCTGGCGAAAAATAGCAATGCTTATAATACGAAAGGTCCATTTGCAGACCAATTGAAGACTACTTTTGAAAATCTAGCATTATAACCGAGCCAGTCACTACATTGGTAAATTCTTTTAACATCTCTTGTTCTGCAAATGGCTATTTTCTATGAGAAAACAGAAATTGTCTGGAATAAAATTGAGTGTCAAAGGCTTAACACTGAGAAATGGCCATTTGCAGGTCAAGAGAATATGTTTTTGAAAATTTACCACTGAAATTCCTGGCTCAGTAACTGAGCTCATGATTCCACTGGTAAAATTTCAAAATCTTCTGTTTGCCGAAAAAATGGACCATCAATAAGGAAATATTTTGATATTCTTGAACAAACATATAGACATTAATCCTCTAACACTCATATCAGTTCAAAACGGCTCTGAAGTAGCCTTGAGAAATGCCCATTTGCAGACCAAGAGAAGACTTTTTGTGAAAATTTACCACGGGTGTCACTGGCTCATTAACCGAGCCCGTCGTTCTAGTGGTAAATTTTCACAAATAGTCTTCTCTTGGTCTGCAAATGGACATTTCCTAAGAGATAATTGAAATTTCTTGAATAAATTTGAGAGTTAAAGGGTTAAATATATAGTAAATCATTATAACCAGATTCAAATATAAGCAAGAGCAATCAGAGATTGCAGACCCTTGCCATTCCGTTTTTGTCATATTTTAATGTTTCCTTTTACCCTCCTGACTCAACACATCGTGACCAAAACTTTGGAAACATATTCTATGTTCACATGATATCTTCTGCTAAAATTTGAACCAAATCCGACACTAATTTTCAGAATCTCATTTAACCTAGATCCGAGATTTTTTTAACCAGACACATGCAAGCAGCTTGTGCACATGAAAGCAATACCATTTTGCACATACTGGCTAAAGGGGGAGGGTGGGAGAGGGGACAGGGCTGCTCAAATGGATGATTGACAGTTACTTTTACAATCTCTATTGTTCAGGGATTAACACAGTCTATTTAAAACAGTGATCTTTAACATTTGGCTGTACATTTTAGAACAGCTGTTGCTGAAAGCTGTTGCTACATTACAGAGAAACAGCAACAGCTTTCAGCAACATTGCCTCCCAAATTTGCAACAAACATTCCATATGTACTAAATATTTTCCTTTTGAAATCTGTATGATTGGGTTTAAAGTCATCCTACATGGGCCAGTCTTGCTACATTGATAAATGACCTGCCAACTTGCCAAGTGAACATGAATTGCAGCAGCTTAGTCGAGACCGTGAGGATGTTCTGCATCTACACTTGGCAATCACTGAATTTAGAAGTCTTATATTATTTTCTCGAGGCTTGATCGCAAAACACTTAGTGAGCGAGCGCGTGTTGTGGCATCCTGTGTGCGTGGCTTATACTTGATAGTACCGAGTACTGAGAACTCCAATGCAGGTGTGTTCTCTGGCATTCGATTCTCTAGCATCTGAAGGTCATTGCAACAGAGCAACAGCTCCATGGCTAAATTAGTTTTAAAATAGCTCATCTGTAGTTACCTTGAAATTGGGATTCTGGAAATTCAGGTTTCAAAGTGGGAAGAAATTAGGTAGGACTGGGTGGGGCATAGCTAGAAATGGCTTCCTGTATTCAGTTCATACTTACTTCCAAAGCGACTGAGTAGATCTCCTAGTATATCCAATGCCTCCAACTGAACTGGCACATCTTCTTGCTGAAAAACGGAGATAAGTGATGAATAGTTTCTCAGTGAAACATATGACGTCATAATCAACTACATCACATGTAGGCTGATCTCATAATCAATTATGGCATGAAAGATGTAGTTAAGCTCGTTACAAATGCTTAATTAATGACAGACTAAGCATTGTTGTACGAATTGTATGTTTTTACCATTTAATAAACATTCTGTTGAATATAGGCAGCAAACGCAGTCAAATTAGTTTCAAAATATTCAACAGCTTACCTGTATAGTTTTCTGGAAATTGAGATTCAGAGTGTAGAGATCGATTGATCCAACATGGACAAAACATGGATGAAGCTTAGCTAGAGATGAGCGGGGCATAGTTAAAGCAGGATTCCTTCAGCCAGGAATATCTATTAGATTCATAATGTAAACTGTTTCATGAATATTCATGAGTTATATTATATATATAATATATTTCTGCATAAGAATATTATAAAGTATATGTATTTGATGTAACATGCCATACAAATTTAAATTTATCACATTTTATAATAAAGAGAATACAAAATTTTAAAAGCATGAGGTTACAGTGAAATGAATGGAAAGCAGGGTTGAAAGAAATTTGGCAAAAAACCCCAACATCACTATTGCTTCTGTATGCCAACATCCCATATTTAGATTTGGGAGGAGGGAGGGGGAGGGGGAATAATAATACAGACCTAGATAATTCATACCTTTGCAATAGCACTGGTCAAGCGTCCAGTGATTTTTTTACAAATACTGGCAGCAAGTGCTGTTGAGGATGGTGGGAGTTCACTGATAACTGTCTTCAAACCTGTCAATCAACAAATCATATATCATTTATGTGTCAATAAACATGTTAGATGTCAGAGACGAGGATGAATTCATGTATCCATAGACTCTCGACCAAGCAGAGATTTCGGCTGACATTACATCTAGACATCACAATCAGGATGTCGCTTGTTAACTGACCTTATAATCACATGACATAATTGATTAATCCAGTTTAGGGGTCAATCATATTGTGTCATAATCAACTACATCACATATAAGCTGACGTCTGAATGATATTTTGAAACTAATTTGACTGGAGGCTGTTGATGCCTGCAACCAGTAAAATTAGTTTCAAAATATTCAACAGCTGACCTGTATAGTTTTCTGGAAATTGGGATTCAGAGCTCAGTGATCGATTGATCCCAACACAGGCAAGGCATGGGTGGAACTTATTTACAGATGGGTGGAGTATCGCTAAGACTGGGCTCTTCCATCATGTCCATTCTTACGCAGAATAGACACAACATTCGACAAAATGTTTGAACGGTGTTCTTTCTCGCACAAAGACGACATTGACTATCAAATAGAATGTATTTCTATAATGGTAGAAGGAAAGTGAAAGTATTTGATTAGATAATTAAGATGGTAGTACCAAGGACAAATGTCACAACGCATATAGTTTGAGAGCCAGAAATTAGCATGGACAGCAGACAACAAGATTAAAGATGAGGAAGGTCTACTAATGACTGTGGTTATTTACTAGCACTCCAGACAGATTCATTAACCCTTACCACTATGATGTCAACATTCTATCTTTTTACAGTGCCACTAACAAAGAAACTGGTGTATATTTTTAAACAATTTGGTGGACGATGTTGCTGTCTACCAGTTCATCTTTTAATTTAATTTGAAAATTTAAAATTTTGACATCAAAGTTCTAAGAGTTAACGAGAATGAGTGGCTTCTGAGCTTGTCATACTCATTTCCTTTCTGAATGATAACTACATGTAAGGCAGCCGTTCTCAGCTTATGCGTCATACTCTTCAGCACGCACACACCCATGTGCACATACCAATTGAAGAGATGTCTCTGAGTTGTTCTTTATCAGAGAGCATGTTACTACAAAGCGTCTCGACGACCGTCTCCACCTGGAATTCCTTCACCTTGTTCACCAGAGGACCGAGGCTGCAGAAATACAGACATATTTATAATGACATTATACTAAGCATACAACAAACAGGTACCGTAATTTCTCGACTAAAGGCCACCCTCGAATATAGGAGGCTGTCCCAAATTTGACCAAAATCCACCCAAAAAACTTGTATTCAAGTATAAGACGCTGTTAAATATAGAAAAAATGTATCTTTAAAAAATCGAAAATTGGTATAAAAAATAACCATCACTCAGCGCTTTGTTTAATGCATGACTAAATAAAAATTATCATGGTGGAAGAGAAATTATTAAATAGGACCGCCTAAATATTGTGTATCTTCAATAAAGATTGGTTATTACATCAAAATCAATCTAATTTTGGTATAAAATGTCTCCTTGAAAACATAGAAATCATGTGATAGAAACAGATTGTAATGGCTCTTTTGCGTTTGGAGGCGCTGTGTGATCTTATGCGCTAACAGGAGTTGGTTATCTGGCTCTTTTGTGATTGGAGGCGCTGTGTAATCTTATGCGCTAACGGGAGTTGGTTATAAAACGGGTATGGGAATAATCAGATGGTCACTAGTTGTAATGACTCTTTTCGTTTGGAGGCGCTGTGTGATCTTATGGGCTAACGGGAGTTGGTTATCTGGCTCTTTTGTGATTGGAGGCGCTGTGTAATCTTATGCGCTAACGAGAGTTGGTTATCAAACGGGTACGGGAACATTCAGTTTCTATCGCGCAATGATGATATATAGCAATTTACGAGTCCAGAATATTTAGATCCAAGTACTCGCTCTAATTAGAACAAAGATCTTTTGCGATTGGAGGCAAATCATGTGATTTATACACGTATCTTTTCTCGACGCCATTTTATGTCAAATTCTGGATTAATTTTGATGTAATAAGTGATATGCATTAAAGAATAAGCAATATTTAGGCGCCCCAATTTAAAAATTTCACTTCTGCTTGGTGTTTTCGGAGTATACATTAAACATAGTCCTCAGGTGGCGCGAATTGTCTAGGGTAACATTTAGTTCAATTTCCGTGGTATATCTGTGACTTTTTAAGAAAGATTTTGACCCAAAAATGTGCGGAAGGAATGTTCTCGATTATAGGACGCACCCCCCTTTCTAATACATGTATTTTGACCAAAAAACTGCGTCCTTTAGTCGAATTTTAACGGTAATTGAGGAATCCAGTTTCTCAGTCAATCATATGATGTCATAATCAACTACATCACATGTAGGCTGATGTCATAATTATTAATGAATGATGAGATATAGTCCGTCACAAACGCTTAATAGTTTGACAAGTTGTAAATATTGTATGTCTTTACTATTTAATAAATATTCTGCTGAATATTTTGAAACTAATTTGTCTGGGTGGCGCTGTTACTTGCATAGTTTTCTGGAAACTATGATTCAGAGTGCAGGGATCGATTGATTCCAACACGATCAAAACATGGGTGGAGCTTAGTTGAATATGGGCGGGGCATAGATAAAACTGGATTCTTCCATTAATCAACACGTTAACTCTCACCTAGCAGTAAAAGCTAAATGCTTTAAATTGCCAAGAAGTTTCTGTCAAATTTTGAAAATTTATTTGACTGAGTTGTTGCTGCCTACAGTAAGAGCTTCCAGACAAATTAGTTTCAAAATAGTAGACAGCTTTCATGTATCAGCGAGGTGAAATTGAGGCCCATGAATTTCAAGAATCAAATGGTTAATTAGTACAAAGGTGGCGTGATATATTCAGTCACAACACATCCACCCCATCCCCACCCGACTCACTACAGGATAGACTGACCTGTGTTTATTTTGGAACCAATGTTAGAGAAAATTGTTGTAGTTTACACAACAACAACTAGATGTATAAGCAAAAACGTAACAGCAACACAGGACTAGAAATTTCACAGAACCTTTAGCTTCCGGTTGGAACCAAAAATTTGTTATCCATTTTTTAAATTTATTGTAATTTATAAGCATGGTTCATTCACGGCAACTGAAATTCAGTTTCCAGTAAGTTCCCATCAAGACAGATCACGGAACCATAAAATAGGCTCCGATAAATTCTGAAATATCGAGGCATGCAACATTTAGAGAGAACCATTTCAATAGAAGTGACTCGATCTCTGGACCGAAAAACACAGCAAACTAGACTGTGCAGTCGATGGCATGACATCACAAAACCGTGCGCTCTCGCCACTTTGCTATTGTCCACCACCCCCTAGCCTGCGGTGGAGCCTAATGGTAATGTCATCTTGCCATCCGCAATCATATGGGTAACTCACATAACAAATTTGATTGAATTTCACCAAACAGTTTTGGAGGAGATAGCTGGATGGACAGATGGATGGAGGCAATTGTAATATCTTATCTGGGATTTTTTTAATGCGAGGGGATAATCAGATTTCATGGCTACATTCAATAGACTCACCAATTGAGGGCTAAGTGCCCTCTAGACTCACCAGTTGAGGGATAAGTTCTGTACTCACCATTTCACGGCTAAGTTCTGTACTCACCAGTTGAGGGCTAAGTTCTGTACTCACCATTTCACAGCTAAGTTCTGTACTCACCATTTCACGGCTATGTTCTGTACTCACCATTTCACGGCTAAGTTCTGTACTCACCATTTCACAGCTAAGTTCTGTACTCACCATTTCACGGCTATGTTCTGTACTCACCATTTCACGGCTAAGTTCTGTACTCACCATTTCACGGCTAAGTTCTGTACTCACCATTTCACGGCTAAGTTCTGTACTCACCATTTCACGGCTAAGTTCTGTACTCACCATTTCACGGCTAAGTTCTGTACTCACCATTTCACGGCTATGTTCTGTACTCACCATTTCACGGCTAAGTTCTGTACTCACCATTTCACGGCTAAGTTCTGTACTCACCATTTCACGGCTAAGTTCTGTACTCACCATTTCACGGCTAAGTTCTGTACTTCCCCATTTTTGTCCTCAAGCAGCTTTAAGAGCATCTTCACAACCTGTAGTTAATAAATACAAAGATGGATGCCTGCCAGTGCCTGGCTCTAAATTCACACATGCACAAACACACACATGCCTATGCAGGTAGTCATCAAGGCATGCACGCACACAATGCATGCTGCACACACACACACACACATGAACATGCACGAACACACACACACACACACAAACACACATACGAAAGCGTGCACGCACGCGCGCACACACACACACACACAAACACACACACACACTACATAAAACACATGCATTTTAGCAGTTAAATCCTGAATATCTTTGTTGACAGTATTAGAGAAACGTAAACACAGAGTAAAGTAGAGTTGGGAGGTATTATCAATACATAGCTGTATCGCAATACAATGCTATTAATATTAGGCATCGTGATACCTTCCTCCCAAATGGATACGTATCGGCATAAGCAGATGTAAAGTAACGCCAATTGTTAGAGTATTTCTGAGTAACAGAATTTAGTTTATGTTTGTGAAAAGTGTTCCCTGTTCAAAAAGACTCCATCAAATGCTTACCATGAATCTGTATTAACCCTTTAACTCTTGAATGTTTTCAAAAAAATTTCCATTTTCTCATAGAAAATGTCCATTTACAGACCAAGAGAAGACTATTTTTGAAAATTTACCACTGGAATGACTGGCTCGGTTATCGAGCCAGTCATTCCAGAGGTAAATTTTCAAAAATAGTCTTCTTTTGGTCTGCAAATGGACATTTCTCAAGACCACTGCAGAAGCCGCTTTTGGCTGATATGAGTGTTAAAGTGTTAAATGAAAAGGAAACTAATCTATAGATACGTATCGTGATACAACCTCCCCGTATCGTGACACAACCTCCCCGTATCGGGACACAACCTCCCCGTATCGGGACACAACCTCCCCGTATCGGGACACAACCTCCCCGTATCGGGACACAACCTCCCCGTATCGGGGCACAACCTCCCCGTATCGCGACACAACCTCCCCGTATCGCGACACAACCTCCCCGTATCGCGACACAACCTCCCCGTATCGCGACACACCCTCCCCGTATCGCGACACAACCTCCCCGTATCGCGACACAACCTCCCCGTATCGCGACACAACCTCCCCGTATCGCGACACAACCTCCCCGTATCGCGACACAACCTCCCCGTATCGCGACACAACCGCCCCGTATCGCGACACAACCGCCCCGTATCGCGACACAACCGCCCCGTATCGCGACACAACCGCCCCCTATCGCGACACAACCGCCCCCTATCGCGACACAACCGCCCCGTATCGCGACACAACCTCCCCGTATCGCGACACAACCTCCCCGTATCGCGACACAACCTCCCCCGTATCGCGACACAACCTCCCCGTATCGCGACACAACCTCCCCGTATCGCGACACAACCTCCCCGTATCGCGATACAACCTCGCCCGTATCGTGATACAACCTCCCCGTATCGCGACACAACCTCCCCGTGTATCGCGATACAACCTCCCCGTATCGTGATACAACCTCCCCGTATCGTGATACAACCTCCCCGTATATCGTGATACAACCTCCCCGTATATCGTGATACAACCTCCCCGTATCGTGATACAACCTCCCCTTATCGTGATACAACCTCCCCGTATCGCGACACAACCTCCCCGTATCGCGATACAACCTCCCCGTATATCGTGATACAACCTCCCCGTATCGCGATACAACCTCCCCGTATCGCGATACAACCTCCCCGTATCGCGACACAACTTCCCCGTATCGCGATACAACCTCCCCGTATCGCGATACAACCTCCCCGTATCGTGATACAACCTCCCCGTATCGCGATACAACCTCCCCGTATCGCGATACAACATACAACCTCCCCGTATCGTGATACAACCTCCCCGTATTGTGATACAACCTCCCCGTATCGTGATACAACCTCCCCGTATATCGTGATACAACCTCCCCGTATATCGTGATACAACTTCCCCGTATCGTGATACAACCTCCCCGTATCGTGATACAACCTCCCCGTATCGTGATACAACCTCCCTGTATCGTGATACAACCTCCCTGTATCGTGATACAACCTCCCTGTATCGTGATACAATCTCCCTGTATCGTGATACAATCTCCCTGTATCGTGAGACAACCTCCCTGTATCGTGATACAACCTCCCTGTATCGTGATACAACCTCCCTGTATCGTGATACAATCTCCCTGTATCGTGATACAATCTCCCTGTATCGTGATACAATCTCCCTGTATCGTGATACAATCTCCCCATATTGTGATATATCGCGATACGATAATATTCACAATACCCACCCCTAGTGTGAAGTCTATATGGTGCATTGTATCGCCTGAATGGATAGGAAGATGAGGTGAGGCTTCCTTTAAGATTAAACCTTTCATGCTGCTCCTGATAACTAGATCATGATTGAATCACAAGCTGGACAAGAGATAAATACTGACCTTTCGCTCGCTGTCTTCATCCAATTTGATACTCTCTTTCTGCAGTTCAGCCATTAAATCATTGGTAGCCATGAAGCGAAAGTCCTTATCACTGGACGTCATCTGTGAGGAAAAGCATCATTAGAATTAGTATCGCTGATGAATTCCCTATATCTCATTTCAAGACCACCATATAGGAAAACTGTAAAATACTTTGAAATCACTTTGACTTGAAGCCATTGCTGGTTATCGGCTACCAGTCAAATTAACTTTAAAATATTCAACAGAATAAGTTTTATATCATAAACAAGATGGCCGCCAAACCGTTTATCCGACAATTTCGAAAATTGATAATTTGAGATCAGAATACCCAAAAACCTATATAAAACATAAAACGCAGACCAACATCTGGGAGCATACAGGTTATGGCGCAATGCAGCCTGCCGGTTGACTACGCTAGAATTCCAACTAGAGAGGTTGGAGGAGTCTCTGAAGGACCGCTCACCTCCCAGCATGCTCCTCACTAGGGTAACATGGAACCCAGAGAGGGAGAATGCCGATTTCAAAAAACAATGGCTGAACCACATTAAGGAATTTGAAATGTCATTAACCAAGTCCCCGTTCGACCACACGAGCAGGAAACTGAAAGAACAATACCAGATCGTGAGCGGTTTCAAAACCGCTTTTGAATGAGGCTGTGATCCCTCTACAACCAGAGAGGCAGAACTGGCCATAGCAGCCACCACGGTCAGACACAGCCATTTGCACCGGTCTCCAAGTCCGAGACGCAAAACACCAAAGAGGAAACAGGACCGCCAACAGAAGAGACAGTCCAGGGGAAACAACCGCCAACCCTCCAGACGCCCGTACAGAAGGCCAGGGCCAAATTACCAGCAACAGGCAACTGACCGGATGGACAATCGGGACACCAACAGTAGCAGGTCGACAGAATCAAGGAGCGCAAGAGCACTTGAGAATCTGCTTCAGGCAGTCAAAAATCTGACAGAGGCGCGCAGATGACTACTCCACTGTCCTAAGAAAGCACTCTCTCAATATTATAAGCTTACATTTAATACTTATTTTTCACAACCACTTCTGCCTATCTGTAACTGTAACAACAACGCAGTCATTAAAGACTCAGAAACGTACTCATCCTCGTTTGTCTTTAACCAATCAAATTCCCCACTAACCATGGCAACCGTCAGTCTTCTTGATAAAGGTTTAGGATTCAGTCCTACGGTTTCAGAACCAAACATGGGCAGCCTCTATACTGATTTTAGACGCATGCGCCTGAAACACTTTTTCACACACACACACCACACACACCCCCCACACGCACTCCTACAACAGGGAACCGGTGCGACATTCCCTCCCATAGCACCGGCTCCACCAACCTTCCAAGACATCATAATCAGAAAATTTGCCGCCAAAAAACCTTCAATGCCACCTCCAACCTTGGATGCGCCATTTGAAGCTTTTTTCAAAGCAATCAGGTACGAATTTAGTAGACACATTCACCACAGAACTAATACCAGCAAGAGTGAGCAGGAACAGTCAGCTCTAGTGCAACTCCAGCACAACCACACAATAGTGGTCAAAAAAGCTGACAAAGGGCAAGAAACCGTCATCCAAAACACAACAGATTACATAGCAGAAGCAAATCGCCAGCTAGCGGATGAACGGTTCTATACAAAGGTTGAACAAGATCTAACATATAAACACACAAAACTGGTTGAAAAACGACTAGACCAACTAGTCAGGGACAAGGAAATTGATGCTACAACCGCCAGTAGATTAATTCCAAACCCTCCAATAACCGCCAGATTCTACCTACTACCAAAAGTGCACAAAAAGAAGCAAAATGGCCTAGTTCCTGGCAGCCCTATCATCAGTGGCATAGGCTGCCCGACAGCGCTGATAAGCAGTTTTGTGGATGAACACATCAAAGTGCTCGTCACTAAGATCAAATCGTATGTGAAAGACACCACGGATTTCATAAACCAGATTGAAACCTTTGGCAAAACAAAGCCCGGCACTCTTCTAGTGACCATGGACATCACATCACTATACACAAACATCCCCAACAACGAGGGACTCAGAGCAGTAGCCAGATTCTGCCACAAGTATGGAGTACCAGGTGATCTATCAATCAGAGGTCTTCTCAACCTCCTAAAACTTGTACTAGAATGCAATAACTTCGAGTTTAATGGCAAACATTACATACAAGTTGGAGGCACCGCCATGGGAAGCAAAGCTGCATGCACCTTTGCATGCATCTTTATGGCGGATCTAGAAGAAACTCCTACAAGCGGCTCCCCACAAGCCAGCATTCTATGTCAGATACATAGATGACATATTCATGTTTTGGGAACATGGCAAACCCGCCCTAGATGAATTTGTCACATACATGAATGCAGAGCACCATAGCATCAAATTCACAATGGAGTCTTCAAAAACACATGTTTCTTTCCTTGACACCATGGTCAAACAAACAGAAGAACATGATATCATTTTCGACCTCTACACAAAACCAATAGACACCCACGGCTACCTCCACTACGATTCAGCACACCCAGCCTCCTGCAAGGATTCGTTCCCATATGGACAATTCCTCAGGTTGAGACGCATCTGTAGTCAAATTCAAGACTACGACAAAAATAGTATCATTCTACAAGGATACTTTGAAGCAAGGGGTTACCATATCAAAATTCTCAACGAATCCAGGGTAAAAGCCAGATCAAAGGAGAGACACACCCACCACCAAAGACAGCCGCCACAAACACTCTACAGAGGCCCATTTTCGTCTCCGAGTTCACACGAACTGGCATCTTTCTGAAGAAAACCATCAAGAAGTTCTGGCCAATTCTGGAAGCTAGCAGCAAATGCAGAAAGGCTTTCCCAGAGCCTCCTCTCTTCGGCTATAGAAGAAACAAAACAATCAAAGATATGAATGTTAGGGCTAAACTTCCATCAGATAACGCCCCCACACAACACAGAAACCCTCTAAAAGCATGCACCACCAAGAACTGTAACATCTGCCAATGGATGCAAAAAACAGATTCTTCTCTAGCTCACATACAGGCCTAAAATACAGATCCAAGATCATAGGCAACTGTCAGACGAGGAACATCGTCTACCTACTAACTTGCAACAAATGTAAGAAACAGTATGTAGGAGAAACTCTACGCACCTTCAAAATCAGAATCCAAGAACATCTGAGATCGATATCAAACCTCCACAGGAATGAACGATACGACACACCCATATCCAGACATTTCAATAAACATGGACATTCTAAAACTGACATGCAGTTTAGAATTATCCAGGTACTCTCATCAGACCCAGACGATGAAAACTCCACCCCATGGAGAAAACATAAGGAATGTCATTGGATACACCAGCTCCCCACAATGGAGCCTATGGGCATAAACCAAGCCGGATAAGGGACGCTTCTCCCCTGGACCAGCACGGGCGGACACGTCCAATATGTTGTTATTAAACCGACCATGAAAAGTAGGTCAGCATGACCTACTTTTCATACTCTGCACACCTCCCTAAGATGCATCCACATACCAAGTTTGGTGACCATATGTGAGTCTTGAGACTATGCCCCGGACAAACATTTTCTGTGATATTCAGTCGACCATGAAACGGTCAGCATGAACTACTTTTCATACTCCGCACACCTTCTCCCTAAGATGCATCCACATACCAAGTTTGGTGACCATATGTGAAACAGCCTTGAAACTATGCCCCGGACAAACATTTTCTGTGATATTCAGTCGACCATGAAAAGGTCAGCATGACCTACTTTTGACCTACTTTTCATACTCCGCACACCTTCTCCCTAAGATGCATCCACATACCAAGTTTGGTGACTATATGTGAAAAAGTTTTGAAACTATGCCCCGGACAAACTTATATATGGTGAATAGACGGATGGATGGAAAAATGGATGGATGGACAAAGCGGCGACTATATGCATAAAAATCCAATATGGCCGTCAAACACACTATATTGTGATTGACCCGCGGTTGGCATGGGTTTTTTTTACAGATCAACTTCCCTTTAATGGCCCTTATACCATAATCATGTCCCAAACTTCGGCCCAATCCCTTTAGCGGTTCTGGAGTTGTTTTCAGAAAAAATAGGCCATCCAAGATGGCCGCCGAACTATTTGGTTCAGCTCTTGCCCTAGATGATATTTCATGAGTTATGAATCAAACCCTCAAACGGTTTCGAGAATATATTTCAAGACATTTTTAAAAATTGGCCAAAATCCAAGATGGCCATCGGCCCAATTGGCCAACCGGCTTCGTTTGAACAAACTTGGATCCCTATGCCCTAAGGATGCTTCCTACCAAATATAATTGAAATCGGCTTAGCAGTTCTCAAGAAGACATTTTAAAACTCCTATTGCTTTAGTATGGGTGCCTTTGGCTGGAAAAAGATGGCCACCAAACCATTTATCCGACAGTTTCGAAAATGGCAAATTTGAGCTCAGAATACCCAAAACATATACAAAACCAATTTTGGCCTCAAAAGCCATCAAATAAAAAAATCCAATATGGTCGCCAAACACGCTACATTTTGATTGACCCACGGCGGCCATGTTTTTTACGCATCAACTTCCCTTGAACAAACTTTAATGGTGCTTAGTCCCTAATCATATCTGACAAATTTGGCCCTGCTCCCTTCAGCGGTTCTGGAGAAGTCGTTTTCGGGAAAACTAGGTCATCCAAGATGGCCACCGAACCATTCAGTCAATCAAGTCTTCTTGAAGGCTTACGTCTTTCCCTAGGTGAGGTTTCATGAGTCTTGAATCGATTCCCCAAGCAGTTTCAGAGAAGATCTTTAAGGACGTTTCCAAAAATCGGCCGAAATCCAAGATGGCCCGAATTGACTGATCAGCTTCAATTGAACAAACTTTGATCCCTATGGCAAGCTATAGATGCCACCTGTATGACTTGACGGACGGACGACTGAAAACAATGGATTATTACGATGTTCACAGACACATTACTCAATTGTGATAAGTTCCTGGTATCTATGTCACAGATGTAGGTAAAGTTATCTATGCAGCTTAATGATGTCAGTCTGGTGGTAGCGCGGACCCAATCTAAAATTGCCAACTAGAAAGTCTCGCTGCAGTTACGGGATTTCGTGAGACTGACAGGATTTCGTGTTCAAGTTGACATTTTATGAGAAAATGGCAGTCATGATAATTACAACTGCAGATATTTTAATTCCCGTAATTCTTAACAGATCGATCATGATTTCAGAAATTGATTTTGACTGTTTTTAAATTTACGATATTAAAACTGATGATTTATTTTTTTGGCAATACCATTTTAATTTCATTTTCACAACTACATAACATAGTATTACTCCATACGAGTCCATAGTCTAAGACATTAACCCTCTCAACACTGAAATAGTATGCTAATGTTAAAACCACCATACCTATAACCCGTTGAATATTTTGAAACTTATTTAACTAAATATTAAATGGATTATTTCTTAAATTATTACGGTTCAAGATCCGTGAAAATGCAATAATTATTGCATTCAAAATTTCAGAATGGGTAAAAATGAAAAAATGTTATGATCGATCGTTAATTGATCATCGGTTAGTATGTAAAACCAATCATCGATCCCAAAAATAGTAACAATTCCCAACACTAGACGGTAGTACTGTATCTTGGATGTTACTTTCGTAAAAAACTACGGACAATCTGAAATCGTAGGCAGGTCTGCAAATTCAATATTGGTCCCCATACCATTGGCGAATGCAGACCTACTGCCTATAAATTCAATCAGTAATTTCCAATGGGAAAACCCCCAACAGACCCCTATTGCGGGTTGGTCTGTAGTTTTATTAACCACTATAAAACATTCTTACCATTCAATCACTACTTGCCAAATCAACTACTATGCATTTAGCCACCAGAATAAGATTTTTATGCTTGCTTACATACCCCCCATATGCCTATTCCATTTCAATATACCCTCAACCAGGCTACTGGTAGGGTATACCCCCAGCATATGCCCTGATAGAGACTGGCACCAGTCTGTACTCACTCCTTGGTGACACCTGTCACTAAGCATGTCGGCGCATGCGCAATGGAGTCCAAATAGGAAACATATTAACTTTTCTAAATTTAAGTGCCAAATATTATAAACAGATTCTCAAATCATTCGCACACAGAGTGGCTGAGGCCGGGTCATAGTGATTGAACGTTAAGTATGTTTTATAGTGGTTAATAAAACTACAGACCAACCCGCAAGGGGAGGTCTGTTGGGGGTTGTTATTACACCACAAAAACATCTATACCGTTCAATCACTACTTGCTAAACCTGTAGATTTGGTCAGTTCCCCACTTAAAACCCCTTGGTGGGTGGCGATTTGAGAATCATTAAACAAGGATAAAAATTAAACAACTCATATCCAAATGTTAATAAATTAACATAATAGTGCATCCATAACAAATCACAGTGATTATCAAACAAGGAAAATTGTCAACTCAATGAAATAAACAAAACAAGAGAATATTCTCACCATATCTGACAGACATACAGACTAACAAAATTGGTGAGATGTGCTTGGTAAATGGTCCTTGGCTTGTTTTGCTAAAATCGTTATATTTCTAAAAAAGGAGGCCGCTGGGCTCTGATCCTTTAAATAGAAAGAGGTAAAAGTTGATTCAGATTTCCAACCTGCGACTTGCATGACATCGTCCAATGATGAGCGGGCAAAAAGAGCGAAGGAGGTAGCCATACCACGAAGGTCGACATGGGCTAAATTGATCTTACCTGGGGACGCAACCTCATAGCATAATTTTATGGTCTTACAGATCCATCTGGCAACTGTGGCCTTAGAAACTGGTCTAGACACCTCCTCCGCATACGGAACCCGTAAGTGCAACGAATCGGATCTTTTAAGATTGGTACGATGTTTATATACTTTTAAGGCCCTGACAGGACACCAGAATCTGTCCAATGACGAAAAAGACGACAAAGATTTAAGAATACTAGGTGTGGCTGAGTAACGGTTAGACTGGGTCTTCGATAAGGAATCCCTTCTGGGATATAAAACTAGACCGTCCCCAGAATCGATAAATCTGTCTTTTCTGCGGAAAGATCATGAATTTCGGAATTTCTAGCTGAAGTGGCACCAACAAGGAAAACAGCCGTAAGTGTCAATAGTTTGAGACTGATAGATACAATTGGCTCAAAATGGTGACCTGCCAAAACTTGAAGAATCAAGGCCAAATTTCAGGAAGACAAAGGCTTAGCTACTGGAGGACGAATATTGCCCAATCCTCTAAAAAAAGCATTGAGACTCTTCAAATCCTTGATATGAAGACAAGGAAGAGAAGAAGCCAAAGAAATCTATAACCCCTAACGGTGATAGCTGATAAATGAAATGAATCGAATAGATACAATTAAAAATCTAACACCTAGGAAATAGAAATGGAATCAGCCAAGAAACCGTGTTTTAAACACCATTCTCCAAAGATTTAATAGTTGACCTTTGTAAAAAATTCGACCTGAAAGAGACAATGATTTGCTGAGATCTTGAAGAAAAGTTGATCTCAGAGACCGGACACTCGAATATTCTCCAAACACATACAGGATAAAGAATTCTGGATTGGATGAAGATGCAAGTCCCTTACTTCAGTGAGATCTGATGATACTGGGAGAAGGTTAGCAAAATCTTACCAGAAGATCGAGAAAGGCTACCAATCAGATCCTCTTTGACCAAAAGGGTGCTGCTAGAAGAAATTCTTTAAACTGGTCCATGACTATCTTCAGAACGATTAGAATCAGGAATATTGGAAGGAACATGAAATCAAAGAATCCTGTCCCGAACTGAGACAGTGCAATCATCGCCCATACCTGACTGTCCGAAAAGGGAGACATGAAATATGAGATCTGGGCAATCAGACATGTCGCAAAAAGATCTCCATGGGGAAGACCCAGAAGCTTGAAAACACTTTTGGCCACTCGGTGAGTGAGAACGTGCTAGGACTGACCTACTGGTCCACAGGAAATATCTGTCTGTCTGGAATATGACTGGGAACTAGAAATATTTGGATCTAGTGACATCCCAAGAAATGGATCCAAAATCCCATATAAAGAAGAAAAGACCTCATTCCTCCATCTGAAAATGAAAGAAAACCCTGTGGCATTGACTGATCGAATCGAGATCTTGATGCCTATCACTCGATCCGACCAAAGGGTGGAGAGGCGTCTTGACAAGTCACAACTCCACTAAACTGATGTGAGAAAATGACTCCTCCAGGGGCCAAAGACTGGCAAGATCAGGGAGTCCCAAACAGCTCCCCACCCCTCCTGTGAAAAAAACATGAAATAATCACCTGATGGGAGGTCTTGACTAATGGAACACCCATCAGAAGGAACTAGAATGTACTGACTGCTTCTAGAAGATCAGGAACATTAGAAAGTCTTCTCATCAACGTCACCCTGGGAATTACATTCTCGACGCTAATCATCAAGCCTAGAATCCTAAGAAAAAACCTTGCCCTGACATAGAAAGAGGATGTCAAGGTGACCACTGTCAACAAGATTGCCTCTACCCTTGTCTCTGAAGGAAAAAACTTGACCCTGAAAACACCTCGCGGGAGATGCCTAGATGGAAGAAACTTGAGAGGGAACTAGGTTTGACTTTGAAAAATAAAATTCAAGCTAGGCTGCAAGGTGGACTGCAAACCTTTGGAATAAATCTTGAAAGAATTGAGAAAGACCTAGCTTTTATTAACCGATTGTCTATAAAGACTGAAGAAGAATACGACGACGGCGCAAAACAACTGCCCTGGCTGAGACCAGACGTGTGAAAAGAAAGGCGCCAAGGTCAGATCGAAGGGCATGGCTCAAACTGCCATACTCTATCCTTGAAAGCAAAACTCATGTACCTTCGGAAGGAAACGTAAAAAAAGCACATAAAATAGGCATCCTAATGATCGATAGAAAAGGATCGCATGCCTGAAAAATAGACTTGCGATAGGGGAGGACCCCATCCTGAATTTAGGAGATAAAGAAATAAGTTATAACTTCTTCAGGAAGATAACAGGACGCCAGCCATCTAAGAATTGGAGACTATGAAGATCGTTGAACAGAAGCCTGGGCATCTTTCCAAGGTAGAGCCTCTTCTATAGTCTCCTTGACAATCATAGAAAACCAGCACACACACCCTCTAATGCTAATAGCTTCTGATTGGATGGAACAGAAGACCATTTGGGAGAAGAGACTGCGGAGAAGGGTCCTAGATCCAAGAACGTCTGGCCCTTTTGATAAGGGCCGCCCTTAAAGTTGGGCCAAACTTACTATATGCTAAAGACGACTGCTCATAGAAACATAGTTTACATATGCCCTGAAGCTCCAACCATAAAATCCTGGGCTATAGCCTTATTCTTAGCCATCACGAAGAGCAGTAACTCATGTTTATTTTGGTTATTTTAACTTTACCGCTTTCTTTGAATGGAGAAAAAAGAATCATAGAAATATAGCCCTACTTATTAAAATGCTGAAGACCATGAAAACATTATAGATAATTTTATTTATAGTGATTTAACTAGATTTCGCAGCAAGCCGAAAACCCATAGTAAGCCTATGGGAGGGGTTAGAATCAAGATAAAGGCAAATCCTGTACTTGAGAATCTGCAATAATCCTGTCTGGTATTCGAAAACAACAAATCATGACTGAATTTAGCAAGATAGTAAGGTATTGTAATTAGGGTTTCCCAAACCACTGCTCGAAATGTTAAATTAGTCCCACCAGAAAAGGTGTCGCTCCAGGGAACTAAGGGAAATTTAAATTTGATGACGTCATCACGATTCTATGAATTGAATATGGGCCTGTTAAGTGAATTATGGCAATCCTTTGACTGTCTTGGAGTCTGGCATAACCAGGGTTCAAAATATAAACAAAGCTTTGCCCTTGAAAATAATATTCATTTTGAA
Source organism: Chaetoderma sp. LZ-2023a (assembly GCA_034401795.1). Lineage (NCBI taxonomy): Eukaryota > Metazoa > Mollusca > Caudofoveata > Chaetodermatida > Chaetodermatidae > Chaetoderma > Chaetoderma sp. LZ-2023a. The sequence continues at coordinate 84,662,794 of CM067375.1, forward strand.
AAGAATTTCACAAAACGCAGAAACTTTACAAAACTCAGAATAAGTGCACACCCCTTACAAATTGAGGAAGATAGGCACAAAACACCATTAATACCTGCTCATCTACGATTCTGTAAGCTTTGCAACCAGAACCTAATCGAGGATGAAAAACACTTTATAATGGAATGTCCACATTACGATCAGGAGAGACAATCGCTCTTTAAAAAGCTTAATGAGTTTACTAATTTTGTCTCGCTTGATAGGTGTACATAGCCAATTCAAATTTTTAATGTCATATAATAATGGAGATAGTGATCAAATAAAAATTGTTATTGATTACATCAACCTTTGCCAAGCTGCTCGGGCGTGTACTTTAAATCCTATGCAATAACACAATTTGTCAGATCGTCATCCTGTACATGAGACAGGTTTATATAATGATTGCATAACTGTGTCCTATATTTTAATCAATGTCCATATCAATTTCATTGAGAAACTAACCAACTTCATGAGTCCTGGTAAATTCACCATACCTCACTGTATTTGATATATTGTTTAATTAAATACCCCAAACAATCCTATATTTATGCCTAGTGGCAGTAAACTTAAATCATAGCCCTACACATTAAACCTGTACATTTTTATTTATTTATTTATTATATTTATTGTCTTAGAACCTATATTTTCATCTTTGTAAAATGTAGTTAAATGTTTGTACCATGGCATATGTCATTGTGTTTGATATGCCAATAAAAGGATTGATTGATTGATTGATTGATTGATTATGAATCGCCGGGATCAGCTTGAATGTTAAATAGACAAAACATTGATTTTTGATCAACAACAAATGAAGACGTCATAAATACGCATTTATGATGAAATAAAACAAAATACACACTTTTGTCGACGATCGACAGCTACCGGAAGTAGGAAAAGAACAAAATTTTACAAATTTACTAGCCGAGAGAACTGACGCCGAAATGTAAGGAAAGAACAAGCCAAAAAGATGAAAAATAATACAGAACAAGAGTTTTAATGAAACTCAACATACGCCTGCAAACATACTTGTTTGAGGAATGATAAATGTGAATAATTAGTCTGTTTGAATCTTAAGCTTTGTAGAGGAGATAACACCAGTTGGTGTATGCAAGGGAGATAACTCTGGCAATTATGAGGAGGGGGGGGGGGGGGGGGGGGGAATATTGCAGAAAGGAAATCATGACACTTCGTCTATACCCCCCTAACACATCTGCCGAAAAATTGTTTGTAAATGTATAGGTTCAAAAGTCTTCAAGATCTGGCCCGGACAAGAAAATTTTGATGAATTATAATCTTTCAAGAGAGATAACTCTCACGAATATGTGAGGATTTTGTCGAAAGGAAATCATGAGACTTCGTCTATGCCTAACACATCTGCTGGGGAAAAAATTGCGAGTGTAGGTTCAAAACTCTTTGAGATCTGGCCAGGAAAAGAAAATTTGGACGAATTTTAATCATTCAAGGGAGATAACTCCCGCGAATATACAAGGATTTTGCCGAAATGAAATCATGACTCCCGCAAATATGGGCGGATCATGCCAAAACAAAATCATGACACTTCGGCTATACGTACCACATCTTTTGAAAAAAAATTTGTAAGTGTGGGTTCAATATAAGCTTGCGCGATTTTTTATTTGAAACATCGCGATCGATTTTATGGGGAAAAATCGCAATTTTCGAATAAATCATAGGTCCAAATTCCCAAAAGTATAAACCGGGTTAACGTGACTCATTTCTAGAAAGTTTAAATAAATGATAAAAAATAGCACGAAATTAGAACACATTATGATGATGTTCATGCGACGAATTCTTACCATCCTACGTCTATGCTTAATGTATATCTTATATCCATCATCCCGGGCGTGAAATTATTAATTGGGACCGCCTAAATATTGCGTATAGTTTAATAAATATTATTTAATCCATCAAAATTTGAGATAAAATGTCGCCGAGAAAACAATATAAATTACGTGATGCTTCCGCTTATAGCCTCCCTTTGTAGGACGAGTTTAGGTCATTACCGGAGTAACGCGAAGACGCTAATATTAGTAGCGCGGGAGATACTGCGCAATTCACATACATAGGACGGTAGCTTTGAGTAGGTACTAGTGTAACGGCGTAAACTTGTCCTACAGTGCGGGTTATAGTTGCTTTCAGAATGTACGATTTACATTTAAGAGTAATCAACAGAACGCGCAGTTCAAAATCAAACAATCTGGAATGCTGTTGCTTTATTTTCTTTAATTTGACATGACTACCGAATCAAAAAGGAAAAATTATTAGACCATCTGAAATTCTAGAATTAACCAGAATTATGTTCACTGATTGCCTAACACTCTGAAACTGTATATACTTGACATTTCACAACAGACTCAGGGTCTGCAGCGAAAGAAAGAAAATTATATGACGATTCGCCGGAGTAACTACCATAAAAATTCGACTAAAGGACGCAGTTTTTTTGGTCAAAATACATCTACTAGAAAGGGGGGTGCGTCCTATAATCGAGAACATTCCTTCCGCACATTTTTGGGTCAAAATTTTTCTTAAAAATTCACAGATTATACCACGGAAATTGAACTAAATGTTACCCTACACAATTCGCGCCGCCTGACGACTATGTTTAATGTATACTAAAAAAACACCAAGCGGAAGTGAAATTATTAAATTGGGGCGCCTAAATACTGCTTATTCTTTAATACATATCACTTATTACATCAAAACTAATCCAGAATTTGACATAAAATGGCGTCGAGAAAAGATATGTGCATAGATCACGTGATTCGCCTCCAATCGCAAAAGATCTTTATTCTAATTAGAGCGAGTACTTGGATCTAAATATTCTGGACTCGGAAATTGCTATATATCATCATTGCCCAATAGGAACTGAATGTTCCCGTACCCGTTTGATAACCAACTCCCGTTAGCGCATAAGATTACACAGCGCCTCCAATAACAAAAGAGCCAGATAACCAACTCCCGTTAGCGCATAAGATCACACAGCGCCTCCAAACGCAAAAGAGTCATTACAACTAGCGACCATCTGAATATTCCCATACCCGTTTTAGAACCAACTCCCGTTAACGCTTAAGATTACACAGCGCCTCCAATCACAAGAGCCAGATAACCAACTCCTGTTAGCGCATAAGATCACACAGCGCCTCCAAACGGAAAAGAGCCATTACAATCTGTTTCTATCACACGATTTGTATGTTTGCAAGGAGACATTTTATGCCAAAATTAGATTGATTTTGATGTAATAAACAATCTTTATTGAAGATACACGATATTTAGGCGGTCCTATTTAATAATTTCTCTTCCACCATGATAATTTTAATCATGCATTAAACAAAGCGCTGAGTGATGGTTATTTTTTATACCAATTTTCGATTTTTTAAAGGTACATTTTTTCTAAATTTAACAGCGTCTTATACTTGATTATAAGTTTTTTGGGCGGATCTTGGTCAAATTTGGGACAGCATCCTATATTCGAGGGCGGCCTTTAGTCGAGAAATTACGGTAGCTGGTTTTCTCAATGACAAAGGTGTTACCTCGCTATTGTTAGCTTGTTTATTGTAGCGCTTTGTGTTGTGATTCGTAATTATTCGACACATGCATGGCACGGCGGGATATACACACAATGAACACAGGCATGAATCGATTATAAGTGTTGAATCGATTATAAGTGTACTCATGTACTGATATAATGTGATGGAAAAGTACACACTTCAGATTTTTTTTAAAACATGAAATTTTTGACGATTTTCCGATCTTTCCTCAATTACATCGTAAAAATCATGATTAAATCGAAAAATTGCGCAAGCCTAGTTCAATACTCTTCGAGATTTGGATCAAACTCCGACGAATATGGGCGGATCATGCCAAAACTAAATCATGACACTTTGACTATATGTACATCTTTTGAAAAAAAATTTGTACGTGTGGGTTCAAAACTCTTCGAGATTTGGCCTGGACAAGACAATTTTGACGAATTTTAATCTTTCAAGGGAGATAATTCTGGCAAATATGGGCAGATCTTGCCGCACCGAAATCATGACACTTTGCCTATACATAACACATCTTCTGGGGAAAAATTGTGACTGTAGGTTCAAAACGCTTCGAGATCTGTCTTGGACAAGAAAATTTCGACGAATTTTAAGCTTTAAGGGAGATAACTCTAGCGAATATGGGAGGATTTTGCCGAATCGAAATCATGACACTTTGTCTATAAGTAATATATCTGCTGAAAAAATTTGTGAGTGTAGTTCAAAACTCTTCGAGATCTGCTCCGGACAAGAATCAGACAGACATCACATAATGGCGCGGGCATATAAAAAGTAAGAAAAACGCTGAAAAGACAGAGGCGATATGAAACCAGGGCGAAATGACTCGCCAAAACCATGACGACAGAGAAGAAAACTCAACTTTTATTCCTTCTTCCTTTTCGGGTTATTTTATCCTTTCTTATTGTCTTTTTATTCTTGTGGACATTATTCTTGGTGCCATTCTCTTCCCTATGTATCCTCTTCTGATTCTATTTTCTTTCAGTGATTGTCAGATTTAGAATAAGCATTACGCTAGGATCAGGGCAACAAATTAACTCCCTTTGGTTAAAATTAATATGTAAACCTGCCGACATAAGAGGAAAAAGAGTGAGAGAAAAGGCTGAACGGCCCGAAGACAACTGGCCATCTAAGGTTGGATGAAAGGACAAATTACGTATCTAAAGATAATGCGTAGAATAGGCACTGACTCATCGGCTGAGTGAGACCATTCGAAATTAAGCGATGATATGCGCTTATGAAATAAGCTGCAACAAAAAAACCCAATGGCAAGGCAGTCGGAAGTCTTTAATTACGTTGAAATATTGTCACCGATAAAAGAATAAATGCTGAATATATATATAATTTCAAGAGAGTCCTCAAGACTAGCAATGTCTTGGTATGAATATTTTCAGCCATTAAACATTCCGATTTTTAAAAACAATTACGGAAATTAGACTACCACTTAGGCAAGATGATGACTAGATCCTAGGAAAGCGAAGATGTAAACCGGACCTGAAGAACAAACCTGGAACCCCAGGAAGTTCTCTACACCGGAAATCCAAACCAGGAAAACCGGACCAGAAGTTAATCCTGGAACACCAGGAAGATCCATGAAAACCGGAAATGACCCTATACCCGGATGTACGAAATCCGGAAGTGACAAAATTTTTTAACCGGAAATACATTAACCGGAAGTAGAATAGGAAACGGAAATACGCAAACCAGAAGTAGACAACTGGAAACTGAACATGATCCTACAGACTCGGATGTACAGTAAACAAGAGGCCCAAGGCGCCTGTATCGCTCACCTGAACAACAGGCATTTCAACTAGAATGCTCTTTATCCGACAGTTTCGAAAACTGCAAATTTGAGATCAGAATACCCAAAAACACATATAAAACCAATTTCGGCCTCAAAATCCATCAAATAAAAAAACCCAATATGGCCACCAAACATGCTATATTTTGATTGGTCCACGGCGGCCATATTTTTTGATGGATCAACTTCTCTTGAACAAAATTTAATGGCTCTTAGGCCAAAATTTCATATCTATCCCTTCAGCGGTTCGGAAGAAGTCGTTTTCGTGAAAACTAGGTCATCCAAGATGGCCATCAAGCAAATCGGCCAATCAGGTTGCCTTGAACAAACTTGGGTCTACCGTTGCAATAGATGATGTGTTACGAGTTTTGAATCAATTCCTCCAGCAGTTTCAGAGAAGATTTTTCAGTGTTTCTAAAAATCGACCATTTTGGCCGGCGGCCATCTTGGATTTTGGCCGATCGGCTTCGTTTGAACAAACTTGGACCCCTATGCCCAAAGGATGCTTCCTGCCAAATATAATTGAAATTGGCCCAGCGGTTCTTGAGAAGTCGTTTAAAGGAAAAGTTGACGGGTGGACGGACTGTCGCCACAACATAAGCTCACTTGACCTTTCAGGCCACGTGAGCTAAAAATCAGAAGTAGCATATGAACCGGAAATACGCAAACCGGAAGTAGTCCAGGGTCTTGCCAACCTGAATCTACCAACCACCTACTGGAAGTGCTTGTCAAACCGGAAGCTTTTTTTTTTTAACTAAGAACGGAACTGACGATCTCTTGATGTTTCTGGCTACCGAATTTAAGTTTGGCATAGGCAGCTGAATCAGGGACTTCCGTCACTGACACCACTGCTTGAGGGTAATGCCCCTCCTCAAGGCTTAGGTGGGTTTTGCTTACATGAAACCACCTTTATGGGATTTTCCGTAGAGTCTTTGGGTTTCGGTTTCGGGAACCGAACCTCTAGTCTGGATGTGAGGGAAGTCGGTTTCCCCTAGCCACTAACTTTCCGGTTATCGTCCGACTTGGATGACTCTTCCTGTCCACGCGAATGGCTGTCAAAATCCTGATAGCCATGGCATTAAAACATGTAGATATAAGTGAATATAATGAATAAGTAACTGATAGATTTCAAATGATGATGATGACTTTAGGCATGATTGACTACCACGAAAATAGTTTACTACCACGAAAACCGGTAACACAGTCATAAAAGAGTAATAACACCACGAAATACTCAATACACATAACTTAGGGAGGATGGACTTCATGTTAGGCATAATCCTGAAGAAGAACTCTGAAAAACATAAGCTAAACACAGTGCAACGTATAAAAAAAAATTAAGCTAGAATATTGGCAGACTGTACTGCTTGCAGAATATTTGAAAAGTGAATGTTTCCTATTTGGTCTTCATTGCACATGCGCGGACATGCCTAGTGACAGGTGCCACCAAGGAGTGAGTACAGACTTGTGCCAGTCTCTATCAGATCATATGGGGGGGGGGGGGACCATACCAGTAGTTTGGTTGAGGGTATATTGAAATGGAATAAGCATATGGGGTATGTAAGCAATCATAAAAATCTTATTCTGGTGGCTAAATGTAGAATAGTTGATTTAGCAAGTAGTGATTGAATGGTATAGCTGTTTTTGTGGTGTAATAACAACCATGATTTTCAGTAGTTTCACGATGTCAATCAGTAATTGTTTTTCAGTAGTTTTCAGAGGCGTTCAGTAATTCAGATCACATAAAGCAATTATAAAAATATGAAAACATACGAATTAATTCACACACACGACACACCTACACCCGTATCCATCACATTTATTTAAATTGAACACTAATACATTTTCAAAAATATCTTTAGTGACCATTTTTGGAAATTTGTCACTGAAATGACTGGCTTAAAGGTAACATTTTACGGGATTGAACAGCCCCACCACCCACCCCAATTCATCCATATACACAACCAAAGAAAAAATTGGAATATCTTACATGGTTTAACCCTCCAATTTGGATATCATTACTTTACCACATACCTGTGCAGAATATTTCCATTTCCCCATGATCGCGACATTCGGGAATCCTTAACCGAAATTTATATCGCTTTACAAAGATATTTACATTTCCGCGGACAATATTCCCATGACAGCTGTCTAAACTCGACTGATTCAATGTTTGAAATTCCCGAAAACAATGCAGTCTTACGATATTCAGAAAAATATTACTCAATTGTTGTTCCTGGTATGTATTTTGGATGTAGGGTATTGTTACCTACGAAGGTTAGCGATGTCAGTCTAGCGATAAGTGGGACCCAATCTAAACTTGCTAACTAATTTAGAGTCTCGCTGCAGTTACAGGATTTTATGAGACTGACGAGATTTCATGTTTGTTGCCATTTTCTGAGAAATGGCAGGTAGTATTACCCAACGCGATGAATAGCGCCAGGGTTTGTACACCTTTCAGTATTTGAAATTCCATGACTTTTCCATGACTAAAATTAAGAAATTCCATGACCTCCAAGAATCAATAGCTAGGTCAAAGACAGTCAAATTTGTTCCAAAATGTTCAACAGCATATAGTGAATCATATGGAATTCACTTTATCTAGGGCAAAGGGTCAACATGTGAGAATATCCGGTACATTTTTAATAAAATCTGAGGTTTTCACATAAAAAATTGATGAATAAAAATTCTGAATGGAAGTTCTAGAGCCTATGATCATACATGTAGTATCCTTTCAGCCTAACATGGTTGAAATCGGTCAAAATGGTAAGAAGCAATATGTCCATTTCTAGTAAAGATTTTGACCCAAAAAATTCTCTATTAACCCTTTAACACTCATATCAGCCAAAGCCGGCTTCTGTCACGCGTGGTCTTGAGAGATGTCCATTTGCAGACCAAGAGAAGATTATTGTTGAACATTTTTTATAAAATAGTCTTCACTTGGTCTGCAAATTGACATTTTTTTTTAAATTAAAATAAATTTTGAACAAATTTAAGGCTTCTATTTGGACAAGGTGTTCAAGAACAAATTTAAATCCAATCCCTAAAATTGTTACTTTCGCAAATATGTTGCGCACTAATAGATAACACGCATGGGAAAATTTGACCAAATATGAGCCAAAAAAGCCTTATACATGTATATACCACGCAATCAGAGTTTAGAAATATTGCAAAACATATTTTTCAGACGAACGAAAATTGGTAACTTTACCGCTAGATTCACAATAATAATAATCCTTTATCGGCTAAATATCTTGTTATTCTTTTAATATTACCAAGTTTATTTCATACTTTAACCGTAATAGAACGCATAAAACCATCTTTGAGCAAGAAATACGTTCAATATACAGGGGAATCTCCATACGCTAGCGAGACCGAGATATCATCGCATTTAATTATCATAATGTAACCAATTCGGCCGGGACGAAATCGCCCAAATGAACAAAAATCTTGCCACTAAATATACTGCCGAATGCATACGCTGAGTAGGAAATAGTGAATTTATTGCTCAAATTTTTTTTTAAAACATTCTCTTCTGTACATATTTTTTATTAATTTGGGATATTCGCATTCGCGGCGTTACAAACCCCGTTTTTATTTGGGAGCCCTCCTTCCAGTCCAGATATAGTAGAGTTTAATATGGCCTACCAACATAAGAAGGGATTTAACCTCATTTAATTTCTTACGTTGTTTTGGGTAATTTTATTTTGGTTGGACATATGACTTTGATAATGAATGAAATCATGTGATCGCCGCGATAAAGATATGGAAATGTGTATTTCCGAGCTTTATTTCCCCATTTCACATTTGTATGCCATCAGATTTTATTTTTATTTAGGGAGATTATCATTTTCCATGACTTTTATCAAATTGACAAATTTCCATGACTTTTCCAGGCCTGGAATTTAGATTTTCAAATTCCATGACTTTCCATGACCCGTGCGAACCCTGTAGCGCCCATTGTTCAGCTTTCGATGTGTGCAACAAGTTTGAGGCGAGGCTTGTTTTGCCATGTCAGTATTGCTGTTGCTCAGTAGTGACGGCGGAAGCTTGTTTTAACATTTTTTCGCATCCGTATTTTTGAAGAGCCGACCGTAGTACCGTATTTTGGATGCTATTTCTGTAAAATCTATGAACAATCCGTAATGGTACGTTGGTCTGCCATAAAAGCTGTCATGGGCTTGCTATTAATTGTCCTTCACCTACAATGGGCTAATTCAATGGAAGGTTTCGGAATTTGATTTAGTTACGAAAACTGGTAACATGTGGATAATTTCGGCTCATAGATTCCAAGAACAAACCTTGTCAAGAAGATGCGCGATGTGATATGATACACTCGCCATTTCTGCCGACTGGGATATGGCTCTAAACAGAAATGCCTGATATCTTTTCAGACAAGGAAGAATTACAAAATGTGACCGGTGAAAGTTAGGAAAGGGAGGTAATCATAATTTTAAATCGTAATATTAAAGAGCGGTTTAAAAGTGCTTCCTCCTCCACTGTCATATAAGTTATTCATGGTTTCGCACATCCGGGCATCTTGAGATCGGCCGTCATTAAATTGGGGCAAACTTACTACATGCTAAAGAGGACTGCCCAAACAAACGCATTGTTTACATTTTCCATGAAGTTCAAACAATTAAATCCTGTATCTGAGAATCTGTAATAACCCCGCCAGGTATCAGAAAACATCAAATCATGAGTGAATTTTGCCAAGATATTAAAGAAAATGTAATTAAGGTTTTGCCCCCAATGTTAAATTAACCCCTCCGAAAATGGTGTCTCTCCCAGTGTATTATGGGGAATTTGATTATGATGACGTCATCGCGATTCTATGAATACATAACGTATGTCGTAGCATGTTATATACATGGCGTAGAGTCAGTATGGATAAATTAGAATGAACTAAATGTTCTGAAGCTATTCCACTGAACGACATTGCGATATATCCAGCATCTTTCAAAATCATGTGCAAGTTTGGCAGCATAGTGCGGGGTCCACCATGGGAGCGATAGCTGGCAAAAGTTAAGAGGCGGTCGAAAAAAGATTAAGTAGACCAAACAAACCTGTATATATGTTATCTGTAAATAAGTTAAATGATAAAGATGGAAAGATGCAAAGATGTATAGGACTTGCTGAGGAGAGTGATGCAACAAAACACCTGGATAGCCTGAACTGCCTATACACCAACGCTGATAATATCATGCAAAAGTTAGAAGAGCTAAAAACAAGAGTGAATATGGAGGCGGAAGCGATAGACATAATTGGAATAACTGAGGTCCATCCATAAAACCTGAGATTTGCACCAACAAACGCAGAGCTACAAATTAGAGACTTCAATTTGTTCTTAAATGAGGCAGGGTTGGCGAACCAAAGAAGTGTCGCATTGTACATAAATGAGAGGCTTAAAACAGTTAAATATAAGTTCGAGAGTCAGTTCAAACAAAGTGTATGGGCCAAAGTACAGCTAAACAGCAGGGACTGCTTGCTAGTCGTGTGTATATATAAGAGCCCTAGTAGTAATAGAGAAAATGTGGATGAGCTAAGAAATATTATTCGCAAGGTGAGCAACTTGACAAATGAATTCTTGCACTTACTGACTATGGGGGATTTCAACTTTCCTAGAATTAACTGGGAAACTTGGACATCACATAATAGCATTGGAGGGGGGGGGGGGAAGGTGTTCATTGAATGCATTCAAGATGGATATTTGTATCAGCATGTGCTGAAGCCTACGCGAGCAAGGAAAAACAGCATCCCGAGTACCCTAGATCTAATATTTATGTATGAAGAGTTGGTGACAGACATACAATACATGAGTTCCTTAGGAGCTAGTGATCATAGAGGGAAACACCAGACCCTCTATACTACTTTGTATAAAATGAATATACAGACCGTAACGTTTTCAAAAATGTAATTGTAAGCTCCGTGCTCAAATTAGAAATATATCTCTTCGTTGATTAAATATATGATACATTAGTTAAATTTCTATTCCTGGATGAGGCATATGATGTCATAAGTTGAACGTTTTTCTCGCTGTCATCCAATGCTATCTCAATAAAATTGCGAATTGCGTTTTATAAGGGGTTTCTCTTCAGCGGTGTTAGGAATATATAAAATATGTTGAAGAATATATAATAACAGTCCTTTATCTGATTTCTCTGATGGTACCGATTTGGACATCAAGTTTTGATCTTGAGATAAATGAATGATGCGATGGTATAGGCATATCAATATAATTGCCACTTTTGAATCAACACTCTCACTGGCGCTACGGCAGATACTGTTATTAAAGTTTCATCTATTAATATGAGTTTAAATAGTTCTTACATACATCCAGTCCATCTTTAGATACTTATGTTTCCATACTAGACTCAAGACTCTCCAGCAGAAGCAGTGTTAAACCTATAAATAGTTCTTGTTCGCATTCGTTATGCACCTTGAAGATTTTGGGACTCCGGGTGGTTGCTACTCAATGTGGTTCCTACTACCTCAATGGCAAGATTATGATGATATAGGTTGACAACCTCTTACCAATGAAGCAGTAGAAGATGATTGCTGGCTCGCCTCATTACTAGATGAACGTAACGATATTTATTGATGACAATCGGGCCTATCTGACTGATGGAAGATTCCCGGCTTCGGTGCAGTGTTGCTCTGCACTCTGGAGTTCACTTCTAAACACAACCCAAACTAGTGTCTTGCAAAGCAAGAGGATGCTTTTATTAACATCTATACTAACTGTACATATAACTGATGAAAAGACTTTGATGATAATGCTTTGACAATTTCCTACCAATTAATACTCTGATATAATCCCGTACAAAGAACTCTGTTATTCTAACAGATACTAATCTATAATTCAGCGTTTCGACTATCATAGCATCAAGATGCCAACGGAACCCTGATGTTGGATTGATTAATTTAATAAGTGGCAAAGTGCCCTATTTATACACTTCAGCTACTCTGAAGTTCTATATATATTACGATATATAGTTATATACATATCGTAATATATATCATTTGTTCTCATGATTCTTCTAGGTAGGTTATAAGCACAGCTTGACTGGTCTGGGTAATCAGTCCGCCAATCAACATCTGCTTATTCCCTCCTAGAAGTTTCTACCTATTACTGTTGGTCGTCCTGACCAATCCATGATCATCTATATCTCGATCCTTTCTCTGAAACGTGTTCTTCCTGATTCTTTGCCACAGAGTTTGATCGACGCTCATTGATCATGACGTCATTCTTACCAATCAAACTCTGGGCTTCTCTTCTATGGAGCTACTGCTACACATAGGCAAAGCGGCGTTGGCTGGTTCTGATTTGATGCGATCTGTCATCTAACTAACAACATTATGGAATGTGTTGTTGTAGCATGCCTTTGAATGATTGACATATAGTTGATATACAAATTTCGATTGTGTTATTAATTCCTACAGGACGCTACAATGTCTCTGTCCTGTCCATTGCCTATCGTGAATAAGCATATAGGATACGATCGTTAATAGGCACATGAGCTGTATGATCTCATTGCCAGCTGGTGTTGTTCTATTCTCGTATGAGAATCCGAATGCCTATCGTCATCAACTATAGTCAGATTGTCACGTACGACTCCGTCGATTCTTATCCCTTGATTATTTCCTAAACTACTGATCCGAATGACTGCTGAATAATATAAAAGGATGTGCTGATTCCGCAGCAACAACTTTTATCTCAACTATTGCCAGATACACATCAACTCAGAACCGAAGGTCCTATTCTATTTAATTCCATTATTGAAACTTGGATGCTAACTACCATCCATCAATCCTCGTCAGTTTCGGTTCAGTTTCGCCGAAACTGTAACTGCACATCATCAGCTGATGTCAACCAGTGCTGGTCATCCAGTGCTGATGATATATAACCAACTAATAATACATGTAATGACTCAGTCTATTAGCTCACCTGGTATTTTCAAATCTGAATTTCATTTAGGACTTACTCGTAAATATAAGATGTCCAGTGGGGTCATGACTTCCCATAAGACAATCCCATATCTACAACCTGTCTGTATACACACTAACACTGATGGTATTAATAAAAAAACCTCGAAGCCCGTGTAGAAAGAATCCAACCAGCCACTATACGTATAATGGAACTACTCCCAAAGAAATTACAGACACCTATCAAACTCACTGAGCTACAGCTGCAGGAATATGATTCATTTACAAATGATAAGCCACTCAGAGGAGATATTATTTATACTCATAAATCACTTAATGCACAGATATGCAACTCGTTGAATCACATACCCTTTAATGAATCTGTATGGTGCTGCTGGAATACTGAAAACAGAGAGAAGGTACTATTAGGATGTGTCTACAGAAGTCCAAGCTCAGAAAATGAAAACAATGAACATTTACTTCAACTGCTCAGGAAAATTCACATGGAAAAGGCAAAGCACATTATAGTAACAGGAGACTTTAACTTCCCACATATAGACTGGGCAAATGACATAGGTCATGATGCACTTAGCGAAGCATATTTATCTGGATTCCAGGACAATTTTTTACAACAAATGGTTCATGACACTACCCGCCACAGTGAAAATCAGAAATCAAACACACCTGATCTTGCACTAACTAACAACACTGACATAATCTCTGAAATAGAACATAAAACACCTCTACGGATGAGCGATCATGATATTCTGAAAGTTCACATACACCCACAACTTCTCAAAGATCAGGAAATGGCCAAACCACTTCTAAACGAAGGAAGATGTGAAAGAATGAGAAATGCGCTCAGTCAGGTAGAGTGTGGGGTGTAATGAATGACTTAAATACACAAAAAGCAAATGATTTCCTGTAGGAAAAATTCAAAGATATGATTACTAAAAACATTCCTATGGCATCTCCCCGAAGTAATTCTAAAAGGAAAAAGCACATTTGGATAAACAAAAACGTACATGTAATGATCAAATACAAATGTAAAGCTTACAGAAAATTCAAGAAAACTAAGAGAAGTAATAACTACAGAGTATACCAACAAACAAGAAATGCACTAACTACAAAGATACGACAAACCAAATGTGAATTCGAAAATAATCTGGTCATAGAAACTACTATACATCCCAAGGCCTTCTGGAATTACGTGAAAAGTAGAACAACCCTGAGAGAAAAATTGGAAATCTGAAAGACCCAGAAAGTGATAAGATAGCCGCAACTGATGCAGATAAGGCAACTATATTAAATAACATTTTCTCAAGTGTTTTTACAAAGGTCAACCTAGATGACATACCCGAGATTTCACCTAGGGACGATCGCAAATCCTTGGCGGATATTTTGATTACCCCTCAAGCTGTAGAAAAGAAACTTAGGAATTTAAAAACAAACAAAAGCAAAGTATCAGATGACATACATCCTAAAATTCGTTCTGAAACAGCCAAAGAACTTAGTCTACCGACGAGCATTCTATTTAAGGAAGGAGTAATCCCAGAGATGTGGGGAACTGCAGATGTAACCTGCATCTATAAGGGTCCTAAAAGTGACCCAGGAAACTATCGACCAGTTAGTTTAACGTGCATACTATGTAAAGTCCTAGAATCATTTGTACAAGATTCTATCATGGGTCACTTAGAACAATACAATCTGCTATCAACCCCCAGCATGGATTTAGGACCAATAGATCTTGTAAGACCCAGTTACTGGAATATCTGGAAATAGTGACCCAACTGCTAGACATTCACGAGCCAGTGGACGTAATCTATTTATTTTTCAAGAAAGCTTTCGACATTGTTCCACATAGACGACTACTGAAAAAACTTATAGCATACAGCATCGGAAATAAAATAACAAATTGGATAGGTGGTTTTCTAAGCAACAGGAAACAATGGGTTCAATTAGGCGCAACACAGTCAGATAATAAGAACGTAACCAGTGGTGTTCCACAAGGCAGTGTTCTTGGACCTGCCTTGGTTGTACTTTTCATAAATGACCCACCAGACACTATCGAATGCAGTTGCAAAATCTTTGCAGACGACACAAAATTAATTGGAAATCCACAAACATCTGACATCCAGCGGAATATTGAAATAACTTGCAAGTGGTCGGTGGACTGGCAACTTCGTTTTAATTCAACAAAGATTCATGTACTCCATCTAGGTAGCACAAACCCAGCACTCCAGTATGTCATGACAGACACTGAACACCGTGTACCAGTACTTTGAACAGACTGTGAAAAGGATCTCGGTGTACACATAGATGAGAAGCTTAGCTTTGATACGCACATTAACACAATTATAAAGAAATAGTACACCATACTCGGCGTAATAAAGCGAACCTTCTGTTTCATGAATACTACCTGCTTTCTTGCTGCTATACAAAATACTGGCTCGACCGGTACTGAAATATTGCAACTCTCTATGGTCACCCCATCTCATTAGGCAATCAAAAGTGATAGATAACGTACAGCAGCGGGCCACTAAAATGGGTCAAGGGATTAAGACCCTCAGCTTTGAAAATAGGCTAAGAGCGCTCAACCTCTTCTCATTGAAATACCGGAGAACTTGAGGAGACATTATCGAAGCCTACAAGTTCATGCATAACATGTACAACGTTGATCAGTCCAACCTCTTTGGAATACACCCTACAGAAGTAACACTCGGTCACAGCTACAAAATGCGGATAGATCGTTGTAAAACGAATATGAAAAAATACTTCTTTAGCAAATGAGTTCCACCAATATGGAATACATTGTCAACCCAGATAGTAGAATCCAAGGATCTAAACAATTCCAAAAGCAGTGTGGACGAAGATCTTTCACATATGAGGTATTGCTATTGCTAAACGTGGAGAAAGGATGTGGATAAGCTGACGTTAGGTGTAGGCGGCATACCGCAGCTCATGCCAGGTCAATGATCTGCTTCTGTAGGTGGCACAATGTAGCTGGCGGTTGCAGGTCTTGCACACATCCTCAAACACAGCAAAGAAGATTATGCTTGTTAACAACACTGGTAGGCTGGTTTGGAAACTGCAAAATTTTCTTAAATTGCGTACATAACAAACAAACAGCGCAGAGACTACTTGAATAGTTGTGGAACCACACAAGTTCACACATCTGATGTATACTTTGTAAATATAACAAATCAAGAAATTTCACACTCAAAATTTGCAATGGAAAGATCATTGACTAAATAAGAGCTGTAGTATTGTGTGCAGAATTGCATCAGTCTGCAGCTCAGAATATATATATATGCAATCGGTAAAGCATCGCAAAGTATTTGAATTATTAGTAACAGCCGGGACCATCAATAGCATTAGTCTTAAGTCCTATGATATGATGATGATGATGATGATGATGATGGTGAACTTCCTGGGATATTGTAGTATTCATGTAATTGGCATGTATCTTCATAGAAGATGGCCATCTTAAGGTTCGGCAACTAATGTATGAAAATACTACAAATATTCCATAAGTTTGCGATAGTGTGATAAACGTCTTAATCTCTTCAATCTGTACATATATAAATGTTGCTGATAGCATCATCACTAATAGAGATATCACCATCCAAATGCATGCACTCCTGTCTTCAGAATGCCGTTATCATGGTTCTTGTCAGATGGGATTCAACATATGATGTCATAGGTTTAATTAACTCACATACAATTATAGTAGCATAGCATTTTTTAAACCCATTTTAATCGGATTTATATATAAATGTCGCAGGAAATTTTAGCATGTTTTATGCAAACGATGGTGACCCATCTTGTGTTCCCCTTTAAGATTTAAATTTCATAGCCATGTTGAAGGAAGCCGATTCAAAGATGGCAAATGGGACTACTCCAAGGCTGATTACAAAGGGATGAGAAATACTTTGAATATAGATTGGACCAGAGTTAGGAAATCTTGATTCTACAGAAGCACTGGGAAGATTCATGGATGTATATAAAGGAGTGCAGGACAAGTATGCACCAAAGATGAGTCCCAAGGGCAGCAAGTTTGACAAAAATCGAGGAAAGGTGAAACTAACGGGTGATATAATCAAGAAGATCAAGAAGATCCACAGATGCTGGCAGAGATTTATGGAGACAAGGGATGAAGCTAAGCATAATGAGTACAGCAAAATAAGAAACCAGGTCCGAGGATTGGTAAGAAAAGCTAAAAGGGAGAAGGAAAAGGAGATAGCCAGAAAGGCCAAAACCGATCCAAAACTCTTTTGGAGATATGTAAACTCGAAAAGGTTTGCAAGAACTGGTATCGCCGAGCTCAAAACATCAGAAAATGGGGAAAGCAAATTAGCAAAGATGGATAAGGAAAAAGCAGAGGTTCTGGCTTATTTCTTTATAAGTGCCTTCACCATTGAACCAGAAGGAGCTATACCTAAGTTAGCATCTAAGCTAGTGCGAGAAAAATGTCAAGATGAAACTTGGACAGTGGATGAGGTACAGAGACTCCTTAAAAGTATAGTGAAATGCAAAGCCCATGGACCAGACAATGTCCACCCAAATGTTGTCTTAGAACTTGAGGATATACAAGCTAAGCCACTAACATTGGTTTTTATCGTCATTGGCAGAAGTCAAAGTACCACATATGTCGAAAATGGCAAATGTCACGGCACTATTCATGAAGGGAGGGAAGTCAGACCCTGGGAACTATAAGCCAGTGAGCCTAACAAGTGTAGTCTGCAAACTTATGGAGAAGTTGGTCAGGATGAGAATCCTAGAACACATGTACAGGAACGATCTGTTCAGTAGACAGCAATTTGGTTTCCTCTCTGGGAGATCTACAGGTTTACAATTGCTCAAAGTGATGGATGAGTGGACTAGTATCTTGGATAGAGGAGGCTCGATTCACACCATTTACATGGATTTCATGAAGGCATTCGATGCAGTACCCCATCGTCGTCGTCTATTAGGCAAATTAGAAAGTTATTGTATTAGTGAGAAGATAATTGCATGGACAAGAAGTTTTCTGACAGGTTGAACGCAAAAGGTGGTGGTGAAAGGGATTGATTCAAGAAGCAGAGATGTTACTAGTGGAATCCCTCAGGGTAGTGTGCGAGGGCCAATACTATTTGTCATTTATATAAATGACTTACCAGATATGGTGAATTCGACAGTGTATCTGTTTGCAGATGACACAAAGAGTTACAGAGAGATAAAGAGCACAAATGATGAGCAAGAGCTGCAGAAGGACCTTGACACCATGGAGGAATGGTCAGATACATGGCTACTGCGATTTTACTCTAATAAGTGTAAACTCATGACCGTGGCAAGTGGGAAGCAAGGTTAGGATAAAGGCAAGAAATACCACCTATACAACCAAGCCAATGAGAAGGTTATGCTGGAAGAAGTAAACAAAGAGAAGGATATAGGTGTGGTCATGGACCAATGGCTTACAGTCAGGCACAACATACAAGCACAGGTCAACAAGGCAAATAGTATTATGGGTCTGATTCGAAGAAGTTTCACGTATTTAGGTGAAGATATATTTGTGTACCTATTCAAGGCACTAGTGAGGCCCATTCTCGAGTATGCAGTTAGTGTCTGGAGCCCACAGTTAAAAAGATTTTATGGCATTGGAAAATGGATAACGGAGGGCAATCAGACATGTACCATCTCTAAAGGAAATGGACTATCCAAACAGACTGAGAAAGTTGGGGTTACCAACATTTAAGTATAGAAGATTGAGAGGTGATGCCATTGAAGTGTTTAAGATATTAAAATGGATATACAACAGTGAAGTCACGGCAGACATGCTGGAGCTGGCAACCTTTACACCAACAACTGGTCACAACTTAAAGCTAGAAAAGAGAATGTTCAGGCTAGATTTAACAAAAATATACATTTACAAACAGAATGGTGGAAATGTAGAATGGTTTACCGGAAGAACTAATAAATGCTGAAACCGTGTTTGCATTTGTGGTTGGATTTGATGCCTTTTGGCAGAATGTAGAGGTGAAATATGATTTCACAGCAGACTACAAGTCGTCAGGAAGTCACGTGAAAGGAAAGTTTAAGCTAAAGAAAAATGAAGATGGGGGACGAAGAGGCAATAAATGTCCATAATACCATCCTAAAAGGTCCTAAGAAGTATACCTTCTTCTCGGTTCCAGATCCTTTGAGGCTGAGATCGACGTGTGACGCCTCACACAGTTTGCTGCTATTGCCCGTACCAAATGGTCGACCATCACAAACCTAGTGCATAGACAGCTGATAGTAAATTGTCAAACAGAGAAGAGTTGGTTCTGCATGGTTGCAATGTTTTTCGAAAAGTATGACTTTGGTAGTCCATTACAGTTCCTGAAAAGTCCAATAGACAAGGCAGTTCAAGTATCAACTCTTTTGGACCAAGACATTACAGGAAGAGGCACACACTAAATCCTCTTTGAAACATCTGAATGTGGGCAACTGTAAGATTGGAGCAACACACAACATATGGATTACAACAGCCAATATACGAGATGTCCAATGAGCTACGAATTATAGAGGAATCACAGTTCTGCCAATCATAGGAAAGATACTGGAGAGACTGATCCTAAGTCGATCTAAATCCATGCACGGTAGTATTCAGTCAACGATTCAGAGAGGCTTCACAGAAAGGTCTTCCTCAACAAACACAGCTCTAATCATCTCGGAGGCGACGAAAGAAGTCAAAGACAACCATGAACAGCTCAATATGGTGACACTAGATGCTTGTAAAGCCTTTGATGACATATGGCATGACTCATTACTGCACAAAATATACAACAATCGAGTTGATGGTTCACTCTGGTGCACGATCAAGGAGTTCTACTCCGAAGCTCAATCTTCCATTAAACTGAGTAGATGTCTTGTCAGACCCGTTTACAATATGCCAAGGTGATTGCCAGGGATGAATCCTACCTAAATTCATTACACACTCTTCATCAACAATCTTTTTCATCTGATGGAGGGCACAAATATTAGTTGCAAAATCGTACACACCAACTGCTGTGCGCCAACTTGTGCTGATGAAATTGCCCTGCTTGCTCATGATACCAACCATCTACAGGAACTGTTTAACATTGTTGACCACCATATGGTCAAGAGCGGTATACCATAGCATCAATCCAACAAAGTGTCCTAGTCTTGCCCTAGTCTTTCTCAATAAGTGCCCCAAGGAGACACCAAGTATCCATCTAGGTGAGTCCCAAATTGAACAGTCGAGTTGCGAGCCACATCTGGGAATAGAATGTTCGACCAATTGTAAAGTAAATGTCAAAAAGCACATACCGTCAACTCGAAGAACCATTTACTCACTAATGGGGGCTGGTCTGCATGGAAACGGTGGTATGTCCCTGTGGTCGCCGCACATATATGGAAGATCTACTGTGTACCAAGGCTCCTCTATGGTCTACAAGTCATCAGTTTGTCAGAAACATATCTAGACTACATCGAACAATTTCAGCGTACTGTCCTCAAGCAACTGCAGTCCCTCCAAAACACTGCCACAACAGCATCTCTCTGCTTATTAGGAATTCGTCCAGTCTAAGCTGAACTAGACTGCAGAAAACTCACAATGCTAGGAAACATCCTCAGAGATAGCAACACTCTCGAATTTCAAATAGCTGTCAGACAACTTGCAGCAAAGTTCAGCAAGAGC
Organism: Chaetoderma sp. LZ-2023a; assembly: GCA_034401795.1. Classification (NCBI taxonomy): domain Eukaryota; kingdom Metazoa; phylum Mollusca; class Caudofoveata; order Chaetodermatida; family Chaetodermatidae; genus Chaetoderma; species Chaetoderma sp. LZ-2023a. The sequence continues at coordinate 84,683,780 of CM067375.1, forward strand.
AACAGCTGGTTTGTGGCATGCCAATCCTTACTAGATACATACAAATTGCCAAACATCTACCAGCTGATTAGCAACATGCATACCAAGACAGCGTGGAAATCTCTGTTCGACACACAAAGACACTCTTCGTGGGAATCTGACTATGTGGATAAATCCAGCCTCAAGTACTTGAACATTGCAGCGTGTGTAGTGAACACCATCCATCACTGCTGGGCCTCTGCTGACAATACTACCAGAGATGCTACAAGAGCCACAATCGAAGCAAGACTACTAACAGGTACCTACATACTGCGGACAAACTGCGCACACTTCAATCAGCACTCAGTCTCAAAGGAAAGTCCACACTATCATGCTGCTCCAGAAGCCACAAGTCACTTCATCATCTCTTGTGTAAGAAATTCTTGTCGAGCCAATGTATAAGCTCTCCTCCACAAACTCACTAGAGATAGCAATGGTCACACACTTTCTTCGCTATTCTCTGCATATGGTGTGCACAAAGCTGATAGAACAATCCACATGTACTGCTCCTAATATCGCTGATATGTCTGCTCATTAACATTATGCATGGACTACTTCACTATAAGTATTAGTTTTGCACGCTTCTACCTGTATCTACATTGTCAACCTATATCTGTGTGTGACTTGTACAGTACATCTTTGAACTTTGTGATAATAAATTGATCCTTATCCTACTGCTGTATGGGTGAGCCCATCGAGGCTGGAATTCCATATACAGATACAGATACAGATACAGCTACCATCAAAGCAAAACTCCTCACTGGAACGTAAATCCTCCAGAGTTCAAGTAAAAGGTTCACCAGTGGTCGCGAATCCGATATATGCCCACTATGCCACTCATAACAGGAAAATATAGATCTCTTCCTGTTTCGCTGCAAAAATGCTTATCCTAGTGCAACATGCTACAGAAAATATATAGAAAGCCTTATCAAAAGTAAAATCAATGATGACTTGCTCCTCAGCCTGACGCTCGATCCTATTAAGGAAAAGCTACAACTAGATTTCACAAATCTGTCTGATCATTCTCTACTTGAAGCTATTGAATCTGCATCACGATGGCTGTTCTATAGGGTACACCACCTTAGAGCTAGAGACCTGAACTATACTTTCAAAGCAAGCAGGCAGAAAGGAAAAGCTGAACCACTCTGGACCTGTCCAGAAAGTTGTGCTACATGAACACTGGTACACTGTACATACGCCCGTCTTAATTAATGTACATACACTTTTATTAATTTATCTGATATCAATCTTCCATTCTCCTGACTAACGCTGCAATGAACTGTGCATAACCTGAAAAATACTAATCAGTGGTATTGTATTATTAGTGCTTGTACTTTGTTTAGTTAAAATTGTTTATTTATTTGGTTTGCATTATTCAGGACCTTGCTTGACTTGCGAAAGTGCTGTGGTGCAGCTGGGTGTTCCCTGTGTCAGATACGGTGTGCCACCTTCGCTCATGGTTACACCCTGCTGCACCTGGCATTTGGATATATTTCTAAATTTCTGTTATATATCTATTGGTTGGTTAAGTCATGACCGTATATTATGTCATTTAGGGGTGTGTCTTGATTCGATAGTGAATCTTGAATCGTCTATCTAGTGCCTCAACCAGAACAGAAGGGAGTGAGTTCCGTGTGTTTCAATGATAAAGGCTGGAAGATAGATACAGTGTACTTGGGCTTCGTGAAAGCCTTTGACACTGTTCCATAACAACGTTTGCTAAGAAAGCTAAGGAGTTATAGCATAAGTCACCAGCTAAACTCGTGGATCGAAAACTTTTTGTCAGCAAACAACAAAAAGTTGTTGTCAATGGAGTTTCGTCAAAAAGCAGGCATGTGACAAGTGGCATCCCTCAGGGTAGTGTATTTGGCACGGTATTGTTCATTCTATACATAAATAATTTACCAGATGTAGCACCATATTTCTTTGTAGACGATACCAAGATATACAAAGAAATAAATGGGGCGGATGATGAGAAGGAGATGCAAAATGACCTAGATGCACTTCAGAACTGGACAGATAAATGGCTATTGAAGGTTCATCCAGACAATACAGAGCCAAAACACAAAGAGGAAATAAAAAGAGATTATAATTTATATAAACAAAATCGAGAATTGGTGACACTTGAGATTGTAGATAAGGAAAAAGATATTGGAGCGGTCACCGACATCAATCTATAATTTAAGGCACACAGGCAAGCACAAGTAAACAAAGCAAACAGCATTATGGGTTTAATAAGAAGAACGTTTATCTATCTTGATGAGGAGATATTCACATACCTATTCAAAGCATTGGTGAGGCCGCATCTTGAATATGTGGTCAGTGTGGTAGAAAATGTACAGAAGCGGGCAACAAAGCTTGTCCCCATGCTTAAAGAGTTGGCTTACCCAGCCAGACTAAGAAAACTTGGCCTGCCAACGCTCAAATAAAGACGACTGAGAGGTGACATGATTTAAGTTTACAAAATCCTGAATCGAGTGTATGACACAGATGGGACAGACATGTTTGAGGTAATAGAGAACGGCTCTACAAGAGGCCATAGCCCGAGGGTACGAAAGGATAGGGCCAAACTGTATATAAGGAAACATTCATTTACAAGCCGAATCAACAATGTATAGAACAGTCTACCCAATGTATTAGTAAACATCGATTCAGTGATTAAATTTGACGTAGGACTGGGTCGTTTCTGGCAAGATCAGGAAATTAAATACAACTTTACTAGAGTACAAAATGCCTGGGAGTCATGCGCATCCGTCGTATAAGTCAGTGGAAAATGATGAGGTGAACATACAGGCTGAACAAGCCTAAGTCCACAGCAACATCCTAAGACATGTGTTAATAATTCAGACTGGGGAAAAAATGTTTAATTTAAACACGCCAAGCGTGGTTGCCTCATCCACAACAAATGTGCAGTCTCCATCTGATATATACATATATTCATAGAGCTTATTGTCGTGTAGACTAGATAGCCTGTGACAGGTCTTTACTGTCTTCATGGTCTTCTGCTTCGTCATTCGGCCTCTGCTTTTGCTGGTTAATGGCCACCATCAATGTGCCGATAATTGAGCCATTTGGGGGTTAGCTGTGCATAACACTAAGAAGGATTAAAAACTGATTAAAAACTGGTTAGAAACTGAGTGTCAGTTTAGTTTCATGATGACACTTGTGTCTTGAAGGCTTCAAGAGTCATGGCTGACACTGCCCCAGGTGGCAGAATGTTCCACTCCCGGATGATTCGAAGTAAGAAGGATTCTTTCCTGTAATCATTCGAGCATGGTGGAATTTGGTAGCTCTTTTCATGCATATTATGACTCAAGCGTCTAGGTGGAATAAGGCATCCCTCTTTGCTTATTGCTACTTTATCATTGGCGATTTGGTAAAGTAGAGCTAGTTGTGCGTCACTCCTCATTTTGAGGGATCTCCAGTACAGGTGATCTAGCATGTTGTCAATACTTGACATATTTCGATGTCTGTCAATGGCATATCTTGCTCCACATCACTGTACCATTTCCAGTCGGTTGAAGTCCTCATGAGATGGATCCCAGACTAGACTGGCATATTCGACAATTGTTCTTACTAGAGTTTTGCATGCATTTTCCTTTACTGATGTTGCTCCAATGTTTATGTTACATCTTAGGAATCCAATGGTATGGTTGGTTGGCTTTGTTGCAGATGTCATTTATGTGTTTACCCAGCCGCAGATCAGATGTTATATGGCAACCCAGGTATCTCACGCCTTGTAGTGATTTTAGTGTGTGGCCATGTATAGTATAGTTATTACATATGTTTGCTTTTCTGCTGATGGTTAGGACATTGTACTTTTCTGGATGAAATGCCATTTTCCATTTTCTTTTCTCTCATATTGCCAGTTTGTCGAGGTCGTTTTGCAGTGAAATCATGCCCGGTTATGATGAGATTGTAGGATATGGGATGGTGTCATCTGCAAATAATCAGACAGTTGACTTGAGTCCTTTCGGTACGTCATTAATATAGAAGAGAAATAGACCCGACCCAATGACTGATCCCTGGTGTACTCCAGAGTCTATGCTGATGTAGTTAGATGTTTCACAATCTATGACAACTGCTTTGAATCTGTCTGATAGGAAGTTTGTAATCCATGCATTGACTTTTACTGGTACACCATAGTGATCTAGTTTATTGGCAAGTAGGCTGTGAGTGATCTTGTCAAATGCCTTGGAGAAGTGCATTACCCGTACATCTGCTTGTTTACCAGCACTCGTGTTCTTTGTGATGCTATCTATGAACCCTACATAATCTTTTTGGCAGCGGAATCCTTGCTGTGGTGGATATAACATAGTGTGATGATCAACATGGTTCATTATATGGCTAGTGATCCATTAACTTGCAGCAGATACAGGAGAGTAAGATGGGGCAGAAATTTTCTGCTTCATAGCGATCCCGCTCTTTTGCAGACAGGGATGACAATGGCTCTTCTTCAATCCGTTTGGACTACTCCACTTTCTAGTGATTACCTGAATATGATGCAAGTACTATGGCGATGTCTGTAGCTAGTTCTTTGATAATTTTTCGCTTTATATTAGCAGGCCCTGTAACATTATTTGGGTTAAGTACCTTCAGGAGCTTTTCTACACCATTGACCATGGTATTTAGGCTTCCGGCTGATGGGTAGTTGCCAGGCATGTTGCTCTGTTGTCTGAATTCAGTTGGGCTTATGTTCGTTTTCTCAGAGAAAGCCGACTGAAATTGTTTGTTGAGGATTGTTGCTAGATCGAATAGGTCTGAATATAAGATACCTCAAATCTTCCCGTACCCATTTCACTGGCATGTGGGTGCGGATGGGAGTGATCGGAAAGTAGGTCTTGTAAGAAGTTTCCTTGTAGAGCTTATCTAACCTTCCTTTGAAAGTATTGACTGAGGGTGCTGATACCAGTGCATCTGGCAGGCTATTTCAGTGAGTTGTGATCCTCTGTCTAAAGAAACGGTTTCTGGTGATTGTCTTAAAGCGCTGTTCTAGGATTTTATAACTGTGCACCCCCCGACCCCACCCCCCGTTTATGATCCCCTTTGTCCAGTGGTAGCAGTTCAGGATAGTTCACACTATAGATGGTGTGTGTGCGTGCGTGCGTGTGTGTGCGTGCGTGTGTATGTGCGTGTGTGTGTATACTTAAAAACTTCAATTAGATCACCAAGTAGACGTCGGTAGAGTAGGCTTGGTAGGTTCAGTGCATGGAGACATTCTTCATATGGTATATCTTTAAATCCTGGTATGACCTTTGTATCACATCGTTGAACATTTGCTAATAGTTGTATATCCTTTTTACACAATGGCGACCAAACTACATTCCATATTCCAGATGTGGACGAACTAAGCTCTTGAATAGGATGACGAATGTGCTCAGTTGGACAAAATCGAAGGATCTATGAATCATGCAGACTCTTCTATTTGTCTTGTTAGCAGATATTTATGCATGATGTCTAAATTTGAGTGTGTTGTCCACGTAGACATACGATCCTTCTCGTATGTTGGCGCTTCCAGGATAATCTCTTGGCCATTTTCAATCATTGTGCATTGTAGCTTGCTGTTTGCCCTCTTAGATACATCAACTTGCATTTGGTGGCATTGAACCGTAGCTGCCATGATATGATATGATATGATATGATATGATATGATATGATATGATATCGTTTACAGCTGAAAGTGAATTAAGCTTGTTGTAGCCTGTCAGCAGGTCATAGCTTGTCAAGTCTAGTTGCTTTTCCACTAGCGTATTGGTGTTTACAAAAGTTTATATGCCTGCTATACAGGACATTTGATTTGCGAATGTTCCAAACTTTATATACACTTTTGTTTTATTTAAAAGGGTCACAGCTCATTCTGGAAAGTAGTGATCTGGACCGTGGTATATTTACAGTAAATATATAAATATATACATCTATCCATATATACATCTACATGTAATTAGTTCTAAGGTTGTTCCTACTGGCATGACTGTATGTAGTGTAGCTTAGTATATGTTGCATACTAGACATCTGATCAAAAACACATAGACCGGTGTCATTTCACACACAGTCTATACCTACATAGGCCGGTGTGGTTTCACACACAGTCTATATCTAACATAGACCGGTGTGATTTCACACACAGTCTATACTTAACACAGGCCGGTGTGATTTCGCACACAGTCTATACCTAACATAGACCGGTGTGGTTCACACACAGTCCATAACTATTAACACTACAGGTTTCACACGCAATCTATTTGTGGCACAACACTATATAAATAACTGATTTACTATTCACAAAGAAGATTGGTGTGGTTTCACACACAGCTTGTTAATGATAGCATACAGGTCGGCGTGGTTCTACACGCATGCTTCTTGTAATGCAATATTTATACACACACATACATACATACATACATGCATACATACATACATACATACATACATACATACACACATACATACATACATACATACATACATACATTACATACATACATACATACATACATACATACACGTTACAGTTAGATTGGTATGGTTTCACACACAATCTGTTCAGTACAGTACAACATGAACACATTAATACAATTATTTAAGGCCTTGATCGGTGTGGTGTCACACACAATTCTATAGACACTTTAATACATAACAATTACTTATATAACATTATAGACTGGTTCAACCCACAATCTGTTTGTATTCTGAAACAGTACATATTATTACTAATAGTCCAAAATAGACATGTGTGGTTCCACGCCCGATCTATTTGTGGCATGGTATGAGAGCAGTTTCACACTCTGCCTATTCATTTGGGTATATGTGTAATCTAATGGGAGTCATAATGAAAACGTCATGCGATACATACATAGACTTGCTTTGAAACTATTTAAAGTCGGAGCTGTTACATCATCCGGTAAAGCAGTCTACTACTCTTAATGAGAAAAATTGCTGTCGGAGTTTTGTCTTGCAGTACTTTTTTTTTAGTTTGTAAGAATGGCCCCGTGTAACTGTACTTTGGTCAATCTCTACGAGTTTACTGTCCACTTTGTAAATATTATGGGTGTACTTATACACCTCTATCATGTCGCCCCTTGATCTACTGTATTTAAGACTCGGAAGATTCGAAAAGGTGGTGGTGAAAGGGATTGATTCAAGAAGCAGAGATGTTACTAGTGGAATCCCTCAGGGTAGTGTGCGAGGGCCAATACTATTTGTCGTTCATATAAATGACTTACCAGATATGGTGAATTCGACAGTGTATCTGTTTGCAGATGACACAAAGCTTTACAGAGAGATAAAGAGCACAAATGATGAGGAAGAGCTGCAGAAGGACCTTGACACGTTGCAGGAATGGTCAGATACATGGCAACTGCGAAGATTTTACCCTAATAAGTGTAAACTCATGACCGTGGCAAGTGGGAAGCAAGGTTAGGATAAAGGCAAGAAATACCACCTATACAACCAAGCCAATGAGAAGGTTATCCTGGAAGAAGTAAACAAAGAGAAGGATATAGGTGTGGTCATGGACCAATGGCTTACATTCAGGCACAACATACAAGCACAGGTCAACAAGGCAAATGGTATTATGGGTCTGATTCGAAGAAGTTTCACGTATTTAGGTGAAGATATATTTGTGTACCTATTCAAGGCACTAGTGAGGCCCCTTCTCGAGTATGCAGTTAGTGTCTGGAGCCCACAGTTAAAATGATTTTATGGCATTGGAAAATGGATAACGGAGGGCAATCAGACAGGTACCATCTCTAAAGGAAATGGACTATCCAAACAGACTGAGAAAGTTGGGGTTACCAACATTTAACTATAGAAGATTGAGAGGTGATGCCATTGAAGTGTTTAAGATATTAAAATGGATATACAACAGTGAAGTCATGGCAGACATGCTGGAGCTGGCAACCTTTACACCAACAACGGGTCACAACTTAAAGCTAGAAAAGAGAAGGTTCAGGCTAGATTTAACAAAAATATACATTGGGCTTTCAATCTATCTTGGTACTGAAGTGATGACAATGATGGTATTAGTTTTGTCGCTCTCCTTTGGACTCCTTCAAGTAACTTCTCAACTTTGATATATCGAGGTGCTGCAACTGTATTAGAATACTCCAGGTGGGGCCGTACAAGGGCAATCTCGAGACCCTTCAATGAGGCTGTGTCCAAGTATGCGTATGACCTCCTTATAAGACCCAGAATTTTGTTGGCCTAGTTAACCTGCATCTCTGTGTGAGTAGAGAACTTCAACTCATCATCAACATTTACACAGGTTTTTTTTAGCTGAGCTCGTCTCTAGAATTATTTTGCCCTCACTACTGGACATTTCATAAGTGTATTTAGGGTTATTTCTTCCAAGATGCAAGATCGTGCACTTAGAGGCATTGAAACCAAGCTGCCAGGTGCTGGACCAGTCTGTTAGTTTATGTAAGGCATCTTGCCGATCTTGCTGGTCAGTCGCTGAATGAATTTGTGTGTAGACTTTGGTATCATCAGCAAACATCTCCGCCATGCACTTTACGCTGTCTGGCAAGTTGTTGATAAAGACAACAAACAATACTGGTCCAAGAACAATAACCTGTGGGATGCCACTCAGTACAGGTGCCCAATTTGATGGTTCCCCATTGATTATCACTCGCTGCTGTCTGTTGCTTAAGTTTCCGATCCACTCCACACAGTTGCCTGAAATTCCATAACCCTTGAGTTTCTGCAGTAGCCTTTGGTGGGGCACGGAGTCAAAAGCTTTGGCAAAATCGAGGTATATTGTATCAACAGGTACACCTGAGTCCAGGGAAGTGGCCCAGTCATCAAATACAGCCAAGAGATTTGTGCTGGTCGATCTTCCACTTAGAAAGCCATGTTAGAAATCTGTCAAAAGGTTGTTATCATTCATGTGGGACATTAACTTGTCCCTAACTATAGCTTCTAGAATCTTACACATGATGCTTGTTAGGCTGACCAGCCATTAATTTCCTGGACTACTCTTCTTCCCCTTTTTGAAGATAGGGGTGACATTGGCCTCTTTCCATGCTTGTTTCCATTTGTCAGCCCATTCTTTCATGTTGCTTACATCTGTTTGGAGACATTCGTAATTATCTGGAGGAAGTTTAAAGATGTCGATCCCGTCTCGAGTGGTGTCTGTACCATTGGGGGACATAAATGAACTCATTCTGAGTGTCAGAGCTCAGTTACTCCAGTGCCATCTATCATGAAAGCTACACATCTTGGCCCGAGACGTACACACAAAAAGGAAATTGCCACAAACACTGATAAACGTATCTCTACTGCAAGGCATACTTTCTACTCAATGACCGGTACTGGACCAATGGACTTAACCCACTTCGATTTGTATGCATGTTGGAATCAAAATATATTTATCAAATTATTCTCAAAATATTCAACAGCTGACCTGTGTGGGTGTTTTTGATCCGACATATTAGAATTTCAAGGGTTACCTTGCTGCAATAAATAAAAATGTACATTGCTATATTTGTCTGTTTGCATTATTTTTCAGAGTAATTGAAAACCCAGGATGGATGGGGCTATACATAATTAAGTCATGATAATCCCAAATGTTACAGCCAGATGGAGAAACCTATCCAGTCCTCCTAATGCTCCCCAATAACCTCCATATCCTCAGTACTTCGATTCCCTTGTTCCTACCCTGCCCCTATTCCCACTAACCCGACCCATGCCTGCTAAGTTCCCTTGCTCATCCCGTAGGAGGCCTGTTAAGAACAACCACAGAGCACTGTTCAGTGACCTATGTAGCAAGTGGATTCATATAAGTTGCTCCAAATTAACATCTGATTATCACAACCTCGAAGCTGATGACAACTGCTGTTGTCAACCAACTGCAGCAAGTCACCTTTTCCCTACAATCATTACAATGACAATACAGATTTCGCACTTGCAGTATTAAATCCATATTATGACCTTATTACCACTGAGGTTGCCGGCGACCAATCCCCCGCTCTGAACCCTTTCGAATTAAATCTATCTAAACTTAACCATGTTGACAATAGAAATGACTTAACTATATCTGCACCGACTTGCGACCATATCCTTCCAAAGACATACAATGACAACTTAACAGAGAACAAAGAACACATATCCTTTTCACTTCTATTCATTAATATGCAATCTATCATGAAGAACATCGACAAGTTACAGCGTCTCCTAGATATGAGTGCACATGAATTTGGAATTATTGGAATTACAGACATTTATGCATGCAAATCCACCTACTAATCTCATAAATATAAAGAATTACATATTTGTTGAAAAGAACAAAAGCACAGGCAGAGGAGGTGGTGTAGGCATGTATATTAAAGAAAATATCCAGTTCACTGAGCGTGATGATCTTTCTCATATAGAAGAATACATTCAAATAATATAACATTCAAGCGACATTATTAGATACATGCAATATATAGAGCAGAATACTTTAGACAAAAATGGGCAAAATGAGTATTTTAACTGACTCATTTTCGATTGTATAGCATATTAAGACCACTGTGGTTTATACAGCATCGGATATAAAATCTAACACAGTACTGACGGATTTGATGCAAGCATATCTTAAGAATTGCAGGTATTCGATGCGCCAATACCTTGCAAGATGTTCCTTAAAACATTGTTTTAAGATGATGGAGCCAAGATTTATCCCAAACCCATTACCTGGTTAAATTTCCAGCTCTCTGTGACTTTAGTAATAGAGGATGGGATTGCGAATCACAACGTATGACCACACTTGGCTCCTCCAGAAATGAGGCATCACGTATGTGCCAGGTCAGAGATCAACCCATAATGCACTTTGATGGATAAGAACTCAGTGAACCCCCAAGGTTTGCCCATTATAAGTCGAAGGACTTAGTCAGAGCTGTCAAAGTTAAATTGGAATCGAAATTGTGCATGGTAATTCCAGTTGATTGGCAAGTCAAAGCAATATTTGTTATTGTTAGCTATCATCAAGCCATCAAATAGATCGTGATTTTACCGGATCAATCTGGATCATAATTGTGCATATGGAAGTTTCCAGAAGAGGATAAGTGGAGATTGATTGAGTCATAATGACGTAATGTATGCACATGACCAATCAACATCAACGGCTCACTCCCAAAGTAGGCTAAACACATCTTCATGTATAAAAGTAGCTGTTGCTTACAAACTTCATATCTCGACCAGCTGAAGATCCCAAGATCAGTCGCTATTGTAGCTAGGGCCATCTTAGTACGAATTTCTTATCGCAATTAGAGTACCAGTATTAACTGTCATTTATAGAAGTTAATGTGTGAATATTTATCAAGTTATTTCTTCAAGTTATTAAGTTGTATTATAAGTTTAATAAATCTATATTCGTTATTGTTACCAGTAGTCGTGTTAGTTCTTGAATAGGCTATTATTAAGCTGTGTACCTTTCTCCTGAATCTGCAATCTTCAAGTCATCAGGCCAAGTCTTGACTAGTCGACCCAGACTCTGAACGATGTCGCAAGCAAGGTCGAGAAGTAGACCAATTGCAATGATTTGTCATCAATGAGATATGTACAATCTTGCAGTAGTTGTGTGAGCAGTTCCAGACCTCTACTGGTTGCTATCCACAAGTCAGGTCTGTTGACAAGTCCGAGACATTTCTCTAGTTCCAGCAGCCCGTGTGATATTGCTTGGTAAGAGCAGGTAAAAAGAGTGGTTCCTGTCTTCCACAACCTGTTCACAGAGATGACATGTATTGTATTTAAACTGTTTGGACTGGATCCCTTGAAGTGGGTATGTTCCTGTTAATACTAAAACTTTTGTGTGCCTTCTCCACGATGTTCGTCGATGACATTGAAGACTGCCAGGAGAGATGCAATTACCCGATTTCACAGTTGACTTTATTCAGGTACCTTGGTGTTGATTTGCGGCCTAGGAACTGTGTCAACTCGGTCAATGTGGTAATGTCGATAGCACGATTCTCTCTTCCATTCGCCTATTGATGGAGGGCTTGTAAGACTCTATTGCAGATTGCTGGTTGTATTTGGCATATACTCTGTCAGTATGGGTAAACCTCTACAATAGTTTCTTGTTATTAATTTTCTCACTGCTATCATGTATTCTCTGGATCGTGTAATACTTGAATAGTAACGAATAATATGAGTAGCTTGGACAGTCTCAAGCTATGGCCTTCTTGTGCCTCTATTCTCTGCCAAGATCAGCTGCCCCTCAGAAGCTTCAGGATCATATATCTCATGGGTGAGTTTATAGACCTCTATCATGTCTCCTCTCATCCTTCTGTACCGCATTGTGGGCATTTTCAGTCTCTTCAGCCTATCTATATAGCTCATGTTGCTTAATGCTGGAACTTGTTTGGATGCTCGCCGTAGTACATTTTCTATTAGGGCTACATCCTTTTTCAGATGAGCTCCACACACATACCGCACACTCTAGGTGAGGTCTCACCAGGGCTTGGAACAGCTGCTTAAACACTTCCTCATCTAAGTAAGTTAATGTTCTTCTAATTAGCGCCATAATGCTGTTCGCCTTGTTAACTTGGGCTTGAATGTGGCTTGAGAAGGTTAAGTTCATGTCTACTGTGACCCCAATGTCCTTTTCCTGTTGTGTGTTCTCAAGATTTACTCGTGTCCCATCTTGCTTGTAGAGGTGGTAGCTCTTCTCATCTGGGTGTTTTCCTCCCTTGCTCTCTACCGTCAGTACTTTGCATTTGAATCTCAATAGCCATGTGTTTGCCCACACCTGAAGGGAGTCCAGATACTCTTGCAAATCAATTTCATCTTTCTTGCATCTGATTTGCTTGTAGACTTTTGTGTCATCTGCGAAGAGATAACATGTAGATCTTACAGCCTCAGGAAGATCATTAATGTATATCACAAACAGGATAGGCCCTAACACACTGCCTTGCGGGATTCCACTTGTTACTGGGTGGTTTTCTGAAACATGTTCGTTGACCACGACACATTGCTTTCTGTTTGAAAGAAAGTCCTATACCCATAGTATTATACGTTCACCTAGACCATATTTTCTCAGCTTGCTGATGAGTCGCCTATGTCGGACGGTATCGAATGCCTTCATAAAGTCCGTATATATGGCATCTCTTTGTCCCCCTTTGTCCTCCACATTTGTCCATTCATCCAGTACCTTTAGTAGTTGCAGCGCTGTTGATCTTCCTTCCATAAAACCAAATTGTCTTTTGCTGAAGAATGTTTCTCTTCATATGTTCTATTATTTCTGACCAACTAGCTTTTCCATTAGTTTACACACTACACTAATTTCCAGGGTCAGATTTGGCCCCCTTTTTGTAAATTGCTGTGGTGTTTGCTGTCTTCCACTGGTACTATCCCTTTATCCATAGATTTGTTAAATATAATAGTGAAGGGCATGCACACATTCTCTTTTAGCTCTGCTAATGCTTTGGGACGTACTCCATCTGGACCAGGTGTTTTGGTTTTGTCTATTCCCTTTAGTATTTTCAGCACATCATCCTGGGTGAATGTTTTGTCTTAGAATTCAAATTCTGGTTTTAGTGTCTGGGATTCTGGCACTGGACCAGCTGGTTCGCAAGTAAAAACGTAAGTGAAAAAGTCTGCCAGTACATTATTAGCCTTATCTATGTCTTCACTAGCAATCTGAGTTATCCCATCTTTCTGAACAACCTTTAGTTCTGAGATGCCACTTTTTACTTTCCTCTGAGTTTACATATTTCCAAAATTTCTTGGGGTTAGCTTTGGCATTCCTGGCTATCTCCTTTGCATTATCTCGCTTAGATTCACGTATTAGCCCTTTAACTTGGTTTCTCACTCTAGTATATTCTCCATGCTTCTCTTCATCTCTTGTTTCCAGGAATCTTTGCCAACATCTGTGCTTCCTTTTTATTTTAGTCCTAATATCTTCATTAACTTGTATATGTCGATATTTGGATGTTTTACTGTTTCCGTCTTTGATCTTTGGGATATGCTTTTCCTTGGCCGTGTTAAACTTTTCAAGGAATGTGTCCAGTACTGTATTTGGATCATCTGCTTCTAATAATCTCTCCCAATCCAGCACTAGGTCTGCATTCATATCCTCATAATTACCTCTGAAAAAATTCCACCTCTCTGTATTATTGCATCTTTGCTGACTTTGCAGTTCATAAGTAAAGGTAATTACACAGTGGTCGCTGGCTCCCAATAGACTTTGGTATTCAATTTCTTCTACTAATTCATCATTTGTAAGGATAAGATCAAATATACTTAGTTCATTGTTCCCTTTACACCTCGTGTACTCCTTGACATGCTGGTATAGATAGCAATCCCTTATACATTAGGTAATGTTTGATCCCTAAATGCGCATATTCATTAATGACATCCATCGCCTGTCCATTCATGGTACACCAGTTGGGTTCATTACCTTTGTGATTGCTGAATACTATGACCTGTCTTCCTATGATACTACGATCAGTACCTCAAAGATGTCGACACTGCCAGTGGCTCCCAGGTTCACAATCTGTAGCTATATCTCTATATGGAACTCCAGCCGCGATGGGCTCACCATATCTAGACTGTCTATAAATATGTTACAAATGTATTGTAGAAACACTGCAAGGGATATGTGTCCATGAACTTCACCGAGCAGCGACACTGTCCGCCCGGGCGGTGCTCTTATATAAAAAAAGAAATTATGAAATACAATGGTCAGAGTCGGGTTCAGTTCTTTTAGCATAGAAATGCTAGCGCCAGTAGTGTACTACAGCATGAGTTTTTGCATTGTCTATCACGTAATGATAACCTAATAATAGGCATGATTAGCAGGTTTCTCTCTGTAATTCATCTGCTTTTAAACCAACGCAACATACATGCACGCTGAGGTTGTGCTTGGTTATGCAACTGTGAGTTAGTCATACAATTAGGTACCCAAGCAAATCTGTCGCCAATGACTATATGATTTTCACATATTAAATATGTGGTATATAAGCCTACTATATATATATATATATATATATATATATATATATATATATATATATATATATATATATACCTGCTTTATTGGGCTTAAGCTAGGGTTATCAAATCTGGCTGATGCGCACAATGGCTATCACACATCTATACAATATTCTTGACTTTTTAATAATTCCTCTCACTGTCACGCATTGCAAAATATATTGAGGAACACGTTTATTTCACTATCAATTCCCGTGAATAAAATTGTTTCCGCGAATCCTTGCATGTATCCGTTACTTTACTGCAACAGTAGTAGATATGTAGTCAAAATAATTCCACCTTCATCTGGAAGCCATAATTCAGTGATTTATGGCTCCAACCACCCTTGCTGCCCTGAACAAGAGGGCCAAGGGCCTGTGATGCTCACCTGGACCATTAGCATTTGAAACATTTGTATTTAAATATACATGATTCTTTACATTAAACAAGATGGAAACAAAATTTCAAACAAAATTCTGAATGGAAACTCTGGCGCATAGGATCATTTTTTCAAAGAAGCAATTTGACAATTTGCGGTAAATTGTTAATAAGATGTAACATTTTTACCACAAAAACTTTGATGAATCAAAATCCTTTCAGCCAAATTTGGTTGAAATCGCCCAGAATGGTAATGAGAAGCACTTTTAACAATTTCCGGTATATTTTTAATAAAATGTAAGATTTTCACACAAAAAATTGATCAATCAAAATTCTGAATGGAGTTCTAGAGCCAATGGCCATAGGATCCTTCCAGCCAAATTTAATTGAAATTATCCAGAATGGTAAGAAGTAGCAATTTGACAATTTCCGGTACATTTTTCATAAAACCTAAGATTTTTAGCCCAAAAAATTTATGAATCA
Source organism: Chaetoderma sp. LZ-2023a (assembly GCA_034401795.1). Classification (NCBI taxonomy): domain Eukaryota; kingdom Metazoa; phylum Mollusca; class Caudofoveata; order Chaetodermatida; family Chaetodermatidae; genus Chaetoderma; species Chaetoderma sp. LZ-2023a. Next base: position 84,699,605 of record CM067375.1, read on the forward strand.
AAATTCTGAATGGAATCCTGGAACCTACAACCATATGATACTTCCAGCCAAATTTGGTTGAAATAGCCCAAGTGGTTAATGAGTAGTGTTTTAAAGCAAAAGTTGAAAGATAGATGACAGATGGTTGTCACGGCTTAAACTCACTGGCCCTTCCCCAGGTGAGCTAAAAACAGAGGAAATAAGACTTGGGATGTCCAACTGAAAATCAGTCAGATATGACAGAGCAGTTTCAGACAAATATAGTCGCCGTCAGGCATCTTATCACACTTGAGGTAATAGCATTAAGCCATTTACCTTGGCAATGCTCCATTGGTAGAACCCTGAAGAATGTTCTCCGTCATAGGTTGGAGCGTTGCAGCCAACACAGATTCTGGTGATTGTTTCACAATGCCACCCATATCCCGCTATACTTTAGAGAAATAACGTTGGCTGTGTGTGTGCATGCGTGTGAGCATGTGCTCGTGCACATGTGGTAGTAATCATGCTTTTTTTTGCAAATGGTCAGGTTGGGGTTGTATTGAGGTTCATCTCGGAAGCGTGCCAACATAGCATCCAATATCATGTCAGTCTGGCTGACGAAAACACAGATGTGAGCAATATAATAAGTAGAAACAACAGTCATACATGTAGGCTTAAACTATACATGGTGAACGCATCGAGAAATATTTGCATCAAATCGAGCCATGTATATCTTCGAGGCCAATCTTCATGCCTTCGCGTAAGGAAGCTAACATTTTCAATTTACCATCAGGTAGGATCCGCTGGTCTACCACCAGAGTAGCCTGCTGACTGGTGCAGTTCATGGCACCAGTAATGTGGCAACAAATGTTACCATGGTTAAAATGACAGGCGGTAATGATATCATTCCTTCATAGCAAGGAGCTTGGAGACTTGTCCCACTTGGGTAAAGCTCGCCTCATTTCACACTTGCTCCAATCACCGTTCTATATTTCGAAGAGAAATGAACCACAGAAGATCCGAGTTACCATACCAGCCAGAGACCTCATTGGAACCACCCACATGCTAGGCCAATCAGCGATCAACAAGGCCAAGCCTGGAGATCAGTATCAAAGACAGTGGTGATGCATGGGGTAGTTCAGGATGGCGCCATCTAGGTTCTGACCGAGTCCTATGCACAAGACCTTGTTAAAGATCTACTGAAACAACAGAGCTCATTCCAACACGATGTTAGAATCTCAAGATTGGTAACCTCAGCCTGAGCAATATTACCGTCGATGATGCAACAGATGCTACTAGCGAGGTGAATAAATCAGGGCTCTTCAGCCTGCCATTTAAGACCACATAATAGTTAGGACTACCCGTGCTTGCATCATACAGATACTTGATGTCCGAAACACTGTTGATACTGACACAGGCCCTCTGTGCTACTTTAATCAGTTGTTGCTCGAATTTCAGGTGCAACACATCTATTGCATCTTGGGGTGACATTCCACACTGCAGAAGACGGTTTATACCCGAAACACTTATTTAATCGCCCAGATATAGATCAGGTTACAACTGAACAAGTGCTGCCCATCTTCAGAGACCACGTCCGTACCATACAGCAATAGAAATGAGCATATAGAGCAAATGGTGCTATCATTGACTCATCAGGACACAGCAAAAACATCTTGCTGCATGCACTGCTCACCTTCTGGTCCATGGCCTGGTCATCAATGACTATAACAAGTGGGTCAATCAATCAGGCTGCTAGCAGTTTTCCACCAGTGCATGTAGGTTCATAGTCTTAATGATTGGGCCCTTATACCATTGGTCATTACTGTCAACAACAAGATGTTTTTCAGTGTCCTGATGGATAATGATCAGCACCATCTGCTCCTTTCTATCGTTGTCAGGTATGGACATGTCCTCTGGACAGCACTTGTTCAGTTGTAGCCTCATCTATCTGGAAGATTAAACGGCCATGCTTCCTATATGCGTTCTCTTGCCTCTGCGGTGGGGAGTTTAGTGCCACCTGACGTAATGAAAGATACGAGTGTCGAGCATGAAATCACAGCAACAACTGAGTAGGTAGCGCAGAGGGCCTGTGTCAGTGCCAACAGTGTCCAGGACATTGAGCATCTATTGAATGCAAGCACGAGTAGCCCTAACTATTATTTGCTCTTAAATAGCAGGCCGTAGAACCCTGATTAATCACTGCAATGGCACAGACATCTCTGAAGGCGAACAGCACTTGTACAGTGTAACATAGTTGGTGAATGACAGATCTTTCAGTGTTTTGAAAGACACCTGGATTGAAGGGCGATTCTGATTTCTTAGCATTTCGTACTTTGTTTAGTTTTAATCATCAGAGAATGAGTCTTAGAGTTAGGAGGATATATGTGTCAAATTCTAAGAGTAGATGTTGATAATATTATCTTACCTTATGGCCATGTACCTCTGTCTGTGAGGTGGGAAAGGGAAACTTCTTACACGGGCTACAAATGAGACGTTGGCCATTTCCACATATAAACATTGGTCTGATACGTTGGCCATTTCCACATATAAACATTGGTCTGATACGTTGGTCATTTCCACATATAAACATTGGTCTGATACGTTGGTCATTTCCACATATAAACATTGGTCTGATACGTTGGTCATTTCCACATATAAACATTGGTCTGATACGTTGGTCATTTCCACATATAAACATTGGAAGAGCCTCTTCCTCCATGGAAGGTGTATATTACAAGGAACAACTAAATAGCTTGTTGACAGATAATGACAATGTCTCACAAAGCAGCTTACTTTGCGATTAATGGATCTGATGATGTCTCGCAAGATGAGCTAAAACAAAGTTAGAATTCAGTGCGTACAACCTGACTGGATTTAGTGGAAAATCAAAGATGGACATTGACCACATAATAACAACGCATGTTTAAAGTCTCTAACCTTAGGTTCCACAAGGCCCATTCTGCTAAAATCATTTCTTGAAGACTCAGAAAGTTCAAAATGAACACCTAAAAATGGTCTAGATAGATTTCTGAACAAGTTTGGAAGCCTACTGTTGGGTCCTTCGAGGCAAGGTTTGCTAAAATCAGCTGAATGGCTGAGAGTTAAGCTTTTAAAGAATTTCGTGGGAATTTTAGACAATCCTAGATGGCCACCATAACAACATGCCCAAGTGGCCTGTATTTCTCACCTGGAGAATTGGCATTTCCAGTACAAAGGCCATGATCTACAAGCAGACCGTTTAAAAGTACAAATTGTGGCTGTAGTAGAAATATTTTAAATGCTTTCATGGACATATTTGTAAATCCAAGATAGATGCCAAAATAATTGACCAATTTAAATTCTCATTAGAAATGTTGAAGTCTCACACTAGGATCATTCCAGTGGTTCCACCCATTTCATTGAATCGGTCCATTGATTAAGGAGCGTTTTATTTAAAGAATTTCTGGAAAATCCAATATGGCCGAGGGAAAAATCGCCAAATCCAAATTCTGAATACTCGTACTAGAGCCTAGCATACAAGGATGATTCCACTTAGCAGAGATATGTTCGAAACAACGCTGACACCAATCAACTCTTGCTTTTTATCCAGACAGCGAGATCCTGCCAGCCCCAAGCAACCACCTTACAAGAGAATCCATTGATTTTTATAGAAAGCAATGTCAAGGCTGCAGGCACACAAGTACAGTCCAATTTACTGACACACCCACCTCTCCCTCTAGAGCACAGGTAAATAGCGCAGCTGAGTCAGAGAGTGACTAATGGCTGTACAACACTCAACATTTTACATGTCAATTAACCGTTTCCCATTATTACAGACGTGACGAGGCGAATACAATCCTGAAGCCAGTGAATGCATATACACCGATTCCATGCAGACTTATGGGTTAAACCAATGCAATGGCCCATATGGAGCAACCCCTAATGATGCAAGCACAGGTACAGACACAAAGACACAAATGCCAACCAGACGAGTAAACCCAGCAATTCTACGCCTTAATGACGCGAATACAGGCTCAGGCGACCTGCTCATGCGAATCTTTGCTCACAGCAGAGGCAGGTATCTAGTCCATTACCACCTTCAAGCCATACACAACAGAGTCAGGGCTGAAGCTAAGGCAGTGCAACAAGTGCATTTGTACAGTGGCCCCAAATTCCCACATAAAATTTGGTGTCTTAATCTTAAGTTGCAAGAATAGATGCCATGTCTATAAGACTGATATTGCCAAATCCTACAGCCATCATATCTCAGGAGTCAGGAGCCCCCAGTGGCATTACGGTTGAAATGGGACCCTCGCTTTCTCGCAATGTTAACAGCAGTTCCTAAGGCCACGGTTAAGAATTTCAGAAACAGTATAGGGCACTGAACAAAGTCAGAACGTAGACGCACCAAGCACCATGCTGCTCCCATACACCATTCATATGGGAATGAGACCTAGGACTTACACTCACGCACCTGAATCATAGCCATATATACATGACAGGAAAACCGCTATGACAGCAAAACAGCCAGAACAAGAGGCCCAAGGGGCCTGTATCGCTCACCTGGAGCACCACAAATTTTTGTTAAAATTGTAGGTGGGTGGTTTAGCAGTCTTTTTAATGAGTTTGTGGACATTTTTGCAAGTGCAATATGGCCGCCAAACATACTACATTTTGATTTCCCCACGGCGCCCATGTTTTTTTGATGGATCAACTTCCCGTGAACAAATTTTAATGGTCCAAATTTCGGCCGGATCCCTTCAGCGGTTCTGGAGGAGTCATTTTCGTGAGAACCAGGTCATCCAAGATGGTCGCCAACCCATTTGGTCAATCAAGTCCTCTTGAACAAACTTGGCTTACCTCTTGGCCTAGATGAAGATTTCCCAAGTGGTTTCGGAGAAGATTTTAAGACATTTCCTGAAATTGCCCGAAATCCAAAATGGTCACTGGGAAAATTGGCAGATCGGGTTCATTTGCACAAACTTGGATCCTTATGCCCTAAGGATGCTTCCTGTCAAATATAATTGAAATCGGCCTGGCAGTTCTCGAGAAGATATTTTAAATTTCCCATAGCTTTAGCATGGGAGCTTTTGACGAGAAAATTATCCAAGATGGCTGCCAAACCGTTTATCCGACGGTTTCGAAAATGTCGAGAAGACCCAAAAACATATATAGAACCAATTTTGGCCTCAAAATCCATCAAATAAAAAAAATCCAATATGACCACCAAACACACTACATTTTGATTGGCCCACGGCGGCCATGTTTTTTGACGGGGCAACTTCCCTTGAACAAACTTTAATGGCCCTTAGTCCCCAATCATATCTCCCAAATTTAGGCCCGATCCCGTAAGCGGTTCTGGAGAAGTCGTTTTCGTGAAAACTAGGTCATCCAAGATGGCTGCTGAACCATTCGGTCAATCAAGTCATCTTGAACAAACTTGGCTTACCTCTTTGCCTAGATGACATTTCATAAGTTTTGAATCGATTCCCTAAGCCATTTTGGAGAACGAGATTTTTTTTAGACATTTCTAAAAATCAGCCAAAATCCAAGATGGCCACTGGCCAAATTGGCCGATCGGCTTCGTTTGAACAAAATGAAATCTCTATGCCATAAGGATGCTTCCTGCCAAATATAATTCAAATCGGCCTAGTAGTTCTCAAGAAGACATTTTAAATTTCCCATTGCTTTAGTATGGGAGCTTTTGGCGGGAAAATGATCCAAGATGGCTGCCAACCCATTTATCCGACAGTTTCAAAAATTGCAAATTTGAGATCAGAATACCCAGAAACCTATATAAAACAATTTTCGGCCTCAAAATCCATTCAATAAAAAAATCCAATATGGCTGTCAGACACACTATATTTTGATTGGTCCACCGCGGTCATGTTTTTTGACGAATCAACTTCTCTTGAACAAACATTAGTTACCCTTATGTCAAAAATTTCAGCCTGATCGCTTCAGTGGTTCTGGGGAAGAAGTAATTTTTTGTAAAAACTAGATCATCCAAGATGGACGTTGAACCATTTGGTCAATTAAGTTCCCTTGAACAAATTTGATTCGGCGCTTACCATAGATCATATTTCGTGAGTTTTGAATCGATCCCTTAAATGGTTTGGGAGATTTTTAAAAACATTTCTAAAAATCGGCCGAAATCCAAGATGGTCGCCGGCCAAATTGGCCAATCGGGTTCGTTTGAACAAACTTGAATCTCTATGCCTTAAGGATGCTTCATGCCAAATATAATTGAAATCGGCCCAGTAGTTCCTGAGAAGGTATTTTAAATTTCCCATTGCTTTAGTATGGGAGCTTTTGGCGGGAAAACGATTCAAGATGGCCACCAAACCGTTTATCCGACAATTTCGAAAATTGCAAATTTGAGATCAGAATACCCAAAAACATAGATAAAACCAATTTCGGCCTCAAAATCCATCAAATAAAAAAATCCAATATAGCCACCAAACATGCTACATTATGATTGGCCCACGGGCGGCCATCATTTTTGACGGATCAACTTCTCTTGAACAAACTTTACTGGCCCTTAGTTCCTAATCATATCTGCCAAATTTCGGCCTGATCCCTTCAGCGGCTGTGGAGAAGTTATTTTTGCTAAAACCAGGTCAACCAAGATGGCCGCCGAACAATTTGGTCAATTAAGTTCCCTTGAACAAATTTGGTTGAGCTCTTGCCCTAGATCATATTTCATAAGGTTTCCTTCAATCCCTCAAGCGGTTTCGAAGATTTTTAGACGTTTCTAAAAATCGGACAAAATCCAAGATGGCCACCGGCCTAATTGGCTTCCTTTGAACAAACTTGGATCCCTATGCCCTAAGGATGCTTCCTGCCAAATATAATTGAAATTGGCCGAGCGGTTCTTGAGAAGAAGTCGTTTAAAGGAAAAGTTGACGGACGGTCGCCACGACATAAGCTCACTTGGCCTTTCAGGAGCTCCGCCGAAAAGGTTTTATGGAACCAAACAGATGGTCATCGTGAAATAAGCTAGGTGTGGGTCGCCATGCCATAAGTTCCCATGTAGGACATGTGGGCAATCAGTGAAGGTAGACAGGCATAATGACAATTAACTAACAAGCAAAAACTGTTGACTTACTGAATATTTTGAAGACAATTTGACTGAAAGTTGTTGCTGGCTTAGCCAACAACTTTCAGTCAAATTGTTTTCGAAATATTTAGCAGATCCATAGATGTAACCCCTAGAATATGTTGTCTGTAAAAATTCAGCAGTCAGACGTTATGTTTCATATTTTAAACTTCAATGTTGGTGATTAATGGTAATTATTTAATCCAATGTACACTAATGACAAATGAACGACCTGTTTAACAAGACAAATTCTAAAGATGTCAGTTTAACAAAAATATAACTAGTTCTGCTTTATTACAGTGTGAATTCTGACAATAAAATGTTTCTTACTTTTTTTAATTCTTTTTTACGTCGTGAGTGTAATTATAAAGTTATTGTTACAGAGGATTTTTGCTTAACCATTTAACACTCAAAATTGTTCACCAAAATTCCATTTTTCTCAGAAAATGTCCATTTGCAGACCAAGAGGCTATTTTTTGAAGATTTACCACTAGAATGACTGGTTCGGTTATCGAGCCAGTCATTCCCGTGGCAAAACTTGGACTGCAAATGGACATTTCTCAAAACCATTGCAGAAGCTGTTTTTGGCTGATATGAGTGTTAAAAGGTTAATGAATGTCTATTAGCATGCCAAGAAAAGGCTTTTTTTGATAATTTACACCTGGAACTAGATTACGCAGTCAAGGATGTGTCATCGCAAATCGCTATATTCACCGCTTTGACCCCTACCCACCAACTGGAAATGCACCACAATCATGCACACAGACACACACAGAAACATACACACGTGGGACGGCATAATCTCCAATTCTTCGAAAAACGAAGATAGTGACTGGCTCGGTTATCAAGCCACTCATTTCAGTTGTTGATTTTCAAAAGTAACCTCTTAGCCTGGAAATGGACATATCAAAAGTACACTGTAGAAGCTATTTTGAAGGCTTATTAGATCATACATTCCATTCAACGTTAACCAGCAAAAATCACTGTGTCCTTTCAGATTATAAGTGGCATACATTGTAAAACAACGTTGCAGCAACGACACAGCAGAAAGAGTTCTGCAACATTGTTTCCAAACTTTACACCCGTCTCTTCCTCTATTGGCATTTAAACAATTTGTACAAACCAATGGCCATGATCGGAGCATTTTATTAATTCCAAATTCAACCTCTGTAAATTTGGGTCGTTCAATAGTTTTTGTTTGTCGTGTGATCTCAACCTACTTATCCTAACCACTATGCTCGATGCAGCATAAATTATTACAATCATAAAAATTAGCACCCGATTGTACAATGAAAATAGCACGAAAATGCGGCATGCACATTATCAAGAATTCAAACAAATGATCTAAGAATGTCAGTTATCATATGTACAGAAAATAACAGTTGTTCCATGACCCTTTAATCCTTTAAGTTGAAAATGTCCATTTGCTGATGAAGAGATAATTTTTGGAAATTTACCATTTGAAAAGCTGGCTCGGTTATCAAGCCAGTCAATTCTAGTGATAAATTTTCAGAAATAGTCTTCTCTTCATCTGCAAATGGACAATATATCAAGACTACTGAAAAAGAAGTTCTTGGCCGATATGAGTGTTAAAGGCTTAATGGTCAAGCTGATAAAAACTCCTATCTATTGCAGGCCAAGAGAAGACAATTTTTGAAATGTTATCACTGGAATAGCTGGTTCGAGCCAGTCATTCCAGTGGTAGTTTCACAAAAAAGTCCTCTTTTAGCCGACAAATAGACATACAGTCAGGTAAAATTTACATTTTCATGACAAATCTTAACCCTTTCACTGATGAATTCCTGTTATCTTATTTTCAAGGCAACCATACAAGAGAATCGTTGAACATTTTGAAATTAATTGGACTGGGAGCCGTTGCTGCCTAAGGCAGCAACGGCATCTTGTCCAATTAATTTCAAAATATTCAACAGAGTAAGTTGTATATCATAAAGAATTTACTTATTCAGTCGATGAAAGGATTAGCCAGTAAAGGGATGATGATTCAGTGAATGTACCAGGGACATTGGAGCAAGAAACAGATCAGATAGGAAATGTTACTTATATATGTACAATTATTATTTTATACAAAATATTTACAGAATACATGCATGTAATTATTGACAATAGAGGGATCACGTCTGTCACTCAAGTATCTGACGTCATAATCAAATACGTCACGTGTAGGCTGCCCGTATAGTCATAATTGACAGTGAATACTCAGTTATCAAGCTGAAAGGTCTCGAGTATACGAATTGTATGTCTTTTGGATGGATTTACTATATATGCACAACACCCAGTCAAATTAGTTTCAAAATATTCAACAGCTTACCTAATAAACAGCAACAGCTTTCAGTAACAAGCTTTTTACAATACCAGGTCTTCTGTTGCTGGTGATGCAACAATTAATCCGTCGACATCAGTGTGGTAAGGGTCAATTAAATTTGCACAATCATAATGATGCGGTTATCATGAGCACCATTCAGACTTGCATAGTCACGATCCATCATGAACCATATGGACAGGTTAGGCACAAAAGGATTACACCACTCTGAGTCTGCTATAGATACTCGCCTAGAGGCAGGTCTAAGCTGCGTATGTCATAAAATAGACAACACCAATCAGAATGACACATCTGAAATATATGCCATACTTACGGCCCTTACTGGATTTCAGTACTTTTTGTAAACCCGACCCTGCTAATTATTTCGCAAAAAATTTGTGTGAAAGTTGTTGCTTCCTAAGGCAAAAAAAAATTTCAGTCAAATTACTTTCAGAATATTAAACAGGATTTAGATTTAGCTCCTGGTAAATGGAGATGCAAGCAAACTTAACCACCAACAACTTTCAGTCAAATTGTTTACAAAATATTCAGCAGATCCAGAGTTACTGCCCATTTAAATCATTCAGCTGCTTGCAACAGTTACAGTTAAATCAAGAAAAGGACATTATCAGAGAGCATCACTTGGTTAGCATCCATCATTTGTTCAATGGAGGCAAAAAGTTCATCTTCGTTAAATTCATGGCCAGCATTTTCTTTGTTTACAAATTCTCGTAGTTTATCCAAAGATACGGATTGAGCGTGTTCTTTCTTGAATAGGTTGAACAATGATGAACGGAATACCTTTAATCTGTAACATAAACAGTAAATAAATTTCAGGTTAGACGCAATATTAAGGTGCATAGAATTCAAATGTTGACAGCTAGACTTTTAAACAATATTTTAAACAATATTTTAAACAATATTTTAAACAATATTTTAAACAATATTTTTAGCATCTTTAATAAAAATCATTGTGGGACAAAATTATCATAAATATAGTCAAAGATATACATGTGCAATACTAACCATCTTATGTTCAAATTTGTTCAAGAAAGTTTCTCATAGAAAACATCCATTTGCAGACCAAGAGACTACTTTTGAAAATTTATGACTGGAATGATTGGATCGGTTATCAATAGTCCGGGCAAAATAACAAAAATTTGACAAAACTTACTACTAATTGCAACAGAAATGAAATCAACTAGAGTCTGTTCAGAAGGTTCCCTAGGTGGTATATTATATAAAAAAATCTAATAAAATCTTTTGTGTAGAACACGTCGAATTAAAAGATGGCTGCCAAGATGGCTTCCAATCGGGTATAATATAGCATATATCCTGAGAACGGTTCATTTTAGACCACATAAATGTATTATGAGTAGAGAGAAACATGCCCACAATCTACTTAGAAATTATGTCTTCTGCACCCCGTGATCAATCTATGACGGCATTTGACACTGAAGTTCGATGGTTTGCAAACAATTTCTACATTCACTGTCAATGCTTAATCCTCATTATGATCCAAATCTTCATTTGACATGCTTTGACAAGTACCTCTGAATCCAGAATAAGCTGACAAACAATCAAGTCCATAACGATGGCACCAACAGTGCATAGTTCCACAGCCCGACTTGCGGGTGCATTGCACTAGTTCGAGAAGGGACTATGGGGCAGAATCCATGTCAGAGTGTGCTGATGTCATTGTTCCTTCAGTAACTTTCCAGCCCCATTCCCTGGCCTCCAAGATATTTTGTGTCTGCTGTCGAATCTGATGCAACGCTCAGAGGCTGTAGTACTTCGTCGTTGGTGACAACATGTTTGGGTGAATGAATTTTTGCTGATGGTAACAAGCTCATGTACTCACTGATGCCTCATCGTGTCAAGATGGTCATTCTGCAGTCTTTATCCAAAATAATTATGGCCTTTTCACCAGCTGCTATGCCCGCTTTCTTTGATGATCGATCGCGCAGTTCCACATATTTTGGCATGGGCACAGAATAACTTGTTGTTACTGACAAGCTTCAGTCTGACGGGGTTGCCTATTCCACATACCCTGGACTTGTATAGAACCTGAGGAACGTGTGTACAAAAAGGTTATTCTTGTAGACGTTCTTCCCTAGTACATGTACATGGCTTGATTCAATTGACACCGATACATTTGAGAGCTTCTCCTTTCTTTGGTTCAGCGCAGAAGTAGATATCATGGCTTGTTTCCTCCATTGAGATGCATGAGGAGAATAAGCAGCCATCTTGAATTCAACATGTTGCACTCAAGATTTTATTAGATTTTTTTATACATCATTTCTAAAACCTAAATACACAAAATAATTTTGTTTCATTACTGCTGCAGTTAGTGGTGGCTCAAACTCTAGATTGACTGGACTAGAAAAAAAGTTTGGAAAAAAATAGCCTTTCTCTTGAATTGTAAATGGGCATTTCTCAAGACCACTGCAGAAGCCACTTCTGGCCAGCTTGAGTGCTATACAGGGTTAACATATATGGTTAGAACAGCCCATTAGGCCCAATAATACATACAATTCTAGTTGAAGATTGAAACAAGGCATGACATTTATGATTTATCAAAACTACGCATGTTTAATTATCTTTTTTCTACAAAATGTTATAGGCCTTGAAAAAGCAATTTATAATACTCAAGAAAATTAACCTTTTAATTGTAAAGAAACTATAAATTTCTGCTTAGTGAATGTCAATTTATAGGACAAGATAATACTTTTGAAAATGAACCACTGAAAATGACTGACATGGCTAAAGAAACAGGCATTAAAAGACAAATTTTGTAAAGTAGTCTCTTGACCTGCAAATGAACATTTTTCAAGACCACTGCAGATGCTTTTAATTTTTTGAAATTTGTCATGTATGTTAGGAAATCACTCAGAAAATATCAATGTGCATCTAGCAAGATTACTTTTTGGAAATTTCTGACTGCAGTGAGAGTGAAATTTTTAAAAAGTCTTACTTATTTGACGCACTAAACTCTAATTATATCATTTGCAGATTATCCAATTCTAACTACAAACCTGTTTTCATCAACGCTGCCTTTAGATTTAGAGCTACTCGTCTTTTCCTTTGTCACAGTTGTGTCAGTTGCCATGGTTTCATCTTCGCTTGATGCACCCGTGTCTTTCCCCTTTTTACGTTGTTGTCGACGTGCTCCGAGTGAAAGATTCTCTACAATAATATAATGTTTAATCTCAGCTTTCTTGACAGTACAACATGGCAGACAAACTATTCCTATGAATAATAGTAATATAAATCCGGTGATAAAACAAACCACGTCCAACATTCAATGAAATTTGTCCATTCTTTAGATGCACTTCCTTTCAACTTTCTCTGTCGGTTAGTTTTTGGAGTCAACGGCAAAAATCTCTAAAAAAAAAAGTATCATGCCGGAGTGACCAGACACGTCTGGGATCTCCGAGTCTCAGTGTTATATGTCAATCAAATCCTTGAATTGGATAATTCCAGTACCTCATAGGCAGCAACAGCGACCCGTTAAATTAGTTTCAAAATTTTGAAAAGAATGTTGATTAAATAGTAAATCCATCAACGACTTATAATTCGTACACTTGACAGACTATTCCAGCTTCATGATGGACTATTGTCCGTCAATTATGATTGTGACATCAACCTATATGTGATGTAATGGTTTATGACATCATATACTTGAGCGGCATATAGGATTCATCCATTATAGAATAATAATCATAACTACATGTACTTACCATCTTCAGGTGCTGTGTCGTCAGAATCTTCAAAATCATACGGATCATAACCCTCTTCTCCTTCAGCGGGACGTGGACGACGACTAGCAGAAATAAAATATACACCTAGGTCAATTAAAGTATCATGTATAAACTGACAGATAGTGTGGATCATAAATTGATGGTATGAGCTCATATACACACATTGATAGCACCTCTAGCCATGGGTAAACCTCTCGAGTGAAAAGTAGATACATGTATCAATGGCTCCGACACAGGATTGCCCAAAATACTAGACCTTGAGTTTATATACTCTAAATATATATATGTACAAGCCAAGCGCCCATATATATATATATATATATATATATATATATATATATATATATATATATATATATATCAATGCCAAGGGGAAAAATTAGTGTGTTCATTTGAAACAAGGTAAAAGTAGCAGGAGGAATGGCTTGGCAATATGTCAGGCTGACCAATATATATTAAATATAATTGCTAGCCCACGACAAACACGACTCGTTAGCCAATGCTAAATCTGACATATCTGACCGCGACTTGTTAGCCAATGCTAAATCTGACCGCGACTTGTTAGCTTATGCTAAATCTGACATATCTGACCGCGACTTGTTAGCTTATGCTAAACCTGACATATCTGACCACGACTTGTTAGCCAATGCTAAATCTGACATATCTGACAGTGACTTGTTAGCTTATGCTAAACCTGACATATCTGACCGCGACTTGTTAGCTTATGCTATACCTGACATATCTGACCACGACTTGTTAGCCAATGCTAAATCTGACATATCTGACCTTGACTTGTTAGCTTATGCTAAACCTGACATATTTGACCGCGACTTGTTAGCTTATGCTAAATCTGACCGTGACTTGTTAGCTTATGCTAAACCTGACATATCTGACCTTGACTTGTTAGCCCATGCTAAACCTGACCTTGACTTGTTAGCCCATGCCAAACCTGACATATCTGACTGTGACTTGTTAGCTTATGCTAAACCTGACATATCTGACCACGACTTGCTAGCTTATGCTAAACCTGACATATCTGACCTTGACTTGTTAGCTTATGCTAAACCTGACATATCTGAACTTGACTTGTTAGCCCATGCCAAACCTGACATATCTGAACTTGACTTGTTAGCTTATGCTAAACCCGACATATCTGACCACGACTTGTTAGCTTATGCTAAACCTGACATATCTGACCATGACTTGTTAGCTTATGCTAAACCTGACATATCTGACCACGACTTGTTAGCTTATGCTAAACCTGACATATCTGACCTTGACTTGTTAGCTTATGCTAAACCTGACATATCTGACCGTGACTTGTTAGCTTATGTTAAACCCGACATATCTGACCTTGACTTGTTAGCTTATGCTAAACCCGACATATCTGACCGTGACTTGTTAGCTTATGCTAAACCTGACATATCTGACCACGACTTGTTAGCTTATGCTAAACCTGACATATCTGACCTTGACTTGTTAGCTTATGCTAAACCTGACATATCTGACCTTGACTTGTTAGCTTATGCTAAACCCGACATATCTGACCGCGACTTGTTAGCTTATGCTAAACCTGACCACGACTTGTTAGCCAATGCTAAATCTGACATATCTGACAGTGACTTGTTAGCTTATGCTAAACCTGACATATCTGACCGCGACTTGTTAGCTTATGCTAAACCTGACATATCTGACCACGACTTGTTAGCCAATGCTAAATCTGACATATCTGACCTTGACTTGTTAGCTTATGCTAAACCTGACATATCTGACCGCGACTTGTTAGCTTATGCTAAATCTGACCGTGACTTGTTAGCTTATGCTAAACCTGACATATCTGACCTTGACTTGTTAGCCCATGCTAAACCTGACCTTGACTTGTTAGCCCATGCCAAACCTGACATATCTGACTGTGACTTGTTAGCTTATGCTAAACCTGACATATCTGACCACGACTTGTTAGCTTATGCTAAACCTGACATATCTGACCTTGACTTGTTAGCTTATGCTAAACCTGACATATCTGAACTTGACTTGTTAGCCCATGCCAAACCTGACATATCTGAACTTGACTTGTTAGCTTATGCTAAACCCGACATATCTGACCACGACTTGTTAGCTTATGCTAAACCTGACATATCTGACCATGACTTGTTAGCTTATGCTAAACCTGACATATCTGACCACGACTTGTTAGCTTATGCTAAACCTGACATATCTGACCTTGACTTGTTAGCTTATGCTAAACCTGACATATCTGACCTTGACTTGTTAGCTTATGCTAAACCTGACATATCTGACCTTGACTTGTTAGCTTATGCTAAACCCGACATATCTGACCTTGACTTGTTAGCTTATGCTAAACCTGACATATCTGACCACGACTTGTTAGCTTATGCTAAACCTGACATATCTGACCTTGACTTGTTAGCTTATGCTAAACCTGACATATCTGACCTTGACTTGTTAGCTTATGCTAAACCCGACATATCTGACCACGACTTGTTAGCTTATGCTAAACCTGACCACGACTTGTTAGCTTATGCTAAACCTGACATATCTGACCTTGACTTGTTAGCTTATGCTAAACCTGACATATCTGACCTTGACTTGTTAGCTTATGCTAAACCCGACATATCTGACCACGACTTGTTAGCTTATGCTAAACCTGACCACGACTTGTTAGCTTATGCTAAACCCGACATATCTGACCTTGACTTGCTAGCCCATGCTAAACCTGACCATAGATCTGACCTCATCAATCCTTTATAAAATTGCAGGGTTGTACGCAGAGGTGTGGGGAGGGGCCAGGGGGAGGGGCCAGGGGGAGGGGCCAGGAGATCTTTTAAACCTTTAATTTGTTCAATAGATTTTCTCAGAAAATGTCAATTTGCAGACCAAGAGAAGACTATTTTTGAAAATGTACTACTGAAATGACTGGCTCGGTTATCGAGCCAGTCATTCCAGTGGTATATTTTCAAAAATAGGCATTTCTCAAGACCACTGCAGAAAACATTTTAGGCGGATGTGATTGTTAAAGGGGTATGTATACTTGTTTCTCAGATCATCTAATTTTCAAATTCTCCCAGAATCCTCTTCAATGGAAGACCGACAACTAATGCCAGGCCCACAATAAAATAGCACAATTGAGGCTGACCTCCCTCCAAGCCCACCAGCAAACTGCCTCTAAATTAGCAAGGGACATAATTTATTATTAAATGGTATTAAACATACATACTGAGCCATCAAAGTTTAGCAACAGT
The DNA here is from genome assembly GCA_034401795.1 of Chaetoderma sp. LZ-2023a. Lineage (NCBI taxonomy): Eukaryota > Metazoa > Mollusca > Caudofoveata > Chaetodermatida > Chaetodermatidae > Chaetoderma > Chaetoderma sp. LZ-2023a. Next base: position 84,715,985 of record CM067375.1, read on the forward strand.
GAAGTTTGGTTTGTTGTATTAAAACTATGCGTCCATTTATAACCAAATTTGCAGGCATGTTTCGTCAATGTAATGTCTCGCTGATGATGAAGAAATGCAAATCATTTCTTGCATTTCTCGGCCGCACGCTTACTGCATGTGAAAATGCATTTTTCATGCACTGGCCCACATTGGGTAGCGAAGGCAAAAAGGCACCATATTGCAAAAGCAGATAACGAACGTTAACAGACAACGCTTAAATGTTTACCCTACCGAACATGGACCGCCGCCCAGGGCTACGCGAAAATCAGCGCCATGAAGCAATGGGAAGACTCGCTGCTGGGCAGAGCGTTCGCGCTGTTGCTCGACATTTTAATGTTCACGCCTCAACCATTTCCCGTCTCCGCCAACGTGAGCAGGAAACTGGACATGTTAATGACCGACCACGATCTGGCAGACCGAGAGCAAAAACACCACGAGAAGACCGCTACTTAGTGATGTCATCACGACGTCACAGGTTTGAGACTGCGCCGCGGCTGTCCCGTAATTTGTACACCGCTACCAGGACTACAGCAGGGTTCATACATCTTCAGCAGAATTAAATTCCAGACTTTTTCCAGACTCAATTTCAAATTTTCCAGACCTCATTTTGGGACTTTCAATCCGACAAAAAACAAACACAGTTACTAAGTTCATCATATATAAACTTTACTAAACTTTATAAAACAAGAATATCAAAACACAGCGTGTGCACTTTTGCCTGTGGAACTGAAGCAATCTCAGTAGTGGAAGACCCGAGGACAATAACAAACTGCATATATAAATAACTGTCACAAGAATGTCAAAGCACAGGGCGCGCACACACAAATATGAATTTCATTACAGCAGCACATTTTTTGTTGAATCTTTTGAAAATAATTTGACTGGAAACTGTTGCAGCAATAGTTTCCAGTCAAATTATTTTCAAAATATTCAACAGCTATCATGCAAAGTTGAGCTTGAGACACCCACATTTATTTGTTGAGGGAAACCCCCACACCACCACCCCCACCTTTAGATAACAAGTTAAACCCTGCACATATACACATACACTAATTTAATTTAAATTTACCATAGCTGATCATATCGCCATAGCAACTGGAGGAATCCTCATTATTTTCACATGATGCGTCAACATAAGAGGCCTCGCGATACGAAAGAGCTGTCAGACAGTTAATAATATTTTACCGTGACTCAGCGCAAAGTTGGGATCATCTAACATTGGGAGATATAAAATTACCACGCTTCTAAATGATCGCCATAGCAACAGGAATTCATTATTTTCACTCGATGACGAGCCAACACAAGAGGCCTCACGATATGAGGGGAAAGCTGGGATCATCTAACGTTGGGCGATATAAAATTGCTACGCTTCTAAATGAGTCAAGTACTACCAATGTGAAAATGTAAAATATTCTTACCTTGAACCAAAGAAATCCGTAACTTTCGGCGCCGGATTTAGACGAACTTCTGTCAGTGTCTCATGTTTTTCCCCGGCATGTGGCTAACAAGAGCCGCTTCGCCCATATTCCCGATGTCAAACGACTTATTACAAACAGTACATTTGGCACGCGAGTTTGATGTGTTGTCCGGTAAAATCCAATCCTTATATTTATCATTAGTTTCCCAAACACTAGCATATTTTCACTTTCCCATCTTTACTGTATCACAAAAAACGCCAATCTCGCAAATTATTTCACTGTTTTGGCTTCTAACACTCTGTGCAATTTGACAGACGACTTCCGTTTCACTCATTTTTATTGCATTGTACTTGAACATGTTCAGAACCCGTATTGCTCAACAACAGCGAGATGTTCCCGGTAATAGGCGGTTTTCTATTGCAAGACGAGACCGGGACCCAATCGAATTAGATTCTGGCAAGATTGGCGGAAACGGCAGATTTCGTTCGTAAACAAAAAGATTGCGATTGGAAAAATTAGGATTGCCGATATTTTAATCTTCCATACCAGTTGGCCCAAAATTGGAATTTCCATACTTTTTCCAGCCCTGGAAAAGGCTTTCCTATTTTTCCAGACTTTTTCCAGACTTCCATACATGCGTACGAACCCTGTACAGTGCATGCACAAACTGTGCGAAACAGACTCCATGATGCTGGACTGCATGCCCGTCGTCCACTTGTTGCTTTCCGCTTACAGAGAGTCACATCGAGAATCGGTTTGCATGGGCAAGAACTCATCAGCGATGGCGTGCTCAACAATGGAGCCACGTTTTGTTCAGTGATGAGTCGAGGTTTTGTGTGGATGTGGCGGATGGTAGGCAATGGGTTTGGCGACGTTTAGGAGAATGGTATGATGCAGCCAACATCATTCAGCACGACAGATTCGGTGGCGGCAGTGTCATGGTGTGGGCTGGAATCCATGACAATGGCAAAACAGATCTTATTGTGATTCACGGAAATTTAACGGCTCAACGTTACTGTGAAGAAGTTGTCGCCCCTGTTGTCATCCCTTTTATGCAGCATCATGCAGACTTTATGTTCCAGCAAGACAACGCCCGTCCTCATTCAGCTAGGGTCACCAGTGATTTCCTTGAGGCTAACAACGTTCCGGTGTTGTACTGGCCAGCACAATCACCGGACCTGTCTCCTATCGAACACGTGTGGGACATTCTTGGTCGTATGGTGCGTAAGCACCATCCACATCTTCACAACATGTGGGAGCTGGAAGTTGCACTGCTCCAGGAATGGGATGCGATTCCTCTTCGTGACATCAGGTGCTTAATTCGAAGCATGAGAAAGCGATGTACGGCGGTGGTTAATGCGCGCGAAGGTCACAACCGGTATTGACAGCTCAGTGTCATTATTTAAATTGGACCCTTCCGTTGAATGATGCCGTGTTAAAGGCGCGATGCTAGCATTACAGTAACAAAAGACTGTTGTTCAAATTGGAAAATGACCTATCAATTAAACAATATATTTGAATCAATTTATTGTTTTTGTTAAATAACATTTATACAGTGATATTCTCAGTGTTGCTAAACTTTTTTGGTTCAGTATATAAGCAAAATTACAGACAACATCACACACACGTGCACTATAAGTCTTTTACAACTACGATTAAACACAGCAGCTACGTACGCTCGTTTCTTGGCAGGCTTCTCTCCCTTGTCATCACCGCCATCATCTCTACTTTCATCATCACTATCCTCTTCTCCCTTTCTTCTTCGCTTTCGCTCCTTTGTAAGTACCTAAATTAAACACAGTGATTAGAATATCTTAACACGAGGCCCAAGGGCCTGTGACTCTCAACGGCACCACTAGCATTTGAAAACCCAAGATGGCCACAAAAAGAATTGGTCAATCAGTATTCTCGTTTTGTTTCGTTGAAACCTACCTCCACACGGATCATTCCGCCCAAGTTTTGTCGAAATCAGGCCATTGATTAAGCATTTTAAATGGTTTGGGAAAGTTTTCAGAGAATCCATGATGGCTACCCAAAAACAGACCAATCAATATTTTGAAAAGAAATATCTAGAGGCTACCACAATAGGAGCCTTCCAGCCAGATTTGGTAAAAATCCGCCAAGCAGTTTAGAAGATACATTTTAAAGGATTTCTGCATAATTTTAAGAAAATCCAACATAGCCGCCCGAAAAATTGACCAAGCAAAATTCTGTATAGCGGTTTTGGAGCCTACCATGATAGGGTCTTAGACAGCAGCTAAGCAAGAGAAGTATTATGACAATTTCCTGTAAATCTTTCAGAAAAATGACATTAAGCGAGAAAATTGACCAATCAAAATTCTAATAGGTCTGTTCTGGAGCCTAGCATGATAAAATCCTTCCAGCCAAATTTGGTTGAAATCGGTTATTGACGCATAGATGCGGGCCAGCCACCATGGCATACACTCACTTGCCAAGGGCCAGGTAAACTACAATTCCAGCTATTCAGATTATATAATATGGAATCGTTAGTCTATACAGATCTCTTTCAGACTACATAGTCCCTTTAACAATAGCAAAATAATTTGCATCTTATCTGTGCGCAGCAGTTGGCTTGTGAATAGGCATCATGCCTCCTTACGCACCAACCTGTGACGTTATCGCAGTGCCTTAGCTGTAGGCTGTAGTGGCGCAGTTGAACCCCCTTTAGTTGGTCAAAAGCGTATGCACCTATTATCTGTCACACACAGGCAGGCATATATAAGCCAAGCGCCTATCATCTGTTAAACAGGCACTCATTGTTAATTTTCAGCTCATATCTCAAGAAAGGCCAGTTAGTCATTTCTAAGTGATGAATGTAAAATTGTGCCTGCGTTTTGCCCTGATTTGAACAAAATTGTTTACCTAGACGCAAGGCCCTCTATATCTATTTTTTATTCACCCATGATGTTTTCAAACGCATGTTTAGAAGGATACATAAATGCCTACCGTGGCTGGTCTCTCGCAAACCTGCTGTAAATAGCCTAAATAAACATCATGACTGCTTCGGCCTAATACTAACTAAATGGAACTCTCTTTATGTAGAACTTGCTAAGCCGGCCAACAGATCGATTCTAATTAATAATTTAACCCTCATATTAGCCAAAAACGGCTTTTGCAGTGGTCTTGAGAAATGTCCAGTAGCAGACTGAGAAAACTCATTTTTTTAACCGAGCCAGTCATTAATAGTCTTCTCTCAGACTGCAAATAGACATTTTCTATGAGAAAATTAAAATTTTCTAGAATAAATTTTGAGTGTTAAAGCCAATAGGGTTAAGCAGACCGAGTCTACTCTGATTTCTCAACTGGCCCGCCCCTATGACAGATATTTGGACACACAGAAATGTTTCTGAGCTGTATATACTGCCTACCCATCTAGTAACAGACAAGTTTATAACCAGCATCAGTACAGCAGCCGTAAATACTAACCTTTTTAAAGTAGGCAAACTGTAGTAGTTCAATAGCTGCCTGTGCATCCACCAGATCAACAGTTTTGGAAAGACGTGCTTTGGCGTGAGATGTCGAAATACGAATACTTGTTTCCAGTGTACGCGGAGTTACAGGTTGCGTCTGAAAATGAGATATTTGTAAAGCAAGTAATATTCCGGCCTACAAGCCACCATCACCAAAAATATAGGAGGAAATATGAGGAAAATGTGAAAAATATAGGAGGAATATAGGAATTTGTATGACAATAATATAGGAAAATATAGGAATTTCCGAACCTAAAATGCTTCATTATCTAATTGTTGATTTAGTGTCTTACTAGTTAATTCCATGACTGGAAAATAGGCTAGCAATCTAAATTTATACACTGTAACCTTTGGTGACAGGCGATGCTTTAATTCTAGACCATTCCGCCAGCATCTTGAGATGAGAGACCATACTGCGGCACATATCACTCTCATTAATAGAATGCTGTGGTACATTGGTCCTCAAAGCATTCCTATCATCAAAAGTCATTGTGATCTCCGTACATTCTGAAATAAACACTCAGTGCAAAAAATTATTTATTTCTGTAAAAAATTTGTAAAATATAGGAAATATAGGTTTTGGCCCTAATATAGGAAGTATAGGGAATGCTAAAAAAAATATAGGAAATATAGGAGTCACTTGTAGGCCTGAATATTAACAAACTACATTGTTGATAGGCTGGAAAGATTGATTCAGTAAGATCTAATAGACCTTTCCACTTTATCCATCCCTCATATGGTGTTATAATTAACTATGTGACGTGTTGAATGACATCATAATCAAGGATGTCATGAATGACGTAGATAAGTAAGTCATGAATGCATAATTGAAGACGGACTATGCGTTGTTGTACGAATTGTATGTCTTTACCATTTAATAAAGATTCTGTTGAATATTTTGAGACTAATTTGACTGGGTACTGTTGCTGCCATAGGCAGAAACAGCACCCAGTCAAATTAGTTTCAAAATATTTAACAGCTTATCTGTATAGTTTTGTGGAAATTGATATTCAGAGGTCAGGGATCGATCGATCGATCACAACACGAGGGAGGTGTGGGTGGAGCTAAGCTAGAAGTGGGCGGGGATAAGCCAAAATTGGAACGGTACATTCTAGTGAGCACATCAGTGTTCATCCGAGAGAGTTACTGGTCACATTGAGAACTTCTCTATTGGGGAAAGCTCACTGTTAGAATTCATTGCTAGCTACAGACCTGTAAATATTTAATAGCTAGCTGGCCAAAAATGGCAAGACCCGAGAAATGTCTAGTGCTGGCCGAGAGCAGACTATTTTCGAAACCCTACCACTGGAATGACTGCCAGGTTTTCCAGTGTTAAAACGCCACAAATAGTCTTCTAATATCTAATTCTAGAGAGTATAAATCTTGATCTGAAAATGTTATTGGTCACATTTGTGATGGAATTTCGAAGTTGGCAAAGATTATCTGTTAGAATTCATTTTTACATGCAGAAGCATTAAGCTACAGGCGACTATAATTTAGCGGAATTGCTTTGTAAGATTGCTCCAGAAATACTACATGCAGTTGCAAAGCTGGTAGTCCTACAGTACGCACCGTTACTGATCTCTAAACCTGTTGCGCTATATGATGATGCATAAGATATAAATCGCTGTTCTTTGACCAGGTTACCTAAAAACGAAAACGAACACCTAGACAGATGCCTTACCCGAGCGATATTATCCTGTTGTAAGTTGTCTTGGTTACGCAGATTGGTGTATTCTTCCGCCAGGAAGTTAGCCGCCTCCTGAGTTAAGCTGGGCTTCAGGGCTTTAGCCACGTGGATGTATTTACGCATAAACTTCATACTGACAATTTTCTCTCTGGAAATAAAGATATATTACTGATTAGGTTCTAACCATAGTATTAATAAATTAACTCTTTAACACTCATATCCGCCAAAAACATCTACTTTGGTCTTCAGAAATGCCCAGTTGCAGACCAAGATTATTTTAGAAAATTTACTATTAAAAAAATGACTGGCTCGATATTTTCGATAAGAAAATTTCTTGAACAAACTCGAGGGTTAAATGATTAACTCTTGATATGCCAGGTGGTCATATTGGGCCTTTCACACAACTAATATTAACCCTTTAATGGTTAAGCCGTCGAAAAGCACCATTTGTAGTGGAATTGAAGAATGTCCAGCCAAGATAAGATTAATTTATTTTTGCAAGAAACACAACATTGTTTTTATCTCTGAACTATTGCAGCCAAGTTTAACTATTAACAATCTCTACTAATGAAATAAAAAGTTAAAATAATTCTTGAACGCAACCAGCAATACCAATTTTTGGGCAGGCAGGTTTTCTGCACATTCATTGGGGAAAGTACAAACACACAATCTTTTTATGATGACCTCCGACAGTGAATATATGCAAAATTCTCAGCCTACATGTATATGTTATATCTAATGCTTGTTCTGCCAACACAACAGGATGCACATGATTTTATAATCAGGGTTCTGCCCAGGATGAAATTAGTGCCAGACATTTTCACAGAAATTTTACAAAGTCCCTTGAAATAAAGCTTAATTTCAATAAAATATGTGAAGTGGTCGTTAAACAAGATTAAACGAAATCTAGGATTTCTTTTTTCACGAGAGAGTTGATACTTACCTCCCTAATACTTTTGATATTGCTAAATATTGGCTTTCACTCAATAAACACTCAGATTAAAACAGTTAGGTGCCCCTACTGGGCAGGGAGTCAGAGCGTAGTCTGGCGGATGCCAGCCCCACCACCGCGCATGCGCAGACTAGCACTTCCTCTGACTAGATTATTGGCCGACACACATGCAACTATTAAGAGCCTGAAGACCGAGCCTCTGTGGGGTGGAGAGGCCGGGTCCGTATCTAGGGAGGTAAGTATCAACTCTCTCGTGAAAAAAGAAATCCTAGATTTCGTTTATTTCACTTCAAGAGTATACTTACCTCCCTAATACTTTTGATATTGCCAGAATTCGAAAGTGAATCTGGCGGGAGGGAGGCGAGGTCAAAAGACCAGCTCATCCCAATACGCTTTTCTGCGTTTAAGGCACTTAAACTTCTGAAACTGTAAGAAAAAACAGTCAGGATTTGACTAACCATCGGATAACACCACTGATGTATGAGAGATGACCGAATGTCATATGCGCTCCCCCCCCCCCCCCCCCCCCCTCCTTCCTGGGAGGAAGAGTCGACTGACCTCAATGTCCTATACGCTCTCTACGTACAAGTGCCATGTACTACAGGACAGAGACGAAAAAGCTCCATTTTCGTAACTCTCAACAATGAACCACACAAATACACCAACCATCACCATATTAATAACGGGTAACGTGACAATACAATCAACAACGGACAACACATGAACAAGACTGACCTTGTTGAAATGGCTGCTGACATCATCTTCCCATTGGTAAAGACTGATGCAGGCCCAAAAAAGTGGGTGTTTCCATAAATTAATTGTGAAATATATAAGTAATGAGGAAAAAACCTCCTCAAAAAATATAAACCGAGTCATTTTTTCAAAATCGACAAGGCGAGAGGATTAGAGGTGTCACGGAGATAATGGTCTGTAAAACTTGACTCACAGTGCCACTGAGCCACCGACATAATATCATCCACAGGGACCCCATTAAATAGGGCAGTGGATGTCACTACGCCGCGGACACTGTGAGCCTTGGCCACGTCAACCTGCTTCCCGGTGGCGGATTTATGGCAAAACTGAATGCATTCTACAATCCACCTGGAAATGGTGTCCTTAGAAGCCCTGCCATGGGGTTCAATATATGACAACCATAACGCTGACTGATCGGTGCGCCACTCCGCCGTACGTTGCTTGTACCGGCAAAGCGCCCGGACAGGACACCATGCCTTAGAATTAGGATCATACCTAGTTAAAGCAGGCAAAATAATAGGTTGACCTGGATATTTCAACGACTGATTTTTAGCCAAGAAATTAATCCTAGGTAGCAGCTTAAGGCCTTCCCCTGAAACCACAAAACGGTCATCCTCGGCTGATAAGGCATGAATTTCACTCCTACGCCTAGCCGAGGCCGCAGCAATTAAAAACACAGTCTTCAGTGTTAATAGTTTCATAGAAATGGAACTAAGTGGTTCAAAAGGCTTATCACCTAGTACTTGAAGCACTAGCGATAAACTCCAAGACGGAATCACCGGTGGATTCCTTGGTCTTAGATTGCCCATGCCTTTAATTAATACATTTAATGTATTTACTTCATCACTTCCCCTCTTAGCCAAGCAAGGAATAACAGACATTAATGCTGACTTATAACCAGCAATAGAGTTAGGCTTGAGGCTATAGGCATCATAGAGGTGACAGAGGAAATCAGCTACTACTTGAATAGATGAATCCATTGGATCAATACATCTTTTTGAGCACCATTCTGCAAATCTGTTGATTTTATAATTATATGCTCTGGAGGTTGACCCCCTCCTGGCTTTGGCCATAAACATGGCTGCTTGCTCAGAAAAGCCCTCCTTAATTCTAGATTCCTTGACAACATCCACGCAGTCAATCTGAACATTGACGGATTGTTGTGAAGGACCTTGCCCTGGAAGATCATATCGTCCATCATAGGCAGAGGAACCGGATTGCAGACCAGAAGGTCCAGCAGATCCGTATACCATGATCGGCTTGGCCAATCCGGGGCGATCAGAAGCACTTGGCATTCCTCTTGTCTGATTTTCTGAAGAATTTTTGGAATCAGGATTGCTGGAGGGAATGCGTATGCATACATTCTCCCCCAGCTGATAGCTAACGCATCTGTTGCGAAAGCGCTTGGATCCGGAATCGGAGAGACGTACGTCGTCATCTTCGCATTCTTCTTCGTTGCGAACAAATCGATGTTGGGTTTCCCCCAATGGTCGAACAGACGATCCGCCACACATTGATTTAGTTGCCATTCCGTGGGTAAAACACTCATCCTTCGGCTCAATGAGTCTGCTAGCAGGTTTAACCTTCCCGGAATATGAACTGCTTTCAAGGTAATCTGGTGATCCAGACACCAACAAAGCAGTCTCCATGTCATCATACAGAGACTGGGCGACTTCGTTCCGCCCTGGCGGTTTATGTAAGTCACAACTGTTGAGTTGTCTGAATGAATAAGAACAATCTTGCCCTGAACTTTCCGTAAGAAATGTTCCAGGCCCAGGACTACTGCTCTTAGCTCCAGTAGATTTATATGTTCCTTTGACTGTTCCGGATTCCAAAGCCCTGATATCGTGGACTCTTCCAGGCAAGCCCCCCAGCCCTCCATCGATGCATCTGTATACACAGTCACCTGAGGGTGGGGAGGGGTCAGCATAACCCCCACCAAGAGATTCTCTGTGAGCAACCACCATTGCAGGTGGTGAATCAGAGGCGCCAACACTGACACGTTCGAGTCCAGCGAACCTGTACTCTGGGTCCATTGTGTCATGAGAAACAACTGGATCGGCCGCCTGCGTAAGGCGGCCTGAGGAATGACTGGTTCCAAAGAAACCATCAACCCCAGCATTCTCAAGTAAACCCGTGCCAGGACATGACGACTGTCGCACACTGACCGAATTAACGAGATGAGTCTTTTCACTCTCTCCTGAGTAGGATAAACATATCCCGTCTCCAGATCGAAGAACATTCCCAGGTAAACAAACCTCTGGGATGGAGTCAGCTCTGATTTCGGAAAATTTATCATCCAGCCCAAAACCGAGAGAGTTTTCAAAACAATCACCAGATTGGCCGATAAAGCTTCCTTGTCGTGTGCCTTTAACAGCCAGTCGTCTATGTACGTGTGGACTGCTATGCTTCTCCTGCGGAGGTATGCTGTGATCGCAAGAACCACACGGGTGAAAACCCGAGGAGCCGTGGAAATTCCGAAGGGCAACACCCTGAATTCCCACTGTCTGCCCTGGAATGCAAATCTCAGGAAGCGACAGAAACTCCCGTGGATGGGGATGTGGAAATAAGCGTCCTCCAAATCTATCGACGCCGTCCACATCCCCCTCTCCAACCCCGCCAACACCGAGCGCACCGTTTCCATCTTGAAACTGGGCGTCTCGATGAACTTGTTCAATGGCTTGAGGTTGAGAATCGGTCTCCACCCTCCGGTGCGTTTTGTTACTAAGAACAGGGTTGAATAGAAGCCCGGACACCTTTGTGCCGGCTTTTGCTCTGGATCTCTCGGAATGGGAGTCCAGACTGGCACTAGAGACAGTCGCGACGGCGGGCCTGTCATCCACTCTGGATGATACCCGACGGAAAGCCATCGCAAGACTAAACGGTCCTGAGTTAACCGTTCCCACTCTTGCATGTGGTCGGCTAGCCGGCCTCCCACCGGTCCACCTAGGGACAGAGGTGGACACGAGGCATGCAAGAGCGGCACTGTCCCCGTCGCCATAAACACCGGAGTGGTTCTTACCGCGGTAACCGTCCCGACAGGACCGATAACCACGCCCAGATCCTCGCGCTCCCCGCCCCGCCCCGCGCGCACCTAGGTGCGCGGGCGGCTGCCTGGCTGACGGCGCCTGAGGAACCTGCGCACCCCTCGCTGCTGGCCGAATCGCACGCGGCCGAGGCCGACGCTGCGACGGTGGCTGGCCTCTAACTTGGCCAGCACCACCTCGAGCCTGCAGGGGACGATACGCAGGGGCCGCGGCGCGAACGTTAGCACGACGCAGCACCTCAAACTGCTCGCGCAGCGCCCTCTGGTTATTCACCAGGGTGACCGTCTCCTGGAGGTGTCGACATCCCTCACCTCCAAAAAGACCAGGACCCGTCATAGGCGTACGCAGTAGCCTATTGTACAGGTCCTGAGACGGGCACAGATTGTCCAGGGCAAACGTGCGTCTTGCCCGGACACTCCTGGTCACCGCCCGAGTCATACAGTCCAGCGCCAGGTTAATACCATCCTGGATGGCTCGCTGGACCGTGACCGGACTGGGCTGGCGCGATGCGGATGCCGTTACTACCCCCTGTAACAGCTGGGAGACGTGGGACAGAGCGGCAATCGAAGCCCTCCCACTCTCCTCCGCATCACGCAACGCGGTATTCGCCGAACGCAACGCGTTCGAGCACAAGACCCCCCGTGTCAGAACGGGAGCCTGGCCGCGCATCCTCACCCAAAGCCGCGCGGTCATCCACGCTGGGCTTGGGTACCACACCGTACCGCTGGTAATCCAGGGGCACGATGCGACAACGCCTGGCCACCTCGCGAGGGGCCTTCGCGAGACGTCCACTCGACTTAATGGACGACTCCGCCGCCTCGAACATGTCAACGACATGCTCCGCCAGCGGCAGAGAAGGCATAGCGTTAGCAGTCGGTTTCCCAGCTAACCACGGTCTGTGGTCACGCTGGCTAGCCGACTGCTCCACGGGCAGATCAGGCCTAACGCTCACCAACCACTGGCAAGCGTCAGACCAATCCTCCTCCGTGGCTAACTGCGAGCGCTCTACAAGACGGGGGCCTTTGTCTTCCTCCTGAGCGCAGGCAGCAGAGCTTGACGGCGGGTACGCTGATACACCTGGCAAGCCAGGGAAAACATGCGGGCCTGACAGCACCTGCATGACAATATCACTGGTTTGACCAGGAGCAGGCGCCGTGGCAGAGCGCGGGGCATATACCGCCCCACCACGGGCCCGGCCAGCACCAGCAACACCGTCGGCAAGCCGAGGTATGCGGTACCGCTGGCCATCTGCAGCGCCCTGGGCCACCACCTGAACCGCGGACTCTACTCCAGGGTGAGTAAAACCATGGAAGAAGCCGCCTATATTCCCCGCGAGGGGTGCACAAACGTCTTCATCCATGTCCACGTCGTCAGACGGCGACCCTAGCAGGTAATCCTCATCACCCTGGTCAGAAAGATTAGACCCCGGGTCAGCAAAGAGAGCTAACCCGGGCTGACCAGGAACGGTGCCATAGGAGGTAATGGCCACCGCGGCGTGCGGATACCCCTGGACTGATAAGCAGCCCGCGGGTTCCAGCGACAACCATCCACGGTCCCCTATCGGCGCTGCAATAAGCCTGCTGCCAGGGTCGTGGAACGCCCCCTCTAATGGGGCCACCTCTGAATCGTCGAACAACGGAAGCGGTCTAAGGAAAACCGATCCAGAGGCGGGGATTACCTGCTCCGAAGCCGATGATGAGGACAGTAAAGGATTTGGTCCAGGAAGCATGCCACGAAGCAACCCTGGAACCAAAACCTTTATTGTCCTCTTCATCTCTCCCAACATCTCGGTCCGGAAGGCCTCCATATCCACCGCGGACGAGACCTTCCCCTTACCCTTCCTACTTACAACCTCTCGTTTCCGCTTCTTCTTCTTCTCCTCCTCTACCACCTTGTCCGTCGCCTGTAAGCACAAGAATTCGGACATTAACTCGCCCCCCCAGTGCTTACATATGTCACAATTAGCCAAGGGACCACAAGGGCTACATTGATAGCAAAGATGAGGCAAGAACCTAACATGCAGAAATCGTCCACAGGACGCGCAACCCGGTCCCTGAAACAGGGCAAAGGACAAGGAGTATGAGCAAACTAGTTAAGCTTAGACACTCAAACCAACTCAAAGAGAAGGAAAACGATCATAAAGATCAATATACATCAGAAACCAGCATTGCAACTTAAATTGCTGATAAATACATAGCCAGGCTGATTATGACGTCATTCATCCCGTGACAGGAAAAAATCGATCCCAACAAAACATCCAAGTGCAAGGACGAATTGTATGCTGAATGGATACGTCGACTACACAACCATCAGATACATATAGATAACTCTTTTCTGGCAAAAATGTTAATTATCTCCCTTTGCTTACTATAATTAACATCACCACATTATCAATAACTAGATACCTGACACCTTGTATAGACAAACCATCCAACGTGACGAACCGGAGTACTCCACCACCTGCACGCCTCTTAACTCTCTCCACCTCATGGGGAAGGAATTGGATCAAGAGGGCAAAGTGAGAAGACCTTTATACTAGGCCTCCAACTCACTGGACATAATTTTTCATTTGGTTAGATAACCTAACAGTGTTAGTAGGAAATGGAACCATGGTGGAGAGAAAACTAACTCTCTGCTGCTGTGATGCCACCATCCAGCATCATACAGACCTGTGGACATAAACAGAAAGAGAAATTAGCCTTAGGTAGCACCGAGTTGACATAAACCAACTAACCAAGGCGCTTATCACGGTAAACGCGAGTCCCGGAAACACAATACACCGGGAAGAAAAACTCGCTAATTTTACTAGAAGTCACCTGATTTAAAGGTCCTAGGTCCCCCTTTGGCGAAGTGATCCTTCCTGCCATCCTAATCAGTGACTATCACTTCAAAATAACACCACCAAGTTATGTTAAAACAGTTTATAGAGCAAGGAAAAGCGTTTGCACAAAAAAACATGTGTGATCTCTCTGCCAATAATCTAGCAAAGAGGAAGTGCTAGTCTGCGCATGCGCGGTGGTGGGGCTGGCATCCGCCAGACTACGCTCTGACTCCCTGCCCAGTAGGGGCACCTAACTGTTTTAATCTGAGTGTTTATTGAGTGAAAGCCAATATTTAGCAATATCAAAAGTATTAGGGAGGTAAGTATACTCTTGAAGTGAAAAGTTTAGTCTTTAGTGTTGGTTAAAATTGTTGAGTGGTGGCTAATCCCGACCAGTGTGATACCCTGATAATACTTACTTTTTTGTCCTGCTCCCACCATGAAGAAGATTATCATACTTCTCATAAACAGGCGTCTCGTAATCAGCATCATCATCGAGTTCCGGATCTTTAGTAGCGAGCATGTCGACAACACCACCAATCCTCATTGCTGCAATACAAACGTAACCAGACCATGACTAAATACTCTTTGAGGTGAGTGATCACACCCCGCAACATCCCCCCACCCCCCAATCACACTTTCAACTTTAATCTGACTTGTGAGATAAATAAACCTCCCGACACGGCCTCCTTTGTTTAAATTTGAGGTGAATCAGACAAGAGGACCAACGGGCCTGTATCGCTCACCTGGAGCATTGGCAAATCAAACCAATCTTTATTCAGTTTTACATAAATCAGTTCCAATTCCAATGACTTTCAGACAAATGGTTTAGTTTTCGAGATACTGACAATAATCTGTGGATTGTTTTTGCAACGGTGCTTTTGAACAATATTTAAGCGAAAATAGAACACTTCAGTGCTAACAGCAGAAATTGATGACATGCGGTCAAACTTGTATTAAGACACCCCTCAAGTGAAAGCAGTCTTTTATGGTAGCTGGTTTCTTAACCCTTTAATGGTCAAGATTTTTCAGCAAAATTGAAATTTTCAGTATATGTCCATTTGCAATAAGAAAATTTATCACTGGAATGACTGGCTCAATTCTCGAGCCAGTCATTCCAGTGGTAGGCTTGCACGATTATCCGATATTATCAGCCACAATTTTTACGATATAATTTTGAAAAAAATATCAAAATATCGCGCAAATTTTACTGCCACGCCGTATTCTGCCTATCTGTCATGTGTTTGTAGTGTAGCCCTCTATTATGGCAAGCAGTTCAATTTATTTCCAAACCAACATCTTTGCGAGAGGGGTGGGCTTATACCAGTATTAGGAATAGGTCAAGAAAAAGTTGAAGTTCATTCTTTAAAATTATTTTAAAAGATGGACAATAATACAAAAATTGAATGAAATTTACCGGTACAATTTCTTGCCGCCGTACTGTATACTTTAAAACCATGATCACATGAGAGAATTTATAACCCAGAATGGTATAAATATTGTATATTTCTTAATAAGCACGGTTTATAAAATCAAAATTAATCCTAAATTTGAGAATAAATGGCGTCGCGAAAATATATAAATCACGTGATATTGCTTGCTCTCCTGATTTTGGAGGCGAGAGGTGGTGCGTTCACAAATATGATAGCTAAATGAGATGGTATACACGCTTTAGCCTGCAAGGTGAACTATCCGAGATGTTTCTGAAGGCTAACTATCATGAGTAAACAGGTACTAGGTAAATGCAGATCAGATCTAAACATTAGATATCTATGGATTTGTTCATTTTCACAAAAGACGACATGAAATAGGCTATACGCTATATTTCAAAATAGTCCATAGTTTTACTGTATGGATGTCTTGAAAATATAGGGAATTCATCACTGAAAGGGTTAATACAGGCGGCCGTTCTAGCAGGTTCAATTGAGTGTATTCCAAACCATCCATTTAACACATGTACATCTGGCTGACAGGGCATGTTAGCAGCAGGGATGCGTATTGCAATGCTGGAGTTTATTTAGAAAATAATTTGACTGAGTCATAGCTGCCTTAGGCAGCAACAACTTTCAATGAATCAAGCACATTTCAAAATATTTGAACAGTATAGCTGTTAGAGCACATAATACATGTACATATCTTAAATATTTAGGCAGTGAGGGAAATTGTTAATTTTTATCTACTTGGCAATAAAAGCTGTCATGTATCAATGGATGGTGGAAATAAAACTCCAATTACACATTAATTAACATTTTCCTCACCTAGCTAAATATCTAAGATATGCATTGTCCCCTCTGACATCTAGTGTTGTATATTTTGGAATTTATTTGACTGAAATTTGTTGCTTTCTAAGGCAGCAATGATTTTGTCAATTTTTTTAATAAACTTCAACTCACACTACCCAACACCAAAGAAAGGAGCTAAGTGATAACTGAGCTGGTCCACCTCATTCTAATGATGCAAAGGATAGCATGCAGTTCAACCTGCTATAAAAATCACCTGTACTAAATGCCAATTTTACTACATGCCGCCAAACCGTTCATTCGAGATTCAGAAATGGCATGGTTGCCATCAGCATAGCCAAATACATATACAAAACAAATTTCAGCTTCAAAATCGATCAACTAAAAGTATCCAATATGGCTGCCAAACACGCTAAATTTTGATTGGTCCATGGGCGCCATGTTTGTTTACTTATCAATTTCCCTTGAACAAAGTTTAATGGGCCTTAATCCCTAATCATATCGGCCAGATTTCGGCCTGATCCGTTCAGCGGTTGTGGAGAAAAATACCTTTTTCATAAAAATTAGGTCATCCAAGATAGCCGCCAAACCATTTGGCCAATCAATTTCCCATGAACAAACTTGGCTCAACTATTGCCGTAGATGATATTTCTTGCTCCTTTGAACAAATTTAGATCTATATGCCCTAATGATGCTTCCTGCCAAATATAATTTAAATTGGCCCAGTGGCTCTTGAGAAGTTGTTAAAAGATAAAGTTGATGGACGGATAGACGCCGGACGCCATGGCATAAGCTCCCTTGGCCATTCTGGTCAGGTGAGCTAACTAGTTGTTTCTGAGCTATTCATAGATGTACATGTAGTATGATCCTTTATTAAACAAGCATTCTATAAATCGCCAAGGCGGGACCAGGTCGCCCACTCTGTGTATCAGGGTGTGGTACTTGATTCAATGGTGCAGGAATTACTCGGTTGTTTTGAAAGCAGTTCGTATTCCTGGCCGATTGAACATTCTGGCGGATGCTTTGTCTCGCAGACAGAGAATCCTGCCAAAAGAATGGTCCCTCAACCCTCCAGTTCTGCGACGGATCTTCGAGCATTGGGGCAAACCCAACGTGGACTTGTTCGCCACAAAGGAAAATGCTCAAATCATGACATATGTCTCGCCGATTCCAGATCCAAATGCCGTCGATACAGACGCTCTGGCGATAAGCTGGAGAGGGATGCACGCTTACGCGTACCCACCCACCATTCTTCTACCGAAGGTATTGGTGAAGGTCAGGGAGGAACCGTGTCTGGTCCTGCTAATAGCGCCGTATTGGCCGAGCAGGGCGTGGTTCACGGATCTTCTAGATCTGCTGGTGGAAAATCCTGTGCAGTTGCCCGAGATTCCGAACATAATCTCCCAGGCCAAGGGATGCTTCCTACACGAGCGTCCCGAAATGTTCAATTGACTGCGTGGATGTTATCAAACAACGTTCCACGTCGGAAGGCTTTTCTCGACAGGCTGCTGATTTCATCGCGGCTGCGAGAAGGAGGTCAACCTTCAAGTCATATAACAACAAGGTTAACAGATTTGCAGACTGGTGTGAAGAAAAGGGTATTGATACCTTTCAATCCACTATCAGCAAATAGCAGACTTTCTCTGTGAGCTGTTCTTTTGAGGACTAGCTCCCGTCACAGTTGCTGGATACAAGTCAGCTTTGGCATCAGTTGTCCCTTGTCTAGCCAACAGGGATAGCCCAGAGGTGGCCCAGTTAAATGTGATGTTGAAGGGAATGAGCAATCTCCGACCGAGACAACCGGTAGTCATTCCAGCCTGGAGTCTATCTTTAGTGCTTAATGTACTGGCCAAGCACCCTTTCGAACCGTTGCGTTCGGCTAGTCTAAAGCATTTGACTCTAAAGGCGGTCTTTCTATTGGCAGCTTCCTCAGCTAGAAGGCGCAGTGAGATCCATGCGCTTTCAGCAAAGAGGAACCGATTTATTGTTTCTGGAGAAGGTCTGCGTCTTCTGCCAAGAGCAGAGGTTATGTCAAAGAACCAATCTTTGAGATATCCCGGCAAACCGATCATTATACCGAAGTTAACTAGGTTTGATCGTGATGCCAGTGTCTGGTGCCCGGTCCGTGCTTTGACTAAGTACAAGAAACGGACTGACTCGTTACGGTCGAACGATAGACATCTGTGGATCTGCCATAAAAAGTCTTATGGCGCCGCATCCATGGATACTATCTCTCGTTTGGTGGTCGAATGCATTCAGACTACTCACGAGATGGCGACTGGGCACCAGGTGCAAGGCGTAAGGGCACACAATGTCAGAGGAATAGCCGCCTCGACCGCCCTTTACAATGGTGTTTCGTTATAGGACATCATGGCCGTTGCACAATGGCACTGTGAGTCCTCATTCACGGATTACTATATGAGGGATGTGTCAGACTCAGCCAATCCACTCGCTTTAGCTGTTTTGAAACGATAGTTAGTGACCACACTGCTTTTCACCCTTTTCTCACTTTGGTAAGAAAAGAACCTAAAGCAGGCATGGTCAGGCGAGAGGATGTCAACCAGATTGTGTCACCGATGGCCGAACCGGTGAATGGTTGGAGGCGGTACGTCTGAAGTCCAATTATCATAAGGTAATTCAATAAGTGAGAGTTTTTTGTATTATGTATATGTATCATGTTCATTCATCTTATATATTCATGCTCATTCCCAGGCTAATACATGGAATATGCAGGGAGTAGTTAACCCTCTTGGCATATTTGTGTTTTCAGGCGAGATACATGTTCGTTAGTTCTCTCCCTTTTCTTAGGAGGAAAAAGGGGGGGGGGGGCTGTGACGCGAATGTGATTCGGTTTCGTGAACTTGACGGTCCTTTTAGGTCTCCGTTAGTCAAGTTTGAAGTCTAAAATCTTTCTCCAAGGGGCAAAATTAGCATTTATGGCTTGCCCCTTCCCACCAGGTTACTGATCAAATCTGGTGTATATCAGAAGTAACAGAATGGTGAGTATTGATCGAAGGAGAATGCAGGAAATGTCAATTTCCCTTTCTCCGAGATCTAACAATACTCACCATTCTGTTACGGACCCAGCCTCCCAGCCCCACGGAGGCAAGCCATAGTTTTCTCTTGTTTGGTGGCTATGCAAACAATATGAGCTCTATGGTAAACGGGTACTCGGCAGTTGGGAGCCGAGTACCCGGTTCCCAGGAGTCGGTAAAGCTTTCTAAGTCTATAATCCTAGAGCCGCTGTCAAGGCCAGCTGTATATCAGAAGTAACAGAATGGTGAGTATTGTTAGATCTCGGAGAAAGGGAAATTGACATTTCCTGCAATCTGGCTGAATGGCCAAGTTAGCAGCATGGGGTTGGGTAGGTGAGCTGGAGTTTATTTAGAAAATAATTTGACTGAGCAACATTGCTGCCTTAGGTAAGAAGTGAAAGAATCAATAAGTGAATATATGTGAATAGTCGGTTAACTTATATAAGAATTAGTGTCGTCTCCCAGCTTCACAGCGCATTCGTCATGAATTCATTGCTTAACGTACAAGATAACCAATGACATTTTTTTACAGTATACTTAAACAAGCATTCTGTAAGTATTGCTTTGCAATACATGTCCCCTACCTGGTGATATAAATCTTTATAGAGTCAAAAATTAATTTAAAAATTGTCAAAAGAAGCTGAAACTCGAACTTGACCTGTAACTTCTCATAACATAGCAATAAACCAAGTTTCAGTTATATATGGTGAAGAAGAAGGAAAGTCGTGAAAGCTGATATGTTTGTATTTCATAAGTCGAAAGGGGACATAACCACATAAAAAATGACACAAACGCCTGAAACCCGAATTTGGTCTGTAATTTCTCATAATAAAGTAATGTACCAATTCTCAGTTGAATATCTTGAGACTGAGAAAAAAGGCGGAAAACTAATATTTTTCGTATTTCATAGGTCGAAAGGGGGCATAACTCCAGCAAAAATTTATGCATAGGCCTGAAACTCGAACTTGGTCTGTAACTTATAACAAAGCATTGTAGCAATTCAGAGTATAATATCTTGAGACTGCGAAAAAGGTGAGGAAAATTAATATATTTTGTATTTCATAAGTCGAAAGGGGGTATAATTCCATGAAAAATTGACGAAAATGTCTGAAACTCGAACTTGCTCTGTAACTCCTTATACTAAAGCGATGCACGGATTTTCGCTTAAATATCTTGAAGGAGTGGGAAAAAGTGCGGGAAGCCAATATTTTTCGTATTTCTTAAGTCGAAAGGGGGCATAACTCCAACAAAAATTGACACATACACCTGACACTCGAACTTCATCCGTAACTTCTCATACCAAAGCAATGTAGCAATTTTCAGTATAAAAAAAGTGCGGTAAACCAACTGCGACAGACCCCCTCCCACCCGGTTTTACCGGTAGGGAACCCATAAAAATTTGAGCTAGATTGGATCATTAGCTAGTGAGATACAGCTCTTGAAAACATGCACACACGTACGCATGCATACACCTGATTTAATATTGTACAATATGTTCAATCACATCCGCACTCAACTTACCATCTCCATCTTGTTCTCCAGCATTGCGATAACGATGCATTCTCAAAACATGATCCGAGATTTGACGATCATGTTCAGGGTCCATCTGTGAATAATTAACATAAAAACTGAGACATTATACTTCACAGCTAAGATCAAGAGGCATGGAATTAACACTGAGACATTTCACTGCTAAGATCAAGAGGCATGGAATTAACACTGAGACATTATACTTCACAGCTAAGATCAAGAGGCATGGAATTAACACCGAGACATTATACTTCACAGCTAAGATCAAGAGGCATGGAATTAACACTGAGACATTATACTTCACACCTAAGATCAAGAGGCATGGAATTAACACTGAGACATTATACTTCACTGCTAAGATCAAGAGGCATGGAATTAACACAGAGACATTATATTTCACAGCTAAGATCCAGAGGCATGGAATTAACACTGAGACATTATACTTCACAGCTGAGATCAAGAGGCATGGAATTAACACCGAGACATTATATTTCACAGCTAAGATCCAGAGGCATGGAATTAACACTGAGACATTATACTTCACAGCTAAGATCAAGAGGCATGGAATTAACACTGAGACATTATACTTCACTGCTAAGATCAAGAGGCATGGAATTCACACTGAGACATTATATTTCACAGCTAAGATCAAGAGGCATGGAATTAACACTGAGACACATTTCACAGCTAAGATCAAGAGGCATGGAATTAACACTGAGACATTATACTTCACAGCTAAGATCGAAAGGCATGGAACTGATACTGAGACATTATACTTCACAGCTAAGATCAAGAGGCATGGAATTAACACTGAGACATTATACTTCACAGCTAAGATCAAGAGGCATGGAATTAACACCGAGACATTATATTTCCCAGCTAAGATCGAGAGGCATGGAATTAACACTGAGACACATTTCACAGCTAAGATCCAGAGGCATGGAATTAACACCGAGACATTATACTTCACAGCTGAGATCAAGAGGCATGGAATTAACACTGAGACATTATATTTCACAGCTGAGATCAAGAGGCATGGAATTAACACCGAGACATTATATTTCACAGCTAAGATCAAGAGGCATGGAATTAACACTGAGACATTATATTTCACTGCTAAGATCAAGAGGCATGGAATTAACACTGAGACATTATACTTCACAGCTAAGATCAAGAGGCATGGAATTAACACTGAGACATTATATTTCACAGCTAAGATCAAGAGGCATGGAATTAACACCGAGACATTATATTTCCCAGCTGAGATCGAGAGGCATGGAATTAACACTGAGACACATTTCACAGCTAAGATTGAGAGGCATGGAATTGACACTGAGACATTATACTTCACAGCTAAGATCAAGAGGCATGGAATTAACACTGAGACATTATATTTCCCAGTTAAGATCGAGAGGCATGGAATTAACACTGAGACATTATATTTCCCAGTTAAGATCCAGAGGCATGGAATTAACACTGAGACATTATATTTCACAGCTAAGATCAAGAGGCATGGAATTAACACTGAGACATTATATTTCCCAGTTAAGATCGAGAGGCATGGAATTAACACTGAGACATTATACTGCACAGCTAAGATCCAGAGGCATGGAATTAACACTGAGACATTATATTTCACAGCTAAGATCGAGAGGCATGGAATTAACACTGAGACATTATACTTCACAGCTAAGATCGAAAGGCATGGAACTGACACTGAGACATTATACTTCACAGCTAAGATCGAAAGGCATGGAATTGACACTGAGACATTATACTTCACAGTTAAGATCGAAAGGCATGGAATTGACACCGAGACATTATACTTCACAGCTAACATTGAGAGGCATGGAATCAACACCGAGACATTATACTTCACAGCTAAGATCGAGAGGCATGGAATTAACACCGAGACATTATACTTCACAGCTAAGATCGAGAGGCATGGAATTAACACTGAGACATTATACTTCACAGCTAAGATCGAGAGGCATGGAATTGACACCGACACATTACACTTCACGGCTAAGGTCGAGAGGCATAGAATTAACATCAAGACATTATAATACACAGCTAAGATCGAGAGACATGAAATTAACACCGGGACATTATACTGCACAGCTAAGATCGAGAGGCATGGAATTAACATCGAGACATTATACTTCATTACTAGCCTCTGAATAGCTACATGTATATCACCTATAGTCATTTCAGTCATAAAAACCAAAAAACATCGAGAAAATTATTTTCACATACTGATCAGTGCTCTTATGATGATTAAAGATTAGTTACCCCTTAGCAGGTAGGGTCCGGGTTAAGGTGAGTAACCCTTTCACTGACATATCCCTGAAAAACCAAATTCTTTACTATTTATAACTTTTTCTGTTGAATTTTTGAAATTAATTTGATTGGAAGACATTGCTGCCTAAGGTCGCAAAGGCTTCCAGTCAAACTAATTTCAAAATATTCAAGTTTTCCTGTATGGTTGCTTTGAAGATGAGATCTGGGGAATTCATCGGTGAAAGGGTTAATGGTAAGAGTTGACATGCACCAGGGAGTACATCAATTCACCTTTCCAGAGTATGTACCCATCATATGACGTCATAATCATCTACACAGTGTGTAGAATGACATCATAATGGATGATGTCATGAATGACGTCGATAAGTACGTCACGAACGCATATTTGAAGACGGTCTATGCCTTGTTGTGCAAATTGTTTGCTTTTACTATTTAATAAATATTCTGTTGAATATTTTGAAACTAATTTGACTAGGCGCTGTTGCTGCCATAGGCAGCAACAGCAACCAGTCAAATTAGTTTCAAAATATTCAACAGCTTCCCTGTATAGTTTTCAGGAAATTGATAGCTAGGGCATTCGTGGATCGATCAATTCAAACACGGCGAGGTGTGGGTGGAGATTAGCTAGTGATGAGCGGGGCATAGCTAAAAATAGAAAGGTCCATTAACTAGCTCTAAACACGGTTGAATTCGGGTTCGTCGTCGAGGTACCCCGCTTACCCCGATCACATATCCGAACAACGAGACTACAAGAGGCCCAAGGGAATGTGCCGATCACCTAGACCATTAGCATTTGAACCATTTGCATTTAAATAGATATGATGGATCATTTCCGGAAAATCCAAAATGGCCACCCAAAAAAATGACCAATTAAAATTCTGAATAGATGTTCTAGAGTCTACCATCATAGGGTCATTCTAGCCAAATTTGGTTGAAATATGTCAAGCGAGTAAGGAGCAGCAATGTATTGATAATTTCTGGTAAATTTTTCATAAATTCAAAAATTCAGACATGAGAATTGTTTAAAGAAAACAGAGGAACTGTTGGTGAAAAAGGAAGAATGTTACCGACACTACGAAAAATACATCTGTTTTGGGCCTTTCAGACAGAATTGGTAACTCTTTAATTTTCAAAATTTTTCGAAAAAAGAGGAAATCAGCTGAAGAGGAAATTTCCCATCCCTGAAGATTTTCACACAAAAATTTCTCAATCAAAATTCTGAATAGAATTTTTAGAGCCTACCATCATAGAATCCATCTAGTGAAATTTGTTTGAAATATGTCAAGCAGCTAAGAAGGCATAACATTTTGACAATTTCCGGTAAATTTTTCATAATATCTAAGATCTTCACCCAAAAAATTGATCAATCAAAATTCTGAAAAGAAGTTCTAGAGTCTACCACCATAGAATGCACATAGCCAAATTTGGTTGAAATATGTCAAGCAGCTAAGGAGCAGTAGCATTTTGACAATTTCTGGTAGATTTTTCATAAAATCTGATTTTCAGACAAAAAATTTATCAATCAAAATTCTGAAAAGAAGTTCTAGAGCCTACCACCATAGAATGCATCTAGCCAAATTTGGTTGAAATATGTCAAGCAGCTAAGGAGGAGCAACATTTTGACCATTTCCGGTAGATTTGTCATAAAATCTAAAATTTTCACCCAAAAAATTGATCAATCAAAATTCTGAAAAACTATTCTAGAGCCTACCACCATAGAATGCATCTAGCTAAATTTGGTTGAAATATGTCAAGCAGCTAAGGAGCAGTAACATGGTGACAATTTCTGGTAGATTTTTCATAAAATCTGATTTTCACCCAAAAAATTGATCAATCAAAATTCCGAAAAGATGGTCTAGAGCCTACCACCATAGAATGCATCTAGTCAAATTTGGTTGAAATATATCAAGCAGCTGAGGAGTAGCATTTTGACCATTTCAGGTAGATTTTTCATAAAATCTCAGATTTTGACCCAAAAAATTGATCAATCACAATTCTGAAAAATCAATCTGAAGGGTACCAGGCTTAGGATCATTCCAGCCAAATTTGGTTGAAATTGGTCAAACCGTTAAGGGGAAGACGTGATTTGACGGATGGACAGACAGACGACGGCTGGCTGGCCGGCCGCCATAGCATAAGCTCACTTGGCCTTTCAGGGCAGGTGAGCTAATAAACAGATTACGGTATCACGTCGTACAAATTATCCAACTTGAGTAATCCTGCGATGAGCGAGAGTAAAAGTGTGCGCATGCGTGCTTGTCATGTAAACAAATATGGCGGCCTTTAACAAGTGTACAGTAACTCTGTAACAGTGTTTCCATTTCTTTTCAAGCCGTCATATTTCAATCCGATTATACTTTTTGCGTTCGGAAATGATACTCTTACACTCCCATGTGCTTGTACAGTATGTATCTGCAAGCACTACATGATAATTCCGATCGGATTACCTCAACAACATATCCGAACTTAGCCCATGTGACATAAGGAATGATCAATGAGACAGATAAACCAGCAGTCTACACACATGACTTGCTTTATGCATACACAACCCATGTTATGAAGCAGCTGTACATACCTTATCAAGAACGATAAATAGCAGATCAAATCGGGACAGCAGTGAATCTTGTAGTCCGATGTTCTCCATGGGCGTCTTGTACTGATCATACTGAAATAAAGACAACAAGCTTGCTTGCATTGTCAACAAGAGCAATATGTACTTATTTCGACCTCTACATATATTCTGCAATATGTAACCAGCTAGTGGTCAAGGTTGGTCAGGAAAAGTGAGATATTTGCTTAGCGAATGTCCACTTGCAATCCAAGAGAATACTTTTTTTCATTTCAAAGTCTACTATTGGACTGACATTGCAGTCAGAAACCCTAACATTGAAGCTAATTTTCAGATGCCATACACCCACTCTGATCATAAAGTGTACTTCCTGTAAGGCTTGACAAAAAATAGTTTTCTCTAGGCCTATTACACAAAAGGGATATTTTTTCAGACAGTAGGCAGTTTGACCAATAAATGGTTACTTAACCCTTTCAGGACGAAGCCGGCCACGACTGGCCTCTGCAGGGGTCTTGAGAAATGTCCATTTGCAGGTCAAGAGAAGACTATTTTTGAAATTTTACCTCTGAAATGACTGGCTCGGTAACCGAGCTAGTCATTCCAGTGGTAAATTTTCAAAAATAGTCTTCTCTTGGCCTGAAAATGTACATTCAATAAGTAAATATTTTAATTTTTTGAACAAATTTAGTCTTAAAGGGTTAACTTATTGTCAAAAGACAAAATAATGCTTTTTACAGTGCCTTAACTCTTTCATCAACAAATCTTGAAAAAGTAAATTCTTTTCAATGCATAGCATATTCTGTAATGACTGTTGAATATTTTAAGGTTAATAGGCAGCAACGGCTTCCAGTCCTACTGATTTCAAAATATTCAACGGATTTTAAATATTATTGTCGTGAAATTGCGATTTGGGCAATTCAGCGATGGAAGTACCCACCCAGTGAATGTTTGGGAATATGAAGACCTCGAGCCCAACGAAGAGGAGCCGTGAGGATCCTGTGTTGGAAATCAACTCTAAGTAATCCTAAGTAAAGGGCTAAGAAATGACCATAATATTAATTATCATGATAAAAATATTTTTCAAGACATACTAAAGAAATACAAAAAATTTCATTGTTATGTTCTAGAAAACATCCTTCTCGGGAAGCAAATTCAAGTTGACTGTTTATACATATTAGTAAGGATTAACATAAACAGATTCAATAATTTTGATTAAACACATTGCTGGTGATGGAATAGGACTATGTAAATATTATACAAATTGGTCTGGTAATTGCTTTTCAGAAAGGAAAATTTTTATCATGGAAGCCAAAGTAATTAGGGAGACTTACACACTATACACGCCTGTCTTAATTGACTATGTTGCTAACCCAGTTTCGGGTTAAGCAAGTTTGTTTTAGGCAACCCATTCTGTTTTGCGTAAACATTTTTCATGTATTTATGCACAACATGAAAGGAATTGTGGGAACGGAAAACAGGTTGTGTCAGAAAATATATGTGTAATCTTTGCGTGAGCGAAAAATGGGTTAAACACTAATTTGGACATGACTGCTATATGTCTTCTGGATGCCTAAGAAAGCTGCAGAGTTATATATCAGTCCGCTACATGTAGTAAAGTAAATCTTGACCAAAGCAGTGTTAATTTCTAGCAGCAATAACAAACTTCTATAACTCAGCTTTGGTTAATAATTTGTAAGTCAGATAAAACAAAACCTACCCTTCCATAGACAGGATTTGCGGCCGCTAACACACTACACCGTGCATTCAGCTTAGCGTGGATGCCAGCCTTGGCAATAGTTACCCGCCCCTGTTCCATCACCTCATGAATAGCTGTTCTGTCAATATCTGACATCTTGTCAAATTCATCAATACAGACCACACCCCTGTCTGCCAGCACCATAGCGCCTGCCTCTAACCGTCTCTCACCTGCGTCATAGAATTACATAATAATGAAAGGATCTCATCTGCCACTCAAGCATGGAAAGTATCTGATCAATGGAACTTTCCAGTTTATCCATCCATCATGACATCATAATAAACTATGTGATGTGTAGTATGATGTTATAATCAATTACAGCATGAATGACTCAATTTAGTCTGTCTTAAACGTGTAATAGTCTGACACGTTGTATGAATTGTATGTCTTTGCTATTTAATAAACATATTGTTGAATATTTTGATTTGAAACTAATCTGACTGGGCACTGTTGCTGCCTATGCACTGCTGTTGCCTATACATTACCAAGTCAAATTAGTTTCAAAATATTCAACAGCTTACCTGTATAGTTTTCTGGAAATTGATAGTCAGGGTGTTCAGAGATCGATCGACGCCAACAGGAGTGAGGTGTGGGTGGAGCTAAGCTAGAGATGGGCGAGGCGTAGCTAAAACTGGAAAGGTCCATTATGTCACTAGTTAGCTGATGTCACAATCATTATGAAGCTCAGTCATGAAAACCAAAAGGCCTGTCACCGCTGTATGAATTGTTTATTTGATAAATTAAAAATTTAATAAACATTTTGTTGAATGTTTTAAAACTAATTTGACTAGAAGCTGTTGTGGGCATATTATATTCAACAGCTTCCTTGTATAATTACAATGGGATCCTAGGAATTCTTATTATATTATAGGTCAGTATATATAATTTATTCCACCACACGTAAAAAGATGGAGAAGCTTAGTAGGTAGAAATGGGCGAGGAATAGCTTTAAACGGGCGGGGCAGATAGAAATAGGCGGGGCATAGCAATAGAGGGAACTATTTCTAGCTATGCACCGCCCATTTCCAGTTAAGCCTTGCCACCAACACTTTGCAGGTGCTGGGATCAATTTACATACTTTTAAACCCGATTTCCCATCGTCATGGTAATTATACAGGTAAGCTGTTGAATATTGTGACCATAATTTGATTGGGTGCTGTTTCTGCTTATGGCACCAATAACGTCTAGTCAAATTAGTTTCAAAATATTCAACTGACAGTTTTATTAAATAGTAGATATAAAATGTTTACACTTGACAGACTACATACATGTACTCCAGCTTCATGATGGAGTATTCTCTGTTAATTATGATTGTGACATCAGCCTACATGTGACATAATTAATTATGATGTCATATACTTTAGTGACAGATCAGATTCACCAATTCTTCTTCTTCTTTTCGATCGCTGGTATCACACTTGGAGAGCCGTTCTCAAGATATATTCACCAATTAATTTTAACAAAAATGCTAGAACTTTATGGTCGCATTGAAGTAAAGCTATTGACTTGAAATATACGTCACGGGAGATAAGTGTATTGAATATGGACAGATTCATCAGTAGTCATATATATCCATGCGGGATTGCAAACCAAGGTATTCACAGATGATACTTAAGACGAATCTACAAATGAATTCTAACATTATGCTCCCGAAATCAGAAGTTTTAGATTAAAATTTTTCAAGGGCAGATGTCTTATTCCCCTGTATCCTCTTACCAAATTTGAAGCGAAACACATAGGCCTTTTAAAATTATGCTACAGGAATCAATCTAGATGGATGGATGCATGGAGAGACACATGGATCCATGGACAGAGCCTAACTCTTATGTTCACAGTCGACGGCGTCAGGGGGACAATAGACACACGCGCTAATTTAGACAACTTCAGAAAATTTGAAAACATTATACTGGAGTAAATCTTTCAGTATATGATAAAATAATTCCTATAAACTCATTTCATACATTACAATAAAACCTTAATAGTCAAGCAGACCAAAACCGGCGTCTACAGATGACTATTTGAAAATTTACCACGGTAACTGAGCCAGTTATTTCAATGGCAAATTTATAAAAATAGCCTTCTCTTGGCATGCAAATGGACATTTTGGTTTTCTTGACCAAATTTAAACAATTAAAGGGTTAAACTATATATTCAAGCTACCTGTTTCCTGGTCTGTTGTTACAGCCGCAGTAAGACCGACGCCTGAGGATCCACGACCTGTGGTTGGAATCGCTCGTGGTGCGGTGTTCAATACATATCTGATGGATATATGGAAGTAATATAAAATGCAACATGTAAACCAATAAACATGTATAATGCAGTCAAAATGCTTACACAGAACTGAGTTAACCTTTTCCCCGACAATCTCTGAAAAAGTATATTCTTTACGATATAAAACGTAATCTGTTGAATATTTTGAAATTGATTTGACTGGAAGCGGTTGCTGCCTCAAGACAGCAAAGGCTTCCCGTCAAATTAATTTCAAAATATTCCGCAGATTTTCTGTATGGTACCATCGAAAATTGAGATATTGGGAATTTATTGGTGAAAGGGTTAAGTATTGCCTCTTAATGCAAAATATTCCGCAGTTTTCCTTCCTTGGAATGTCCAAATTTCGACCCGATCCGTTCAGCCAATCAAGGTCCCTTGAACAAACTTGGTTCAGCGCTTGCCGTAGCAGGAGTTTTGACTTGATCCTGCAAGCGGTTTTAGAGATTTGAAACTAGCCTAGTGGTTTTTGAAAAGTTGCCTTAAGAAAAAGTTGATGCCAGACGGATAGACACAAGGCGAGGTAGACACACGATGGATAGTCACCACACCGTTAGTTATTTAGCTCACTTGGCTATTCTGGCGAGGTGAGCTAATAATGTCACTTGTTAGCTGATGTCATACATTGGTCAAGTTCAATTCACTAACTATAATCAGTTTGCTGGTTTACTGAACATGCGCAGTTGCTATGCCCAGCCAAACGCTGGATAGTTAACTATAGTCATTGAATTACTATTGCTGAAAATTTGGAGCCGGGTACCAGTTTTCCATTAACACATTTTGTCATCTGTTTTGATGACCTACGAAGATGGGTTATTTTTGTCAGCTAAGACGTCAAAAAGTCTCATTATGACATAAAGTGGGAAGGAATATGGGCTTGGAAACATGACATTCAACGGTAAAGCATAATTTCAACAAACCTAAGTTATTTAATGAAATATTTACACTTTTATATGCATTTATTCATGGCAAGCGATCAGTGTCCGCCATTTTGAAATTTAAGCAAATATCGGGATAACCATCTGAACCGAGCTCGGGTGACTATAGTTGACTAGCTAGTTAACTATTTGAAGTTCGACAGGTATTCTAGTTAGCTATAGCTACCTATGGTTAGGAGTCGAACTTGACCATTGGCAAAAGTGTGTCTCTAATGCATCTGAATTCTGTGTTTTGGTGAATTTACAATTTAATAAACATTTTGAAATAGCTCGCAAATAATTTGAGATAGGAACCAACAGGTCCAAGTCAAATTAATTTCAAAATAATCATAATAGTTTACCCGTATAGATTACTTGAAATTATGATTCTTGCAAAACCATGGTCTAATCATCAATGTTAACATCGATTCAAATGAGGGAGGTTGGCGAGAAATGGATATGTTTTTCTACGTTACCACAGTAATTATAAGTGTGGGACGATGACCTGTCATTGCCCAAAATTGATCTAAATTTATGGACGAAGAGAATAATGTTGTAGAGATTCATCACATGACTGACTGGCTCAGCTATACATGTAAGTCCTCTCAAACATTCTTCTGATCATTTCTCAGGACTACTGCAGACGCTTTGCCTATCTTTCCCCCATGACGTGCTAACTCTTTACTGGTCAACTCTGGTCAAGAAAATTAAAATATGTCCTTATTGAATGTCCATCTGCAGGCAAAGAGAAGAGTATTTTTGAAAATTTACCACTGGAATGACTGGCTCGATAATCGAGCCAGCCATTCCAGTGGTAAATTTTCAAAAATACTATTAAGACTAATAGACTTAAGACTACCGCAGAGGCTGGTTTTGGCCGGCTTGACTATTAAAAGGCTAATACTATACCTTAACATTTGTGACTTTGCAACTGAAGGATCCCCAATCAGCAGAACATTGATGTCCCTGAAAAGAAATAAGATATTGACAGAGTAGATAACAGTGCATCAGGATATTCTACAATAAGTGACATGAAAGGCAAGTAGACAGACAATTGCACAAAGTATTCTCTCAAACGTATATATAGAACTGAGAAATTGCGCCATATTAATCTTGATAAAATATAAAAGATTAGGTGGTACTGTTTGTGGATCTGACTAAACCTATCCACAATTCTCTTGCTGAGAATTGTTGCTTTTTTCTTGTGGTGCACGCCATACGAAAAAGCAACAAGAATTGTGGATAGGATTATCCATCCTTTTGTAGACTAATGTTATTTATGTTGACAAGCTTTCACACATAAATGTGCTTCATCAGGACACTGATCTGATGACATCATTTGATCTAATGACATCATTTGATCTAATGATGTCACTTTGATCTAATGATGTCACTCTGATCTAATGACGTCACTGATCTAATGACATCACTCTTATCTAATGACGTCACTTTGATCTAATGTCACTTTGACTTAATGATGTCACTTTGATCTAATGATGTCATTTTGATCTAATGACATCACTCTGATCTAATGACATCACTTTGATCAAATGACATTACTTTGATCTAATGACATCATCACTTTGATCTAATGACGTTAACTTGATCTAATGACATCACACACTGATATAATGCAGTCATGCTGATCTAATGTCACTTTGACCTGAAGACATCACTGATCCAATGACATCACTGATCTAATGACGTCACTTTGATCAAATGATGTCACTTTGATCTAATGACGTTACTCTAATCTAAAGATGTCACTCTGATCTGATGACATCACTGATCCAATGACATCACTTTGATCTGATGACGTTACTGACCTGATGACGTCACTTTGATCTATTGACGTCACTTTGATCTAATGACATCACTTTGATCTAATGACGTCACTTTGATCAGATGACGTCATTTGATCTAATGACATCACTGATCTAATGACATCATTGATCTAATTACATCACTGATCTGATGACGTCACTTTGATCTAATGACATCACTTTGACTTAATGATGTCACTTTGATCTAATGACGTCGCTCTGATTAATTGATGCCACTGACCTGATGATGTCACTTAGATCTGATGATGTCACTGATCTGATGACATCACTCTGATCTAATGACATCATACCGATCTAATGACATCACTTTGATCTAATGACGTCACTCTGATATAATGATGTCACTTGATCTGATGACGTCACTTTGATCTGATGATGTCATTTGATCTGATGTCACTTTTACCTGATAACGTCACTTTGATCTAATGACGTCACTCTGATCTAATAACGTCACTTTGACATAATGACATCACTCTAATCTAATGACATCACAGATCTACTGACATCACTCTGATCTAATGACGTCACTTTGATCTAATGATGTCACTTTGATCTGTCACTTTGATCTAATGATGTCACTCTGATCAATTGACACCACTTTGACCTGATAACATCACTTAGATCTAATGACGTCACTTTGATCTAATGATGTCACTTTGATCTAATGACTTCAATTTTATCTAATGACTTCACTTTGATCTAACGATGTCACTCTGATTTAACGACTTCACTTTGATCTAATGACGTCACGTTGATCTAACGACGTCACTCTGATCTAATGACGTCACTTTGATCTAACGTCACTCTGATCTAATGACGTTACTTTGATCTAACGACGTCATCAGGTCAAAGTTACATCATTATATCAAAGTGACATCACTTAGATCTAGTGACATCACTTTGATCTAATGATGTCACTTTGATATAATGATGTAACTTTGACCTGATGACGCCACTTTGATCCAATGACACCACTTTGATCTAATGACGTCACTTTGATCTGATGACATCACTTTGATCTAACAATGTCACTTTGACCTAATGACGTCACTCTGATCTGATGATGTCACTTTGACCTGATGACGTCACTTTGATCTGACGTCAGTCTGATCTAATGACGTCACTTTGATCTAATGACGTCCCTTTGATCTAATGACGTCATTTTGATCCAATGATGTCACTTTGATCCAATGATGTCACTTTGATTTAATGACTTAACTTTGATCTAATGACGTCCCTTTGATCTAACAACGTCACTCTGATCTAATGACTTCATTTTGATCTAATGACATCACTTTGATGATCTAACGACGTCACTCTGATCTATTGACTTCACTTTGATGCAATGACGTCACTTTGATCTAATGACGTCACTTTGATCTAATGCTATCACTCTGTTCTAATGACTCCACTTTGATCTAACGACGTCACTCTGATCTAATGACGTCCCTTTGATCTAACAACGTCACTCTGATCTAATGACTTCATTTTGATCTAATGACATCACTTTGATGATCTAACGATGTCACTTTGATCTATTGACTTCACTTTGATGCAATGACGTCACTTTGATCTAATGACGTCACTTTGACCTGATGGCAGGTCGATGAACATTTATGTGCGAAAGCGTGTTAATATAAATAAACTTAGTCTACAGAAGGTACTAACTCTAATCTTTCGTACTTTATTATGTATATATGAAATACATTAATAAATTAAAACATTAACCCTTTCACACTCATATCAGCAAAAAAACCGGCTTCAGCAGTGGTCTCGAGAAATGTCCATTTGCAGACCAGAACTTTTTCTGAAAATTTACCACCGGAAAGACTGGCTCGGTTATCATTCCCGTGGTAAATTTTCAAATAGTAGTCTTCTCTTGGTCTGCAAATGAAACTTTTCTATGAAGAAATTGAAAATTTTAAATACAAATTCAAGGGTTAACATACTGAATAGTTAGGATCACTCTTAATAAACGAAATCTAGGATTTCTTTTTTCACGAGAGAGTTGATACTTACCTCCCTAATACTTTTGATATTGCTAAATATTGGCTTTCACTCAATAAACACTCAGATTTAAAACAGTTAGGTGCCCCTACTGGGCAGGGAGTCAGAGGGTAGTCTGGCGGATGCCAGCCCCACCACCGCGCATGCGCAGACTAGCACTTCCTCTGACTAGATTATTGGCTGACACACATGCAACTATTAAGAGCCTGAAGACCGAGCCTCTGTGGGGTGGAGAGGCCGGGTCCGTATCTAGGGAGGTAAGTATCAACTCTCTCGTGAAAAAAGAAATCCTAGATTTCGTTTATTTCACTTCAAGAGTATACTTACCTCCCTAATACTTTTGATATTGCCAGAATTCGAAAGTGAATCTGGCGGGAGGGAGGCGAGGTCAAAAGACCAGCTCATCCCTATACGCTTTTCTGCGTTTAAGGCACTTAAACTTCTGAAACTGTAAGAAAAAACAGTCAGGATTTGACTAACCATCGGATAACACCACCGATGTATGAGAGATGACCGAATGTCATATGCGCTCCCCCCCCCCTCCTTCCTGGGAGGAAGAGTCGACTGACCTCAATGTCCTATACGCTCTCTACGTACAAGTGCCATGTACTACAGGACAGAGACGAAAAAGCTCCATTTTCGTAACTCTCAACAATGAACCACACAAATACACAAACCATCACCATATTAATAACGGGTAATCGTGACAATACAATCAACAACGGACAACACATGAACAAGACTGACCTTGTTGAAAATGGCTGCTGACATCATCTTCCCCTTGGCAAAGACTGATGCAGGCCCAAAAAGTGGGTGTTTCCATAAATTAATTGTGAAATATATAAGTAATGAGGAAAAACCTCCTCAAAAAATATAAACCGATTTATTTTTTCAAAACCGACAAACCGAGAGGATTAGAGGTGTCACGGAGATAATGGTCTGTAAAACTTGACTCACAGTGCCACTGAGCCACCGACATAATATCATCCACCGGGACCCCATTAAATAGGGCCGTGGATGTCACTACGCCGCGGACACTGTGAGCCTTGGCCACGTCAACCTGCTTCCCGGTAGCGGATTTATGGCAAAACTGAATGCATTCCACAATCCACCTGGAAATGGTGTCCTTAGAAGCCCTCCCATGGGGTTCAATATATGACAACCATAACGCTGACTGGTCGGTGCGCCATGCCGCCGTACGTTGTTTGTACCGGCGCAGCGCCCGGACGGGACACCATGCTTTAGAATTAGGATCATATCTAGTTAAAGCAGGCAAAATAATAGGTTGACCTGGATATTTCAACGACTGATTTTTAGCCAAGAAATTAATCCTAGGTAGCAGCTTAAGGCCTTCCCCTGAAACCACAAAACGGTCATCCTCGGCTGATAAGGCATGAATTTCACTCCTACGCCTAGCCGAGGCCGCAGCAATTAAAAACACAGTCTTCAGTGTTAATAGTTTCATAGAAATGGAACTAAGTGGTTCAAAAGGCTTATCACCTAGTACTTGAAGCACTAGCGATAAACTCCAAGACGGAATCACAGGTGGATTCCTTGGTCTTAGATTGCCCATGCCTTTAATTAATACATTCAATGTATTTACTTCATCACTTCCCCTCTTAGCCAAGCAAGGAATAACAGACATTAATGCTGACTTATAACCAGCAATAGAGTTAGGCTTGAGGCTATAGGCATCATAGAGGTGACAGAGGAAATCAGCTACTACTTGAATAGATGAATCCATTGGATCAATACATCTTTTTGAGCACCATTCTGCAAATCTGTTGATTTTATAATTATATGCTCTGGAGGTTGACCCCCTCCTGGCTTTGGCCATAAACATGGCTGCTTGCTCAGAAAAGCCCTCCTTAATTCTAGATTCCTTGACAACATCCACGCAGTCAATCTGAACATTGACGGATTGTTGTGAAGGGCCTTGCCCTGGAAGATAATATCGTCCATCAGAGGCAGAGGAACCGGATTGCAGACCAGAAGGTCCAGCAGATCTGTATACCATGATCGGCTTGGCCAATCCGGGGCGATCAGAAGCACTTGGCATTCCTCTTGTCTGATTTTCTGAAGAATTTTTGGAATCAGGATTGCTGGAGGGAATGCGTATGCATACATTCTCCCCCAGCTGATAGCTAACGCATCTGTTGCGAAAGCGCTTGGATCCGGAATCGGAGAGACGTACGTCGTCATCTTCGCATTCTCCTTCGTTGCGAACAAATCGATGTTGGGTTTCCCCCAATGGTCGAACAGACGATCCGCCACACATTGATTTAGTTGCCATTCCGTGGGTAAAACACTCATCCTTCGGCTCAATGAGTCTGCTAGCAGGTTTAACCTTCCCGGAATATGAACTGCTTTCAAGGTAATCTGGTGATCCAGACACCAACAAAGCAGTTTCCATGTCATCATACAGAGACTGGGCGACTTCGTTCCGCCCTGGCGGTTTATGTAAGTCACAACTGTTGAGTTGTCTGAACGAATAAGAACAATCTTGCCCTGAACTTTCTGTAAGAAATGTTCCAGGCCCAGGACTACTGCTCTTAGCTCCAGTAGATTTATATGTTCCTTTGACTGTTCCAGATTCCAAAGCCCTGATATCGTGGATTCTTCCAGGCAAGCTCCCCAGCCCTCCATCGATGCATCTGTATACACAGTCACCTGAGGGTGGGGAGGGGTTAGCAAAACCCCCGGCAAGAGATTCTCTGTATTCAACCACCATTGCAGGTGGTGAATCAGAGGCGCCAACACTGACACATTCGAGTCCAGCGAACCTGTACTCTGGGTCCATTGTGTCATGAGAAACAACTGGATCGGCCGCCTGCGTAAGGCGGCCTGAGGAATGACTGGTTCCAACGAATCCATCAACCCCAGCATTCTCAAGTAAACCCGTGCCAGGACATGACGACTGTCGCACACTGACTGAATCAACGAGATGAGTTTTTGAACTCTCTCCTGAGTAGGATAAACATATCCCGTCTCTAGATCGAAGAACATCCCCAGGTAAACAAACTTCTGGGATGGAGTCAGCTCTGATTTTGGGAAATTGATTATCCAGCCCAAGTCTGTGAGAATTTTCAAAACAATCTCCAGATTGGCGGACAAACTTTCCCGGGTGTGCGCTTTCAACAGCCAGTCGTCTATGTACGTGTGGACTGCTATGCTTCTCCTGCGGAGGTATGCTGTGATCGCAAGAACCACACGGGTGAAAACCCGAGGAGCCGTGGAAATTCCGAAGGGCAACACCCTGAATTCCCACTGTCTGCCCTGGAATGCAAATCTCAGGAAGCGACAGAAACTCCCGTGGATGGGGATGTGGAAATAAGCGTCCTTCAAATCTATCGACGCCGTCCACATCCCCCTCTCCAACCCCGCCAACACCGAGCGCACCGTTTCCATCTTGAAACTGGGCGTCTCGATGAACTTGTTCAGTGGCTTGAGGTTGAGAATCGGTCTCCACCCTCCGGTGCGTTTTGTTACTAAGAACAGGGTTGAATAGAAGCCCGGACACCTTTGCGCCGGCTGAATAGCTCCTTTTTGTACGAGGGAATTTATCTCCTCCTCGATACACAACCTTTGCTCTGGATCTCTCTGGATGATACCCGACGGAAAGCCATCGCAAGACTAAACGGTCCTGAGTTAACCGTTCCCACTCTTGCATGTGGCCGGCTAGCCGGCCTCCCACCGGCCCACCTAGGGACCGCGGTGGACACGAGGCATGCAAGAGCGGCACTGTCTCCGTCGCCATACACACCGGAGTGGTTCTTACCGCGGTAAGCGTCCTGTCAGGACCGATAACCACGCCCAGATCCTCGCGCGCACCTCGGTGCGCGGGCGGCTGCCTGGCTGACGGCGCCTGAGGAACCTGCGCCCCCCTCGCTGCTGGCCGAATCGCACGCGGCCAAGGCCGACGCTGCGACGGTGGCTGGCCACTGACCTGGCCAGCACCACCTCGAGCCTGCAGGGGACGACACGCCGGGGCCGCGGCGCGAGCGTTAGCACGACGCAGCACATCAAACTGCTCGCGCAGCGCCCTCTGGTTATTCACCAGGGTGACCGTCTCTTGGAGGTGGCGACATCCCTCACCTCCAAAAAGACCAGGGCCCGTCATAGGCGTACGCAGTAGCCTATTGTACAGGTCCTGAGACGGGCACAGATTGTCCAGGGCAAACGTGCGTCTTGCCCTGACACTCCTGGTCACCGCCCGAGTCATACAGTCCAGCGCCAGGTTAATACCATCCTGGATGGTTCGCTGGACAGTGACCGGACTTGGCTGGCGCGATGCGGATGCCGTTACTACCCCCTGTAACAGCTGGGAGACGTGGGACAGAGCGGCAATCGAAGCCCTCCCACTCTCCTCCGCATCACGCAACGCGGTATTCGCCGAACGCAACGCGTCCGCGCACAGGACACCCGTGTCAGAACGGGAGCCTGGCCGCGCATCCTCACCCAAAGCCGCGCGGTCATCCACGCTGGGCTTGGGCACCACACCGTACCGCTGGTAATCCAGGGGCACGATGCGACAACGCCTGGCCACCTCGCGAGGGGCCTTCGCGAGACGTCCACTCGACTTAATGGACGACTCCGCCGCCTTGAACATGTCAACGACATGCTCCGCCAGCGGCAGAGAAGGCATAGCGTTAGCAGTCGGTTTCCCAGCTAAC
The DNA here is from genome assembly GCA_034401795.1 of Chaetoderma sp. LZ-2023a. NCBI lineage: Eukaryota > Metazoa > Mollusca > Caudofoveata > Chaetodermatida > Chaetodermatidae > Chaetoderma > Chaetoderma sp. LZ-2023a. The sequence continues at coordinate 84,755,318 of CM067375.1, forward strand.
CACGGCGTGTGAACACGCTGGCTAGCCGACTGCTCCACGGGCAGATCAGGCCTAACGCTCACCAACCACTGGCAAGCGTCAGACCAATCCTCCTCCGTGGCTAACTGCGAGCGCTCTACAAGACGGGGTCCTTCGTCTTCCTCCTGAGCGCAAGCAGTAGAGCTTGACGGCGGGTATGCTGATACACCTGGCAAGCCAGGGAAAACACGCGGGCCTGACAGCACCGGCATGAGAATATCACTGGTTTGACCAGGAGCAGGCACCGTGGCAGAGCGCGGGGTATATATAGTCTCACCACGGGCCCGGCCAGCACCAGCAACACCCTCGGCAAGCCGAGGTATGCGGTACCGCTGGCCATCAGCAGCGCCCTGGGCCACCACCTGAGCCGCGGACTTTACTCCAGGGTGAGTAAAACCGTGGAATAAGGCGCCTGTATTCCCCGCGAGGGGTGCACAAACGTCTTCATCCATGTCCACGTCGTCAGACGGCGACCCTAGCAGGTAATCCTCATTACCCTGGTCAGAAAGATTAGACCCCGGGTCAGCAAAGAGAGCTAACCCGGGCTGACCAGGAACGGTGCCATAGGAGGTACTGGCCACCGCGGCGTGCGGATACCCCTGGACTGATAAGCAGCCCGCGGGTTCCAGCGACAACCGTCCACGGTCCCCTATCGGCGCGGCAATAAGCCTGCTGCCAGGGCCGTGGAACGCCCCCTCTAATGGGGCCACCTCTGAATCGTCGAACAACGGAAGCGGACTAAGGAAAATCGATCCAGAGGCGGGGATTACCTGCTCCGAAGCCGATGATGAGGACAGTAAAGGACTTGGTCCAGGAAGCATGCCACGAAGCAACCCTGGAACCAAATCCTTTACTGCCCTCTTCATCTCTCCCAACATCTCGGTCCGGAAGGCCTCCATATCCACCGCGGACGAGACCTTCCCCTTACCCTTCCTACTTACAACCTCTCGTTTCCGCTTCTTCTTCTTCTCCTCCTCTACCACCTTGTCCGTCGCCTGTAAGCAGCACAAGAATTCGGACATTAACTCGCCCCCCCAGTGCTTACATATGTCACAATTAACCAATGGACCACAAGGGCTACATTGATAGCACAGATGCGGCCAGAACTTTTCAAGAATAAAACGACCACAGGACGCGCAACCCGGTCCCTGAAACAGGGCAAAGGACAAGGAGTATGAGCAACTAGTTAAGCTTAGACACTCAATCCAACTCAAAGAGAAGGAAAATGATCATAAAGATCAATATACATCAGAAACCAGCATAGCGCTTAAATTGCTGATAAATACATAGCCAGGCTGATTATGACGTCATTAATCCCGTGACAGGAAAAATTCGATCCCAACAAACATCCAAGTGCAAGGACGAATTGTATGCTGAATGGATAAGTCGACTACACAACCATCAGATACATATAGATAACTCTTTTCTGGCAAAAATGTTAATTATCTCCCTTTGTTTGTTTACAATAATTAACATCACCACATTATCAATAACTAGATACCTGACACTTTGTATAGACAAACCATCCAACGTGACGAACCGGAGAACTCCACCATCTGCACGCCTCTTAACTCTCTCCACCTCATGGGGAAGGAATTGGATCAAGAGGGCAAAGTGAGAAGACCTTTATAATAGGCCTCCAACTCACTGGACATATTTTTCATTTGGTTAGATAACCTAACAGTGTTAGTAGGAAATGGAACCATGGTGGAGAGAAAACTAACTCTCTACTGCTGTGAAGTCACCACCTAGCGTCATACAGACCTGTGGACATAAACAGAAAGAGAAATTAGTCCTAGGTAGCACCGAGTTGACATAAACCAACTAACCAAGGCGCTTATCACGGTAAACGCGAGTCCCGGAAACACAATACACCGGGAAGAAAACTCGCTAATTTTACTAGAAGTCACCTGATTTAAAGGTCCTAAGTCCTTCCGTGGCGAAGTGTATCCTCCCGCCATCTAAATCAGACACTAACACTCCAAAATAACACTAATAAAACAGTTTAAGAGTAGAAAAGCTTATGACAGAAAAAGACATGTGTGTTCTCTTTGCCAATAATCTAGCAAAGAGGAAGTGCTAGTCTGCGCATGCGCGGTGGTGGGGCTGGCATCCGCCAGACTACGCTCTGACTCCCTGCCCAGTAGGGGCACCTAACTGTTTTAAATCTGAGTGTTTATTGAGTGAAAGCCAATATTTAGCAATATCAAAAGTATTAGGGAGGTACGTATACTCTTGAAGTGAAAACATGTGTGTGTGTGCGTGTGTGCGTCCATGCATGTGTGCGTGTGCAAGTGAAGTTAGTACATTAACGTGTATTATTATGGTTTCTCACCCACGAATTCTGCTTCCATTGTCTAGTACTTTCTCTGTACCACCCAGCAGCATACACAAAATAGCCTTCTTAATATATTCATGACCATGAATAGAGGGGGCGAGGGATTTAGACAGCACCTCAAACACATCCTGAAACAAACATCAAATTCAGCATAAATACCAGTAGTACAGGCACACCTTTAACACTAACAACCAAGATAGTCAAACAAACTTCCACAGCGCTCTTGAGAAATGACCAGCGATAACCAAGCCAATCATTCTAGTATTAAATTTTTTTTTTAATTCTCTCTTAGTCTGCTATGGGCAGACCGCTGTCCACTGCAGAAGATAGTTTTAGCTGCCTTGAAAATTAGTATTAAGAAAGTGTTTTGATGTTAATCAGATTAAACCTTCATATCGCTACTCCGTTATTGATAAATGGATCTTGATCAAAATGGAGGGGGTATTCCAGCGGGAACGATTTACTTCACAATGGAGTAGATATTCAATTCACCTCAAGATGAGTTTTTGAAGGGTGCTGGCCATTATGTTTTAATATCTCTATACAAGTTATGGAATGTTCTGGATCTTAGCTCGTAAAGCTTTTTCTAGATGAAGAAACGTAGTGGTGCGCATACTAGGTGTTGCGCGATTTTTGCTTTGAAACATTGCAATCGATTTTATAAAAAAAAGAAACACGATTTTCGATTAAATCGTAGGTCCAAATTCCCAAAAGTATAAACCGGGGTTTATGACAAGTCACCAAAACTGGGACTTGGAATATCTAGAAAAAGTTGAAATAAATGATACAACAAGAGGCCCAAGGGGCCTGTGTCGCTCACCTGGGGCACCATCGATTTTTTTTGTCAAAATTGTTGGTGGGTGGTTTAGCAGTCTTTTAAATGAGTTTGTGGACATTGTTGCAAGTGCAATATGGCCGCCAAACACACTACATTTTGATTGCCCCACGGCGCCCATGTTTTTTTGATGGATCAACTTCCCGTGAACAAATTTTAATAGCCCAAATTTCGGCCCGATCCCTTCAGCGGGTCTGGAGGAGTAATTTTCGTGAAAACTCGGTCATCCAAGATGGTCGCTGAACCATTTGGTCAATCAGGTCCTCTTGAACAAACTTGGCTTACCTCTCGGCCTAGATGAAGATTCCCCAAGTGGTTTTGGAGAAGATTTTTAAGGACATTTCCTGAAATTGGCCGAAATCCAAAATGGCCGGTGGGCAAATTGGCCGATCGGGTTCATTTGAACAAACTTGGATCCTTATGCCCTAAGGATGCTTCCTGCCAAATATAATTGAAATCGGCCTGGTAGTTATCGAGAAGACATTTTAAATTTCCCATTGCCTTAGCATGGGAGCTTTTGACAAGAAAATTATCCAAGATGGCTGCCAAACAGTTTATTCGACAGTTTCGAAAATTGCAAATTTGGGCGCAGAATACCCAAAAACATATCCTGAGCCAAAAAGGTTTAGCAACAGTGAAGTTTGGTTTGTTATATTAAAACTATGAGTCCATTTATAACCAAATTTGCAGGCATGTTTCGTCAATGTAATGTCTCGCTGATCATGAAGAAATGCAAATCATTTCTTGCATTTCTTGGCCGCACGCTTACTGCATGTGAAAATGCATTTTCCATGCACTGGCCCACATTGGGGGGGGGGGGTAGCAAAGGCAAGAATTCACCATATTGCAAAAGCAGATAACGAACGTTAACAGAAAACGTTTACCCTACCGAACATGGGCCGCCGCCCAGGGCTACTCGAAAATCAGCGCCATGAAGCCGTGGGAAGACTCGCTGCTGGTCAGAGCATTCGCGCTGTTGCTCAACATTTTAATGTTCACGCCTCAACCATTTTCCGTCTCCGCCAACGTGAGCAGGAAACTGGACATGTTAATGACCGACCACGATCTGGCAGACCGAGAGCAACAACACCACGAGAAGACCGCTACTTAGTTACGTCATCACGACGTCACAGGTTTGAGACTGCGCCGCGGCTGTCCCGTAATTTGCACACTGCTACTGGCACTACAGTGCATGCACAAACTGTGCGAAACAGACTCCATGATGCTGAACTGCATGCCCGTCGTTCACTTGTTGCTTTTCCACTTACAGAGCATTACATCGAGAATCGGTTTGCATGGGCAAGAACTCATCAGGGATGGCGTGCTCAACAATGGAGCCACGTTTTGTTCAGTGATGAGTCGCGGTTTTGTGTGGATGTGGCGGATGGTGGGCAACGGGTTTGGCGACGTTTAGAACGGTATGATGCAGCCAACATCATTCAGCACGACAGATTTGGTGGCGGCAGTGTTATGATGTGGTTGGAATCCATGAAAATGGCAAAACAGATCTTATTGTAATTCGTGGAAATTTAACGGCTCAACGTTACTGTGAAGAAGTTGTCACCCCTGTTGTCATCCCTTTTATGCAGCATTTCCTTGAGGCTAACAACGTTCCAGTGTTGGCCTGGCCAGCGCGATCACCGGACCAGTCTCCTATCGAACACGTGTGGGACATTCTTGGCCGTATGGTGCACGAGAACCATCCACATCTGAACACCGTGCGGGAGCTGGAAGCTGCACTGCTCCAGGAATGGGATGCGATTCCTCTTCGTGACATCACGTGCTTAATTCGCAGCATGAGAAAGCGATGTATGGCGGTGGTCAATGCGCGTGGAGGTCACAACCGGTATTGACAGCTCAGTGTCATTATTTAAATTGGACCCTTTCGGTGAATGATGCCGTGTTAAAGGCGCGATGCTAGCATTACAGTAACAAGAGACTGTTGTTCAAATTGGAAAATGACCTATCAATTAAATAATATATTTGAATCAATTTATTGTTTTTGTTAAACAACATTTATACAGTAATATTCTCAGTGTTGCTAAACTTTTTTGGTTCAGTATATATAGAACCAATTTTGGCCTCAAATAAAAAAATCCAATATGTCCGCCAAACATGTTACATTTTGATTGGCCCACGCCGGCCATGTTTTTTGACGGAGCAACTTCCCTTGAACAAACTTTAATGGCCCTTAGTCCCTAATCATATCTCCCAAATTTTGGCCTGATCCATTCAGCGGTTCTGGAGAAGTCGTTTTCGGGAAAACAACGTCATCCAAGATGGCTGCCGAACCATTCGGTCAATCAAGTCACCTTGAACAAACTTGGCTTACCTCTTTGCCTAGATGAGGTTTCATAAGTTTTGAATCGATTCCCTAAGCCGTTTCTGAGAATGAGATTTTTAAAGACATTTCCAAAAATCGGCTGAAATCCAAGATGGCCACCAGCCAAATTGGTCGATTGGCTTCGTTTGAACAAAACGAAGTCTCTATGCCATAAGGATGCTTCCTGCCATATATAATTCAAATCGGCCCAGAAGTTCTCGTGAAGACATTTTAAATTTCCCATCGCTTTAGTATGGGAGCTTTTGGCAGGAAAATGACCCAAGATGGTTGCCAAACCGTTTATCCGACAGTTTCGAAAATTGCAAATTTGAGATCAGAATACCCAAAAACCTATATAAAACAAATTTCGGACTCAAAATCCATCAAAATAAAAAAATCCAATATGGCTGCCAAACACTATATTTTGATTGGTCCACCATGGCCATGTTTTGACGAATTAACCTCTCTTGAACAAACCATTCATCGCCCTTAGTTGCTAATTATTTATCACAAATTTCGGCCTGATCACATAAATCTTGTTCAGATGTCTATATCGTTAACCATACCACATTCTTCTGTCTACTGAACTTCTTAATTTTGTCCACATCTTCAGCGGAGAAAGTAGGAGACTGCTCTTTACTCAAGTGCTGAACATTATTGGCAATCAGCACAGTCCTAAAGCACAACAGCAAAAACACAGTCACACCATAAAATATATCTCTAAGCATCAGTGTTAACCCGTACCAGTTACCACACTGATGTCAGAACTTTAAATTTTCAAATTAAATTAAAAGATGAACTGGTGTAGATTTTCACCAGTTTCTTTGCTATTAAGACAATAGAAGATAGAATATTGACATCAGGAAGGTAAGGGTTAAAGTGCAGTGATGGCATGGTGTGCACTACAACCTGTCATAAGACACATGGTTCAGTCACTGCACCAATGGACCTTTCAATTTTTAGCTATGCCCCGCCCATCACTAGCTAAGCTCCACCCACACCTCGCCATGTTGGGATTGATCGATCCCCAAATACCCTAGCTATCAATTTCCTGAAAACTATACTGGGAAGCTGTTGAATTGCCCAGTAATAATAGTTTCAAAATATTCAACAGAATATTTATTAAATAGTAAAAGCAAACAATTTTTGCAACAACGCATAGACCGTGACCGTCTTTAAATATGCGTTCGTGACGTACCTATTGACGTCATTCATTATGATGTCATTGTACACATCACGCAGTTCATTATGACGTCATAAGATGGGTGGGTACTCTGGAAAGGTGAATTAGCACTAACAAATCAACAATAACACAAAAGATATATCAGACAGGAGTCGACGGATCCACTAAGCTGTGTCTATACAGGGTTCATACAGCTGTCAAGAATTTTTCATTCAAGGAATTTTCAAGGACTTTTATGGCCGCTATTTCAAAATTTTCAAGGGCTTTCAGCTTGTAAGTTGCATTGTTAAGAGATTCCGACTCTAGCCGTAACCTTCTTTTCTCACCCCATGTTCATTTGTCCAAGCTGAACAATGAACTCCGGGTGAGAAATGAAGGCGAAGGCGGGGATGCGGAATCCCCTGACAAATCAACTTACAAACGTAATGCAAAATCTTTTTAATATTAGATGCTCTGAGAAGACAATTGTTTTATTTTGACTGAGAGTTCGTGACAACAGATTTGTACTCAATGAAAATAATTTGGGCTGAAACGATAAATTTAAGGGCTTTTCAATGCATTAAAGTACTTTTCAAGGGAGTTTTCAAATTCAAGGCTTTTCAAGGCACATGTTAAAATTCAAGTACTTTTCAAGTTTGTATAAGCCCTATCTATATTAAGCTGCATGCCTTTGTTAATTTCATCATTAAATGGTATTAGTGACCCCCCCCCCCCCCTTTTCAGAGTAGATGTGTCATTTGTGCCACATATCTGACACCAGAACACTGGATGCAACATGTGTGCATGCACATGAGTGTGCGCGTATGCATGTATGCTGCAGCAGCTCCTAAAGCAAACATGCAGATGCTGTGTACAGGTGCATGTGTGAACCACGACTAAGAATCCTGTGAGCAGAGCAGTATTATCATGCTGTACTTAAAAGCTGTACACCATGTTTACCTAAATGTGCCTGTCGTGAATCCATTCTTTTTGCCGGGTAAACATCTGTATGTCCCGATTACCTGAATTCGGTCACCAGGCTGAAATAAAAGTACTCAAAATTACTGTATCAGATAAACAGGATGGAAGTGACTGGACATACATAATTTAAGAATGAAAGCCTATTGAAACTAGATGATATGCAATGGCAGCCATCTTAGTGAAATGACATAATCTTAGACTGGCTTGGATAGATGCATGCACGGATCAAAGGGGATAACGACATAATCTTAGACTGGCTTGGATAGATGCATGCACGGATCAAAGGGTATAACGACATAATGTTAGACTGGCTTGGATAGATGCATGCACGGATCAAAGGGGATAACGACATAATCCTAGACTGGCTTGGATAGATGCATGCACGGATGAAATGGGATAACAACATAATCCTAGACTGGCTTGGATAGATGCATGCACGGATGAAATGGGATGACATAATCCTAGACTGGCTTGGATAGATGCATGCACGGATGAAATGGGATAGCGACATAATCCTAGACTGGCTTGGATAGATGCATGCACGGATCGAAGGGGATAACGACTATTAACAACAACTTAATGAGCCTTCCCATGAAGGTTTGTCAAAATACTACAAACAAAAGTAGTTATCAAACAAAAATACAAAATTTGCATGCATGGATGAACACATTCAAAAAGAGAGATGGATAGAACGACCCCAAAAATAACGTGGATCTCACTATAGCCAACATTCCCATCAAGTTGTGGCAAGATACTCAAAGTTACTGAATGAAAACCTGAGTGTGACGGTCACATGGAAAGGAGGGATGCAAGCAAAAGCATAATCACTACTCATTTGCGAAAGCAGGACAATCATGTCCTGATTGTAATCGTAGCTATACAACTTCATACCTTACACTTGTCGACTAAATCGTTATCAGTGATAATATCTACAGAGCGAGGAAGTTGACCAGCCGGGGCTTTCTCAGGCATTTCCTGAAACAAATACATCGTAACAAACAGTGAGTACAGTACAGATTAGATATAACTTTACGTGTTTCCATGACAAAACAGAAGCAGGTTAGTTAGTACAACTTGGAACACGAGGTACAAAATGTACTGTAAATATTTTGACCACAATTGGATTGGAAGACATTGCTGCCATAGGCATGCTAGGCAGCAGTGTTGAATGTTTGATAGAAATGTATTCCAATCCAATGGATCTTTCCATTTTTTGCTATTCCCCGCCCATCTCTAGCTAAGCTCCACCCACACCTCACTCGTGTTGGGATCAATCGATCTCTGACTATTAATTTCCAGAAAACCATATAGGTAAGCTGTTGAATATTTTGAAACTAATTTGAATGGGTACTGTTGCTGCCCAGACACAATTCTTACAATGTGTCAGACTTTTAAGAGTTAAAGACAGTCCGCATAGAAGCACTTATGACGTAATGATTATGACGTCATCCTCCACGCCGCTTAGCTGATTATGACATCATTACTCTGAACCGGTCCATTATGTTCAGTATTCAAATGTTAAGTTTTTCTAAGCTTTACTGCATGTAGCCTCGTAGCCAAGATACCTCGTAACCACACAAGAAAGTACAGAAAAGGAATCGCCTTGACGACTAATATTTCAGATTCTTGCATTCTATTCTGTTCAACTGTCTGACTGTTTTAAGCCGCCAGGTAATAACTTCAATGTGCAATAACCTTGGACCTGTTGAATATTTTGAAAACAATTTGACTGAAATTTGTTCATGGCCTAGCCACCAACAACTTTCCTTCAAATTGTTTTCAAAATATTCAGCATATCCAGACTTTGATTTGTAAATCCCATGCACACTGTAACCTGCAGACATTCAGCCGGCAGACAGTTATGCCTTAGGGTCTCAACTGGTGTACATTTTGAAAAGAATGTTGAAGTAAGGTGTGAGTCAGCAACAGCTTTCAGCAATATTGGTTCCAAAATGTCTGCCATCATTCAATTCTACCGACCATAACAAATGATGAATCCATGTCTAAGTAAATTATAAGATGTTATAATCAACTACATCGCATGTAGCCTGATGTCATAATCAAATATGTCAAGAATGACATAGGTTAAGTTTGTCACAAACGTCTAATTGTTGACAGACTAAGTGTTGTTAAAGAGTTAAACTAGTTTCAAAATATTCAACAGCTTACCCGGATTTTTTTTGGAAATAGATTCAGAGTGCAGGGATCGATTGATACTAACACGAGCAAGGTGTGGGTGGAGCTTAGAGATGGGCGGGGCATAGCTAAAACTGGATACCTCAAAATTATATTCTCTTGGCCTGTAAATGGACATTCAAGAAACTCTTGACCAAATTTGACCATTAAAGGGTCAAACAACATTACCGAGACAGCAATGATTTGCAATAAAATTGGTTTCCAAACTTTGATATTATTTCATATTCATCTCCTTTGAAACAGGGCTCATGGTGCAGTATAACCCGTTACAAAATTGTTTGTAATTTACAGTGAATACTTGCTTCACTCATCCTTACCTCTAATCACCAATGGTAACAGAGTAAAAACTGACAATGACTAAGGGCAGTTCTGTGCTGTGAAATCCTGTCCAGAGTGAGTAGAGGTACTGTCACATGCCACAAAATTTGAGGTGACCAAAATGATCGTTGCCCTGAAGATTATTTGAATCTAAATGACCAGGAATGATTTTTCGTTCACCATAATACTTATCAGGTAACTCATAAGCAATCAAGACAACATATAATTAAACTACCTAATCTTGTGTTACAGGTATTGGACAGATCTATAAAAGATATTTATCATATACATACTAACTTTTTTGTTGAATATTTAAAAAATAATTTGACTGGAAGCGATCGTTTCCTAAGGAAGCAATGGATAGCTACAAGTAAAATTAATTTCAAAATATTCAACCGCTTTCCTGTATGATTGCCCTGTATGAGATACATACAAAAAGACTCAATCGGGCGACCTCTAGATGACTGGTAACCGTGTCTGACAATCATGTTACGTATTATAGCTGTAGTACATATAATGGATTGTGTGTACACTGGTGCATATGCAGCCTACTAACTAGTGTGCTACGGGTTATGCAGCTATTAATCACCACATACCTGTATGCTGAATGTTTGATGGTCTTTGTAGACAGATAAACCAAATTCTGTCTCCAGGAGATTACCATCTTCATCCTGTAACATAGCAACTCATCACAATATACATCAATTCATACAAATAACCCCAGCCATAGAATCCCCCCCCTATAGCTAAATGCTGGTCTTAGTTTGCGTTCAAGTTGATTATAGACAATGACACACAGCACAAGTTCTACTGTAACGTTTTAATGGTCAAGCTGGCCAAAGCCGACAGCTACAGTAGTCTTGAGCAATGGTCATTTGCATGACAAGAGACGACGATTTTTTAATATTTGCCACTGGAATGCGATAATCGAGCCAGTCACTCCAGTGGTAAATATTAAAAAATCGTCTTCTCTTGTCATGCAAATGAACATCCAAATGAGTAAATATTAAATTTTCTTGATTAAATTTGAGTATTAACCCTTTAAGACTTAAATTCCTTCAAGAAAATTTCAATTTGCTCATAGAAAATGTCCATTTGCAGAAGCCTATTTTTCAAAATTTACTACTGGAATGACTGGCTACACTATCGAGCCAGTCATTCCAGTCATAAATTTTCAAAAATAGGCTTCTCTTGGTCTGTAAATGGACATTTCTCAAGACCAATGTTGAAGTCGTAAAATATTAAACAGCTTTCCAGTATAATTGCTTTGAAAATGCGATGAGGAATTCATCAGTGAAAGCCTTCAAGGTTAGCCACTACTCCATGCATTGTGAAATAGATTGCTGGCAGCTCACTATTCATGTCATGCTAGCCTAAACACAAGAGGCCTAAGGGGCCTGTATCGCTCACCAGGAATTATTGGCCACTGGCAAAATTTACCAATCAAATTTCTGTGAAGAAGGTTTAGCCAAGTTTTATTAAAATTGGCCCAGTAAGTGGTCTTTTTATGATTTTTTCAGAAATTTGCAGAAAATACAAGAGGTCAGCCAAAAATGCTAAGTGTTGATTTATTTATGGCGAACACGTTTTTTGACATCAACTTTCCATGGACAAATTTAATGGTGGTTCATCCCTAATCATACCTACGACATTTCGCCCCGATCTGTTCAGCTGTTCTGCGGAAGAAGTTGTTTTCGCGAAAACTAGGTCATCCAAGATGGCCAACAAACTATTTTATAATCAAGTTCCATTGAACAAACTAGGTTCAGCTCTTCCACTAGATCATATTTCATAAGATTTGAATCAATGCACCAAGTGGTTTCGGAGATTTCAAAAGATATTTTTAAAAAGCTATCAAAATCAAAGATGCCCCCCAGCCAAATGGGCCGATCGGGTTTCTTTTATCAAACTTGAATCTCTATGCCCTAAAGATTGTTCCTGCCAAATATAATCAAAATCGGCCCGGGGTTCTCGAAGACATTTAAAATTTCCCATTGCTTTAGTATGGGAGCATTTGGCGGGAAAATAATCCAAGATGGCCACCAAACCATTTATCCGACAGTTTCGAAAATGGCAAATTTGACCTCAGAATACCAAAAAACATTTATAAAACCAATTTTGGCCTCAAAATCCATCAAATAAAAAATCTAATATGGCCGCCAAACACGCTACATTTTGATTGGCCCACGGTGGCCATGTTTTTTGACGGATCAACTTCCCTTGAACAAACTTTAATGGCCCTTAGTCTCTAATCATATCTCCCAAATTTCGGCCTGATCCCTTCAGGGGTTCTGGAGTAGTTTTCGGGAAAACTAGGTCATCCAAGATGGCCACCGAACCATTTGGTCAATCAAGTCCTCCTGAACAAACGTGGCGTACCACTTTCCCCATATAATGTTACATGAGTTTTGAATTGATTCCCCATGCGGTTTCGGAGAAGATTTTTAAAGATGTTTCCTAAAATCAGCCAAAATTCAAGATGGCCGCCAGCCAAATTGGCTGATCGGCTCCGTTTGAACAAAGTTGAATCCCTATGCCCTAATTTATGCTTCCTTCCAAATATAATTGAAATCAGCCCAGTGGTTCTTGAGAAGTCGTTAAAAGGAAAAGTTGATTGACGACGGATGGACGGACGCCATGGCATACGCTTACTTGCCCTTTCGATGAGCTAATAATGCACAGAACAAATCTCCCTGATATAATCATGTGATCATTCAGTGATATAACCATGTGATCATTCAGCGATATAATCATGTGATCATTCAGCGATCTAAGCATGTGATCTAGTCATTCATGCCTCACATTAGGCACACACCTTTGTTGGGTAGACTGAGCTGGATGGAAATGGATCCAGTGAGGTCATATCTGTGTATTTTCTCTCCAGTGTTTTCTGTGTAGATGGACAAAAGTGGACACTCCGCACAACCTTGGGCCGAACCAGAGAACCTGTCAATCATAAACAGAGCAAAAGGGTATTAAGATTTCTCAGCCTTGCACTTATATTTTTGTCACATTTAATTAAATCTTAAATCCTACAATTTATCCAAGAAAATTTTAATTTTCTCATAGAAAATGCCCATTTGCAGCTTATGATGAACCATACAGGATGATGGAGATGGGCGACGACATATTTGGTGGATACATATCCCGCTGAAGAGGATGTGCTAACAAAATGAACAACTAAGCTTTTGATTTAGAATAAAATTATTAATCACTGGGAATTACATTATTTAGGCGCAAATTCACTAATGTGGTTTAAACCTGGTTTAGCCTAAACCTGGTAACAAACAAAGTAATTGCAAAGGTTAGTTGTATAGATAGTGTGATAGACCCCACTTTTCATTGGTTGTGAGCTAGGCCACGCCCCAGCAATAGGCGTGTTCTAAATGCCCAAATATGGGCATCCCTTATGAGGGTGGGGCATCAAGGAGCCCCTCCCACCTCTGAAGGGTGCCCCTGCGTCAGTATTTAGACCACACACCCTAAGGGTCTGTGTATCATCTAATAAAATTTGGGGGTTATTGGCCTATCTATAATATTACTTGTGATTTGTTACCAGGTTTAAGGCTTTTAAACTGGGTTTAAACATCCTTATTGAATTCCGGCCAATGAGTTAAAACCATGAGAATATAAAAGACTAGTTCTAGTCACGCGTCTCCCCGACCAAGGTGTTTTAGTACCCCAATTTTAAAAATCCAAATATTGTATGTTTTTTTAAAGAAATCAAGGGGGATTACTCTGGTGATTACAGACAGATTCCAGCCCATTGCTATCCCAGTCAAGGTCTCATGTGGAGAAATGTATTCCCAAAATTGGAACTGAATCCCTGAAGTCATTGAATGGAAACCAAATATTTTACAATTTTTCAAGAAACCAGGGGGATAACTTTGATGGACCTGGACACAGTTTGCCGATATGCAATCATCACCGAGGTCTTGTCATAAGGTGAAATTCCAAATTTGAAATGAATCCATTCAAGTTAACGTTATTGAGCGGAAACTAAATGCAGCCGCATGGATGAGACATGTTTCTATAGTCCCTGTCCTCCTTACAGTTGAAGATATGGTTCACGATTGTCAATGCGTAACTGTTTAAGTTTAACTATCATGTATGCATACATTAGCAATGACTTACACTTAGTGACAATGCCCTCCACACAAACAAGATTGCCGAGATACTGAGACGTCAGGCTTCTAGGCGTCACATGCTTAGCACCAAAACTATAATAAAAACATATACATTATGAATAGTGTACAGCAGACATGCATGCAACACAAATATCAATATACTAGGTCGACTCGGATTTTAAGTAATACTTGTCCCGCCAAACCCCCGACTGTGTATATAAATATATGCAGGCAGGATAAGTGACTAAATGCTCTAGATAAGCTTTTCAATAATTGGGTGATTCACTCATAGAAATTTTGTAAATTGTTTTTTTAAGATATTAATTGGGTTTTTTAAAATTAAGTTATTAGACATTATTAGCAATAGAACTGAAATTAATTGAGTGATTGGCTATTTCGGCACTCATGATATTAAAAATTAATTTGGTGATTGCCCATTTTTATTGCGTGAAAACGCAAAAACCCCGCTTATCTAGAGCTCTGCTATTATAGGTCTTGAGAAATGTCAATCTGCAGACCAAGAGAAAACTACTTTAGAAAATTTACCACTGGAATGACTGGCTCGTTAAGCAAATGGTAAATTTTCAAAAATAGTCTTCTCTTTGTCTGCAAATGGACATTTTCTATGAGAAAATTGAGATTTTCTTTAACAAATTAAAAAAATAAGGTGTCTGTCACGAACATTGTCAGGTACCAAACTATCAAATGTCAGGCAGTCTTGCCGGTTCCTGACATTTTGTCAGCTACAGATTTAAACAGTCCCAGTAGTTGCAGTGTGCAACAAGTCTGCATACAAGTGTTGACAAAGCCATAAAATATTCATGTATCTAAGGTGTAACGTGATCATTATGACACATGGTTAGTTGCGTTTGGACATGTTTCTAATAGGTTCAAGCAAAGAATACTGTAAAGTAGAATAGTGTTGACAAGCAGCAAATTATGGATGTTCGGTACTAAGTAGCTGGTGCCTGACAAAGTGTTGGACATTGTTGAAAAATTTATTTCCAGATCTGTTAGAGGGTTACATTTTTAATTCATCAGCGACACACAACTCACACGCTTGTGATGGACCATTACCACATTATAAATCTTAGCATATATGATGATTTCGTATAACCTTTTTTAAGTTGTCAAATTGAATTAGAGGCACGAGTCCCTAATTCAAATTCACAACTAAACCTAAGAAATTAATTTATATATAATGAAATCATCATTTGTTAAGATTTATTTCATTTTCGTTTCATTACATTGAGGTACACAACTTAAACCTCTAAACATATATATATATATAATTTCAACAATTTTATTTTCAATCATTTTGGTGTGAATTTGCACCTTTAACAAGAGACATATTTATAGAGCATGACGCCCGATACTTGATTGACAGAGCGGATCCCTCTATTCTTTTGGACCCTCCAAGTGTATTTTAATCGGACATTAGACTAACCTGCCCTCAAATCCAATAAAGAACTCTTCATGCTGCTTGCTGTACACAGGATCTACAGATGCAATAAACTCCTTCAGGGCACGTTGAAATGCCACCATCTCTTCAAATGATTCATTCAGCAAGCTATAGATAGAAACACAAGTTAATCCAGTGACATTCAAACTGACCAAACACTGTTTATGTTGGCGTGTTGAGAAATGTGTATTTGCAAACCATTTTTGAAAATTTATCACTAGAAGAACTGGCTCACCAGCCATTCTAGTTAGATATTTTCAAGACTAGTATTCTGTTGGTTAAGATTCTTCAAGGAAAATCTATGTTTCTCCTTAATCGAGTCCGTCATTTGTGCAAAATTTTCAAAAATAGCCTGCAAATGGACATTCCTCAAGAGCAGCCATGACCAGTAACCATGGTAAAGGTTAAGGGTCAAGTTGCCCGAAACCAGACACTGTAGTGGTCTTGTGAGATGACAATTTACACACCAAGAGCACTAATTTTGAGAATATGCCACTGGAATGGATCACTTGATTAAAGAGAGCCAGTCATTCCAGTGGTGAATATTAAAAAAAGGGTTTCGCTTATTCTGCATATTATGCACATTTACTAGCAAGGAAAATTTTGTAATTAATTAAAATCTACAGATTTCGATTAATTCTTTAACCCCCTTCATGGACAACCCCCTGAAAAAGTATATTCTTAACACTATAAAGCTTATTCTGTTGGATATTTTGAAATTAATTTGACTGGAAATTGTTGAGCAACGGCTTCCAGTGAAATTAATTTCAAAATATTCAACAGTTTTCCTGAACAGCTGCCTAGAAAATGAGATATGCCCAAGAAATCAGAGCTCGAACACTTCCTGTACGAAAACAACATTGATATCTGCTGCATCCAAGAGACACACCTGCAAGAAGGAAAACCATTTAAGATCAGAGGTTACCAGATTTTCCGGTGTGATCGAAGAGGAAGAAAGGAAGGCGGGGTGATCACCTGGGTCTGAAACAGCGTGAACGCCAGCCAGATCAAAACCTTTATGGAAGAGGCAGAATATATCAAGATCAAGGTAACAACCAGCAACTCTGTGATTGACATTGTCAATTATTACTGCCCTAATGACAAGAATCTCTCACTTGACACAATCCAGGTCCCGGACTGCCACTTCCTCATTGCGGGAGACTTTAATAGCCAGTCCCAGAGCTGGGGATACAGAACACTTGATAAACGAGGAGAAGACATTGAAGCATGGCAAGATGAAAAGCGTCTTTTACTTGTCAACGATCCCACAGATCAGCCTACCTTCTACTCGCGCCGGTGGCACTCAATAACAACGCCGGATTTGGCATTTTGTACAGAAGACATTCACAGAAACCTCAGTAGAGTGGTCGGATCGCAGTTAGGAGGAAGCGACCACCGCCCAGTCCTCCTCTCTCTTTCTGGAAGTATTTCGACAAGTACACCTCAACATCCAAGGTGGAACTACAAAAAGGCAAATTGGAGTCTGTTCGGCATTCGTTCCAGTGAGCTTACCCAAAATATAGCAGTAGAAGGGAGAAACATCAACAATGTGGTCAAGGAATTTAATTCAAGTAGCCTCAAGGCTGCCAATGAAGCGATTCCTCGAGGGTTCAGGAAAAACTACCGTTATTTATTGTACGCACAACAACAACAACTATAGATACATGTACACACAACAACTATAGATACATGTACACAACAACAACAACTACAGATACATGTACACACAACAACAACTATAGATACATGTACACACAACAACAACAACTATAGATACATGTACACACAACAACAACTATAGATACATGTACACACAACAACTACAGATACATGTACACACAACAACTGTAGATACATGTACACACAACAACTATAGATACATGTACACACAACAACCATAGATACATGTACACACAACAACTATAGATACATGTACACACAACTATAGATACATGTACACACAACAACAACTATAGATACATGTACACACAACAACTATAGATATACATACCCAAGAGCATGCTTGGAAAATGCTCCAGATTTAACTGTAGATACATGTACACAGAACAACAACAACTATAGATACATGTACACACACCAACAACAACTATAGATACATGTACACACAACAACTATAGATACATGTACACAACAACAACTACAGATACATGTACACACAACAACAACTATAGATACATGTACACACAACAACAACAACAACAAATATAGATACATGTACACACAACAACAACTATAGATACATGTACACACAACAACTACAGATACATGTACACACAACAACTGTAGATACATGTACACACAACAACTATAGATACATGTACACACAACAACTATAGATACATGTACACACAACAACTATAGATACATGTACACACAACAACAACTATAGATACATGTACACACAACAACTATAGATATACATACCCAAAAGCACGCTTGGAAAATGCTCCAGATTTAACTGTAGATACATGTACACAGAACAACAACAACTATAGATACATGTACACACACCAACAACAACTATAGATACATGTACACACAACAACTATAGATACATGTACACAACAACAACTACAGATACATGTACACACAACAACAACTATAGATACATGTACACACAACAACCATAGATACATGTACACACAACTATAGATACATGTAGACACAACAACAACTATAGATACATGTACACACAACAACTATAGATATACATACCCAAGAGCACGCTTGGAAAATGCTCCAGATTTATTCCTGCGAACATCATTAATATTGACAATGAGGCGGATAGTGTTGTTTGTGATCATGTCTCGTACCTTCTGCTGGTAAATACCCTGATCTTGCTGGAAAACAACGATAACAAACAGAGATTACACAAGGCAGAGATTATAGCGAATCAGAACAACAAACAGAGATCCTACAATGCAGAGATCATAGCAAATTATAGCAACAGGTATTACACAATGCACAGAACATGGCGAATCAGAACAACAGAGATTATACAATGCAGAGATCATAGCGAATAAGAAAAACAAACAAAGATTACACAATGCACAGAACATGGCGAATCAGAACAACAGAGATTACCCAATGCAGAGATCATACCAAATTATAACAACAAACAAAGATTATAGCAAATTATAACAGCAAACAGAGATTACACATTGCACAGAACATGGCGAACCAGAACAACAAACAGAAATTACACAATGCACAGAACATGGCGAATCAGAACAACAAACAGAGATTACACAATGCACAGAACATGGCGAATCAGAACAAGAGATTACACAATGCAGAGATCATAGCGAATCACAACACAACAGAGATCCCACAATGCACAGAACATGGCGAACCAGAACAACAAACAGGGATTACACAATGCACAGAACATGGCGAATCAGAACAACAAACAGAGATTACACAATGCACAGAACATTGCAAACCAGTACAACAAACAGAGATTACATAATGCACAGAACATTGCGAACCAGAACAACAAACACAGATTACACAATGCACAGAACATGGCGAATCAGAACAACAAACAGAGATTACACAATGCACAGAACATTGCGAAGCAGTACAACAAACAGATTACACAATGCACATAACATGGCGAATCAGAACAACAAACAGAGATTACACAATGCACAGAACATGGTGAACCAGAACAACAAACAGAGATTACACAATGCACAGAATATGGCGAACCAGAACAACAAACAGATTACACAATGCACATAACATGGCGAATCAGAACAACAAACAGATTACACAATGCATAGAACATGGCGAATCAGAACAACAAACAGAGATTACACAATGCACAGAACATGGCGAACCAGAACAAACAGATTACACAATGCACATAAAATGGCGAATCAGACCAACAAACAGATTACACAATGCATAGAACATGGCGAATCAGAACAACAAACAGAGATTACACAATGCATCGAACATGGCGAATCAGAACAACAAACAGAGATTGCAGGAAATGTCAATTTCCCTTTCTCCGAGATCTAACAATACTCACCATTCTGTTACTTCTGATATACAGCTGGCCTTGACAGCGGCTCTAGGATTATAGACTTAGAAAGCTTTACCGACTCCTGGGAACCGGGTACTCGGCTCCCAACTGCCGAGTACCCGTTTACCATAGAGCTCATATTGTTTGCATAGCCACCAAACAAGAGAAAACTATGGCTTGCCTCCGTGGGGCTGGGAGGCTGGGTCCGTAACAGAATGGTGAGTATTGTTAGATCTCGGAGAAAGGGAAATTGACATTTCCTGCATTCTCCTTCGATCAATACTCACCATTCTGTTACTTCTGATATACACCAGATTTGATCAGTAACCTGGTGGGAAGGGGCAAGCCATACATGCTAATTTTGCCCCTTGGAGAAAGATTTTAGACTTCAAACTTGACTAACGGAGACCTAAAAGGACCGTCAAGTTCACGGAACCGAATCACATTCGCGTCACAGCCCCCCCCCCCCCCTTTTTCCTCCTAAGAAAAGGGAGAGAACTAACGAACATGTATCTCGCCTGAAAACACCAATATGCCAAGAGGGCTAACTACTCCCTGCATATTGCTTGTATTAGCCTGGGAATGAGCATGAATATATAAGATGAATGAACATGATACATATACATAATACAAAAAACTCTCACTTATTGAATTACTTATGATAACAGGACTTCAGACGTACCGCCTCCAACCATTCACCGGTTCGGCCATCAGTGACACAATCTGGTTGACATCCTCTCGCCTGACCATGCCTGCTTTAGGTTCTTTTCTTACCGAAGTGAGAAAAGGGTGAAAAGCAGTGTGGTCACTAACTATCGTTTCAAAACAGCTAAAGCGAGTGGATTGGCTGAGTCTGACACATCCCTCATATAGTAATCCGTGAATGAGGACTCACAGTGCCATTGTGCAACTGCCATGATGTCCTATAACGGAACACCATTGTAAAGGGCGGTCGAGGCGGCTATTCCTCTAACATCGTGTGCCCTTACGCCCTGCACCTGGTGCCCAGTCGCCATCTCGTGAGTAGTCTGAATGCATTCGACCACCCAACGAGAGATAGTATCCATGGATGCGGCACCATAAGGCTTTTTATGGCAGATCCACAGATGTCTATCGTTCGACCGTAACGAGTCAGTCCGTTTCTTGTACTTAGTCAAAGCACGGACCGGGCACCAGACACTGGCATCACGATCAAACCTAGTTAACTTCGGTATAATGATCGGTTTGCCGGGATATCTCAAAGATTGGTTCTTTGACATAAACTCTGCTCTTGGCAGAAGACGCAGACCTTCTCCAGAAACAATAAATCGGTTCCTCTCTGCCGAAAGCGCATGGATCTCACTGCGCCTTCTAGCTGAGGAAGCTGCCAATAGAAAGACCGCCTTTAGAGTCAAATGCTTTAGACTAGCCGAACGCAACGGTTCGAAAGGGTGCTTGGCCAGTACATTAAGCACTAAAGATAGACTCCAGGCTGGAATGACTACCGGTTGTCTCGGGCGGAGATTGCTCATTCCCTTCAACATCACATTTAACTGGGCCACCTCTGGACTATCCCTGTTGGCTAGACAAGGGATAACTGATGCCAAAGCTGACTTGTATCCAGCAACTGTGACGGGAGCTAGTCCTGCAAAGAACAGCTCACAGAGAAAGTCTGCTATTTGCCGAATAGTGGATTGAAAGGTATCAATACCCTTTTCTTCACACCAGTCTGCAAATCTGTTAACCTTGTTGTTATATGACTTGAAGGTTGACCTCCTTCTCGCAGCCGCGATGAAATCAGCAGCCTGTCGAGAAAAGCCTTCCGACGTGGAACGTTGTTTGACAACATCCACGCAGTCAATTTGAACATTTCGGGACGCTCGTGTAGGAAGCATCCCTTGGCCTGGGAGATTATGTTCGGAATCTCGGGCAACTGCACAGGATTTTCCACCAGCAGATCTAGAAGATCCGTGAACCACGCCCTGCTCGGCCAATACGGCGCTATTAGCAGGACCAGACACGGCTCCTCCCTGACCTTCACCAATACCTTCGGTAGAAGAATGGTGGGTGGGTACGCGTAAGCGTGCATCCCTCTCCAGCTTATCGCCAGAGCGTCTGTATCGACGGCATTTGGATCTGGAATCGGCGAGACATATGTCATGATTTGAGCATTTTCCTTTGTGGCGAACAAGTCCACGTTGGGTTTGCCCCAATGCTCGAAGATCCGTCGCAGAACCGGAGGGTTGAGGGACCATTCTGTTGGCAAGATTCTCTGTCTGCGAGACAAAGCATCCGCCAGAATGTTCAATCAGCCAGGAATATGAGCTGCTTTCAAAACAACCGAGCAATTCCTGCACCACTGAATCAAGTGCCACACCCTGATGCACAGAGTGGGCGACCTGGTCCCGCCTTGGCGATTTATATATGATACTACTGTCGAATTGTCCGATCGTATCAATATCACCTTGCCCCTGATCATCGGAAGGAACTCTTCCAATGCCAGTTCCACTGCCATCATTTCCAACAGATTGATATGCAGCTGACTCTCCGGGAGAGTCCATGTGCCCGAGACCTGGTGTTCTCCCAGGCAGGCACCCCACCCCTCCAGCGATGCATCCGTGTAGACGGACAGCTGGGGGTGGGGTAGGTGCAGCGAAACCCCTATTAGGAGATTCTGACGCTGTTTCCACCATAGAAGATGCGATATTATCGGCTCCAAAACTGGCACCAGCTTTGACAGGGGTTCTGTTCTCTGTTTCCACAGAGACATCAGATACAACTGGATAGGTCTACGCATTAGAGCAGCGTACGGGATAACCTGCTCCATGGAGACCATCATGCCCAGCATCTGAAGGAAACGTCTCGCCTGAATGTGGTTTCCCACTCGAAAACTCCTGAGGATGGCTAACAGAGACACCACTCTGGGCTCTGACGGGCAAACCCTGCCCTCCTCGAGGTCGAATCGCATCCCCAAATAAACGAAATGTTGAGTGGGCGTCAACTCGGATTTCTCCTCGTTGACTATCCAGCCTAGATCTGAAAGTAACTTCAGGGTCAGAGCAGTATCCACGTTCAACCTGGCTGCCGAGTCTGCCTTGAGCAGCCAGTGGTCTATGTAGGTGTGTAGCGCCACGTTCTCTTTTCTGAGAAACGCTGTCACCGCAAGGACCACTCTTGGGAAAACCCTCGGAGCTGTCGACAGGCCAAACGGGAGTACTGTAAACTCCCATACTTGATTCTGAAACGCAAATCTCAGAAACCTGTGCCAACTCCGATTCATCGGAATGTGGAAATATGCATCTTTCAGATCGATCGATACACACCACATTCCTTTCCTCAATCCCGCCATTACCGACCTCGGCGTTTCCATCTGGAACCGAGGCGTATGGATAAACCAATTTAATGGCCTGAGATTGAGTATGGGTCTCCATCCCCCTGTGCTCTTGGGGACAAGGAACATGTTTGAATAGAAGCCTGGAGTGTTCCGGTTTGCTGGTTTTATTGCTCCCTTCAAAAGCAAACCCGACACTTCCTTTTGAACGGCTTCTAACTTGTCTGGCTCCCTTGGTACGGGTGTCCAGACAGGTGCCAAAGACAGATTTTGTGGTGGAAAGTCCCACCACTCCGGCATGTAACCCTGGGATAACCATCCCAGGACCAGACTGTCTGACGTCACACCTCGCCAGGCCTCGACGAAACGCATGAGCCTTCCACCCACCAGACGCCTCGACGTCTAACGGGGTTGTCCGGCTCGCAGTCCGCCCCCCCCCCCCTCTTTCTTAACGAGAGAGAGTGAGAACCATTTCGTTCTAGGCACGACGGGTATAACTGGCACCGCTGTTCCTGTCGCACAGGCGCAGTCCAGGCGGATATGAAGGGAGCTTGCGTACCCTCAGGTACGCTTCGGCCCCTTCTGTCCGCCCTTTGAGGCCTTACCCTTACCCTTCCCGCCTCTAGGGTGGTCAGGAGCAACATTGGGGAGGGTAGGCGCCTCTACAACCTTCCTGGGCTTCTTCGCCGGCGGCGGCTGAAGCAGAAGTCGCAATAGGCCTGTCTTTCGCCTTGCTCTTATGCTTCTTCTGCTTCTTTGAAGGCTGTCCCGTTAGCGGTTTGCCCACAGCCCCTAGTGCGTGCGCTTGCCGCACTAGCTCTAGCTGTAGATTTACCGCTAACCGATTCTGCGCGATACTGGCGGTGTCCTCTAAGATGGCCCACGCTTGGCCACCAAAGATGCTAGGCCCTGTCAGGGGCGTCCCAAGAAGACGCTCCCTGACTGCCGTAGCCGGACGCACATGGTCAATGACCATTTGCCTCCTGGACTTCGTCACTCGCGCTTGCACCCTTGCCAATGCGTCCATTGACAGCACCAAGCCGTCATTAACACATGAAAGCGCCACAGGTGGCACAGGGTGGCCTGCCCCCGCTTCAGCCCACACCGACTGAAGGAGACGATAAGAGTGATTGACAGCGCTCATCGCTGCCCTCACACCCTCATCGCATAGGGACAGGACTTCTTCCTGGTGTACCTGGGACCTATCCACTAGCGCCGGACCGGGGCCACCCGACCCGGCACTCTGGACTCCCAGTACCCATCGGTCATCCTCCGTGACCGACGGGACTACACCATACCTGTCGTATTCACCCCGCGGAATACGACATCTTGCCCGCACCTCCCTGGAGGCCGCAGGGAGCTGATCCTTGGTCATTAGTTGTTTGCTATAAATAGCATCCAACAAATCTATGAACCGTGGATCCAGTCCCACTGACTGGATCCGGGCCGCGGGCAAAATCCCCGTCCTAATCGACGCAACCGACGGACGGGGCGCATCTTCATCGGCCGTGGCCGAAACCACAGACGGGTCAACCCTGGCTAGCCACGCCAGAGCATCTGACCAATCTACCTCCGATGAAGACACCCCCGCAAACACGTCACCCGTTGACGTGCTCACGGGTCTGCCAGCCACGGCCTCCCGGCAAGGAGCCACGGCTGACACGCCAGGCACTCCGCTACCATACGGTTCCGCCGCCACCCCATGAAACACTCCGGTCCATGGGGTAGGTCCGCACGGAAAACCGTACGGACCCATAACAGTCGCGGAACCATAGCCGGACACGGGCGCCAACGGCACCCCACGTCCGGCTGCCGGACCAGGCGAGATAGGTGAGTACCATGCCTGGCCCGGCACACCCGTTCCCATGACGGCTGGTGACAAACCAAGCCGCGCGGAACCGGTGCAAGGTAACGGATTGGCCTCAGCCGCAGGCGGAGCCGCTGACCTGGCTTGCGCCAAACCAGACAAATGGAGGCCGGTTCCGTCCAGGACGGAATCAACCTCCATATTCTCCACCTGCGGCTTCACGGGCCGCAGCAACCTCTCCTCCTCGGCCTCCTCGTCTTCAGACTCCGAAGAGCCGTCACTAGACGAGTCAACCGTGGAGCCGTCCTGGCGGATGGCTCCCACACCTGACGGACCGGCCACCGCTACTGGACCACCCGGAGGTGGCCGCAGAGAGACAGAACCCGTCTGACCGAAGCCAGACGTGCCTGCCAGGGGGGGGCCGTACGAGACGGCCCCCTCGGTAATCAGTCCAGAATCCTGTCCGAGGACAGGATCCGTACCAGGCATGGGGAGAAACTGCCCCCCAACCTTTGGTAGCAGGGACGACACCAGCGTGGGCAGAACGCTATGCAGAAAACCCTGCATAGCCGGACCAAACCACGCCGGCGGTGCCATCTCCGCCACCTCCAGCTGGGGACGTGGAGCACCCCCACCGGCCGAACCGGGCGCTCCACGATTTCCTCTCGGACCGCCTGACCCCGCGTCAGACCCAGCCAAGTCCTTCTGGGCAAGGAACTTAACCATCATTTCGACGGACCACACTGCACAAACATTACACCTATGATCTATATTACACAGGGAACACCTAAAACAGACATGGTCCTTGAACATTACACGTACAAACTTATGGCAGTCGTCACATGATGGCGGGGCTGGCTTGGCCTATAAAATAAGCACAAACCTACAATAAACAAGCGGAACGAGACCCGGATGGAAGGCAGACAATTAATTTTCAAATAATTTTGACTCATAAATTAACCGTAACCTCCCCGCACCCCACCCCGCCACGTTACAACAACGATCGCATTGATTATGACGACAAGCATGCGGCGGGCACAAACACACCCATAATAGATCCTCCAGGATGTGTAACGGCTCCAGGAATCATATCGCATAGCATTCAGGGTATATTTACTAATCAATATAAATTATACTCCTAACGAAAGCAGCACGATATGTGAAGAAAACAACAAAATGTATAACAAACTGCTGTCTCACACGGTAAAACCGCAGACCACGCATCTACTCAAGAATTTTGAAACCACCGATCATTGCAAACCGATCGTGATCGCACGTAAACTTGATCATTCTAAAGTTTCCGGTACCATTTTTAGTACGCAGCACCCAGAATAAGATGCGCGAATTAATGAAAAATTTTTCTTCACATAAACATCCGAGCGACCGGGTGTGACGTCACCCGCTCGGATTCTACGGAGAACGACGTCAGCCGATATTCGTGTTAGAAATACCGTAGCAAACACCTATTTTCATATCTGCCGATCGCCTGTTGGGGGTTAAAGAAGGCGATCATCTGGCATATATCGTTGTTAGCACACGTCCCAGATTCTATGGGGTCAGAAATTGGAACATGCGACACAACGAAATTTAGAGACCTAAGTCTTTTAACTATGGATAATAAAGAACAATACAACCTGGTTGTCTTGGGCGGTATTCTCCATAGTCCTTAGTTAATCCTTTCAGAACACACAAACTATCACCGATTAAAGACGTAGATTATTTAAAACACTAAAATCCCTAATGCAGAAAGCATGTATTGCTCTTGTTGCTATGCAAACAAGAATGAGCTCTATGATAAACGGGTACTCGGCAGTTGGGAGCCGAGTACCCGGTTCCCAGGAGTCGGTAAAGCTTTCTAAGTCTATAATCCTAGAGCCGCTGTCAAGGCCAGCTGTATATCAGAAGTAACAGAATGGTGAGTATTGATCGAAGGAGAATACACAATGCACAGAATATGGCGAACCAGAACAACAAACAGATTACACAATGCACATAACATGGCGAATCAGAACAACAAACAGATTACACAATGCATAGAACATGGCGAATCAGAACAACAAACAGAGATTACACAATGCACAGAACATGGCGAACCAGAACAAACAGATTACACAATGCACATAACAAGGCGAATCAGACCAACAAACAGATTACACAATGCATAGAACATGGCGAATCCGAACAACACAGATCCCACAATGCAGTGATTACGCCAAATCATCACAAGAAGATCAGTACTGATCATATGTCCCCCGACGGGTGTTGTTAGTAAAACAAATTTTTGATATTCCTGCCTTTATAAAATTGCGTGTGTGTATATGCATGTGAATCTATGGTGGCTACAACACTACATACATAATGAGATGAGGCAGTGCAATCACAATCCATTGTAGAACACAATGCTAACATCTACTAAACTAACAGCACATGCATATAAAGCAGACAAGTAGTTTGTGTCAGCATTTATGAAATAGCAAAATTATGCAATATATAAAGCAGTAATGCATGCATGTAAAGCAGACCTGTTTATGGTAAAGCTATGCATTATTATATAAGCTAGCTATTAAAGAAACACAGAAAATATGCAATAAGTGCAGGCATAAATGAATTATAGTCAAGTCACATTTAGAATATTTAATGGGATTCTTAACCTATTAATCCTGAAACAAAAATACTTGGATTAATAATGAATAAATATATAATCTTGTACATACCTAATTCAAAAGTGAAATCCATGTCAGATAATGATGATAGAGCATGAGATGTAAAACTTAAGTCTAATGTTGCACCAAGTTGTTTTTTCTGACAAATTTGGTCATTATTTAAGGGGAACAACTCTGTTGCGCCTAGACGCATGTCTCTGAAATGCAATTCCTGCCAAGGACTAGTGACAAGGAATGAGTATGCCCAATCTGAAATAAATCCATGCAGACTATGTAAAGTTATTGAGCGGAAACCAAATTTTCCTTGAATTCTGTCATTCAAGGGGGATAACGCCATCACATCTAGACGCACATCGCTGAAACGCAATCCCCACCGAGGCCTCGTCATAAGGAATCACTATACCAAATTTGAAATAAATCCATGCAGACTAGCTAAAGGTATTGAACGGAAACTAAATTTTCCTTGAATTCTATGTCATTCAAGGGGGATAACTCCATCACATCTGGATGCGTGTCGCTGAAACGCAATCCCCACCGAGGCCTCGTCATAAGGAATCACTATACCAAATTTGAAATTAATCCATGCAGACTATGTAAAGTTATTGAATGGAAACCAAATTTTCCTTGAATTCTGTCATTCAAGGGGGATAACTCCATCACATCTGGATGCGTGTCGCTGAAACGCAATCCCCACCGAGGCCGCATCATAAGGATTCATTATACCAAATTTGAAATAAATCCATGCAGGCTAGCTAAAGGTATTGAACGGAAGCCAAATTTTCCTTGAATTCTGTCATTCAAGGGGGATAACCCCATCACATCTGGATGCGTGTCGCTGAAACGGAATCCCCACCGAGGCCTCATCATAAGGAATCACTATACCGAATTTGAAAAAATCCATGCAGGCTAACTAAAGTTATTGAGTGGAAACCTAATTTGTGACGGACGGACGCACACATGGATGCCGCCTATTACTAGTGTCCCCATTGGGGGACAACAAGCTAACAATAGCGAGGTAACACCTTTGTCATTGAGAAAACCAGCTAGTTACTCCGACGAATCACCATATAATTTTCTTTCTTTCGCTGCAGACCCTGAGTCTGTTGTGAAATACCAAGTATATACTTAGTTGTTGAGTTTTAGGCAATAATCACTGAACATTATTCTTTTTAATTCTTGAGTTAGCAACTTCAAACATGTGGGAGCTCTACATCCTTCACTGCTCCGGAACTTGAACTTGAACTTCATACTCCCAGGGACCGACCCATTCGCCAATTAGCCAAATGCTAGTAAAACTGAGATCTGGCTAATAGAATGCAGGATTGGCTAAATATTTGGCTAATGATTAAAATAACACCATACATAATTTCAAAGTAGAATATTATTAAAATTAACTTTGAAAAAACATCTTAAAAATAGATAATTTATGTAACTAGTACTTATACATTTATGATAAATAATTTATGTACCTAGTACTTATATATTATGTTTTATTGTAATCAAATAAACCCTGAAATCCTAATATCTCGGAAAAAAATCACCCATATTGGCCAGCTGTTGAATATTTTGAAAGTAATTTGACTGGAAGCTTCCAGGCAAATTAGTTTCAAAATATTCAACATAATCTTGTATCTGGTAAGCAGCATTCGGTTGAAAGGGGTACCTGGTGGTCATAGATCGTAGCCATTGGAAAACATTGGCTAAAATAGTTCAGATTTGGCTAAGAAAAAGGGTACGTACGGGTAGTTGGGTAATCTATTGGCTAGTAATTTGTGAAAGCCAGGTCTGTCCCTGACTCCTGATACTGGGTTGGCCAGGCAGTCCTTTTGCGAATCTGTGTGGTGCAGGGTCAAGGCTTCAATCGCCCCATCTTGATGTTGCACACACGGCAGTGTGGTTTAACCCTTTACTTTGCACCACACTGATCCACGCAAGGACTCCCTGACAGTTTCCTCTCAGTATCCATGATGCAAATCCCCAAATGTTTTCCTGGTACTGGATTTGTCATTTAGGAATTTCACCAAAGTTCTGCCAAATCGCAATTGGTTGGTGGAGATCCCGCCCGTAAACTGGGAGCACCCTCTTTCGAGGTAGTAAGTAGTATGTATATTTCTGAAATATTTACATTTACAGTTCTGACATGAGGAAAGGATTGCATTTGGTGACATTGGTAGATATTATCATATATTGTTTTGAGTACATTTCTATCAAGTGTAGTAGGCTGTGTTGTTCACTGTTGATAAGGGTTGAGACATCAAGTAGATTGCAAGAATGTTTCATTTGACTGTTGCATGCTTTGCGCTAGCTCGCTTTGTTAATGTGAGTCTAGTGCTGTACTAATTTTTTGCTTGTATTTATTGATATTTGATGCAAGATTCAAGAACAGGGGAAATGCATCCTGTCTTCCGGTTCATGATTACATGTTGGATAAACATCATTCTGGTTAAAACGTACATGCTTCGCCTGTCATATGCTCCGGTCATGATCTTTGCTTTGATGCATGCTCTTTCAACATCCCTTATATCTGTTGTTACCGCTGCCCATAAGTGATGAGGTTCATTAAGCTTGCGTGCCTCCAGGCTAATGAATTGACATAACATTTTCTGTGATGCTTCT
This sequence comes from Chaetoderma sp. LZ-2023a, assembly GCA_034401795.1. Lineage (NCBI taxonomy): Eukaryota > Metazoa > Mollusca > Caudofoveata > Chaetodermatida > Chaetodermatidae > Chaetoderma > Chaetoderma sp. LZ-2023a. The sequence continues at coordinate 84,785,525 of CM067375.1, forward strand.
TCTATTAGTAGCCGATGGCTATGTTGATCAACATGTTTTCTGATATGCCTTTTCCCATTATAAGTGGAGTGTGGATTCTGTAGCAGGTCTCTATGCTGGTGGCAGGTTGTACTTGTGCATTAATTGTCTTGTGTGTGAACCAGCTTTTGCTATTAAGAGGTTTAGTTACAGTTTGTCTTACAGCTAATTCATGCTCAATGGAGTTTTTACTCCTACCTATATTCATGAATAGGCTGACTGTCCCGCTTGTCAATGAGTACCTATTTTCTCAACTGCAATTAGCAATAGCGCTATCGCATTTCCACACCTGTCTGGTAAATGCTGTAATTGCTTTAGTATCTTTTTCTGGAAGTTCTCTAGCAACAGGATATCAGCTTTTGTCAGTCTCTGAACTTCCAGCCCGTGTAGCATTCTTGGTATGATGTATATTTTCCGTATGTTGGTGGTGACTATTAGATTTACTCCATTTCTGCCATGCAGGCAAGCACCAATTAGTTGCTACAGCGTGGCTCTGGCGATGTCAATATGGCTTACTATATCTACTTTCCGTGTAGTCTCTTAAAATCCCCAGGTGTACCGCTGATGGGCAGATAGGTACTGGGTCACTATTGATGCTCGGTTGATGTTCTTCTGTTATTCTGGCTGAGCTGTTCTTGCTGATTAATGCACTCTTGGCTGTGTTAATCTGCTGCCTATTCAGATTGACGTTGTTTTCCACTTTATTCACCATTCCTTCCATGCTATGGATGTCTCAAAGGGGGGGCATGCTTGTGTCAGGGCTTGGCTTATGCATGGGATCGTATGGAGAGGGGACACGCACCAGCAATAGCCACCAAAAGAATTGGCCAATCAAAATTACGTATATACATTCTGAAGCCTACCCAACTTGGGTCGTTCCAACTGAGATTGATTGAAATCTGCTAAGCGGTTAATGAGGTGTGGGCATTTAACTGATTTACCAGAACTTTTGGAAAATCAAAGATGGACACCCAGAAACTGACCCATCGAATTTCTGCATAGATCTGAAGCCTGCCACCATTAGAGGGTTAGAGGGCGTTTTAAGCGCTATCCAGTAAATTTGTCATAAAATTCAAGATTTTTGCCAAACAATTAACCAATCAAAAATCTGTATACAAGCTCTAAAGCCTACACCCATAAGGTCCTTCCAGCCAAACTAGATTGAAATCCGCCAAGCGGTCAATGAGGAGTAGCGGTTTGACAATTTACAGTAAGTTCTTCATAAAATCTAAGAGTTTATTTAACCCTTAGCACTCTAAGCAGCAGAGTTGTTTTGATTTAATCAAATTGATTAAATCATATGATTAAATCAACGATTAAATCAAGCTGAAAAATAAATTTTTGGGATTTTTTTGATTTTTTTTCTCCTCAACTCATCTCATTTGCACCCTAAAATTTCTAAAGATTTTTTTGATTTGTTAAAAGTTATTGTAGCTATTGTTTCAGATAGTTAATAGGCTTGGTTATACAATATTATGCTAACATAAGAACTAAGAAGCTTTATTTCTAACAGTACAGTTAGTGGAAACTTTCCTTAATTGTTATTTGATGCGAAAACACAGCACAGACAAATACTATTTATAACAGTTCTGTGGATATTATTTTTAACTGACTTGAGTTTGACTGCTGCCAGCCACTAGACAATAGTTTCACTAGACAATAATAACTCTAGACCAGCTGAATATTTTCAAACAAATTTGACCGACAGTTATTGCCGACTACATTCAGTTAAACTGTATTCAAAATATTTTATACCCTGTCCGGAGTTATACACAGCCTTATACAAATTTTATCCACAAAATATTAAGATGGATAAAATGTAGCCCATCAAGTGTAGACAAAACATGGTTACGGTAGTGTAGGAATGCTTATTAGAAATTTGGTCAATGGTCATGACCCGTCCAGTAGAACTGCAGTTATTTCAAAATGTGACGACAAATTCAAAAATGTCCTAAGAACAAGACCAAATTCTGGGTTGCTAATTGTTAATATACATTTTAGTAGTATAAATAAGGTCAACATTGTTTAGAGTGTTTATATTCTATTTAGTTCCGAACATGCGTGCTTGTCAAAAATTCAATGATTTTGTTATAGTTCCAGTAAAAAAATCATATAAATAAAAAATAATCCGATTAAATCGAAAAAATCCGTTTCCCCCCAGAAAAGTCAAGATTTTTTCCAACCTGCTGAGCAGCCAATGAGGTCTAATACAGCCAGCCACTGGCATAAATACAGTAACTTAGAAAAGAATAGAGTACTGTTGTTTATGGCGTAATATCTTTTGACCTATAAGTCATAAACTAAATTACACTTTTGCATGCTACAGGGAAAGGAAGAATTCTACGCTGACTGGAGTGACGCATTATGGGTATCTGAAGAGTTATCTGCCCTTGAAATCTGCGTGTATATATAACAATATATAATGCTATTGTTGATGGCCCTATATCTTTTGAAATGAAAGTGATAGAGTTAAATTCCAGGTGTATTTTAGACATAGCTGAGAAGCCAAAGAAAAGGCGCAAATTTATGTGGTGCATTCTGGGTAAAAGAAGAGTTATTGCCCTTGGTATGAACTATAATTATGACAATAATCGCGAAATATTGATTGGCATGTAAATGTCCCTAACTTCATAAAGTCTATAAATGATAGATATAAATCTAATTGCATTTCGCATTAAATAGGCAAGGGAACAATTCTACGCACCTGAGCGTGATGCATTACGGGTATCTGAGACAGTTATGTCCTCTCGGAAAACCAAAAAATGTGGAAATATAGGGCAGCATTGTTTGTGCTGCTATATCTTTTGAACTAAAAGAGATAGTCATCAATCAAAGTGAATTTTGTAGATGATAAGAATCATAAGCGTTGGCCAGAATTTCAGTGATGCATTATGGGTATTACCAGAGTTATCTGCTTTGGCATGAATCGTGAATATGACGATAATTATGCAAAAAAGAATTGGTAAAATGACTCTGATCAGATTTGTTTGGGACTCCATATCTTTTGATCTAAAAGAGATAGCATCCTAAATCCTTTGTTATGTCATAAGGAAATAATAATAGAATAATTATATTTTGATATGTGCAATGCATAATGGGTATTTGAGGCGTTATCTCCCCTGGGAACCCTCATACATGAAAGCACAGGGTACCTGGACCATAGGCATTTCAACCAGAATGTTCATTAACAATAAGTAGATCTCTAATGAGTTGAGCAGACTTGTAACAAGAAAACAGAGGCCATGTTTCTTTATGTATAAACTTCTCTTGAACAAACTTTAATGGCCCTTAGTCATCAATTTTCTCCCTAATATCGGCCCGATCACTTCAGCGCCTCTGGAGAAAGGTAAGGTCTAGGTATGGTATGTTTAATGTATACCTCAAAAGTAAACATCACCGGGGAAGTGAAATTATTTGATTTGAGCGCCTAAATATTGCGTATCCTTTAATAAAGGTCGTTTATTACATCAAAATTAATCCACAATTTGATATAAAATGGCGTCGCAAAAAATACAAATCACGTGATTCGCCTCCAATTGAAGAGTTTATTTTAGAGCGAGCACTCGCATATAAATATTCTGCAATCGGGGACTCGGAACTCCTCTATATTATCATTGCGCGATAGGAACTGAGTATTTACTGATCTGAATAATGGGTACCCATTTGATAAACTCCCGTTAACTAGCGTATAATATCTCGCGAGAACATGCCGCCTCCCATCGCAAAAGAGCAGCTGGCTCGCCAACTTAAGAAGCTGGCTATATTGTCGTTCGTAATAATTCAATTTGGATCATTTAATGTTGATCGGCGTTACAAAATTGATGCACATTTTCTCCCGTACTTGTTTGGTCATAAATTTGGTCTTAAAATATAATTATAAGGAAGGTATTTAATCACGCAAAGACTATTTTAATCGCATTTTGACTACAAAAGTGTGGAATAAACTTTATTATATCTTGAACATACGTGGCCTACTATTAGTATTAATCTAATAGGTGGTCGAGATTTACAAATCCGAAGCCTGTATTGACTTCTAGAGGGGCCGGAAATGTATTAGGGCAGAGATCAGTCTGAAGTAGACACACCCTGTTCTTACAAATTTGCTCTTAAAAAATTTTTCTCATACAATCTGCTGAGTTAGGGGGTGGGCTTCTAATACAGAGTTTTGCCGTTTTGAAACTGCTAAGAAATCATTGGAGCTCATATGTCAACATTAGGGGGTGGGCTTTTATTAGAGCATAAGCTATAATTAAGCGAAATACGGTACCTTCCGTTTTCCGTCCAGAAAAATCTTGATACATTCCTGTTTGCAATCAGCAACTGGCGTATTCTGTCCATGTATGTATACCCATGTGCCTAACCCATAATCTTACAATCTGCCGTAGCATAATAACGTCCTCTAAGCAGCATTGACGTAGTTAATATAGTTCATGATTAATCGTGCAACCCTATATGCAGGAAATGATCCCATATTCAACTGTCAGGATGACCATGTGAGATAGGTCGAAGAAACCTGTGCGTTACAGACAATAAAGCATTAGGTGTGCTCTACAACATATCCAAAATTCTATTTTCTTCCTTCCATCAAATTTTTTGGGACAAAATGGGGGTATTTTTGCCATTTGTGAGTATATTTTTATGACATTGCTGTTAATTATGTAATATGTATGTATATCAGTTAATTTTTCCAGAAATGTGAACAAATAATATTGTTATCCCCACATTTAAACAAGAGGCCCAAGGGGCTTGTATCGCTCATCTGCATCATAGGCATTTCAACCAGAAAGGCCATCAACAATAAATAGAACCCTACAGAGTTGAACAGAATTATAACAAGAAAACAGAAGCCATGTTTCTTTATGTATCAACTATTTTTGAACAAAACTGAATGGCCCTTAGTTCCTTATCATATCTCCCAAATTTCGGCCCAATCTGTTTAGCGATTCTGGATACGAAGTTGTTTTCATGAAAACCAGGTTAATCCAAGATGACTGCTAAAGCATTAGGCAATCAAGTTCCATTGAACAAACTGGATTCAGCTGTTTCCGTAAATAACCTGTCATGAGTTTTGAATCAATCCCCCATGCGGATTCGGAAAAGAAGATTTTTAAAGGCATTTCAAAAATCCAGAATGGCCGCCAGGCAAATTACAGACCAGCTTCATTTGAACAAACGTGTATCTCTATGCCCTAAATATGTTTTCTGACAAATACACTTGAAATTTCCTATTGCTTTAGTACATGGGAGTTTCTAGTTGGAAAATGATTCATGATGGCTGCTAAAACATTTATCCGACAGTTTCGAAAATGGCAAATCTGAAATCAGAATGCCCAAACACATATATAAAACCAATTTCGGCTTCAAGATTCGTCAAAATAAAAAAATTCAATATGGCTAATAAAATCTCCCAGATTTCAGCCTGATCCTTCCAGCAGTTCTGGAGAAGTTGTTTTTGGGAAAACTACGTCATCCAAGATGGTCGCCAAGCAAATAGGCCAATAAGGTTGGCTGGAACAAACTTGGGTCTAACGTTGCCATAGATGATGTGTTGAGTATTGAATCAATTCCTCTTGCGGTTTCCGAGATCTTTAAGTGTTTCTAAAAATCAGCCATTTTGGCCGGCCGTCATCTGATTTTGATCGATCCGCTGTAAGAGGTTACCCATTTCTTTGGCATCCGTGCTTCATTGTCTGTTGATTACGGATGTTAAAGATTCAAATACTCTTTATATTTTTCATTTGAGGGTTATGCTTTATTCGTCTTCCCATAGCTAAACCTTTGCCTTCCGGGAACCTGGATTTGGTTGTTCAGGTTTTTGGTAGAACTTTTCTTTGAACCTTTTTCTCTTATATTAGCATGAACTTTAAATCTGTTTTTAGGAGTACATCTGCTTCTGATTATAGATGATCCTAAGTTTCAGGCTTTTTCCGCCGAGAAGGACAGGTGTTGATTCTGGGGACAGTCTAGTCTTATATCCTAGAAGGGATTTTTAAATTAAAAATTCAATCTAACCGTCTCCCAGCTAAGCCAATTATTTAAACAATTTTATCTTCCTTTTCGCCGTCTGACTGACTTCAGTGTATTGTCAGAGTTTTTTAAGTTTTCAAGCGTCGTACTGATTTTTAAAGATCCAATCTATCCCATTTCTGGGTCCTGTATGCAGAGGAGGTAGTCAGGCCAGTCTCTAGCTTTCTATGGCCAGATGGAATTGTGAGACTGTTGTTTTGAGATGGCTTCCTCTGATCATATTAAAATCTTTCTCACATTTAAGCTCATGAACTTAGTGGGAAGGCTCCCTCTTTCGTTTTTGCTGGCTCTTCTTTATTTGAGGTAATGCAAGTCGTAGGATGGAAATCCGAGCCTACTTTTACCTCCTTTTTATTTATAAAATCAGAGCGCAGCGGCACTCTTTTTAGATATATCATGATTCTATCTAAAAAGGCTGAAGACCATTTACCAATCTCACTAAACCATTTCCGCTAAGACTGTTTGTCTGCGTGAAATGGTGAGTTTTTTCATTGGTTTGTTATTTATTTCTTTAAGTTTAAAGAAATCATTGTTTGATAATCACTGTGTGATTAATTAAGATGTACCATTATGTTATGTTATTAACATTTGGTTACGTTCTGTTTGATTTTTATCGTTGCTTATGGATTCTCAAATCTCCACCCACCTAAGTTTCACAGTGGGGCACTGACCAAATCTATGGGTTTAGCAAGTAGTGGTTGAACGGTCAAGATGTTTTTGTGGTGTAATAACAACCCCCAACAGACCCCCCGTTAGTGGGTTGGTCTGTAGTTTTATTAACCACTATAAAAACATACTTACCGTTCAATCACTATGACCTGGCTTCAGCCACCCCGCATGGGAATGATTTGAGAATCTAGTCAGGATATATGGCACTTAAATTTAGAAAAGTTAATCTGTTTCCCATTTGGGATCTATTGCCCATGTGCGGGCGTGCTTAGTGACAGGCGTCACCAAGGAGTGAGTACAGACTGGTGCCAGTCTATACTGAGGGTTATGCTGGGGTTCCCTTACCAGTAGCCTGGTTAAGGGTATGCATGGTGATGACATAGGCATAAGGGAGTATGTAAGCGAGCATAAAAATCTTATTCTGGTAGCTAAATGCAGATATTTGATTTAACAAGTAGTGATTAACGGTCAAGATGTTTTTGTGGTGTAATAACAACAAGGGTGCAGTATAGAGTTTTAATTGCAGCTGGTGTCATGTACATAGTCTTTGTATGACATCCATGCCTCTTGCCACCTTTGCTGTTACCGTCTTGATTTGTTTATGTTTATCCAAATATACTCCCAAAAATTTGGCAAATGGGGCCTCCTCAATTTCTTTTTTGTTTATGTAGATTTTTGGAATATCATCTTTTTTTTAGTTTGAGATTTGTAAATAACATAATTTGTTTTGTCAACATTCAATGGTAATTTGTTTATTGAAAACCAGTTAGTAATTTCTTCCATTTCCTTATTTGCTTTTTTGTATAAGGTGTCTATGTTGTCATCGCAGCAAAAAGCATTTGTGTCATCAGCGAATAGTATTAATGACATGTGATTGCATATGCTAGGTAGATCATTCATGTAAAGAAGGAACAGCAGAGGGCCAAGAATAGATCCCTGAGGAACACCACAAGTTAATTGCCTGTTTTCAGAGCACATCTCATTATATTGTACGCATTGTGTTTAGGTAGTTCTGAAACCAGGTGAGTGCACTGCTTCTTATACCATAATAGGCAAGCTTTCTAGTAAGATCTGGTGGTTGATAGTCACAGTGTCGAAAGCTTTTGAAAGGTCCAAGAAGATGCCTATTATAATTTGTTTTTTTCCAGTGATTCAATAATTTTTTCGGTCATTTTGGCGACTTGCATGCATTGTTGAATGTGTCTCACGAATCAATTGTACATTAGGCACTCTAGTAACTTGGAGAAAAGTGGAAGTATGGAGACTGGCCTGTAGTTTGAGAAATTAGTAGAATCCTTGGCGTTATAAATTGGTGTAACACATGCTATTTTTAGTTTTGATGGGAAAATGCCGTGTGCGAAACTATTGAATTGGAATTCCAAGCATGCGCGGCACTGCGGTTTTGATGATGATTGACCGAAGGACAACCATCACAATGTGATTAACGAGGGTCCTGAATAATGAAAACCAACCAAGTAAACAATTTTAACTAAACAAAGTACAAGCACTAATAATACAAGGCATTATCGTCAATCTCGCCGCCTACCAGGCTTTTTCCGTATGGCGTGAACAATAGAAGGGGGGGATTGACGATATAGACAATACAATATCAACACAGTTTCCTAATGGGGAGCTTATGTCGAACGTCGATCACACGCGCTGCGAGTCAACTGTCGGCAACTCCGCGAATCTGTTGCGCTTATGTCGATTAAGTCAACTGTGAACGATTATGTTCAACTCGATACAACTAGGCGTGCTCTAACGTGAGTAAATCGCAAGTCCACTCATGTCAACATTCACAGGCGATTAAATTTCCTTCAATGGTCTGACCATCCAAGAGGAATGAATGCGAATTTTTAAGATGGCGTTGTTTAATAGAAAGGTACGTAATTTTATTTTAACATATTCGCAGTTGGATAGAATATCATCATCTGTGATACAGATTCATTCAATGATACCCTGGCAAACTATACTGCCTACAATTCTTCTAGGAATATGAATGTTATCTAATCACCAATTGACACGTTGACTACTGTGTCTTTGTAGACGCCATATTCCATATATGCCTATGCTATATCGGCGACCACGCTAAATATTTTGAAAACAATGTGACTAAATGTTGTTGGTGCCTGAAGCACCAACAGCTTTCATTCAAATTGTTTTCTAAATCTTAATCATCATGATAGGTATACCAATTCGATGATGTTGTCTGCGAAAGCTTGACAACCGACATGTTGAAGATCATGTTAATTCTACGATGTGAATATGCAACTTCATCCAGGGTAGTCTATTGTTGTTTCATATATTTTCTAATTTGAGAATCGGTTATAGCAATAACGGAAACCAACGCACATATTCGTCCCAAACGATCATGCTTAAAGTGTATATGCATGTAGTTGGCTAATTATCCTAGTCCAAGATTCTATATACTATGCTGAAGGCTGAAAGTATGTTATTTTATTAGTCTCAAAACATGTCTGGAGCCAGCTTGTTCCTCCATGGGTGCTCGTGTCTATGCCACGACCATCTTGATGAATCCCATGTGGTCTTTTCCAGCTCTTTAACAAACTTCTCTCAAAATTCGAAAGTAATTTTCCTGTGAATAATCCATAGTCCAAGACCAATCAGGATTTTATTACTGTCTAGCTCACCCTCAACATCCCGATGTTTTAACTGGTTAAACATAAAGGACAACCATCTTCTAATATGCAACAAAGCATCTTGTCGTATCTTAATTGTGACAATTTTGTTGTCGCTTGTAAACATTGGTGACTATGTTTTTGCATCTGACAATCATGTAGTATCTATGTTATGTATTACTAGGACTTGGATAAGTTGCAATCCATGCTGATATTTACCACATTAAAAACATGTTGTTTTGTCTTTTAGCTGTCCATCACACCTCGACAAAAGCGTATGATGCAAATAGAGGTAAACAGAAGATGCGCAGCCGCTGCTGCAGCAGTTATGATTTTTGAGCATAAGAAAAAGCGGGCTAGGACAACCTGGAAGCGTCAATGGCTACACGACCATGACAATCACGGTGTTTATATGACTTTAATACAAGAACTGCACACAGATGTAGATGCATACGCAAATTATTTTCGGATGACCCCTGACCATTTTTCTGAAATTGAACGGCGAATAAGACCGAGGATCCAACGCCAAGACACAAATTTTCATAAGGCAATTACCACGAAAGAAAGACTGGCTGTCACCTTGAGATATCTATCCACAGGTAAGAATGCATAATACACACTGGAGTGACCAAGGAGCCCAATGTTATACATATATTCTTGGCATTACGCTATTTGCACCGAAAGAGATTCGAACCCAAAATGGTAAGTCTGGTCTGGTGGTGATTCTTTCGTCGTGGGCTCTAGTTTCGTTCAAAGTAAACCAATAAACTATGGATTGAAGGAATGAATGCTTCCGTCCACTGGCAAAAGGGAACAAGTGCTTTATTTTGTCATTTACTCCATTTTGTCACTGTAAAAACGAATAATACTGACACTTGCTCCCTTTTACCATATATATTCCAGTTAACATTGACTTTTCCCCTGGTCATACACGATATTACAATGGCAAAAGGGAGTAAATGGCATTATTTTCATAATTAGGTCAAATTACTATTAATTAACAATATCTATAAAAATCAATAGCTATCACTTATTACATTAGCTCTTTAAATTTTAAGTTTCGGAGGGCAACCGAGAAGCGCGTTTGGTTGATTTACTGACAAATAGTGTTTTGTCACTTGCACCCTTTGGCCAGGGTAAAGCAGAATGAATGCTGAAAGGCATTCCAGCCATAATTGATTAATAATTGGCCTTCTACATTTAGGATTTCACTGTTAGCCCATACATAGGTATTTGTATGACCTTGAACTAGATTACGCTGATTGACAGTGTGATGATGACCGGAAATAACATGTAAGCCCTATGATAATCATTCCTACCAACCATTTACTATGGGCATTGAATGAAAGTATGGGGCGATACATTTAAGAGGGCGAAATTGCAAGAACTGTCCAGGGGGCATGTGCTCGCAGCTGCCGTTATGATAACGATATCGTTACACCATTGCCTTAACATAGGGGTAACGATATCGCTATCCTAACGATAGCTTCGAGCATATGCCCCAGGTGAGCTAAACGCCCCGTCGAAATTTATATTTACATCATTTTCAATGATATCCTTTAAATATTGTAGGAGAAACTTTCCAGAGTATGTCCTATGCATTCCGTCTTGGAGCTACAACAATTGCAGAGATTGTGATTGATACGTGCGTCGCTATATACGAATCATTGAAAGATGATTACATGAAGGTAATTATACATTAACAGGTTTTAACTGGCATAAACAGAAAATCATATCAGCAATGCACTTCATGTCAGTGACAGTATACTCTATCTGAATGCGATGCCAAATCAACGTGCATATAATACAAAGAAGCGTGATTCACAATTTGAAGATTTTAATAGATCGATGTTTGCTATACAAATGATTTAGTAAGTATATTCATGATAGCCAATCATGCACAGATATCAAGGCGCTACACAGGCAATTGTATCATCTGTATCCTGGTCCAAATCTAACTGGGCAATTTCGGCATCAGCTAGGTCCATGTGTAATTTTGTTGTTGTTTTTGCTCTTAATCTGGGATTCGTTATCTTTCTTAATTTAGCTGCAACCAACTTTCCAAAAATTTCCATTTCGTCTTCTTCATGTACCTCAGGAAATGTAATAGGTTTCGATAGATAGGGAGTTTGCTATTGAATTCAAAATTTCAGAGTCAGATTTTCTTTTCTCAGCATCCTTCCTCTTATATGGTCCAGGATTTGGCGTTTTCTTGACCACATCTGGCGTTTCGACTTCATCCAACAACGCGTCATCATACTTTGGTTTTTCTGTTACTTCTTCCGGTGCATTATCATCATCGTTATGTACATCCGTCTGTCATAATAAATAAATAAGATTAATTATATTTTTCAGATGCCGCAATCAGAGGATGAATGGCTTACTATTGCAAAGGGATTTCAAGATAAATGGAACTTTCCAAATACATTGGGAGCTATCGATGGCAAGCATATAGCTCTTCGGGCTCCGCCCAAATCTGGATCAAGTTTTAATAACTATAAGCATTTTTTTAGTATTGTACTTATGGCACTCGTTGATTCAGACTATAAGTTTATTTACGTGGATATAGGGTTGCACGATTTTTCGATTATTCGATTAATCGCGATTATATAATTCAAAATGATCGTGGACGATTATAAAATGAAATAATCGTATAATCGCCATGTTGAAATTTTTGTCAAGACACTTTTACGCTTGTAAAACTCTGCTCGCGTTGTCAAGCATGGAAACAAATATCCGGCTATGATCGTGGACGAAAAATGAAATAATCGTATAATCGCCATGTTGAAATTTTTGTCAAGACACTTTTACGCTTGTGTAACTCTGCTCGCGTTACCAATTATGGAAGCAAACATCCAGCTATCAGCCGAATGTGTGAATGATTAAATAAACTAAATAAATAAATAAATAACTGATTTGTTTGTATTGACTTAGGATTCGTTTTAGATGAATAAAGATTGTTCACTTGGTCGCTATTTGTCATTGTTGTTGTAATCACACACGCTTATCCTGCGTTCCCCATTCTTTGAATAGTTATGCGCTAACGGTTTTCACAAAAAAAAGAACTGCTACCACGGAAATTCAACGCATTTTCTCACGTAAAAATTCTCACCGCCTACGCCTATGTTTAATGTATACCTCAAAACATCACCGGGGAAGTGAAATTATTTGATTTAAGCGCCTAAATATTACGTATCCTTTAATAAAGGTCGTTTATTACATCAAAATTAATCCACAATTTGATATAAAATGGCGTCACGAATAAAATACGAATCACGTGATTCGCCTCCAATTGAAGTTTATTTTAGAGCGAGTACTCGGATATAAATATTCTGGAATCGGGGACTCTGAACTCGGGAATTTCTATATATTATCATTGCGCAATAGGAACTGCGTATTATACTGATCTGAATAACGGATACCCGTTTGATAAACTCCGTTAGCGTATACTATCTCGCGAGAACACGCCGCCTCCCATCGCAAGAGATCCACTGGCTCGCCAACTTAAGAAGCCGGCTATATTGTCGTTCGTAATAATTCAATTTGGATCATTTAATGTTGATCGGAGTTACAAAATTGATGCGCATTTTCTACCGTACTTGTTTGGTACATAAATTTGGCCTTACAATATATTTATAAGGAAGCTATTTAATCACGCCAAGACTGAATTAAGCGCATTTTAACTACAAAAGTGTGGAATAAACTTTATTATATCTTGAACATACGTGGCCTACTATTAATCTAATAGGTGGTCGAGATTTACAAATCCGAGGCCTGTATTGACTTCTAGAGGGGCCGGAAATGTATCAGGGCAGAGATCTGTCTTAAGTCGACAAACCCTGTGACACGATTGTTATTATTATACACGCGGGTTGGTTTCTAATACAGAGTTTTACCGTTTTGAAACTGCTAAGAAATCATTGGAGCTCATATGTCAAAGTTAGGGGGTGGACTTCTATTAGAGCATAGGCTACAATTAAACGAAATACGTTACCTTCCGATTTCCGTCTAGAGAAATCTTGATATATTCCTTTGTTTGCAATCAGCAACTGGCATATTCTGTCCATGTATGTATACCCATGTGCCTAACCCATAATCTTACAATCTGCAGTAGCATAATACCGTCCTCTAAGCAGCATTGACGTAGTTAATATAGTTCATGATTAATCGTATGATCGCGATTATTTTTCTTAAATGATCGCGATTATGAAAAGTGAATAATCGTGCAACCCTACGTGGATATAGGGTGCAATGGCCGTATATCCGATGGCGGTGTTTTCGCTGGGTGTAGCTTACAAGATGGGCTGAATCAAAGGCTGCTGAATCGTCCACAATGTTCAAATCTCCCTGGTACAAACATTTTGATGTCATATCACATAATAGGTGACGATGCATTCCCTCTCAGAGACGAACTATTGAAACCATTCCCATTTCGGAATATGAGTGTTGAGCAACGAATCTACAATTACAGAATATCTCGCGCTAGAAGAGTGGTAGAGAATGCTTTTGGCATCATGGCATCAAGATTTCGTGTCTTTTTAAGCCCAATTCTTCTTTCGCCAAGGAAAGCAGAGACACTCGTCATGGCAGCATGTACTATTCACAATTTCCTCAGGATATGTCAAGACACTGCGTACATAGGCCATGGTAGTCTGGATGAGGAGAATGCGGAGACGCATATCGTTGTTCCAGGGTCTTGGAGAGGTCAAGACAGCAATTTAGAATCGTGTGGCATCTCACATAATAATGGTTGTGCAGGTACACCAGTGGGAAAAAGACAACAACTTATGAAGTACGTCTCTAGCGAAGCAGGTGCAGTCTCGTGGCAAAATAATATGATTTGAATGTATCTTATTGGAAAGTGTATGCCCGTATCATAATGCCATATTGACATATTTTCGATGAGTTATTTCATGCATTGAGGTTGGGATTCAATAATTAACTAAAATACCTGGTATAAATTGGTCGATTCCCTTGCTTTTACAAATGGTTTCAAAAAATCCAAATGCTTCAACAGCCAATCTTGTCTAGTAGTCTTCTTTTTCCCACTACTTCCTGATGGGGGACACTTGAGAAGTCTTCCGTATTGCGTCCTCAATGTTTTCAGCCTCATTGAAGTTTCCTCAACTGAAATGAATCGATAATCATCTAAGGACGCAGGACCACACTACTACTTTTAAACCATTGTTAGTTAATTGGCTATTTAGATTTGCTTGGAAACAAATTTCTGGAGCTATCTCCTGCGGAATTTTTCACCCGATTAATTCCAAATTTGGTCCAATTTTAGTCACTATGGAGGGTCAGGGTGCTATTGTTTTTCTAAGAGATTTGCCCAATGGTTTTCGAACTACCCAACTTTCCGTGGGCGAAAAAGTCCAATAGGAATGTATGGGAAATTTCAAAATGGATATTTAAATTACAACTACGCCTACAGTTTTGATCAGATGACTACCATAATCGGTCAGGATGTTGCCGTCAGGGGACTGAACATGTCTGATGACTTGTGGGTCACAGGCCCAAGTGGAAGGGTACCCATTGGTCATCAGTAATGCCAGTTCTTTGTTTTAGACAGAAATGATCTCACCTTGATCAGAAAGGTTCAATAGACGTATTAGAAGATGCCCTGTGCCATCTTTTCATGTTTCCCTCACCGATGGGGGTGGGGGGGGGGCCAAATGGTCAAGTGGAAGGGCATCCATTTTGGTGCAACTTTAACAGTTTTTGTTTCTGGCATTCTAAATGGCTTCACTTATGTCTGCTTACTAGTTCTCACTTACACAATATGGCACGCAGATTAACAGTTACTTTAGTAAATGTCTTCTAGTTTATGTTTATGATTACATCTGACAGTACAATTGCATGTCCCATATAAAATTTATCCTTTCATGATGGGCAAATTTATTAAACTACAAATCCGTATGCAACAAACGTCTAAAAAATGCACCCATTGGAAATTAAAATTGTGTATAATTGTTGGATATTTAATTTTGCGGATCATGTACTGGTCTTTAGAAATGTCTATTTTCATGCCAAGAAAGGAATGTTTTTGAAAAGATTGCTAACCTCTGGAATGACAGGCTCAATCGTCGAACCAATCATTCCATCAGTCAATTTTAAACGATAACTGTATGTATCTTGTCCTGTAAATATACATTTATATTATTCTTATTTTTGGTTGGGACCCCTAAATCTGATGTTGGGACACTAGGCCCTATATGTTAAATTTCGTGTATACACTGGCAGACAGGTAACAAACACACAAATAAATAGGCAAATGGAGCGAAGAACCATCCACCAACAATTGGCGGGTGGTTTTTTTTAACAGTGATTGTTTAGATAAGAAAATATCAACCTATGAGATGGGCTACAGTGATGAGATGACAATATACGAGTGCTATACCTGACTTCTCTAATGTACTGGCAATTTCATTCAGAGCTTTGTTCTTTGATAAGCGGTTGCTGTACTCCTTGTCTGTGATGGCATAGAGGCATCTCCTCTCTTCAAATAGGGAGATAAGTCTCTCCTCCTCTTCGACACTCCAGTTGCTAGACATTTTAGTTAAGGAAAGAATATATCGCATTAATCACGTGGGGTTTTCATTACCTTGGATTGACTACAGCGTTTAACCCTTAACACACTGATGCCGAAAAATAGATAGTTGCAAGCTAAATATAGGAATCATCTGTATACATTTTGGAAACAATTGATGCTGAAAGCTGTTGGTGTCATTGCCTGGAACAATTTTCAGCAACATTGTTTCCAAAGTGAGTATAAGGTATTAATACAAAATAAAGTTTAATTAAAAATTTCAGCCGCTCAAACTGTAATGGTTAAAGGCGTGTCCGTGGTCACTGATTGACGGTAACCGATCATGAGAGTATCGCATTTATAACTCCGGCGATTATTGATTTTTTTTCTCGCCGAGTGAAAGCGATCGCCTGGAAATGGATCACAATTTTGCTTAGGTCGACACAGTCGCCGATCAAATCGATCGTTTGAAATCGCGGGTTGTCGCGGGAGACTGACTCGCCGAATAGTTGACTCGCCTCGTAGTTCGACATAGTTTCGGCATAAGGCAATAACAAGGCAACGGCCTATGTCTTGTAAAAATTATGATGATAATCATGGCCATGGTGATGATTAATCATTAATGCTTTTGGAAACTGGTGACGGAACTATTAAAAGTTCATCATTTACAATTGGATGATACTCACGTCATCATCTAAGAAATCGAGATACTCTCTTTGGATCTGTCGCAACATTTGATCCACTTCTTCAGCCATGTTTATAATAAAGGTTCGTATGACTTTAATTTAAAGAAATCCGAAAATTGGTGACTTAAACAAAGCTAATTTCGCGCCAAACCCCTATCACGTGTTGTTTTCTGGTAAAGAACGATCTCAAAACGCGGATATGGGGAATGCGCGGAACCTGAAACGCGACGCAGGGTTGGGGTGGAGGTCTGCGTTACTCAGCGCTATAGAGCGTTCACCGCTGCCAGGAGAATCGAGCCAGCATTCATCAGACTAGCTGCGAAACGTAGCCCCACGCTATTCTACTTACGACGTTACCCTAAGCCTAATCTGTTCTAATTCTGTATGATTCCGTATGTTGATTCTGTCCTATGAGTCCAGATCGTCTTCCTCTTCATCTTTGATTACATTAACTGACGCATTGTATCTTGCAGCAGAGATCTCTAGGGGCGCATCAAACCGATATTTCGTCTCCTATCCTGCCCAATGTTTGTCAAGTCTTGCTTCAAAGGCCTTTACAATTGGTGCACTCACAACTTCTTCTGGCAGACTATTCCACGGATTGGCTATTCTGATATAGAAGCTGTGTTGCCTTAGCTGACTGTTTGCCCTCATCTTATATAAATTTTTAGATGGTGTCCTCGAGTTGCAGAATCTTTGACCGGGATAGTTGGGCAAACCTCACGGTCATATATGCCTCTCAACATCTTGAATGCCTCAATCATATCTCCTCGCAGTCTTCTGTAAGGCTGTTAATTTAATGAGCCATTTTGATCAAAATAACAGCATAACTAACAGACAACATGGCTTCAGAAAATTTCACAGTTGTGAAACTCAACTAATTAATGTCATCAATGATTGAGCTTCATCCATTGATAAACGGAAACAGGTGGACATTTTTATTCTCGACTTTAAAAAGGCTTTTGATACTGTTCCACATGAACTTTTGAAATCTAATTTGCACAAATATGGTGTGTCAAAAACATACTAAATTGGATTGACTCATTTTTAACAGGTCGCAAACAGTGTGTCAGTGTAGTAGTCAATGGTACCAAATCAAGCGTTGCTGATGTTGTTTCTGGAGTACCTCAAGGAACCGTTCTAGGCCCATTACTGTTTTCAATCCACGTAAACGACATAGTCCAGGCCATTTCATCAGAGATCAGGCTATTCGCTGATGATTGTGTATGCTACCAGAAAATTGATGACCCCAAGGACTGTGAGGCACTCCAACAAGACATAAACATATTAGGTAACTGGGCTACCACTTGGGGAATGCGCTTCCAACCAGTAAAATGCACCATGATGAGCCTAACCAAACCCCCCCCCCCCCATCAAATTCGACTACATGCTTAAAGGAACGAATCTATGTTTTGTTTCATCAGTAAACTACTTGGGCATCAACATCACCAATGACCAAAGCTGGAACAAACACATCACTGAGATCTGCAGCAAATCATACAGAACCGTAGGACTATTGCGGAGAAATTTATCATTCTGTTTCCAAGAAATCAGACGTCAAGCATATATGGGATGATTAGACCTGCTCTGGAGTATGCAAGTACAGTTTGGGACCCTCATCAGATAACTCTTCAGGACAAACTAGAAAATGTGCAAAAACGTGCAGCTAGATTTATCACCTCAAACTATTGTTATGAACCAGGCAGTATGACTAATATAATGGAAACCCTAAAACTCCCACCATTGTCAGACAGAAGGAAACAAAACCGCCTTATCTTGTTCTACAAAGGTCTACATCAACAAGCAAAGATATCATTAGACAGTCTACAGACTCCAATTCGGAAAACCAAAAACATGCACAACAGCCACTTCAACCAACTTTACGCATGAACTGGCGTCTTGAAATTCAGCTTTATTCCCAGTACGATTAGGGATTGGAACAAACTATCACAAAATCTTCTAAGCAGTTCAGAAAACTCTGCAAATCCTACCAATAGATTTACCAAATTAATTAGAGGCAAAAAAACATGTCTAAACCAGCTACTTGAAGAATGCGCTGCGAAAATAATGTGCTTTGGATGTTTCACTATAGCTAATCAAGATCAGGCCTGGGGCTATGATGCCAACTGTATAAAAACTGGAATTAAATCAGATTTTCCTCTCGCTTCTTGAGTTTTGCACTTACACCATTGCTACTGAATTGCTATCGTTGTTGAGTTGCTATCGCTGTCGAGTTGCTATTGCTGCTGAGTTGCTATTGCTACTGAATTGCTATTGCTGTTGAGTTGTTATTGCTGCTGAGTTGCTGCTGCATTGGGTTTTCATTGGTGCCCATTGGGGCTGTACATGTGTCTGCATGTTTTGAGGAAGTGTGTGCTGCTGACGTTTTTTGCCATGTATCTATCCCAGGCTATGTAAAGGTTTTCATCCAGTTTTGTATATTTAACGATGACATCGTGTTCCAAATCTCCAAACTCCACATTAATTGCTACCATTTCAGCTTCCATTTTAGCGGCTGTAGAAGCTGATAAAATGGTAAACCAGCCAGACCAGCGTTGCAATTCAGGCTGTGATTCCAACCTAGAATGCAATGAAATAATAATGTAATCATAAACAGTTTTCACAATCAGATACATGTTTTCATCGATAAATCCCCCGATGGTGGTGATGATGGTGAAAATAGTTGTGGTGATGATAGTGGTGGTGGTGATGGTGGTGACGATGATGACACAGATGTTAATGTTAATGTTAATAGAGGTATTGGAAGGGGGTGGGGGGCGGGGGGTTGGGTATGCGCTTTCGGGCCAGAATGCCTAAAAGCAGATTTGCTGATTTGTGTAATTCAGATGCTTGAATCGCGCACTTGGATATTTGACATGTTGTGATATCCTCTGCTACATCTGTTGTTGGGAAATACCTGTAGAAAGAATAAGAAGATAGCGCTGTAAGCATTTCACTAACAATGGTGATAATATTAAGACAACAGTATCAGCCTACATGATGATGATGATGATGATGATGATGATGATGATGATGATGATGATGATTATCTGTTCCACATGTTTGGTGCTAATATCTATCACAAATATCACACGTCACACCGTGCTGAAGACGACAAACTTCCTAATAACACATAATGCACAGATTCTCCATAGCGACAGTTTCCTGGGCAGTATATGCTATCTTAACCAATGAAATTTATTTAAAGATGCAGAGCAACATTGTAGCTCCGGTGCTGCACTGTCTCCATAATTCCTCCTCAGAATCTGGCAAACACGCAAGGCACTCGCTAGCCCGACGATGTTGGTTATCTAGCTTCAGGGACGAAGAAAGGGACGTGCGCACCACCGCCGACCACAAAGACCAACTTCTAGAGTTGGTGGAACAACATCATTCCAGTGAGGCCGGGCGGCCATTGCCACCTATAGCGAACAACACCATATCATCCTGACTGTTGGTGTATCCAATATGACGCAGAATGGATTAGTTACTTAATTATATGGAAATACGGCACGGCGAGTCGAAAGCCAACTTTTAGTTAAAAGCAACTACAGAACTAACAATGTAATATCGTTATCCGTGTACTGAGGTAAGAGACATATTGGTCTGACTTTATTTGTGTCTTGCCAAAGATACCTACCCTATCACTATACCAAAAGTACCCCTGTCAGGAAGGTTCCCTAGCATGGCTAATTAATTTAATATAAACTAATGCTTCAATTTGGCCAATAAATTGGATTTGCGAGAGGAATGCGCCTGGTGTGGGCCTCCGTCACAAGAAAATGCCTACTACACCGAAGCGGAGGATAGAGTGCGGCCGAAACCTTATTCTGCATTAAGACCAATGCAAAAGTGTGTTATGTTATCCTAGTGTTATTATAGTTTAAGGGATGCATGCTGGTTTGAGGCAGAGCGCCGGTTTCAACAGAATCCGGAACCATCATCTCTTATGCTAGTTGCTGAATTAGTCGATGCCGTATTATTTTAGTTGTTCTTCTTGAGGGCTAATCAACCTTTAGTTATATGGTCCAGAAACATAGTGAGTTATTGTGATGTATTCAGTGTTATACATGTAGGCGCTTCATAGTCACTGAAACTTATAATAGAACAGTTTAATTACGGCTTAGTAGAAGTACTCAAAATTTGGTACTGATGAAATTGCCTCCATTGATGGAGAGGCTGGTGATAGGTTTATGGCACAAGACAGTCCATGCTACCTAGTTCATTAGCAGCATGGAGGGAAATGTTCCCAAGCAGTGATGAAAAGGTCAAAACATGATGCACTAGAAACGTGCTACATTTGGTCTCCACTAGTCAGCATGGTATGGCAGGTTTGGTGAGACATCAGACAGGCCAATCGTACTACATATTGAGATTGACCGAAACGGCGCTTGTACTTTCACTGGTTCCCAATAGTTGTTGGATGGACAACCTTACTTTTGAATTTAGTTTATTAGCCCTTGGGGCTGCTAAAAATTGAGTACAGCGTTGGAACTGGGCGAGTCGCCAGAGTAGACCATAAGAAATGAACTGAATGCATTGGTGTAGATCACCAAAATGGCGAGCTCTATACAGTAGACATGTGGAATGACTACCTACTCTGACCGACCCACATCCGACTGAAGAATACAGCTGGATCGAGTTCTTTTATAGGTTTATGACATCCAATCAGAAGCCAACACCGTAGAGCTCAACCAATCTTTATATGGAGGTAGCATTTGACGATCACGTGTTTATGATGTCATGCTAACTGCACATGCACGATGGTGATCTTACCAACTTAGAAACAAATTTTATCGCTAATATTAATTCACTGATATCTGTGCCAAACCCGAATCGATTTCAGTTCTGTAAAAAGGATTCGTTCTTCTTGACGAATTCTGATCCTGATTCATACCAAGATGCAGCGAAATGGGCCTGTATTAAGAAATTATGCAATGCAGGCGACTTTATACATAAGATTGCCATTCCCCATACGCTAATGCACACAGCGTGTGTGAGCTATCTCAAATGATGCGCACACGCATTAAGCACTTTTACGGCCTCTAATTATTTGAGATTTCTCTTTAGTGGCTACACGCACAAACCTATATAACCAACAGGGATGTGCTTGGAGCATCTCAGACCGGGTCGTTTCATACCCGGGCAACCCAGGTCGGCTTGTATCCGACTGAGTGACCCATGCTAAACCATGAAAGTAACACGATATGGATTGTTCAACTGGAAGTCGAATATTATATAGGATATTGGTGTCGGTAATTTTCAAAGAAAAACGAACTGACAACATTCAGTTGTTTGATCATAATTGGAAATCAGATATTAATGATGTTTGGCTTCTGAACTCATTTGTAATGAGATGATAGATGTAGGAATAAGCCACCTGAACGTCACTCATCGTGGTGCCTGAGTAATTTGTTTGCCTGAATACGTTTATACATTGGTATGCTTTCCGGGTTCAGCTATGGCACCTGAAAATTACTCATTATTCATCAAATATACTGTACGCCACTTGTAGTCCATACATTTACAACTACACTAAATCATATGCATGCCATTCGTCCATCCGTCCAACCATCCGTCCAACCATCCGTCCATCCATCCACCCACCCACCCACCCACCCACCCACCCATCCATCTATCCATCCACCCACTCACACATCCATACATCCACGTTTAATCATTCATTTGATGCGATCTGATCACGATCTTTTATTTCCATAACAGTTTTTAATTAATAACTTTCGTGTTCATTCTATGCTGTACATAAGTATTCATCCATACACCCGTCCATCGAACATTGTATTCTTATCAAGATCAGAGTAGGCCTACAATTATTGTGTATAAATCGTTGAGTAATTATCATGTACACACGCACAGACTCGTGTGTGTCGGCAAACACGCCCATGCTTAGATCAAAACCGTGCTGATTAATCCATTACTTTTCTAATTAAATGTCAACAGAAGATGGCCAAAGATGTTATTCAAATTATAAGTATAATTCACGCAAGCCTTGAATTTGAAATTTTAAACTCAAACATGATTATCCATACTTTTTGAACACAATTAAGCTGAATGTAGATAGTCCATTATGCACCACGCACATGTCACAAAATACTTTCTAAACACATGAGCCATCATATATAGCTGCTATGTAGACAGCTATGTCGAAAATGAGACAATTTTTTAAGTTACAAAATTGAAATAGAGGCCCATGCCTATTAATTTATATGGAATGGAATCATCATATGTTAAGATTCATTTCGTTTCATTACATATAGGCTCACAGTTTAAGCCTCTAAAAGTGTATAATTTAAACAATTTTATTTTCAGAAATTTTACTGTGAATATGCACCTTTAAGATTTTAGTTTTTAACAGCTCTACCTAACAGCGAGATATTATGGCATGCAAATGCGCTCACGCACGCAAATCACGCACGTAAATCAATAAAACGAGTTTATTTAGTATAGAATACTCATTTTTTAATATGACATATGTCAGTTGGTAGGTTGGTCTGTCAAATTCTTTTCAACCCTTTCATGACGAAGTTGGCAAAACTGGCCTCTGTAGTGTTCTTGGGGAATACCCATTTGCAGGCCAAGATAAGATTATTTTAGAAAACTCTACCATTGGAATGACTGGCTTGATAACATTCAATATGTACATACTTTAATTTTTTGAACAAGTTTAATCATTACAGGGTTAAAGCTCCACTTGTTAATTGTCTTTATCAACTTCATTACGTTTGTGCTCCTGAGTCCTTCATTTGAAAAAAAATCATGAATAAATATGGATATATTAAATTATTAATAACAATGAACATCACTTAGAATAACAGAAATGGGCAGGTCGGCAATACATCAAAAGTTTGAGTCTGTCAATACTATTATTGGTATGACAAAGGCACAGCAATTCAATTCATTCTCTCCCACAGCATTTCAAAGGGGTGTGAAATTACCCAGACTGAGAAGCAAATTGACCCAGTGCCAAGCAACATAGGGCAAACGGGACATGGGGAGAAACGACTCATTACAGCATAGCAGTAGTAAGCATCTCCTCAAGCACATAGATAAGGCGGGCATGTCCTAGCAGGCTAGTAGCAGTATTAAGCTACATGTACAATGCCAACTGAAATCTGGCGCATTTATTCCAGCCCAACTGTCAGCTAGGTGGGTTACGCCTACCAGTCATATGTTGTAAACATGTACATATATGTACATATGTCAATAATCTATACACCCTATCGCACAAAAAGGAAAAAGCAAAAAGACACCAAAGAAACCTGGAACTACACCCACTATCCACACACTGTGCAACCAACGATGTAGTGAAAAAAAGTTTGAGATCGACAATAGGCCCAGATGATGATGATGATGATGATGATGATGGTGATGATGATGATGATGACTGATGCCCACTTATACTGGGTAACATTAACATGCCGCATATCAATTGGTCACTAGCTACATATATCAGCGCTACCAATCTAGATTTTACTTATCAGTTTATTGAGACAATACGAGATTGCTTCCTACAGCAATTGATAACAACTCCCACTAGAGGATGGGGCTCGGCTAAGCCCTCAATACTAGATCTACTATTTAAAAATTATCCTGAACTAGTGGATGACATAGTTGTTAATGCCCCACTCGGTAAAAGTGATCATTCTATAACACATGTTAGAGTCCATCTCGACCTGGTCAGCAGTACAACCACAAAATTGCGATATTACTATGATAAAGCAGATTATAACGCTATGAATGCATATCTGAACATAGACTGGAGCAAACTTATGGGACGGTTCAATGAAGTTAATGATCTTTGGCAAACAATACTTTCAAAATATCACGAAGCTGAAAAGAAATTCATTTCTACTTTAAAAACTAAAAGTAAGCAAAACAAATATCCACTTGATAAAACAACCAGAAGTAAGATTAACAAAAAGAAACGTCTCTGGAGAACATATATAGAAACTGAGAGTGAAGACACATATGATGAATACTGTAGAAGAAGAAACCAATTCTGGACAGCTATAAGGAAAACTATGAAAATGCATGAACATAATATCTCGAAATGCGTTAAACAAGATCCAAAGAAATCTTGGAAATATGTTCAATCCCTGACAAAAACCATAATTGGTATCTCTGATTTGGAAACACCTAATAACAATGGTGTTTTACTAAAAATGATAAGGAAAAGGCAGATGTTTTAGCCAACTAATTTATTCTGTTTTCACTGTTGAACCTGATGAAGAGGCACCGCCAATTCCAACTAGACATATAATTACGCAGTCTCCACTAATTGTTAATATCACTTCAGACATTATGAAAGAAAAACTATCCAAACTAAAGATTTCTAAGGCTCCTGGACCTGACAAAGTATATTCCTAGACTAATATATGAACTTAGGCAAGTATTCTGCCATCCTTTATCATTGCTTTTTAATATATCACTAGAATCTGGGAAATGGCCAGACTGTTGGAATACAGTGGCGTAGCCAAGGGGGCGAAAAGGGACAGTCGCAACCCCAATGGTCACCTGGACCGTTCTTGTGAAAACTCTAAATATGTAATAAAATTTGAAGGGGGGGGGGGTGTTAGATGCACATGTTTGTATGACAAAACTTGACTTTTTCAGAAGAAGTTGGGTAAAATAGGCTAATTTCACAGCCCACTAAGGGATCATAGTCAACATTCAAAATGCAGGTAGATGCCTTCTAAGAGTATCTAGATTTAAAAAATTTCTGGGGGAGGACGTTGGTGGTCTTGCCCCAACCCCCACCTCCCCCCCAATTTCGGAACTCTGGCTACACCACTGTTGGATTAACGCCAATATATCAGCCATATTCAAAAAGGGGGATAAAAAGAAACCTGAAAAATCATCGCCCAATCAGCCTAACACCGGTAGTTTGTAAAATAATGGAATCAATTATTAAGGATGCAATAATGGACCATCTAAGAAAAATAAAATGCTTTCGGACAAACAATATGGCTTTATCAGTGACTGATCTACTGCTCTACAATTGCTAGATGTACTTGAAAAATGGCTGCAGCCAGTTGATAAAGGCGGGATGATTGATGTTATTTACTGAGACTTTATGAATGCATTTGACAAGGTTCCTCACAAACGTCTCATAAAAAATTGTGTCCATATATGGCATTGAAGGTAAATTGTTACATTGGATACAAGCATTTTTAACCAGTAGAATGCAACAGGTCTTAGTTAATGGGGTCTCTTCTAAAACAACACTGGTCTATGCCATCTATTATACAGTGAATGCCTATAAACTTTGAAATTACCAAAACTTGGCATTTCGTAGATTACGTGGCGATATGATAGAGATTTATAAACATCTCAATAACAAATATGACCAAGAAACATTCGACTTCATTGAACTTCACAACGCAAATACTAAAACAAGAGGCCATAGCTTAAAAATCATGAAAGCTAGACCCAGACTAGACATAAGGAAGTACTCTTCCCATTGCAGTGCACTGATTATTGGAATAAACTGTCTGAATATGTCATCAGTGCACCTTCAATTAATTCTTTTAAGTTTAAATTTTAAATTCAATGAGTGAAAAGTTGATATCAAAGAAACCTGGAAATTAATAAAAAACATTGTTAAACAAGCAAAATAGCAAATTGGAAACATCCAGGTTTAGTTACAAAAACAATGTAATAACTGATAACCAAGAAATTACCGACAAATTAACAACTACTTTATTAATATTGGCCCAACACTTTCTAAAAGTATCCAAACCAATAAAGATATCACAATACGAGATTACTTGCCAGGCAGCTATCAATCCTCAATGTTTCTATTCCCCACTGACACAGAAGAGATTCATAAAATATTAATGCAAATCAATTTAAACGAAAGTGCCAGGATTGATAATTTTAAATGGAACATCTTTAAAAACTGCATTCCCCAAATACTAACACCACTTGATCATATCTGCAACCTTTGTTAGCACAAGGCGTATTCCCATCAAGACTGAAGTCCGCACGAGTAACACCTATATACAAAACCAAGGACTCCTCTGATTTCACTAACTACTGGCCTGTCTCAGTACCACCACTTTTTTCAAAGCCCCTTGAAAGACTCTATTATAGATGACTAATGAAATATCTAGACAAAAATCTTATTATTTATCAATCACAATATGGATTCCGAGAGAAGCATTCAACTATGATGGCCATCATAGACATGATAGAAAAAATTTTCAAATTCACTTGAAAATAAAGAACACATTTTAGAAATATTCTTACACCTGTCAAAAGCATTCGATACCATAGATCATAAAATTCTAATTGAAAAATTCACCTATTATGGAATACGCGGCGTAGCACTCATTTGGATTAAAAGCTATCTAACCGACAGAGTGCAGTGCGTCCAATATAATGGAGTCTTTTCAGAAAATGGAAAATTAGTATGTGGTGTTCCTCAAGGATCAATTCTTGGCCTGGTGCTCTTTCTATTATATATGAATGCTCTACCCACCATATACAACCAACTATCACTAATCCTGTTTGCGGATGATACCAATGCTTTTTGTAGCCACAAAGATATAGATACCCTATATAAAAATGTAAATCATGAAATGGAAAATGTAATCCACTGGTTTAAAGCAAATAAGTTGTCACTAAATGTAAGCAAAACTAATTATTTATTATTCACAAAAACTCTGAAATTAAAAAATCTCCCAAAACTCTTTATCGATAATCAAGAAATACATGAAGCTCAATTTGCTAAATTTTTGGGCATATCTTTAGACAAGAATCTTACCTGGGAGAAACATATAGAAATTGTTACAGCTAAAGTTGCAAAGAATGTGGGTTCATGCGACAACTAAAACTATACTTGCCGAAAAATCTATTAAAAACACTACAGCACATTAATATTACCGCACATCACCTACTGCAACATGATCTCGACTAACATCTACCAAAATAAACTAACAAAACTGAAAGCACCACAAAAGAAATGCATTAAACTATTTGCACAAATAGCAGAGGGCCAAAGCATTTTCAAAACAGAAAATCCTCTTAAGCTAGAAGACATTGGGAAAATCCAATTATATTCAAGCCTTAAAGAATACCACAATGACAACCTACCGGCACAACTATCAAATCTCTTCAAAAACAACACCGAAATACATTCATATAACACTTGAACAAAACGAAACCTTTACATGAGCCACTGCCATACGTGAACATCCATGCAAAAAACACTCCACACAGGCAATAAAATTATGGAATAATACAGATGCAAACATTCGCACACAAATTATAACTAAGACCTCATACAAGCAAATCGTAAAGAACCTTTTAACAGGAAACTATTGAAATAACCCTTGGCACACTGCAAGTCCCTAACATGAACCCAATATTCACCAAAACAGGGGTATATTTTGGTAACAATGCTGCCAAACATAGACAGAGAAGACACACCTGCCATGAGGCCAGCATTGTAGCCAAAATAGACACTTATTCTCATCTATCAATTAGTGACAAAATCCTAAAAAGCTCAACTCATGGAATACATCGATTACCTTACTTCTAAATTAGACACAGGTGAATCAACAGATGCAATATATTTAGATTTCTTGAGGGCTTTCGACAGCATCCCACATACCGGGTTACTTATGAAACTAAAAAGTTATGGCATTGGGAATAAAATAGTTCAGTGGATCAATAACTACCTAACTAGCAGGAAGCAGAGTGTAAAAATGAATGACACAGTCTCAGAGTGGGCAGATATCACTAGTGGCATTCCACAGGGGAGTGTTATTGGACCTACCCTGTTTCTAATATACATAAACGATTTGCCTGATTTAGTCACATGTTATTGCAAAATCTTTGCAGATGATACGAAAATATATGGTAATCCACTAACCCATCATATACAAGATGACATTAACAAATTATGTAACTGGGCACACACATGGCAGCTAAGGTTCAACACAGCTAAAATCCACATTTTACATTTTGCCAGAAACAATCCCATCACTAAGTACTATATGACAGATTCCACCAAAATACAGACAATCTCAATGTCGGGAAGCGAAAAGGACCTGGGAGTGTATATCGACGAAAGTTTAACATTTGACATACACATCAATACTATGGTGTCCAAGGCCAACCAAATACTATGAATCATAAGGAGAACATTTTGCCACATAAATCCTAGCATCTTCATTTTACTTTATAAATCCTTGGTGAGACCAATAGTTGAATATTGTAATTGCATATGGTCGCCCAGGTTCAAAAGACAATCCCAACTAATAGAGCGGGTCCAGCGTAGGGCTACAAAAATTATACCAGAAATTAAAAATTACAGCTATCCAGAAAGACTTACCATGCTAAACTTAATGTCATTAAAATACAGGCGCATTCGTGGTCCTAATTGAAACATATAAAATCATACACAACCAATACAGCATTGACAAAATACCTTCTTCACACCCTCCACCAATACTCAGACTAGGGGACACAAACTTAAGTTAAACACACAGCGTAGCAATAAGGATATTCATAAATTTTTCTTTTCCAACCGAGTAGTACCATACTGGATCTCACTAACAGCTGAGGTTGTATGGGGCACCTACTCTTGAAGTATTTAAAATAAAAGTAGACAATCACTGTAGGGAAAAAATCTATAACTATGACTAGAATCTACATAAATTCGGAACAATAACAAGCCATAGGCTTATGTTCTGTGGATATGATGATGATGGTGATGAACTTGAACTTGAAACATAGATTGGACACACTTTGGGAAAGTCACCCTATGCGCTTCAACTTTGAAGCTAAACCTACATGTATTTCCAATTCTACTTCAGTACTAGTTGACTGATGTGAAACTGTTATTCCTGATGCTAGAGGCCTGAGACCTGCTGTCAGATGTCCTTTCAGTGTATCATTGTATCATGATGATGATGGTTGATGACTGCTTCACTATTGTCTGATGGACGGGAACTACTACACAAGATACGATAATAAGAAGTCACATTTTACCCTCTTTTGACGGGACATCTCGACATCAGTAGTTTAAGATGCGGATTGAAATTATAATTTAATCGGCAATTCATAGACAATAAACCCGCATTAGATTTGAAGCAAACCAGTTAGAATCATGTGTGCTGCAGAAAACATGTTCAAAGGTTCTAAATATGATATTGTCCTCTGTTTCCGTGACAGTATGAGTATAACTAATAACTATAAGTTCAGTTTAAAGCACACTAATATGAAATTAGTCGTTGCCTAGTGGGCGATAGCTGCGAAGCATAGCCCCACGCTATTATGCTTATTATGTTATGCTAAGCCTGGGGCTACGATGCAAACTGTGCAAAAAAACTAGAATTAAATCAGAGTTTTCTCTCGCTTTTCAAGTTTGGCACTTACTTCCGAACATCGGCCGAATTTCACACATGTCTGCTTTATGTATCCTGTTATATAAAGATATAAACTTTATTGCTAAATATTTCATATAATTTGATACATTGGCCGAAACATTTAAGGTCGAACGTATCTCTGCACTCCATTCAGTGCGCCATCTTGTCCTAGTTACCGCTATGAATTATGGGACATGTACTGTCTTATTTGGCAGATGAGGTCAAACCTACCGTATATGGGCAAGGGGCGGGGCAGCCTGATTGTGCATTACACTCACTTGTCATCTATGTGCATGTAGTAAATTTGCGCGAGAACTAACCTGCTCTACCCACTTGACCATATATGGTAGGTTTGACCTCGTCTTCCAAATATGGCAGTGCATCTCTCATGATTCATAGCGGTAACTAGAGCAAAAATGTATATATATATATATAATATACACAAGGTATGAAACTGCTGTCCGTGGGCACCATTGTCAGAAAGCTGGTTGGTTTAGTGTCAGAACCGTGACGTAACTGGATTCTGACATCCAGCAAATTATTCAATAGAATCTTTATTAACAGCATAAAAATTGTCATTATTAGTCATTTATCATTGGATGTGTGAGTATATGAGGGAAGAGTAGAACAGCTCTATAGTACAAACGTGCAAGCATTATGCCAACAAATACCTGGCCTGGGGAATTATAATCAGGATTACTGATAAAACACCATTCATGTGTGATAGTTCTGACAATGAAATTAGACAAAGCCCATTACTTCCTGCTTTAGAGACATCCAACTCTTAATAATACATAAAATATTTTAAGAAATTAAGTTTAATGTTCAATATTTTGAAAATAATTTGACTGAAAGCCATTGTTGGCATAGGCAGTACTTAATGTCTATCAGTCAAATCAATTTCAAAATATTGAACAGTACTTTATCTGAAATAAAATATGTAAAATTCAACCATTTCACCGATGAAGCTTTTTTATACATTTCTTTCGAGCAAGCATACCAGAAATTCAGCAAATTCTTCATGGATCAGATAACCCCAGAACACTCAAATCATTGGCCCCTGAAATAGCACCTATAGTAACGATTATCTATCGTAAAACCGTGCAAACTGGGCAAGGTTCCAGAAGACTGGCGTACCGCTCTTATTTCTCCAGTACACAAGAGCCGAAAACACCAGACCAATCTCGCTGACAAGTGTTTGCTGTAAGGTACCCGAACACATCATTACCAGTAACATCATGAACCATGGCGAATCAAACAATATATTCTACCCATTGCAGCACGGTTTCCAGAAGGGTATGTACCCAACTAATTGAATTTGCTGAGGAATTCTCCACCATCCTTGAAGATGGGAAACAAACCGATGCATGCGTATGCACTCACAAACTAGCAGAATCTTCAGCAAGTAGAAGGAGGCTAGTCAACAGGAAGAAGTAAGAAATATCCAGTTGAGTATTTTGAAAATAATTTGACTGGAAGCAATTGCTGCCTAATTCAACCTGATGTTTCTTATTGTAATGAATTTGTCATTTTGTCTGCAATGTCATTCATCTAATTTCCATGTGTCCCCGTCTTTAATTCTTATATGCAGGGTTCGTACGCATGTATGGAAGTCTGGAAAAAGTATGGAAAATTAGGAAAGCCTTTTCCAGGGCTGGAAAAAGTATGGAAATTCCAATTTTGGGCCAACCGGTATGGAAAATGAATGGAAAATTAAAATATCGGCAAATCTAATTTTTCTGACCGCAATCTTTTTGTTTACGAACGAAATCTCGCGTTTCCGCCAATCGTGCCAGAATCTAATTCAATTGGGTCCCGGTCCCGTCTTGCAATAGAAAACCGCCTATTACCAGGAACATCTCGCGGTTGTTGAGCAATACGTGTCTGAACATGTTCAAGTACAACGCAATAAAAATGAGTGAATCGGCAGTCATCTGTCAAATAGTACAGAGGGTTAGAAGCCGAAACAATGAAATAATTTGCGAGATTGGCGTTTTTTGTGACACAGTAAAGATGGGAAAGTGCAAATATTCTCGTGTTTGGGAAACTAATGATAAATATAAGGATTGGATTTTACCGGACAACACATCAAACTCGTGTTCCAAATGTAGTGTTTGTAATAAGTCGTTTGACATCGGGAATATGGGCGAAGCGGCTCTTGTTAGCCACATGCCGGGGAAAAAACATAAGACACTGACAGAAGTTCGTCTAAAGCCAGCGCCGAAAGTTACGGATTTATTTGGTTCACGGCAAGAATATTTTACATTTTCACATTGATAGTACCAGAATCATTTAGAAGCGTAGCAATTCTGTATCGCCCAACATTAGATGATTCCAACTTCCCAACCTCGTATCGCAAGGCCTCTTGTGTTGGCTCGTCATCGAGTGAAAATAATGAATTCCTGTTGCTATGGCGATCATTTAGAAGCGTGGCAATTTTATATCGCCCAATGTTAGATGATCCCAACTTTGCGCTGAGTCATGGTAAAATATTATTGACAATGAGACAGCTCTCTCGTATCGCGAGGCCTCTTATGGCGCATTATCGAGTGAAAATAATGAGGATTCATTCCTCCTGTTGCTATGGCATTATGATCAGCTATGGTAAATTAAATTAAAAATAAATTAGTGTATATGTGCAGGTTTTAACTTGCCATCTAAAGGTGGTGGGGTGGGGGTGGCCCTCAACAAGTGAATTTTGGTGCCTCAAGCTCACCATGTCAGTCATTCCAGTGGTAAATTTTCAAAAAAAGTCTTCTGACCTGCAAATGCATATTTTCTATTTACACTTAAACCCTTTGTTTTATCATGTCATGATGTATGTATGCAGTGGTCCTGAGAAATGTCCATTTGAAGATCAAGAAATACTATTTTTGAAGATTTATCACACTAATGACTGGCCTTGTCACTATGTCAGTCATTCCAGTGGTAAATTTTCAAAAAAATCTAATTTTTTTTATGTCTTTCCTGAGTGCTATCCATCCATATCATCATTAAAATTGCCATGATTGTATCCAGTTATTTTAACTGTCATATCAACAAATAGAGTGCTGTATATCTTTCTATCTGTGATGAGTGCTATCTGATGTTAAGTTAGTTGATTATTTATTTTGATATGTTGTTTTATAAAGTTTAATAAAGTTTATATATGATAATATGATGAACTTAGTAACTGTGTTTGTTTTTTGTCTGATTGAAAGTCGTAAATTAGGTCTGGAAAATTTGAAATTGAGTCTTGAAAAAGTATGGAAAAAGTATTGAATTTAATTCTGCTGAAGGTGTATGAACCCTGTATATGTCTAATCTCCTTTACTCTGTGCTGTGGTTCACTTTTCTGACACCCCTCCTCATTATATCATTGATGTAGCTTATTATTCCCTGGGAGCCTCGTTCTGCGTTGGTGTAGCATAGATCGGTCGGAAGAGTACAAACCATCCCAGCTCGGCTGTGTACGGAATGACTGCTCCAGGTGCGTTCCAAGCATCCCCCCCCTGGGTAGGATAGTATGCATGTATAAAGCCATATGAGAGAGGTTTCTATAAAACGCATGCACACACGTCAGAGCTTCCCTGACAAGACGTGTCAGCGTTGAGAGAGAATGCATACTAAAGTGTACCGAGTCGCTGCATGTAATTTCTTGATTTCAGATCTACCGAACCACGCTGAAAAATGGTATTCAAACTTCCGCGCAGCATGTCGTGTGTTTAATTAACTTTTAGGCCGCAGTCTGGTGGGAGTCTGCCTGGTACACCACAAGAGCTATGCGATGTATCAGGCATGGTGTACCCAGGAATGTACATGCATTGTTTAATTATAAATTACAACTGTAGCCCTTCATGTTACGGGCCACTTTCAAACTTCCGTTACCGGACGGACATTTTCTAACATTCTGCTTAATTATTATATTAGCTATTATGGCTATCTAGTGGACATCTGACTACAGCCGTTCTTCTTCACCGTCTTTGAGACTGAGCCGCAATGGCATCAACCGTTCACCTGCGGAGATTTCTCAGAAACTTAGAATCGTGCCATCTCGCGTTCCTCATCTGTAACGCAGCATCTACAGTGATTTATGAACTTTTTCCATACCGATGACTAATAGGTACTCATTTAGCTATTGTATTCATTATTTCTTTACAGGTGCCGATGACTAATAGATACCACCCCGGTCGTCTGAGACCGCATTTTATAATTTTTTTTTTGTGCTTATGACTAACAAGCACAGCAAGGTCCTATGACCTGATTTACTGTCAATACTGTAATAGTTAGTTATGTATATGGGAAGCAGCCATCTTAGTTACCTGTTTTGTTTATTTTATATAAAACACTAGGACCACAGTATGCTAGGCTATACTATACAGCAACATTAAATCCGCAGCACTTCCCCCAGCATCAATTTTACACTGAGGTCACTGTTCATGTTCACGTTACGCGAGCCTGACATGTGATCGACTAAACCTGGCTATTCTAGCTTGATAGGATATGTTCAAAGTAGTTAGGGACAACCACTCCTTAGGAGACATTTGTGTACGCCTCTTTTCCGGATGTAGCGGACACCGGCTAGATTGTTTAAACTTGGCCAAATACCTTAAGGGCCTCTTATTATATTGAGGGATTGTCTCTTTCTACGCTCCTCCAACCGCAAGGCTTATAAATTGTCTGGAACTCCCATCGACACATTGGCACGATCCAACTTGGGAAACTATTGGGGTTTCCAAGTGGTGAAGACCAAAGTGTCTAATTCGCATACACCCCCTCTGTATCTTCGGATGCTAGTTAGCATAGATAACCCTGCCAAAGTAGAAAGCACTGCGAAAAGGTATTATGTAAAACCGGCCAGCAGTGCATCTCTGGGCATTCTGGAACTTAACCCTAATGACAGGCAAATGTTAGTCCCCGGGGCCGGATCTCAAATGATCCTTCCCCGACACACTGGTGATGGATGGGATGCAGATCTCCATCTAACTCCGTACAGTGACTGGGTGCGGTCTTGGAACCCACCACACCCTCCCAGGAAGGTCACTGGAGATGGATATCTGCCTCTTACTCCCCGCCATAAAACCTTTACGCGCTTTTCAAATCGCTTGTGTAAATGGTGACTTGTCCTAGTGATGTTGTATGTGGTTGCGGTGTCATATGTAACCGGATCGTTATATGATTCTGAAGCTGTCACTCCGTAACATGTCTGCACGCTGCCTTTCTGAGGGAGATGCTCTGTATGGTGACCTTCGGGAAACCGAACATCTTCGCCAGTTAGGCTTATGTGTAAAAAAATAGGTAAAAATCCCTGCCATTTGCGGCCAAAGTTTGGAAGTAAATCTAACAACTAAATGGTAGGTTAGAATTTGGCAGAAGGACAGCATAAATAAAGTGGCAACTACCAATGCAGTTTCTTGGACCTACATAAGATGATGGCGTTTGAATTCTTCGGAAATCATCCGCCCCATCTTCACGTAATACAGCGTGCATCACATTAATTATAATTTCACTAGGTTGACTCACACTACACTTAGCTTATGTTTGAACAAGAGAGTGGCCCTTTTTGTCAGCTCTCTTCCTCCGCTTCGGCGTTGAAGGCATTTTCCTGTGATGGAGGCCCGTGCGAAGCACTTTCCTCTCACAACGATAATATTTTTGTTAGGGATATAATGGTTTATATTAAACTACATAAGTAGCCTCGTTATGACGCCTCACGGATATATACGGATCGGTGAGGTACCTCTGGCGAATCCACATTAACAAGACAACAACTTAGTTCTATGTACTGTATATTTTCTCTCATGCTAGTAAATGAGTACCATTGTTTGTATGGTATACATTTTTAGATTAATTATCATGTCCAGGCTCATAAATTGACTTATGGACCGTCATACCGGTGATACAAATAGTTGGGATGAAACAGTGATGTTCAGTCCCGGTGGCAATGGTCGCATGGCCCCACTGGAATATTATCGTTCCACCGGCTCTAGAAGTCGGTCTTTGTACTTTTCGGAGTCTCGATATGGGATCCGTATCCCCGAGAACCATAGCTAACCAGCTCTCCCACGCATCCTGTACATGCGGTGCAATGGAGTGGAGCAACATCACGGACCAGCACATACCCCTGTGAGCTACATTACCTAGTCATCTGGTGCTGGGGACGGCAATGGCAGCCACATGAAGACAACTATTTGTTAATTTGTTTTGTTTGTGGATATTAACAAAATTGCGAGTATCCAATCCAAGGTGGTCAGTATATAGTAAACTGTTATGATTTATTTAGACTGTCTATGACAGTTTTCAATTTGAAACATAAAATAGGAATTTAGTGATTGGTGTTCATCATACAATGGCATTATCGGGCATTAGTTTAGATTTAGATGTGTGCCAGCGAGACCAGTCTATCCAGTCAGATGCGCACATTTATGCACATGAGCACACATGGATGCACACGTGCACAGGCACACACGCACATATACATATATGTATCATATATATTATATGCATATTATAATAGTATCGTATTGATTACATTATAGTTTCACAGAGTTTTAGGAGTTTTAACAATGTGCGATATGCGAAGAATGTGAATGCTCAAATGCGCTTATTAAAACTCAGTAATTTAATAGAAACGCTAGTTCCTA
This sequence comes from Chaetoderma sp. LZ-2023a, assembly GCA_034401795.1. Lineage (NCBI taxonomy): Eukaryota > Metazoa > Mollusca > Caudofoveata > Chaetodermatida > Chaetodermatidae > Chaetoderma > Chaetoderma sp. LZ-2023a. The sequence goes on from CM067375.1 coordinate 84,822,110, forward strand.
ATTCCGACACCCCCCCCCCCCCTCCCCAGCGTGTGCGTGAGATCCTAACGGCAGACCGCTTAAACATCTACTGTTACATTCTTTGTATTATTGCAAGTGTTAGTAAATATTCAGTTAAATAGTTTGAAACTAATTTGGCAGGGAGCCAATACCGCCTATGGTAGCAACAGCATTCAGTCTGATTATTTTCAAAATATTCAACAGGTTAACTTTGTATTGTATATAAATAGAGGGTTTGGTATTAATACATGTATGTACTTGTACTCATACTCGGCACAATTGCTAAAAAAAGTACATGTACTTATACTTGAGTACTCTGTCAAAGTACTCATGCTCAGCCTCAGTACAGCTGCCTGTACTCGACCCCAACCCTGGTTTGTATATACAATGTATAGCTTACATACAATGCCTGGTATAAATCAACAATAAACAGGGTTGGCAGCAATTTCCCGGTGCATGAAATACTGGGCAGTAAATACTGCCCTGGAAAATACTCCAAAAAGCTGGAAATACTGGCAAATTCTCATCAGAACTGGTAAATTTAAAACTAAATATCTTAGATATATTAATCAGAGGGGCTAATATAGAATGAAGCCCATATCTAATAAAGGTTGACATACGAGATGAAATGGGCAATATAGGCACATCATAGCATATCTATAACCTTTTCAACTCTACATAGCAGATACAACACCTATTTATTGCACAAACAATGTTGGTGGAATTTTTAGAAACCATTTTCAGTAGAGGCTGCAGAAAGAAGTAAAATAGTTTCAAAATATTCAGAAACTTTCATGCCATGAATGTAAAGGTACATATTCACACTAAAATGCTTGTAAATAAAAGTGTTAAAGTTGTGTACTTTTATAGCCTTAAATTGGTTGCCTGGATGGAATTAAAATGAAATAAATCATAACATATGATAATTTCATTCCATAGAAATAAATTTTGTATGTTTAGTTGTGAATTTGCAATAGAGGCACAAGTTCTTAATTCAAATTCACAACTTCAAAAATTATATTAATTTATACATTGTCAAATCATCATATGTTAAGATTTAATTCGTTTCATTCCATCTAGACCCACACTTTAAGCCTCTAAAAGTATGCAATTTAAACAATCAGATCTATAGATGGTGATTTACTGTCAAATCTCCAGTCATATCTCGTAAAATTATAATGGTATTTCATTGGATGTTCAGTTTTATCTGATGTAGTGTTACTTTAGCAGTTAGAAGACTAGGTTGCTTATGCATAGGTCTGCAACTTATGCATATGTCACTAGATGCTATTTACTAATGCTTGTCAGTGTTTTGTGTGCATTATAATAAATATATAAACTTTCCAACTGATATCTGAGTATTTCCCAGTATTTCCCACTGCCCTGGGAAAATCTGGAAAATACTAAAATTTCCCGGGAAATTGCCAACTGTTTGTGAATTATGTGTCCAGTTTGGAGTGCGAATAGGAGGAGGGGGTGGGGGAGTGAAACACTGAAACTACAGCCAGGAGAGTCCACGCCTGAGTCTTGTGACTCGAAATCCAGATATAGCACTTGATCAGGTTCGGGACCAATAGGTGACAGTGTGTGGCCCATGTAGTCCTGGGACCAATTGAAGCGCTCTTCTGGGTTGACCATGTCTTCAATTTCACGGTCCAGTTCTCCCCGGAATGGGTCAATGAGTAAGGCAGGTGGAGGGAGGATTGCAGGAGACAGTGGTTCTGGTGCCGAATACCGGAAGTCTTCCAAACGGTCAGCTAGCATTATGCGAGTGTTGGCGAAGGGGACAACAGTTACTGTGGGACCTTCCTGTTCATGACCACACTGATGTGCTCTATCAAACCATCAAAGTACTCCCACACAATCATGATGCTAAGACAATCACTGGGCTTCGTAAGGAACACCAATCTTCTCTTCTTCTTACATACTATTGGATCAATCGGCATCAACCATGCTGACTGGTAACCCCCCTGCATCAGGGCCTCCAGGGTTGGAGTTGGGGTAGGAGAATACGAACTTTGGTGGAATTCAACCAAATCTAGTATGTAAGTCACCCATATGATTGTAGATTGCAAGGCGATGTTTACCGTAGAGTCTGTTCCCGGGCAGAATGCCAAGTTTGGCTGTATTCAAACAAATTTGTTATGTGCGTTAGCAGCATTACCCATAAGATTATGAATTGCGACGCGACGTTTACATTAGGGTATGTGTGTGTGTGTGTGAGAGCATGCGCGCACGTGTGCGTTCATGCATGCATTGGATGGGGGGGGGGAGGCTGAAGTTCAAAGTTGGAATGATGCACCATCGACTGCATATTCTAGTGTTATACATCTATATTACATAAAATATGATATATTTCAGATATTACAGAGATTTCTGCCAGACTATTCGACCATAGACCTGCACTACATGGTGACATAAACTTCTTTGTTAAGGAATTTGAGGTAATTCATACATTCTCTATTAAGCTGTTTTATCCATTACGTGTATGGTGTCTCAATTATAGAAATGGACCGTTCCAGTTTATCCATCAATCATATGATGTCATAATCAACTATGTGATGTGTAGGGTTATGTAATAATCAATCGAGCCAGGCATTCCAATGATAAATTTTCAAAAATTGTCTTCTGTTCTGAAAATGGACATTTCTAACCACCACTGCTGCGCTTCCGTCATTGATATATATACATTTACTGTTATGTATGAATAATTTGTATCCGGGCTCATTAATCAAGTAATCATGATTATTCTTAAATAATTGATCGTGATCACTCAAAGCAATAATCGCACACGCCCTAGCTGGTGCATCTGTTTGTCTTCAGGAGAAGTCTGGCGATCGTGATGTCAAGCAACTTGGATCAATGCATGAGCAGTTGACAGATATAACTGAAAATCAATTACCTCATTGTCATGATTTAGGAGAATGCAACCTGTCTCTTATCATCAGCAAATGTAAGTCTGCTAATAACAACAGTAACACAAGAGTTGGCAGCATATTGGTAGTAGTAGGGTTGATAGCGCTGTATCTGTAGTGGTGGGGGTAGTAGTAATGTAACTGGGCGCAGTAGTAGTGGCAGTAGTAACAGTAGTATTAGCAGCACTAGTAGTGGTGGGTGGTGGCCATAACATAAGTATTAGTAGCAGTGGCAGTAGTAGTAGTAGTAGTAGTAGTAGGTCGTAACAGAAGTATTAGCATCAGTAGTAGTAGTAGTAGTAGTAGTAATAGTAGTAGTAGTAGTAGGTGATCGTATTCATGGTAGTAATGGTGGTTGTAGTACCAGCAGCAGTAGTGGTAGTAGTAGAAGCAGCAGCAGGAGTATTGACTCTGTAGTGGTGCTGGCTATATTAGTAGGCATGCTAGGAGTAAAGCAGCATAAATTTGAAATGAGTTTAAATTCAGCCTTTCTGGTTAAGAGTTAAATAAAGCTGTACAGTAATACTAAATTAACCAATACTTAACTTCTACCAGTACTATCAATAGATTTATGTTTTTCTCTATTGAGTCCGGGCATTGACTTATTAAACAAAACCTGCGCAACAATCCTCGGCCTATGTTCCGGAATGTTCCGTCATCTAATGACAGAAATTGCGCACAATCTTTGCCGATGCTTTATCTAATTTGTCAATTTTCTCCATACCGCCATCGATTATATAACACCCATAGTGGACACAAACCAGTGCCTTGGCAACCTGATCTAAACTTAGTGTGTAAGATGGCGTAAAATATGGAAAATGATGTCATTATAAGGATAGATAACAGCCTATTCGGGAATATACATGTACGCCCTGAGCAGATATCAAAGGAATAATTCAGCATGTTCAGTACAGTTAACTACCACTTACTTTAAGTTATTCTTAAGTAATACGAAATAATGACAAACCTTCCTCAGAGAGATCAGAAGCTGACGAGTTCAGTAAATCGCAATTGCGCATGACCGAGTATTCACTGACGCATACGATCACCTGCATATATAGCCTTAAAAAAATGACAATGCGAATTTACATATTTTATCAGAAATAAAATTGTATTGGCTATATTACTGACACTGTATTCGACTATGTAATATGTTTAGTAACAAGAGGCCCAAGGGCCTGTGGCGCTCACCTGGACCATTGGCATTTAAACCATTTGCATTTATATAGACATGGTGGATGATTTTCAGAAAATCCAAGATGGCCAACAAAAAATTGACCAATCAAGACTCGTTTAATATGTTGAAGCCTACCGTCATAGGATCGTTCCACCCAAGTTTTGTTGAAATCGGCTTATTGATTGAAGGTGTACCATTTTTAAATGGTTCCAGAAAACTTTCAGAAAATCAGAGATTGCTGTCAAAACATTGACCTATCGAAATTCTGAATAGAATTTCTAGAGGCTATGACAATAGTATCCTTCCAGCCAAGTATTATATACGATATCTATGTGCTTACCTTTCAATTCCCACGTAACTCATGCACAATTACGATTTACTGAACTCGCGTCTTGCGAAGTCGCGATAACTAGCCCCATAGCGAGGGTATGCGCATGAGCCATCTCACCAGTATATATATATATATATATATATATGAGATCTGTGGGTAAACACTAATCAGCACAGCTGCTCACTTGCCTGTTTATTACTTAGCTGGCAAGAGCTCATGCTAATACCTACTGACCGATTTCTTTTGTTATGCGTCAGGAGCATTAGCCTGGTCTTGTCATGCCGGCCAAAACTGGTCGCTGAAGTGGTTTTGAGGAATGCCCATTTGCAGAACAGAACTATTTTTGAAAATTCACCACTGGAATGACTGGCTCGGTAACAGCCAGTCATTCGAGTGGTGAATTAAAAAAAAATGGCCTCTTGCCCTACAAATGGACATTCAAAAGAGAATATTTAGAAATTCTCAACTCAATTTGACCGGTAAAAGGTTAATTGAACCACTACCTGGACTTATAGTAGAGTTACCGAAAAGTAAAATTTATTGATAGGCCTATGTTACTTGTAGGGGGCTTCTTTTCGCATGGCATATCAGCTTTAACCATCAGCTTTTGGTCTCTCTCTCTCTCTCTCGAAGGTTTGTCATTATTTCGTATCTTTATAATTTCAGTGACGCAGGCGAAGGACTCCATTAACAGTATCTTGGAGAAAGATGGTGCTGTTGAGGTGAGGATAAATATTACAGACTTCAGCATTTGCTTTCGAGGGACCACCCATGGCGCAGTACAGCTCATAAATAAGTTAGGTTTCCACTACAAGACCAGAAACATGGTAGTTAGGACCAATTTTGAAGCCACTGTAAGACGTGTTCTGCTGAATGTTTTGAACATAATGGACCTTTTCACTTTATCTATCCATCATATGATGTCATAATTAACTACGTGACGTGTAGAATGACATCATAATCATGAATGGCATGAATAAGTACGTCACGAACGCATAATTGAAGACGGACTATGCATTGTTGTCCAAATTGTATGTCTTTACTATTTAATAAAGTTTCTGTGGAATATTTTGAAACTAATTGGACTGGCCGGTGTTACCGCCATAGGCAGCAACAGCACCTAGTCAAATTAGTTTCAAAATATTTAACAGCTTATCTGTATAGTTTTCTGGAAATTGATAGTCAGGGAGTTCAGGGATCAATCACTCCCAACATGAGCGAGGTGTGGGTGGAGCTTAGCTAGAAGTGGGCGAGTCTTAGCAAAAACTGGAAAGATCCATTGGATTGGTAGAAATGTCTTTCAATCCAATCGAAGAATCAAGTTTTAGGTATGCCTTGCCCATCTTTAGCTAAGCTCCACCCACCCTTCATTGGTGTTGGTATCGATTGATCCCTGAACTTTCTGACTATCAATTTCCAAAAAACTACATGTAAGTTGTTGAATATTTTGAAACTGATCTGACTGGGTGCTATTATAGGCAGCAGCGGCCAAATTAGCATATTTATTAAACAGTAAAGACATAGAATTCTTACAACCACGTTCACGACAAACATAGCTATGTCATTCATAATGTAATTGATTATGATGTCAGCATACACGTCACATAGTTGATTATGATGTCATATGATTGACTGAGAAACTGGATTTTACATTCAAAATATTCATCAGAATGTGTTATTTTATTTTGTTTTGGAAAGATGTCATATTATTTTTTAGCTGTACTGTAGGAGTCCAAAAGGCACATCCTTTAGCCAGTCACACTTATTATCAGCCAAAAACGGTCTCTTCGGTGGTCTTTGGAAATGTCCATTTGCAGACCAAGAGAAGACTATTTCTGAAAATTTACCACTGGAATGACTGGCTCGAAAACCGAGCAAGTCATTCCTTGGTAAATTTCCAAAAATAGTCTTCTCTTGGTCTGCAAATGGACATTTTATCTGAGGAAATACAAATTTTCCTAAACAAATTTGAGGGTTAACGGTTTAATCCTCAAATTTATTCAAGAAAAGGTCGATTTTCTCAGGGAATGTCCGTTTGCAGACCAAGAGATTATTTTTGAAAATTTACCACTGAAATGACTAGTTTGGGCTGGCATCACAATCATAAATGACAGCGAATACTCCATGAAGGAGGAAAAGTCTGTCACGTGTACGGATTACATGTCTGATGGATTTACCATTTAGTAAAGATTGTTGCATATTTTGAAACTAATTTGACTGAGAACTGTGGCCACCATATTCAATAGCTTACTTGTATTGAAACTAGATGATATAAATCAAATAATCCCCCCGCAACAGCAGCCATGTTCGTGGGATGACATAATCCCACTGATTTGGATGAAAGGGATGGAAGGATGTAGGGATGGGCTGACTGACCCACAAAATAATGTACATTTCCCTAGTACCATAGCCAATGTTCCCATGAAGTTTCCTCACAATACCCCAAGCAAAGATAAAGTTATTGAACGAAAACCCAAAGTTTGCACAGATGGACGGACACAAATTCAGAGACAAAGGAATTTGATGGATGGAGGGACGGGCTGACTGACCCTCAAACTAAGGTGCATTTCCTACTACTCTATTACCATAGCCAACCTTCCCATGAAGTGTCGTCACAATACTCCAAGCAAAGATAAAGTTATTGAACGAAAACCAAAAATTTGCATGGACGGACGGACACAAATTCAAAGACAAAGGGATGGACGGATGGAGGGACGGGCTGACTGACCCTCAAACTAAGGTGCATTTGCCTGCTACCATAGCCAACCTTCCCATAGTGTTGTCACAATTTTCCAAGCAAAAGTAAAGTTATCGAAAGAAAACCTGTATGTGTGATGGATGCACGGACAGAAGCGAAAACATAATCCCCCCCCGCTTTTCGCTAAAGCGGGGGGGGGGGGGGGGTGGGGGGGGGATAATTATGATTCTGATAATTCAGGGTTCAAAGTAGATAAATTGATTGCAACACACGTACAAAGTGTGTGGGCTTAACAAGAAATGGATCCCTCTATTACCCTCGGCCCAATCAGGTCTGTGAGCGTATGTCCGTCCATTGTCCGATTAGGTCTGTGTGCGTACGCCCGTCCATTGGTCCGCACCTCTATCTAAAAAACTACTGATATGATTTGGGTCAACACAAGGAAGAAACTTGGCGTGCAAGAAGATTTCCAGACTGGCCATGATCCAGATCTAATAAAAGAATCCGGATCCGGATCAGATCAATTTCTGGATTTATGGATATCTCGGAACTACTGCACTGATTTTGCTCAAATTTTAAGGCAATAAAGGGTGTGACTATACACTAGTATTACACAACATTGGGTGTGATCCAAAGACATCCGGAAAATTTGAAAACTTTTGACGATGTGACAAAAATGTACTGGCCACAATAGGGTGAGGATCTGCAATCTTGTTCTGTAGTGCATTTAATTAGCTTACCAAACCTCCCATTCCATCCAGGCCTAGAATCTTATATTCTACCCAAACCATCCAACCAACTCATCTACCTCTCAGCTTCTAGATTCATGACTTGCATGAACCCATGACATCACCATACTTAAAGCTGACATCAGCCCTTAAATGGGTTTACTACTGATCATGGCCTAAATTCAAACTGTGTCACATTTAATGAAATGAAACTTTAGGAAAGAAATCTCACAAAAATGTTAATTCTAAAATTGGCCTTAGACTTGAGCCCCAAAGGGCCTTTTTATGCTCAGCTGGAACATTAGCATTTGAAACATTTGCATTTAAATAGACATTTTCATTTAAATTTAGAAATAAAACAATGAAGTTCTAAAGTGATCCAACGAATGGTAGCGGAGTTGTAGCGGAGTTGTTCATCTTGGATATTAGATCATCCTTAATTTTGATGTGTTTCTTTGCCAGACTTAGTCCTATCAACCTATGGCATTTCAGAGTTAGCCATGATGCTTCACCAGCCCTATGATGCAGTAGGCCTCTAGGGTTTTTTGAGACAATCGACTCAACATGACAGCAATGACATGACATCTCTTGCAGCATGTTTAGCCCTATCATATTTATCAGATTTCATTAAAAAATAAAATGGAGTGATCTGATCTGTCACTCAAGTCATAATCATCTATGTCACATGTTAGCTGATGTAACAATCACTATGATATATACATGTAGTTGCCACGAAAAATGGAAAAGTTTGTCACAGGTGTTCAAAATGTATGTTTTGATGATGAACTTACATTTTAATGAACATTCTGTTGAAAATTTTGAAACTAATTTGACTGGGAGCTGTTGCAACAGCTCCCAGTCCAATTGATTTCAAAATATTCAACATCTTACCTGTATAGAACATATGGTCAGAGCTTAGATAGAAATGTTTTTTTTAGGTCACCGTTGTGAGTTGAAACATGTTAATACAATTGATGTTATCTATTGTATTTTCAGACTGAATTTTTAGAAGGTCATCGTCAGGATCGTGAACAGGAATGGACAGAGTTCATGCAGAGACAATACGAGAAATCTGCCGATGTGGACCGAGAATACGTGCAAAAATTAGATGAACTGAAAGAGGACTATGCAGGTCTAGAAGGAAAAACAAATATTGGAGACACAACGTAGGCAGATGTAGACCTCCATTCACCACCTGCGCCCCTCCTTTCTCATTCCAGTGGTAACTCTCCACATGCTATAAAACTACAGTCAAGCATGTCTCCATGTATAGCAGATATCTTAATGAACCACCAGCTTGCGGACCCAGAAGCCAGTTATTGTGCTAAATGACATTGTACTAAGAATATTCTTCAATGGGCCTTTCCCACTGCATCCGTCCATCATATGACGTCATAATCAGCTACGTGACGTATAATCACAATCAATGATAAGTATGTCACGACCGCACAGTTGAAGATGGACTATGCACTGTTGTATGAATTGTATGTCATTACTATTTAATAAATATCCTGTTGAATATTTTGAAATTAATTTGACTGGGCGCTGTTGCTGCCAGTCGAATTAGTTACAAAATATTCAACAGCTTAACTGTATAGTTATCAGGAAATTGATAGTCAGGGCATTCAGGGATCGATCAATCCAAACACGATGATGTATTGGTGGAGCTTAGCTAGAGATGGGCAGGGCAGAGCTAAAACTTGAATGGTCCATTGATGTAATGAACTTAAAATTTTGAAGTAGATTAGGTAGGTAGGAAAATTACTTTTAGTTACGACTAGCAACTAGTATAAATTTATCGGTTGGTATGTCAATCTGTCTGTCGGTTTCAAATGTTGGACATTTCGGACAAGGCTGCCTAAGTTGCAACTATAGTGTCGCACTTGTTTAGTTGCACCTCGTATCTAATATAAGTCGGTCGGTCAAGTTTTTGATAGTTATGGCAAAGGTGCTATGCAACGTTTGCGCTTGCTTTTTCTATCTCTGACTTTTACGTTCAAATTATGTCAAATGTGTTGTTTTCATGGTCAAATGAAGAAAATTATCCGATTTATCAAGATAAATATAAATGAATTTTATAAATACCCACCCAAAATATTCTGCAAAGGTGGGACTTTTTTGTGGTAGTTAGGGTTACCACAAACCAACAATGTTTTTAAGCATGGCCTAAGTGGTCAACTCTCTTTTGTGACAACTTGTTATGGGTACCTAGTGTGTCCATTATATACATCCTGTATTCAGGGAGAGAGGAAAGACCACTGAATACATTTAAATGCAAAACGTTAGAAATTATTTACAGAGAATCTTCCTTGCAGCCGATACATATTACAGGTATGCGTAATAAAACATTTAAAATTTGTTTAATCTTGCTACATCTAAATTTTATATGAAGTTGTTGCTCTCCAATTCAAATACTAAAATTAGCATAGTTGTCATGGATATTGAACATAAGAAAAGCAGAGAATCGTACTTAATGATTAATTTAAAAGTTTAACCATTTCAATGACAAATTCCTGAGAAAAAGAAATTCTTTATGATGTATAGCATATGTGGTTTCTGGCTTCCAGTCATATTAATTTCAAAATGTTCAATGTGTCTGTTTATTTGTGCCGAGATTGGGATACAGGCAGGGACAGACCTGGCTTTTACAAATTATTAGCCAATAGATTAGCCTACTACCCTTTTTCTTAGCCAAATCTGAACTATTTTAGCCAATGATTCCAATCTCTACGATCCATCACCAGGTAATTCTTTTAACTGAACGCTAAATACCAGATACAATGTTACGTTTAATATTTTGAAAGTAATTTTCCTGGAAGCTGTTGCTGCCTTAGGCAGCAACAGCTTCCAGTCATATTACTTTCAAAATAATCAACAGCTGACCTATAAAATTTAAAATTACTTTGAATCTGAGATATTAGGATTTCGGAGTTTATTTGGTGACAATAACTGCAATATAAGTAATACATACATGTACTACATGTAGTTTCAAATATTCCTGTAAGATGTTCTTCAAAGGTAATTTTGTTGATATCCTCCTGAGAAATTATGCATAATAATATGATTGTAATCATAGCCAAATATTTAGCCAATCCTGCTTTTTATTAGCCAGATCTCAATTTTACTAGCATTTGGCTAATTGGCAAATGGGTAGGTCTGTCCCTGACAAGGAATTCATCGGTAAAAGTGGGTTAATGGTTAAGCCGGCTTCTGCAGTGGGCTCTTGAACTGTTCATTTGCAGACCAAGAGAAGACGATTTATGAAAATTTATATACTGAGCCAGTCCATCCATTTGTAAATTTTGAAAGGTAGCCTTCTCTAGGCTTGCAAATGAACGTTTACTGGTGAAAAGTTGTGATCGTCTTGACCAATTTTGACTGTTAAATCATTGTGATACAAGCATTACCATTCCAGATCTGTTGTTTAAATGTATGCAACAAATTTCTTCCAATGTAGGTTGACGTTATTAACTGCTGGCAATTGAATATAAGTGCAATACTAGTTATCATTACTGTAATATACTATTATGTAAAATATAACATAATTATATATGATTGTATATTTATAGTTTGTAAATATAATTTTAGAAATAAATACTACAGAACTGTATTTATATCTTATTATTGGTATAGTCAATCTCCTGCATAGAAATCACTAGTAGTCAAATGCATGTTCGTTCACATTGCAGAGAGCTGCTCAGGTATAAGGCCCATTACTTATGTCTGAAACGCGCTAATTCGATATAAATTTGTCACATTAGACAATTATAAAACAAGAATTCTGCGGAATTAAATGTCTCGCCTGTCTTGTGTTTGTCACAGTGGCATTGACCTTGTGACCTCCCTGTGGTCATGCTGCTTCCTAACATTATAGGTAACCATGTATCCAAGTTTAGGTCCAATACGATTAACTGAACCTGAAATATAAATGATTTGTGGAATGGAAAAACTTAAGGTTGAAAAAGCAGAGGTCAAATAGCAATATTAGAATAGCCTTGACCTTTGACCTGGTGACCTCCGTGTCACAATCCTGTATCCTCTTGGCATAAGCAACCATGTACCAAGGTTGTGCTCCATTAGGGTTAAGCAGTCCCAAAATATAACCAGATAAGCCTAAAAAATTAACTTTGAAGAATAACAAAGTTTTGTAGAGGGCAGAATGACCTTGACCTTCAACGTTGTGATTTCAGTATCAAGATGCTGCTTCCTAACATTATAGGTAACAATGTATCCAAGTTTAGTTCCAATAGGATTACCCAATCCTGACAGATACGCTAAGAAGTTTTGTTAAACGCAAAAATTTAACATTGAATTTTGTATCAAGGTCACACTGACCTTAACCTTTGACCGTGTGACCTCATTATCATCATGCTGCTTCCTAATAGTATACGCAACCACATAGCCAAGTTTAGTTGCAATAGGCTTAACCAAGCCTGAAATATACGCTGAAGTTTAGCTAAATGTAAAAACTTAATGTTGAACAAGATCTCTGCAAACGGCGCATAATACCCCGCTGTGATGACAAGCCAATGAATGAGAGCTATTAGAAAATGTTTATTTCTTCCTCAGCCCCATCAAACCAGCAATCCTTATGAAGTGTCAAAGCGATCCGCTAAACGGAGGTATCATCCGGAAACCAATTTTCAAGATGGCTGCCGCTGACTGGCGGCCATATTAGATTTCGGATTATCGTAAATTTTGATAAGTTTCTTCACCAGACATATTCCAACGACCGTAGGAAGTGATCGAATAAATGAAATCCAGAACCAACTTTCAAGATGGCAGCCCATCATCGTCAATTTCGATATGTTTCTTCTCCACACATAGTCCAACCACCCTATGAAATTTCAAAGGGATCCAATAAACGGTAACGGAGTTATCATTTGGAAACCAATTTTCAAGATGGCTACCGGTGGCTGGCAGCCATCTTGGAGTTTGTATCATTGTCAATCTCGATAGGTTTCTTCCCCAGAGGTAGCCAAACCACCCTATGAAATTTCATAGCGATCCGATAAACGATAACAGTTATCATCTGGAAACCAATTTTCAAGATGGCCACTGGTGGCCATCTTGGATTTCGGATCATTGTCGATTTCGATAGGTTTCTTCCTCAGACCTAGTCCAACCACTCTATGAAAGTTCAAAGCGGTCCCATAAACGGTAGCGGAGTTATCATCCGGAAACCAATTTTCAAGATGGCCGCCTGTGTCTGGCTGCCATCTTGGATTTCAGATCATCATCGATTTCGATAGGTTTCTTCCACAGACCTAGCCCAACCACTCTATGAAGTTTCAAAGCGATCCGCTAAACGGTAGCGGAATTATCATCCAGAAACCAATTTTCAAGATGACTACCAGTGGTTGGCAGCCATCTTGGATTTCGGATCATCATCGATTTTGATAGATTTCCGCAGACCCAGTTCAACCACCCTATGAAGTTTCAATGCGATCCGACAAACGATAATGGAGTTATGATCCAGAAACCAATTTTCAAGTGGCTACCGGTGGCTGGCGGCCATCTTGGATTTCAGATCATCGTCAATTTCGATAGGTTTCTTCCCAAGACCTAGTCCAACCACCCTATGAAGTTTCGTAACATATTAAGAAAGCGTATACCGTGACCTTTGACCCCCCATAACCTTGACCTCATGATGTCTGCATCAGCATGCTGCTTCCTTTAAATGTAAATCACCATGTACCCAAGTTTGGTTCCAATTGGATAAGGCATTGTTGAGATATAAGACAATAACTTTTGTTTAACGCAAAAAATTAACGTAAAATATTAACAAAGATTATACAGTGACCATTGACCCCATAACCTTGAACACATGATGCCTGCATCAGCGTGCTGCTTCCTTTCGATGTATATCTCCATGTATCCAAGTTTGGTTCCAATTGGATCAGGCATTGCTGAGATTAAACGAAATCACGGATTTCTTTTTTCACGAGAGTTGATACTTACCTCCCTAATACTCTTTGATATTGCTAAATATCGGCTTTCACTCAATAAGAACTCAGATTTAAAAAGTTAGGTGCCCCTACTGGGCAGGTAGTCAGATGACAGTCTGGCGGATGCTAGCCCCATCACTAGTACTTCCTCTGACTAATTTATTGGCTGACACTATGCAACTTTACGAGAGCCTGAAGACCGAGCCTCTGTGGGGTGGAGAGGTCGGGTCCATATTAGGGAGTTAAGTATCAACTCTCGTGAAAAAAGAAATCCGTGATTTCGTTTACTTCACTTCAAGAGTATACTTACCTCCCTAATACTCTTTGATATTGCCAGAATTCGACAGAGAATTCGGCGGGAGGGAGGCGAGGTCAAAAGACCAGCTCTTCCCTATGCACCTTTCTGCGTTTAAGGCACTTAAACTTCTGAAATTGTGTGGACACACAACCAGGGATAGATTTGAACATCGGGTAACACAACCGATGGCTGAGAGAAGACCATATGTCATATGCGCTCGCCCCCCCCCCTTCTTCTTGGGAGGAAGAGTGAATGACCTCAATGTCCCATACGCTCTCTATGTACAAGTGCCATGTACTATAGGACATTAAACAAAAAAGCTTAATTTTCATATACTCTCAATAATGAACCAGATAAACAAGTACCATCACCATATTAATAACGAAGGGGTTCAATATATGACCATGGGTCTGTCCACCATTCCTGAGTATGTTGTTTGTACCGGTTTAATGCTCGGACTGGACACCATGCTTTTGAATCAGGATCATATCTAGTCAAAGCTGGTAAAAATATAGGTTGACCTGGATATTTCAGACTGTTTTTTAGCCATGAAATTTATCCTAGGTAGAAGCCTAAGGCCTTCCCCTGTAACCACAAAAAGGTCTGCCTCGGCTGATAAGGCATGAATCTCACTTCTACGCCTCGCCGAGGCCGCAGCAATTAAAAATACAGTTTTAAGTGTCAACATTTTCATAGAAATGGAACTTAGTGGTTCAAATGGCTTATCAGCTAGTACCTGAAGCACTAGTTATAAACTCCAAGACGGAATCACTGGGGGATTCCTTGGTCTTAGATTGCCCATGCCTTTGATTAAAGTATTTAATGTATTTACTTCATCACTTCCCCTATTAGCCAAGCAAGGGATAACTGTCATTAAAGCTGACTTATAGCCAGCAATAGAGTTAGGCTTGAGGCTATAGGCATCATACAGGTGACAGAGGAAATCGGCTACTACCTGAATAGATGAATCCATTGGATTAATACATCTGCAAATCTGTTGAGTTTATAATTATATGCTCTGGAGGTTGACTTTTGACTTTCCTGGCTTTTGCCATGAACATGGCTGCTTGCTCAGAAAAGCCCTCCTTAATTCTAGATTCCTTGACAACATCCACGCAGTCAATTGGAACATTGACGGATTGTTGTGAAGGTTCTTGCCCTGGAAGATAATATTGTCCATCAGAGGCAGAGGAACCGGATTGCAGACCAGAAGGTCCAGCAGATCCGTATACCATGATCGGCGTGGCCAATTTGGGGCGATCAGAAGCACTTGGCACCCCTCCTGTCTGATTTTCTGGAGAATTTTTGGAATCAGGATTGCTGGAGGGAATGTGTATGCATACATTCCCACCCAGCTGATAGCTAACGCATCTGTTGCGATAGCGCTCGGATCTGGAATCAGAGAGACGTACGTCGTCATCTTCGCATTCTTCTTCGTTGCGAATAAATCTATGTTGGGTTTCCCCCAGTGGCTGAACAGACACTCCGCCACACATTGATTTAGTTGCCATTCCGTAGGTAAAACACTCATCCTTCGGCTCAATGAGTCTGCTAGCAGATTTAACCTTCCCGGAATATGAACTGCTTTCAAGGTAATCCTGTGATTCAGGCACCAGCAAAGCAGTTTCCATGTCATCATACAGAGACTGGGCGATTTCGTTCCGCCCTGGCGGTTTATGTAAGTCACTACTGTTGAGTTGTCTGATCGAATTAGAACACTTGCCCTGAACTTTCTGTAAGAAATGTTCCAGGCCCAGGACTACTGCTCATAATTCCAGTAGATTTATATGTTGTTTTGACTGTTCCAGATTCCAAAGCCCTGATATCGTGGATTCTTCCAGGCAAGCTTCCCACCCCTCCATTGATGCATCTGTATACATCGTTAACTGAGGGTGAGGAGGGGTTAGCATCACCCCCGCCAGGAGATACTCTGTCTTCAACCACCATTGTAGGTGGTGAATTAGAGGCTCCAGCACTGACACGTTTGAGTCCAGTGAACCTGTACTCTGGGTCCATTGCGTCATGAGAAATAACTGGATCGGCCGCCTGTGTAAGGCCACCTGAGGAATGACTGGTTCGAGAGAAACCCTCAACCCCAGCAGTCTCCGGTAAACCCGTGCCAGGACATGACGACTGTTGCACACTGACTGTATTACTGAGATGAGTATTTGTACCCTCTCCTGAGTAGGATAAACATATCCTATCTCCAGATCGAAGAACATTCCCAGGTAGACAAACTTCTGGGATGGAGTCGGCTCTGATTTTTGAAAATTGATTATCCAGCCTAAGTCTGTGAGAGTTTTCAAAACTATCTCCAGATTTGCTGATAAACTTGGTCATGTGCTTTTAACAGCCAGTTGTCTATGCTCTCCTATGGAGGTATGCTGTTATCGCAAGAACCACCCTGGTGAAGACCCGAGGAGCCGTAGAAATTCTGAAGGGTAATACCCTTAATTCCCACTGTCTGCCCTGGAATGCGAATCTCAGGAAGTGACGGAAACTCCTCGCTATTGGTATGTGGAAATAAGCATCCTTCTAATCTATTGAAGCTGTCCACATTCCCTTCTCCAACCCTGCGAACACCGATTTCACTGTCTCCATTTTGAAACTGGGTGTATCTATGAACTTGTTCAATGGCTTGAGGTTGAGAATTTGTCTCCACCCTCCAGTGCTTTTCGTTACTAGTTACGGTTGAATAGAAGCCCGGGCAATTTTGTGCCGGTTGAATTGCTCCTTTGAGTGAGGGAATTTATTTCCTCCTCTATACACAACCGCTGATCTGGATTTCCTGGAATTTGAGTCCAGACTGGCACCAGAGACAGTCGCGATGGTGGGCCTGTTATCCAATCGGGATGATACCCGACTGAAAGCCATCGCAAGACTAAGCGGTCCTGAGTCAACCGTCCCCACTCTTGCATGTGGTTGGCCAATCGCCCTCCCACTGGTCCACCTAGGGAGAGAGGACGGACATAAGGAGCGCAAGAGTGGCACTGTCTCTTGGTGCAGATGCACTGGAGTGGCTCTTACTGTGGTAATCGCCCCATCAGGTACGATTACCACGACCAGATCCTCGTGCACCACGGCCCGCACCGCGCGCACCTCGGTGTCCGGGCGGCTGCCTGGCTGGCTGCGCCGGAGGAGCCTGCGCCCCCCTCACTGCTGGCTGAAGCGCGCGCGGCCGGCGCTGCACTGGTGGCTGGCCTCTGACGTGGCCACCGCAAACTCGAGCCTGCAGGGGATGATACGCAGGGGGAGCTGCGCGAACGCGCTCTCTGCGGAGCACTTCAAATTGCTCACGCAATGCCCTCCGGTTATTGACCAGGGTAACCGTCTCCTGGAGGTGCCTACAACCCTCACCTCCAAAGAGACTAGGACATGTCATAAGCGTACGCAGCAGCCTATTATACAAATCCTGGGGCAGGCACACGTTATCAAGAGCAAACGTGCGCCTCGCCCGGACACTCCTGGTTACAGACCGGGTTAAACAGTCCAAAGCCAAGTTAATTCCATCTTGGATGGCTCTCTGGATAGTCACCGGACTAGGCTGGTGCAATGCGGATGCCGTTACTGACCCCTGTAACAGCTGTGAGATGTGCGAAAGGGCTGAAATAGACACTCTCAAACTCTCCTCCGTATCGCGCAATGCGGTGTTAGCCAATCGCAGTTCGAGCACAGCGCTCCCGTGTCAGACCGGGAGCCTGGCCGCGTAGCTTCCCCTAGCGCAGCGCGATCATCCGTGCTTGGCTTAGGCACTACACCGTATAACTGATATTGATCAGCTACAATACGGCATCACTTTGACACCTCGCGCGGTGTCTTCGCTAGACGTCCATGCGCCTTAATGGACGTTTCCGCCGCAGTGAACATATTGACAATATGAGCAGTCAACGGCAGAGATGGCATAGCGGTAACAGTCGGTTTACCTGCCAACCACGGGCGCTGGTCCTGTTGACTGATCCACAGCAAGACCTGGCCTGACGTTGATTAGCCACTGACAAGCGTCAGACCAGTCCTCCTCTGTGGCCACCTGCGAATGCTCTACACGACGAGGGCCTTCGTCATCCTCCTGAGCAATCACAGGCGTGTGAGTGGCTGGAAGAACTGTGATACTCCTGGCAAGCCAGAGAAGGCATGCGGGCCTGAAAGAACAGGCATGCTAAACTGACTAGCTTGACCAGCAGGCGCCGTGGTATTGCATGGGGAAATTTTCGCCACACCACGGCCCTGGCCAGCACCAGCTACACCATCGGCAAACTGAGGTATGCGGTAATACTGGCCATCACATCCAGCCCTGCCCTGTAGGTGGGGCTTAGAATACACCTTCCGTATCCTCTGCGTGTCGTAAGAGGCGACTAAAGGAGGTACGGGTGAGGTAACCCTGACAGAAACCTCGAGTGCTGAAGATGGAGGTTCCAGGCCGCACGGCGCACTCTAATAAACCATGGATCCACGCACTTAACGCTTATGATCATGTCGATAGTCACTTACAGGACTGGCGGTATGATCAGCGAACGAAAAGAAGAAGATCCAGCCCGGGCTACCTGCTGCGCCGTGAACGCTACTCGTGCGTGAGTAGTACCATGGACAATGTCGCCCATATTCCCCACGAGGGGTGCACGTGCATCAATATCCATGGCCACGGCACCAGGAGAACCCAGCAAATAATCCTCTTCTTCCTGGCCAGAGAGATTAGACTCCAGGTCAGCGAAGAATGCTAACCCGGACTGGCCAGGAAAGGTACCATAGGAGGAATTGGTACCTATGGTGTGCGGATAATCCTGGCCTGATAAGCCGGCATCAGGCTCCAGTGACACCTGTCCACGAACAACCGGCGCGGCAAGCCTGCTGCCAGTGTCCTCATAGTGGACATTACCCTCTATTAGGGTCACCTCTGGATCATGGATGAAAACTGGTAAGTCCCTAGGTAGCACCGATTCAGAGGCGGGGATTATCTGCTCCAAAGCAGATGAAGAGGACAACGAAGGATTTGAACCAGGAAGCATGCCACGAAGCAACTCTGGGACCAAATCCTTAATTGTCCTCTTCATCTCTCCCATCATTTCAATACGGAAGGCCTCCATATCCATAGAGGACGAGGCCTTCCTCTTACCCTTCTTACCAGAACCCTCCTTAACTTTCCTCTCCTCCTTTAGAGCCGTCTCTTTGGTCTGCAGATAGAAATTCAGACATTATACTGTAACCTTTGACCCCTGTAACCTTGACCTCATGGCCTTTTTATTGGCAGGCTGCTTCCTTTTGATGTATATTACCATGCATCCAAGTTTGGTTCCAATTGGATCAGGCATTGCTGAGATATAAACTTAACTTAAAAGTTTACGCCGCCGCCGCCGGAAAAGTGATCCCTATGTCTCGATCCTGCTTCGCAGGCGAGACAAAAACGTCAGATTAAGGTGCATATTCACACCACAATGCCTGAAAATAAATTTGTTAAGACTAGACTTTTGGAAGCTTGAATCGTGTGCCTAGATGTAATGAAATGAAATAAATATTAACATATGATGATTTCATTCCGTACAAATTAAAATTTCTTAGTTGTGAATTTGAAATTAGACTCTAATTCAATTTCACAACATAAAACATTATATTAATTTATACTTGATGAAATCATCATATGTTAAGATCTATTTCATTTCTTTACATCTAGGCCCATAATTTAAGCCTCAATCTATACAATTTTAACAATTTCATTTTCAAGCATTGTGCTGTGAATATGCATCTTTAACTGATTCAAAGTTGCACCGACGTAAATCTGTTATCTGAAATCTGTAAATTGCATATTCCACACAATTGGATAGATCCCCCCCCCCCCATTCGGCTCAGGGTCTACATGCCAAACTAGTGCTATTACATGGTAGCTATGGCTGCAATGAGGGAAGGAAGGATGGAAGAACAAACAGCATGAAACATAGTGTATATAAGGGTATAACAAAACCGTAAACACTCGCTACAGTTGTTAATCTTCTTTAATACTGCCTCTTCATACACTAATTGAGCTGACAAACTGGAATGTTGAGAAACACGATTCTCCATATATACAGGCACGCATGCCTAATGAACCACATAACATGCCTAATGAACCACCAAAACTGCTAACATCTGCTATCCAGGGGCCGATTGCACCAATGTGGCGTTAAATAGGCATAAAGCAACATCCGTCATTAGCCCATGTCGTAGGCATGGGTTAACGACGGACATTGCCTTACGCCTATTTAACGCCACATTGGTGCACTATGCCCCCGGGCAGCATTTGTCCTCACAGATTGCAGTATGATACACCAAAACAATTTTCTAAACATGGATATACAGCAAAATGTTTGAAAATAAAATTGTTTAAGTTTAAATACTTTTAGAGGCTTACATTGTCTTCACTGATGTAATCAAACAAAATAAATCTCAGCATTTGATATCATTCCATATAAATTAATATACCTTTTTTAGTTGTGAGGTTGAATTAAGGACACATGTCTCTTAACTCAAATTCACAACTGATTTCTTTCATTTGCATTTAGGCACATAAATTAAAGGTGCATATTCACACTAAAATGCTTCAAAATAAAATCGTTAAAATTGAATACTTTTAAAGGCTTAAACTATGTGCCTAGATGGAATGAAAGGAAATAAATCTTAACATGTAATGATTTCAATACATATAAATTAATTTTTTTTTTAACTTGTGAAATTTAATTAGAGACACAAGTCCCTAATTTAAAGGGATATTCCACTGGGGGATTTTATGCATCTGACGTAAAGTACTAATTTTCCGCATTGATTTGAGACCAAGAGCACAATTTTATGCCAACAAAGAAAAAAGATATCCTCAATTTAAATTGCTAAAGTAACCAGTAGATAGAGGTGCCATTTTGGACAAGCAGCTGACATCACCGACACACCTACTCTGTTTGCCTGATCGAGGATAGCCGTAACCAGGGGAGGTAAATCTTGCATCTTGTGGATAATTAGCGTACTGGCTAAACAACTGACACTTTGTCACAGTGTTTGGAGGAAATTAAAGTGCAATTAGTGTCCCGATGATCGCGCCAGTCATTGTAGTGCTAAATTGTCAAAAATTGTTTTCTTATGGGCAATTTCTATTTTTAAAAAACATTGAAGGGTTATGCCAGGAGCGTGTTTGCAATCAACCAGCTACAACAAATTCTGAAAGCTGTTGCTATTGCAACTTCTGCTTCCAGTCAAATTCCAGTTTCAAAATTCCAGTTTCAAAACTTTTAAAAATTTGGGATCAATTAGTTAACCCTTTCAAGGACAGAAAAGCAGAAAGCTTAAAATTTACCCTGCATATGCCTATTGCGTGAAACTAACTAGTTTGGAAGCTACTGCAACATAATTCCAGGAAAATTTAATTCAGAATATTCAACACTGCATAGTTATTTTAAAATTGGGAGTAAACATTGTAAATGATTAATAACGCTGGATTTCAATACTGTGAAAGCACTAAACTACTTATTATGTCTTGCGCGCACTTGTCATTATTTACTAGCTGTCACCTACTATCGTCTACGAAGTAAGCCACCAAGCGACTGCCTATAATTGACCGACTGGACAATCAGCGACATCGTTTCATTTTGGTTTGCAAATCCCGTTTTACAATTGATGCAAGCAAATACGACGTTAATTGTCGAGTTTGATTCTGTTATATTAAAATTAAGTACCGCGCCTTTTGTTTTGAAATGCATGACACATTATTTTAAAATTATACAGACTATATGTTCTAAACTTGTGTCTTCCAAATTTAAATGTGGAAAATATTCATCCAATGCTGATGTTATGAAGTCATCTTTCAGTTAGCCCCTTTCATGCGGATGCTTCTGTGGACCAGGTATCTGAAAATGTGAATTGCCGTACCCTTTCCATGATCGTTTCTATTACTGCAAGCCCATGCTTGACATGCGGACGTGATGCGATTTAACCATTTCACGCCAGCACTGGCCTCTGCAATCGTCAAGTTGATGACGCAGGTCAAAAGAAGGCTATTTTGAGAATTTACAACTAAAACGACTGTCTCAGTAACTGAACCAGCCATTCCAGTGGTCAATTTTCAAAAATAGTCTTCGCTTGGCCTGCAAATGGCCATTCAATAAGGAAATATTAAAGGGTTAATTAATATTCGGCCTTCATAACGCGAAGTAAACGGGTAAATCTAAAAGCGCTGGCAATATTTTGCTGGTGTGTCGTTGACGTCATAATCTCGCGGTTTCTCGCTCTCGTTGCGAGAAAATGGATGCGCCCAGGAGTCACGTTTTGGGCATATTCATTTTATTATTTCTCGGCAATGGAAGTGTATTATATATTTTTTTGCGGCAACTATTTCGGATTATAGTATATTTTTCGTTGACTTATTCCCGATTTTCACTGGAATTTCCCTTTAACTTCATAACTAAAAAATTAAATTAATTAGTACCAAATGAAATCATTACATGTTAAGATTTATTTCCTTTCATTGCTTTGAGGTACACAATTTAAAGGTGCACATTCACACCAAAATGGTTGAAAATAACATTATTTATATTGCATACTTTTAGAGGCTTAAATTGTGTGTCTAGATGTAATGAAACGAAACAAATCTTAGCATATGATGATTTCATTCCATATTAATTAATATTATGTTGCAAAACTGAATTAGAGACACGAGATCATTCATTACATCTAAGCCTCTAAAAGTATACAATTTTAACAAATTTATTTTCATGCATTCTGTGTGAATATGCACCTTCAAGCCTCGAAAAGTATAATACAATTTTTAACAATCTTATTTTCAAGGACTTTGGTGTGAATATGCACCTTTAAAGCTATAAAATTATACAATTTTATTTTCAAATGTTCTGGTGTGAATGTGGACCTTGAAACTTTAAACACAGACAGCATCAACATTTTCGACATTCCCAATGAATGTCCCTTATGGACGCTCAAATGGACCTTTCCAGATTATCCATCAATCATATGGTGTCAATTAACTACGTGATGTGTAGGATGACGTCAACCAATTATGTCATGAATGACGTAGATAAGTTTGTCATGAATGCATAATTGATGACGGCCTAAGCGTTGTTGTACGAACTGTATGTCTTTACTGTTTAATAAACATTCTGTTGAATTACTATTTAATAAACATTCTGTTGAGTATTTTGAAACTAATTTGACTGGGTGCTGTTGCTGCCAAAATATTCAACAACTTACCTGTATGGTTTTCTGGATGTTGATAGTCTGGGATTTCAGGGATCGCTCGATCCCAACATGGTGAAGTGTGGGGAGCTTAGCTAGAGATTGGCGGGGCATAGCTAAAACCTGATCCCTCCTCTTCAGGATTGCTGTCTCAAGTTTGTGTGCATATCGGCGTATTTATACATGTCAGTTGACGAAGAAAATCTCATTATTTGGCATAACACGATCATTAATCATTTAACCACCGTCATGGAAACCAAATAGTTACTCATTGAATGTACATTTGCAGACCCAGAGAAGACTATTTTTGACAATTCACCACTGAAATGAGGCTGGCAGGCTAAGTTATTGGGCCAGGCATTATAATGGTAAATTTTCAAAAGTAGCCTTTTTCTCCCTGACCGCTACAAGCCATTAGACAATATTTTCAATGGGGAATAACTCTGGACATGCTTAATAATTTGAAAACAATTTGACTGAAAGTTGTTGGTGACTTAGCCGATATTAACTGTCTGACCACTGCAAGCCACTAGACAATAATTTCAATGGGCAATAATTCTGGACATACTGAATAACTTGAAAAAAATTTGACTGAAAGTTGTTGGTGGCTTAGCCACTAACAACTTTCAGTCAAATCGTTTTCAAAATATTCACCATATCCAGAGTTAAATCCCATGGAGCATGTAGTCTGCAGAATGTCAGCAGACAGACAGTTAAGGGGTTAAATTTAACTTTAGGTAGGTGATCTATTTCTACAAGTGAATTGACATATGAAATCTCATTTTAATCTTTAAAACGCATACAAGACTACTTAGTAACAAGCAACAAGCTCAAATATTGTGTGAGGAAGACGCTAATATTTATTACAATGGTGAAAGCTCACTGATGGTTTTAATATCTAACAATGATCACGGATTGTGATAGGAATGTAAATATGAACCCTTGATAAGCTATTGTAGATGTACTACAGGCACACATGTCATGCTTAATGAACGTTTTAGAAAACCCGTAACCATTCTACCTAATTCACCTTTCCAGAGTATCCATCCATCATCAGACCTAGTATGACGTCATAATCAGCTCAACGCGTGTATACATCATAATCATTACGTCACAAAAGGTTCCATATAGACCGTCACCAAATCTCAAATGGTCCGACACGTTGTATGAATTGTATGTCTTTGTAATTCTTTGCTATTTAATAAACATGCTGTTGAATATTTTAAAACGAATTTGATTGGGCGCTGTTGCTGCCATAGGCAGCAACAGCACCCAGTCAAAATAGTTTCAAAATATTCAACAGCTCACCTGTGTAGATTTTTGGAAATTGATAGTCAGGTTGTTCAGAGATCGATCGATCCCAACACGAGCAAGGTGTGGGTGGAGCTTAGCTAGAGATGGGCGGGGCATAGCTAAAATCGGAACGGTCCATTCTCATATCGGGTGCTGTTTGGCTGTGTAGCATTAACGCAACATTGTGACCACTGTGGTAATATCCGTCATACTCATTCTAGTGATGAGTCAAGAATTTGTTACCGAGCCAGTTATTCCAGTGGTAAAATTTTCAAAAATATAGTCCGCTTAATGTGCGAATGGACATTTTGCAAGACCACTTCAAAAGTTGTTTTTGGCCGGATGGAACGTTAACTTTAATATTCAATCCTTGTCACTATATCAGCTACTCAGTAGCGATGTCAATAAATGTTATTTGTATGTGTTCAACCAAAACATTGGCTGCATCCTAATGTGGTATATGACTATCTTTCATCATAAACGTTGTTCTCAAGGAGCTGACAGGGAATCAAACATACAAGCGGCGAAAGCGTCAAGCATCATAGCCCACAAACGCTTCCACCACACCAACTCCGCAAGACAAAGTCTTTTGAAAGTTCTCAAAGACCTATCTGCTCCAGAAAAATATTCAATACTTTGCATTTACAGATAAATTTTAATACGATACATATAATAATTTTTTAAATCCATCCAATAAAAGTATTAATGTATGAAAAGAGAGAAAATCTTTGTGACAATGACAATCACAAATACAAGATCATACGTTAACATTCAAGATAAATATACCCCACATCATACAACATACATATATGATCTCAAACTCCCTGCCATTTCATAATCAAATTTAGTAACATCTCGGTTAGAATGAGTTTTAGTGAGTTTCAAATGATACATTACTAAACAAGACCAATCAGAGATTGCATACCATATCCCATTTTGTCACATTCTAAGACTTGGATTTTCGGGTTTTCACAAGTTTGTCGGATCACAGCCAAAGTTGTGGAATCATAGTGTATGGTCACGCCCTTTCTTGTATTACATTTTCAGCCAAATCGTACTAGAAGTTTCAGAAATATCCATAGATCCAGAAGTTGATTTGATGCAGATCCTTGTTCTTTTATTCGGATCACCGCCAGAGTCTGGAAATCCTCTTGCACGGCAAGTTCCTTGCTTGTGTTAAAATTTTAGCCAAATCGAATCAGTACTTTTTAAGATATGGATGCGGGTGGACAGACATACCCGATCGGAAAACCCAATTCCCTTACCAAGAGTAATAAATCTGATACAAAATGGCAACAAGTGTGAGATTTATCTAAGCTATTATTTTTACTTTCCACATCAATGGAGGGTTCCAATCTGTTGCTCAAGTATATGACGTCATAATCAATTACGTCACATGTAGGCTGACGTAACAATAATCAGTGACGTATCTATCTCCGTCATGAACATTGAAAAGTTCACCAAGTGTACTAATTGTATGTCTGATGGATTTACTATTTAATAAATATTCAATTGAATATTTTCAAACTAATGGACTGGGTCAATATATACAACAGCTTACCTGTATATTAGTAACATTGAAATTGGGATTCTGAGAATTGAGGATTCAAAGTTATATAAGCTGATTGCACCACAGGTAAAAAGTCGGTGGGGCATAGTTAGAAATGGGCAGAGTTTAGCTAGAAAAATATCCATCTACTACGGTCAATTTCTCACCATCAATGATCATACAGTATGACTCCCCCTTCAGCAAAATATACAGTGACAAACACAATATTTTATTCTCTTCAGATTTAAAATAATTTCATTCTCGAGGGGAACAGTACTAACATGATAATAAATACAAATACACAGACAAGCACACAGACATTAAAACTTCATCCTTCCTCATATAAATAAATATAGTCCATTAGCAATATCACATAAATATAATGGACATAAATTGTAAATTACTCATCGTTAGTTCCCCTATGTCCATTGTGAAGTATTACAGCAGCATATTTTCTTATGTACGGCTTACTATACTGTACACCTACGAAATAACTTCACATGTTTCCAAAACAAAATTAAATGTATCGTTGAATATTTTGAACATAATTGGATGGGAAGACAGTGCTGCAATATCTTCCCATCCAATTATATTCAAAATATTATTCAACCGAACAATTGTTACTACGGTAACTAACATGATTCTGTTTTTGTTTTATGGGCGGTACTGTAGTTCTGCAGAGGCCGTATTCACCAAGGGGCGTAACTTACGCCTGTCATAACTTATGCCCTAGAGTTATGCCCCATAGTTACGCCGTATTCACGAAGAGCGTAAATAAATGCGTCACTAATGCATGTAGGCTAGAATTCGTTGGTCACGTTGGCTGCTTATTGACGTAGTACTGTATGCGTGCCTTCACTACAACATGGAATACTGAATAGGCTAGCTACCATCGACTCAAAACTCATTCTGGCCGTTCACGTGTGTTCGTTGCCAGGCAATGACGTATCGTATTTACCAAATTGTTTCAGCTTCACATTCTGCGCCCTCCTCGTGAATACCGCTCCTGTTCATTCCTCATTAATGTTACCGGTCAAGATTGATCAAGCAAGCTAATGTTTTTGCTTAGTCAATGTCCATTTACAGGCCAAGAGAAGACACGTTTTGAAAATTAATCACTGGTATGATTGACTCAGTAACTGAGCCAGTCATTCCAGTGATACGGTTTCAAATATATTCTTGTCTTGGCCTGTAAAATTTCAACTAGAGGCCTGGGCCTGTAAGGGACATTTTTTTTCAGCTACCTAATTCTCAGATCAAACTCCATTAGGATTGTCATCCCGTCATCCCACGCTTCACATAGGGATTGACAAAAATAACCCCCATGCCAGGCCTGCAATTTATGGCAAATTGACATTTCTCAAAACAACTTCAGAGATGCTTTTTGGCAGCTTTGACAAATACCTGTCTGCCAGCGGAATTTCTGCAGACTACATTTTCTATGGGGTTTAGCTCTGGATATGGTGAGTATTTTGAAAACAATTTGACTGAAAATTGTTGATGGCTAAGCCACCGATAACTTTCAGTCAAATTGTTTTAAAAATATTTAGCAAGAACAGCGTTATTGCCCATTCAAATTATTGTCTGATTTGCTTTGCATCAGTCAGATAATTAAAAGGTTATACAGTGACCATTTAGCTACAAGCTGTTGTTATCTAAACCAGCAACAGTTTACTGAAAACACTATTTTCACAATACACACATCATTCACCGCTTAACCAGTTCCTGCCCAATATCAAAACTTGATGATCATAATGTGTTATTTGTCAATATTAATCATCGTTCCTTGAGATTGACTTGTGCACGTTCTTTTCCTGTAAAAGATAATAATTATATTATTATGAAAGTAAAGTGCTTAGAACTAGGGTCAAGTTTGACTCCTAACCATAGTATAGCTAACTAGATTCCCAGTCGAACTTCAAATAGTTAACTAGCTAGTCAATTATAGACGACCGAGCACCCGAGCTCGGTTCAGATGGTTAGTGCGATATTTGCGTAAATTTCAAAATGGCGGACACCGATCGCTTGTCACGAATAACTGCATATAAAAGTGTAAATATTTCACTTAGGTATGATGAAAGTATGCTTTTCCATTGTATATCAATGTTCCCAAGCCCCTATTCATTCCCACTTTATGCCATATGGACGCTTTTTGACGTCTTAGCGGACAAAAATAACCCATTTTCGTAGGTCATCAAAACAGACAACAGAAAGGGTTAATGGAGACTGGTACCCGGCTCCAAAATATCTGCAATAGTAATTCAATGGAGAACCGGGTACCAACGAACTATAGTTAACTATTCAGCATTCGGCTTGACATAGCGACTGCGCATGTTCATTAAACTATGAAACTGACTATAGTTAGCGAGTCAAACTTGACCTAGGTGATGTACATCAATACATGTAACAATATTTCTGCAACACGGAAACGGTAAAGAGCTATATGTTAGCACATTATGATGTATTGCCACAAAAATTACACTAAATTGCTCAGTCGATGATGCGTCATCGCAAATCACCATGTTTACCACTTGGACCTGTTGACCTCCCCCACCAGGGGTGGAGCCAAATATAATAGTGCTCTTGTACTACACAATCATATGAGTAACACACATATCAAATTTGGTTGCATTCCACCCAACAGTTTAAAAAAATGGCGTGAATCCGTTTAAAATGCCACTCATTAACTGATTGGGCAATTTCAACCATACTTAGCTGAGAGGATAGTATGCTGGTGTTTCAGAACTTGTATACAGAATTTTGATGTTTCAATGTGATCATCTAGGTTTTCTGAAGATTTCTTGAAATCACTTAAAAGCCTACTCCTCGTTAACCACGGCCGATTTCAATCAAACTCGAATGAAGGAACCCTAGGCTAGTATTCTTCAGAACTTATATACAGAATTGTGATTGTCAATTTTTCCGGAGCCCATCTTGAATTTTCCGAAAAATGGTGGGGAAATCGTTTGAGCGATTTCAACCAGACGTGGCTGGTAGGTTTCAGAACATGTATATACAATTTTGATTAGTCAATTTTTCGGTGGACATCTTGGATTTTCGGGAAATCAGTAAAAGGCTACTCATTAACTGCTTGAACAAGTTCAATCAAACTTGACTGGAAGGACCCTAAAGTCGCATGCTTCAGAGCTAAATAATTCTGGATCTATTGAAGGTATCTTCTCCAAATTTGGGTGGCAGATTGTCTGTGGCGTCCCAGAGGTATGCCAATTTTTGGGTAAAAAAACCTAATCTGCAACATTGGAAACCTGGAACTGAATTAACTTAAAAGTAACTTTCCAAAAGCGAACATAAACATGCATGCACCCACTCACTCTCACGCACACACAAAGTCACATGACCTATAATTCATACATCCCCGTTTGATGCTATTGTGGGACAATGGAGGGATCTCAAGTATATATGATGTCACAATCAATGATGCATAGCTGTCACAAAAATCAAAACGTCTGTCTGGCGTGTACGAATATAAGTCTTTGATGAATTAACAATTAACCCTCTCTAACACTCATACCAGCCAAAAACAGCCAGTCAATCCAGTAGAAATTTGGAAAAATAGTCTTCTCTTGGTCTGCAAGTGAACATTTTCTAAGAAAATTGAAATTTTCATGATCAAATTCGAGGGTTAAAGGATTAATAATAAAACATTCTGTGTAAAAGTCCCAGTTAAATTAGTTTCAAAATATTCAACAACGTACCTGGATATTTACCTTGAAACTTAGATTCTGGGAATTGATTTTTCAAATTTTCAAATTGATTCCAATGTGTGTGAAAAAGTGTCTGGGTTTAGCTATAGAAAACAGCAGGGTATAACTAGACACGAATCTGTCTATTAACAGCATTGGGTGATAATAACTCCCATGCCACTTACGCCAGAAGAATTTCGTGATCGACTCTCCGAGGATGTAGATACTGATCATGAACACCCAGAGCATGAGAAAGAATAGGAGACGTTGTACCGTATTGAGAATCTCAAACACGGGATACACCCAGATCTGACCGTAATACGCGATGAACAGAATCCTGAAAACGAACGAGATTATAAATAATTCATGATTTTGTAATGCTTGACATTCTGCCTATTTGAACACCGCTACTGTCAAGGTGAATTAATGCGGAATCAATCTGCCAATCACCGCTTCATAATTAATCTGACGTCACCTCAATTAATGTCGCAATCTCAATTGTCTGAGATTTGTCATTCTGGTAATTAATCTGATTAATATATCAACCCTATTCACTGATAAATCCCTGAAAAAGTACATTCTTTCCGCTGCATAGCATATATTCTGTTGAATATTTTGAACTTAATATGACTAGATGCCGTTGCTGCCAGTAAAATTAATTTTAAAAATATTCAAGTTTTCCTGTATGGTGGCCTTGAAAATGAGATATGGGGAACTCATCGGTGAAGAGAACTTGAGGCCCAAGGGGCCTGTGTCGCTCACCTGGAGCACCATCAATTTTTGTCAAAATTGTAGGTGGGTGGTTTAGCAGTCTTTTAAATGAGTTTGTGGACATTTTTGCAAGTGCAATATGGCCGCCAAACGCACTAAATTTTGATTGCACCACGGCGCCCATGTCTTTTTGATGGATCAACTTCCCGTGAACAAATTTTAATGGCCCAAATTTCGGCCTGATCACTTCAGCGGTTCTGGAGGAGTCATTTTCGTGAAAACCAGGTCATCCAAAATGGTCACCGAACCATTTGGACAATCACGTCCTCTTGAACAAACTTGGCTTACCGCTTGGCCTAGATGAAAATTCCCCAAGTGGTTTCGGAGATTTTTAAAGACATTTCCTGAAATCGGCCAAAATCCAAAATAGCCGCTGGGCAAATTGGCCGATCGGGTTCATTTGAACAAACTTGGATCCTTATGCCCTAAGGATGCTTCCTGCCAAATATAATTGAAATCGGCCAGGCAGTTCTCAAGACATTTTAAATTTCCCATTGCTTTAGCATGGGAGCTTTTGATGAGAAAATTATCCAAGATGGCCGCCAAACCGTTTATCCGACAGTTTTGAAAATCGCAAATTTGAGCTCAGAATACCCAAAAACCTTTATAAAACCAATTTCAGCCTCAAAATCTATCAAATAAAAAAATCCAATATGTCCGCCAAACATGCTACATTTTGATTGGCCCACGGCGGCCATGTTTTTAGACGGAGCAACTTTCCTTGAACAAACTTTAATGGCCCTTAGTCCCTAATCATATCTGCCAAATTTCGGCCTGATCCCTTCAGCGGTTCTGGAGGTTATTTTCGCTAAAACTAGGTCAACCAAGATGGCCACCGAACTATTTGACCAATTAAGTTCCCTTGAACAAATTTGGTTGAGCTCTTGCCCTAGATCATATTTCATGAGGTGTCCTTCAATCCCTCATGCGGTTTCGGAGATTTTTAAACACGTTTCTAAAAATCGGCCAAAATCCAAGATGGCCACCGGCTTAATGGGCCGATCGCCTTCATTTGAACAAACTTGGATCCCTATGCCCTAAGGATGCTTCCTGCCAAATATAATTGAAATTGGCCCAGCGGTTCTTGAGAAGTCATTTAAAGGAAAAGTTGACGGATGGACGGACGACGGACACATGACGGATGGTCGCCACGACATAAGCTCACTTGGCTTTTCAGGCCAGGTGAGATGAAAATGCGATGCACTATAGTTTCGACTTAGGTAGCTTTGTCAGAAATGTCAAAAATTTGACCGCCAGACCAGACAGAGAAACTTATATTTAAAATGAGTTTATCATTTCTGGTTTAAAGCCAAATTTGGTCAAGGAATTTTTAAGTTTCTCAGATAATGGCCATTTGCAGATCAAGAGATGATTATTGAAATTTTACTCACTGAAATGACTGGCTCACTGGGTCGGCCATAACCGAGCCAGAGTAAATGTTAAAAAACAGCCTGCTCTTGACCCGTAAATGGACATTTCTCAAGACCACTGCAGAAGACATGTTTTGGCAGGCTTGACCAGTAAATGGATAAACAGGTGCTCACTAAAGACTAGCTAATGCCTGCTGGACACACTGGACATGATTACTGGACACTCACCATACATTATATGCTGATGCAAACATGACTGTGGTGAACATGCCTTTAGGCTTAGATGGATAGTGATGATAAACAATGTACTTATCCATTATCAGAAACACGAGGGGGGCTGTGTGCTGCAACAACAAAACAAACATAACAATTCATTAACTCTCAGTAAACATTCTTGTAAAGAATAAATGTTCGGAATATCAAATTTGACATATGATTACATCATTATTATGGTTAAGCCACTGTCATGATTGTGGCAAAATGTTAAATTTGACTTACCTTACCATGGTTGAAGAACTGACATAATATAAGATTTAACGTATCATTACATGGCTGAACAATGGTGACACAATGTAAGATTTCATGTACAATTACACGATTGAGCCACTGTGGCATAATGTATTTAACGTACCATGACATGGTTGAGCCACTGCGGGACAACCTTATCCAGGAATTTCGGATGAACCAGCTCACGATCAACATAGTACAGAGACCAGAATGTCATAACAACAAACTAGAAAGAAAATAACAATTATGTCTCTCAATTAAGCTTAATTAAAGGTTTAGTAAAGATAATCCAAAAATTTGCTTACTGCATGTCAATTTGCTTACTGCATGTCAATTTGCTTACTGCATGTCAATTTGCTTACTGCATGTCAATTTGCTTACTGCATGTCAATTTGCTTACTGCATGTCAATTTGCTTACTGCATGTCAATTTGCTTACTGCATGTCAATTTGCTTACTGCATGTCAATTTGCTCACTGCATGTCAATTTGCTTACTGCATGTCAATTTGCTCACTGCATGTCAATTTGCTTACTGCATGTCAATTTGCTCACTGCATGCCAATTTGCTTACTGCATGTCAATTTGCTTACTGCATGTCAATTTGCTTACTGCATGTCAATGTGCTTACTGCATGTCAATTTGCTCACTGCATGTCAATTTGCTTACTGCATGTCAATTTGCTTACTGCATGTCAATTTGCTTACTGCATGTCAATTTGCTTACTGCATGTCAATTTGCTCACTGCATGTCAATTTGCTTACTGCATGTCAATTTGCTCACTGCATGTCAATTTGCTTACTGCATGTCAATTTGCTCACTGCATGCCAATTTGCTTACTGCATGTCAATTTGCTTACTGCATGTCAATTTGCTTACTGCATGTCAATTTGCTCACTGCATGTCAATTTGCTCACTGCATGTCGATTTGCTTACTGCATGTCGATTTGCTTACTGCATGCCGATTTGCTCACTGCATGTCAATTTGCTCACGGCATGTCAATTTGCTCATGGCATGCCAATTTGCTCACTGCATGTCAATTTGCTCACTGCATGCCAATTTGCTTACTGCATGTCAATTTGCTTACTGCATGTTAATTTGCTTACTGCATGTCAATTTGCTTACTGCATGCCAATTTGCTTACTGCATGTCAATTTGCAAGCAAAGAGAAGACTATTTTTGACAAATTATCATGGGAATAACTGGCTCAGTCATGAAGACGGCCATTCCACTGATAAACTTTCAAAACTTCTTTTCTTGGCCAGCAAATAGGCCTTCTTTAAGACCATTGCAGTGGCGAGTTTTGACTGGCTTGACCATTAAAAGGTTAACGTGTGGCCTCATGATAGCTTAGTTTTACACATATACACAAAACCTCACGCATGCATGTACACACTGTGACACATACACACACACACACACAAATCCTCACGCACGCACGCGCACACACACGCACTGTGACACATACACACACACACACAAATCCTCACGCATGCACATACGCACTGTGACACACACACACACATGCGCACGCACACAAATCCTTACGCATGCATGTGTACACTGTAACACATATGCATGCACGCACACATGCACATGTACACACATGCACACACGCACGCACACACACACACACACGCACACACCCACGCACACAAACAGACACCCACACACTCACGCATGCACACACACACATGCACGAAATGTTAGATGCACACATGAATAGTTCAATAGCATTAACAAAATGTTAAGTGCACAAGGTGAAAAAAGAGAATGAGATTTCGATGATTTTCATAGAAATTGTCAAAATAATCACATTTTAACCAGCAGGTATGCTAAAAATAATGGCATTGCTGATTTGAAATACAAGTGTTACAGTTCTCATGTAAGGCTGTGCTTACAGCACAGGATGAATCTAAGTAGGGTACTCCATGCTGGCCATTGGATACAATTGGTCTTTGTGTTAGCGTGATCGTCTGATAATCAGCAGGGCGGGAGTTCAAATCCCTCTTAATTGTCAGGCGATCAGTTGGCTCACAGGCAATCGGTAGAAACAAAAGCAATCTCCTTCACTCCTCGTTGTCTCTCTCCACCCAGGAGTATAAATTGGTACCAGTGTAAAAACTGGGGAAGTTACCAATAATAGACAATTAAAAACCAGTCTAGATATGGTGTGAATGGGACCTGCAATCAGGGACTCTATAGACAATAACTTCTAGCCACTTAATTAGTGATCTTTTCAACATGAACTGAGTGCATTTCCTATCACGAGCTAAAACTCATTATGACAGCTTAAAAACCAATACAACGGTTGAAAAAACGTGTTTAATTGTCCAGCGTTTGCAATCAATCAGAGAAAATCTTCATTTGTATACCAAGATAGTGTTAGAAAACCTTTCACTGGGATGACTAGTGATAAACTTATACAACTACTCATCTCTTTCACTGGGATGACTAGTGATAAGCTTATACAACTACTCATCTCTTTTAGCCTCCATAGATATTTTTAATTGATGAGAAAGTTTCTATTTTCGTGATGAATTTCGTCCCTTTAAGTCTCGAATTTGTTTATTAAAATTTCAATTTTCTCATAGAAAATGTCCATTTGCAGACCAAGAGAAGACGATTTAAAAAATTTACTAGTCATTCCAGTGATACATTTTCAAAAATAGTCTTCTCTTGGTCTGCAAATGACCATTTCTGAAGACCATGGCAGAAGCCGTGTTTGGCTGATATGAGTGACTTGAGGTCCGTTAATGCTTATATAAATACAGTCTTTATCATATACACTATATATATTGAAGACATGAGGTCCGCTAATGCTGATATAAATAGTGTTCATCGTGAGACCTGA
The DNA here is from genome assembly GCA_034401795.1 of Chaetoderma sp. LZ-2023a. NCBI lineage: Eukaryota > Metazoa > Mollusca > Caudofoveata > Chaetodermatida > Chaetodermatidae > Chaetoderma > Chaetoderma sp. LZ-2023a. The sequence goes on from CM067375.1 coordinate 84,857,451, forward strand.
GACCCTTCAAACTCAGAATCCAGGAACATCTGAGATCCATAACCATCGTATATATGCTTAACCGGTATATATATTGAAGACTTGAGGTCCGCTAATGCGTATAAATACAGTCTGTATCATATACACTATATATATTGAAGACATGAGGTCCGCTAATGCTGATATAAATAGTGTTCATCGTGAGAATCATATACATACTATTCCAGATGGGAAAGCTATCGAGGACAGATATCGATTACGGAAGTTTTCCAGTTGACATCTCTTTCTTCGTCCCTCTTTCTCGCTGATCGGTGGATTGTTCGTACCAAACAGATCATTTACAACATTCATACCATAGTACACAGTCTGGATAATCTGAAAAACACAGCAAAATGAGGTTCATAATCAGATATTACAACAGATGTTGAAAGAAGATAATTATTAATTTTGAAGGTAGCTTTAACTGTCTCGCTGCTGCTGCAAGCCACGACTTACTGAATATTTTGAAAACAATGTTTTCAAAGAATTTAGCAGGTCTAGTGATATAATCCCTGAAAGATGTCATCTGCAAAACCTCAGCAGTCAGATGGTTAATGAAATCTGAATTAGACAGCAACCCGCACAGAAATTTAAGCGTGCGATAAGCGATGTTAACTCGCAGTGTTAGTTCACGCAAGCTATCCATAAGCACACAGTGTTAGCTTGCGCAAGCACACGATAAGCTCGTATTTGAAACATCGCGAGGTTGCGCGAGCTTGCACAAACATAACATTTGCCTACCCGCGTGCTCCCGCAACTTAAGCGCGTGCATCCCCAACCTCGCGCACGCTTGACCGTGCACTCCCGCAACCTCATCCATGCTTAAATGAGCGCTCCCGCAACCTCGCGCACTCTTAAGCGCGCGCTACTGCAACCTCGCGCATGCTTAACCTTAATTAGAGATAGTAATCTTTCTGACAGGCTCCAGGTGAGCTAATAATGGATATCAAATATATAATTTCAGTAATGCATTAATGTTGTACGATACCCTGTTTGATATGTTTGCTATTAATGGCCATAGCGGCCAAAACCAGCCTCTGCTATCGTCTTGTCGAATGTCCATTGAAACGCCAAGGGAAAACATTTTTTTTTAATTTACCACGGGAATGTTACTGGCTTGATAACCTAGCCAGTCATTCATTTTAGTGGTAAATTTTTTTCAATTGTGTTCTTGGCCTATAAATATACATTCAATCAGCAGGTATTTACATTTTCTTGACCAAATATGACCAATAAATGGTTAACCAGAGATGGTTAACATTGTACATGCATGTATTAATAGAAGGCTAATAACTACGTGATAAACACTTGAGAATAAATGCTAAGATCCTGACGCTCGATTTCTGTCTTGTGAAATTCCAGTAAGTCTGAATGGTCTGAGGTTGGAAAGGGGTTCCTTATATGCTCCTTTTGGGGGCTCTCTGAGTACCGTGGAGGCCTTTGGGCAATTCCTCAATTGCAGACTCTGTCACAAACAATACGTGGGAGAAACCCTGAGACCCTTCAAACTCAGAATCCAGGAACATCTGAGATCCATAACCATCCTCCACAAAAAAGAAAGCTACGACACTCCAGTCTCCAGACATTTCAACCAAAAAACCCCACACCAGAGCGCACATGAGCTTTCGCATCATACAAGTGCTCTATTCAGATCTGACTGATCCGGAATCCACAGTGTGGAGAAGGGCCATGGAGCTACACTGGATCCACCAGCTCCGCACAATGGAGCCGTCAGGTATAAATCTAGCAGGGCGAGGACCCACCCTTTCAGCACGCCTGTCGGGCCCAATTTTTCCCCCGACAGCTGTGTACGTAATTATTATCATATATTAATAGAAGGCCAGAGTGGTCACTGCATTACTATAGAGTATAGAGCTTAAGAAGTTGTACCAAAACTGGTATCTGTCAATAAATTGCAGCAAATCAACAAAATACATACCTCCTAAGACAGCTATTTCCATTTTAAGGTTACTTGTGCTAAGCACTCTATTTAACAGTTATATCAGACTTTTCAAAAGCGTAAATTCTGTATCCATAACTCATAACCCATGCATATACTAATAGTCAACACCCTGGATTTCTTCAGACAAAGACTTAAATTTCCCGCCAATTTTAGCAGGTCAACTCAACTCAGTTATATTACTTAGAACCAGTGTTATTGCCTTTCTTTCTATATGTATGCACAGACTGAATGACTCAGAACGAGAAAATGATGTTAGTTTGCGCGACTTAACATGAAAATGACGTTTGCTTGGGCAAGCCCGCGAAAAAACAATGGTTAGCTCCCGCAAGTTTGCGGCGAGCTTGTGCAAGGTTGCGGTGAGCTTGCGCAAGGTAGCAATGAGTTTGCGCAAGCTCGCAGCGAGCTGCCGCAAGCTCACGCAATCTAAAATTCTTACCGCACGCTTGCCGCATGCCTAAATTTCTGTAAGGGAACACTCATTTCAAAATAAGCAATAGCTATGCATCGGGTTATTCACAGAACTAATCTGTGAGTTATGCATTCATTAATGAACTGACATCACTTGAAGTGATGTCATTACTTCAATCAGACGTCTCAGAGGTCACTTGCCAAAGGAAACTAGTTAAGCAGTCATTCAGTTAACAGTCTGGATTTTAGGGTGAGGACGACCATAATCAATGTCTAAGGTGTTATCTGGATGACTTAAAAATCTACAAAGTTGCAATATATTAACAATGTGAGCTGCCTAGAAATTTGTGGAAGATGTCTAAATTTTAAGGTATGGTAGTACTCTGGATGCCTAGATTTGTCAGGAATTCTCCCAACCTGGGTAATGGATGATTCCAGTTTATCCATCAATCATATGATGTCAAAACCAACTATGTGACATGTATGATGACATCATAATCAATTACGCCATGAATGATGTAGTTAAGTTCATCACGAACGCCTAATTGATAATGGACTAGGTGTTGTTGTATGCATTGTATGTCTTTATTATTTAATAAACATGCTGTTGGATATTTTGAAACTAATTTGACTGGCAACAACAGCACCCAGTCAAATTAGTTTCAAACACAGCTTATCTGTATAGTTTTCTGGAAATTGATAGTCAGGGAGTTGAGGGGTTGATTGCTTCCAAAAGAGGCGAAGTGTGGGTGGAGCTTAGCCAAAGATGGGCGGGGAACAGCCAAAACTACACTTCTCCATTAATTTGAACTAGAAACGACAGCCAATGGCACACAATCACAAATCCTTACTTTCCATATCTTTTGACCCCAAGCCATAACACAGACATGACAGAGTGTGGAGACTAAGGCAACTGCCATCTCACTATAAACACGTATATGGATAGTTTGTGTATAACAAACTAGGCTGAATTTCAGCAAAGAGTTTTGAAGAGATAAACAGTTTTGAGGAGATAGCATTCTGAATGCAATTTTTATTATACATGTATTTGATTTTTGATGTCCCCGCAAACACCTCCGCACCATAACTGGACACAGATGGCCAGACAGCATAATTTCCAACAATGCACTATACAAGACAAGGCACTATACAATTATTACTATTTATGATTATACAAAATAAATTTAGTTTTTTGGACACTTAAAATAAATTTATTAATTGTTCAATAATTATTTTTATTTTCACCCACACCAGTCACCCACCCACTAGCCTACAAAATCTGGTGCTATCCACTCTTTATATTTATCATTACATTGCCATATAGAAGAATATTTGCACTTTCCCATGATCACGACGTTTGTTTAACTCAATCTACCATACAAACATTATATAATTATAATTGTGCGGACGTTACTTTCTTGATGGCTATCTAAACGCAACTGATTCAATGTTTACAAATTCATAAAAATAATGGCTTCTTGCAATTGACAAGTTCAGACACGTATTACTCAAGACGAAGTGTGTTCCCGGTACGGTTACCATTAACCGCGCAGTTTAGCATACACCGGGAACCAATCTGATGTTGCTGTCCATAAACTCTTACGCAATAACGGCAAGATTTTGCCAGACTGGTGAGAATTTGTGTTTGATGAAGTTTTACACAAGCTGAAGTGTGTTCCCGGATGGTTAAACACACAGGTTAGCTTACACCGGGAACCAAACGGCAAGATTTTGCGAAAATTTGTGTTTGATGACGATTTGAGAAAATGTCTGCCGGGAGAATTGCAATTGCCGATATTTTAATTTTCCATACCTTTTCCATAGTGGTAACGCAAAATATTGATTTTCCATAATTTTTCAAGCCCTGGAAAAGGATTTTTAATTTTCTATACTTTTTCCAGACTTCCATACCTGCGTACGAACCCTGTAAATATGTTAAGCATGTTACAAGGTGACCTCAAGAACACAGGAGTACACTCAGGTTAAGAATGGACCTGAGGAAGCTAAGGATTTTGGCTGAGGACAAGACAGAGTGGTCAAAGGTGAAGAAGGACTGATTCCAGCTGTAGGATGTTTCTACTAAACATCTACAGCCACAGGACTCAGTATAACATTATAACCGGAGTAGAAAATGTACCACTGACAATGACTGGAATGTCACTGGCTTTTTCAGTTATGCTTGCTTTTGAAATATAGATCTTCTATGAAAAGGAATCTAAGGTCTTGTCCAGTTTTGACCAATGGTTGATGGTATGAATCGAGAGATTTTGCTTTATCTTTAAACAAATGTTAAATCTTTGATAGCACTGGTGGGATGATAGGTGGGGTGCGGAGAGGTGGAGTGGGGATGGCATTAGGGACATGTGCACACATGCACGCACGCACATACATGACCAATACTTACAATACACCAAAATGTTAGATATTTGAATTTGCCTCCAAAGCCACGATAGTTCCATACATTTGAATTGTCGAAGTTAATATACAAGACATCATATGCAAGCCCATATAAAAGTATAGAGAAGAATACAATGTTTCTTGCTATGAGCTTTGACGGTGATTCACTTGTGTAAGCCATTACTCACAACTAGCGAGTTAGTTCTTTTATATTGATTGGCACAGATATATTGTTCCTACATTAAGCCACAGTCGGTTAAATAATTAACCACCTTCATCCAAAGCCACACGATCTACAGATAACCACTAACTCCTCAACTGATAGTGTCTCAATTTCTAGACACCTATACAGGAAAGCTGTTCAATATTTTGAGACTAATTTCAATGGGACCTGTCGCTACCATAAGCAGAAACAGCTCCCAGTCAAATTAGTTTCAAAATATTCAGCATGATTTTCCATACAGGACATAAAAAGAATTTGCCATCTCTGGTTTCTAAGAAACATTATCATAATGGGCTGACTGCTGCAAGCCACCGCACAATAATTTCAATGGGTAATAACTGTGGACTTGCAGAATATTTTGAAAACAATTTGTCTGAGAGTTGTTGGTGGCCCAGCCACCAACAACTTTCAGTCAAATTGTTTTCAAAATATTCAGCATATCCAGAGTTAAGCTCCATGGAAAATGTAGTCTGCAAAAATTCACCAGCTTTATAGTTAACAGAACCGAAAATGATAAACCTGGTCTACAACTGAATGATTTTTCTTGAAATTGACAGGGCACACACTGGTAACCTGCAGTAGTTGTTAGTGGTTCACCCGTAAATAGGAATCCAGCTTAATAATAAAATAATTTGTTGCTGCCTTTACCTCCTATTTAGGCAGTATATATATATATATATATATGACTGATGTCCTACATAATATATGCGACCTTGAAATTGCATAGACTATTCTCAAAGATCATAATTAGTTTTCTATTAATGTACCAGTAGGTTATCCCCGGTCAACAGGCATCCTAAATACTGACTTAGATTCGGATTGGGTCATGTCCTCAATCATTATGTACACATGTGGCTGGATAAAGATCTGTCTAACCCAGTGACATACATTACGGTAAACCGTGTAGCATTTCAAGTTTGTTAAAACTTAAAGGTTTAATTGGCGGTATATTAATAGTAAAGCACCAGGCGTTTAATCACTTCACGATACTTAGTATTGGTGAAGCTTTATGAGCTGTCAAGTAAATGTTGGTTTAAACTTATTATTTAACTCTTTAAGCCTTTCCGAGCAGAAATAACAGATTTTCTAAGGCACAAGGTTTTATAATACTGTAGAATATTGTGGAAGTAATTTCACTAGGAGCTGTTGCTGTCTATGGCATCATAGGCAGCAACAAGTTCTAGTCAAATTAGTTTCAAAATATTCACCAATATTTATGTACATTTGTTTTGAAATTGAGACACTGGAATTTCACAGATGCAAGGTTTAATAATAGAAGTATTGATGTCACGTTCCTCAGAGGGAAATCTTCATTATTTTGTACACTTAATAGATGCCAGGTTTAATAATAGAAGCATTGATGTCACGTTCCTCAGAGGGAAATCTTCATTATTTTGTACGCTTAGTAGATGCCAGGTTTAATAATAGAAGCAATGATATCACGTTCCTCAGAGGGAAATCTTCATTATTTTGTATGCTTAATAGATGCCAAGTTTAATAATAGAAGCAGTGATGTCACGTTCCTCAGAGGGAAGTCTTCATTATTTTGTACACGTAATAGATACAAGGTTTAATAATAGAAGCATTGATGTCACGTTCCTCAGAGGGAAATCTTCATTATTTTGTATGCTTAATAGATGCCAGGTGTAATAATAGAAGCAGTGATGTCACGTTCCTCAGAGGGAAGTCTTCATTATTTTGTACACTTAATAGATACAAGGTTTAATAATAGAAGCATTGATGTCATGTTCCTCAGAGGGAAATCTTCATTATTTTGTATGCTTAATAGATGCAAGGTTTAATAATAGAAGCAGTGATGTCACATTCCTCAGAGGGAAGTCTTCATTATTTTGTACACTTAATAGATACAAGGTTTAATAATAGAAGCATTGATGTCACGTTCCTCAGAGGGAAATCTTCATTATTTTGTATGCTTAATAGATGCCAGGTTTAATAATAGAAGCAGTGGTGTCACGTTCCTCAAAGGGAAGTCTTCATTATTTTGTACACTTAATAGATGCCAGGTTTAATAATAGAAGCATTGATGTCACGTTCCTCAGAGGGAAGTCTTCATTATTTTGTATGCTTGATAGATGCAAGGTTTAATAATAGAAGCAGTGATGTCACGTTCCTCAGAGGGAAATCTTCATTATTTTGTATGCTTGATAGATGCAAGGTTTAATAATAGAAGCAGTGATGATACGTTCCTCAGAGGGAAGTCTTCATTATTTTGTATGCGTAATAGATGCCACGTTTAATAGTAGAAGCATTGATGTCACGTTCCTCAGAGGGAAGTCTTCATTATTTTGTATGCTTAATAGATTCCAGGTTTAATAATAGAAGCAGTGATGTTACGTTCCTCAGAGGGAAGCCTTCATTATTTTGTACACTTAATAGATACAAGGTTTAATAATAGAAGTATTGATGTCACGTTCCTCAGAGGGATATCTTCTATATTTTGTACACTTAATAGATGCCAGGTTTAATAATAGAAGCATTGATGTCACGTTCCTCAGAGGGAAGTCTTCATTATTTTGTACACTTAATAGATACAAGGTTTAATAATAGAAGCATTGATGTCACATTCCTCAGAGGAAATTAAGTCTTCATTATTTTGTACGCTTAATAGTTATAATCTAAAAGCATACATGTAGTATAAAGACATGAGAGATATCTAATATTCTTTTCTCTTAATTATATTTCGTTTCGAACCAAAATCGAAATGTTTTACATAAACAGTTTACACGTAAACTTGGAATTCCAAGAATCTCAGTTTCATGGCAACTATTCACGAACAGTGGCATCACATGACTCTTAATAGTCCGGTCTAGCCATCATTCATTATAGATATGCATATACATATATATATATGCACACTCGAACTAAGAAATCTGTTTTAATTGGTGGAGGCAAATGACTACGTATGCGAGTGTCGGGTTAGGACCCGAAGCCTGCATGTCAAGGTGGATTATCACCCTGCTAGAATTACATGGTGGAGGATCCGGGTTGATTATTGTCTAACTGGCTAGTTAATTGATTGATAGATTTGGTCTGTGTATCATAGAGTAAACACGGTTTGAGTGGCAGACAGGCTGCCTTGATATTTGGTGAATCTCTAAATGATATTCAACTTTTTCTTGCTCAGAATTATTTGTCAATGATACACTTTAGTTAACCCTTTCTTGACGAATCCGGCCAAAACTTGCCTATGTAGTGGCCTTAGCGAATGTCCATTTGCAGGTCAAGAGAAGAGTATCTTTGAAAATTTACCACAGGAATGACTGGCTCGATAACCTTGGCCTGCAAAGGGACATTCAATAGGGAATTTTTTTTATCAAATTTAGTCATTAAAGGGTTAAACTGTTACGTTAAATAAATCTTAAATTTTTTACAGATTTCCTGTTAATGTTTCCAGGCTAAAATATTTTGTGTGCGTGAATGTATGTGTGCGTGAATGTATGTGTGCGTGAATGTATGTGTGCGTGAATGTATGTGTGCGCTCACATCCGTGTGAGTGCACACCTGTGTGTAGGAGGCATTTATCTATAGAAATTAGTTTCAATATAATAAATCAGTTTTTCTCATAGCAATAATAGATGTACAAAATTATTAATATTAGGCTTCCACATTACAATGGTTAATGTGGCATGTCTGGCAAACAATTCAAACGTATATCTATGCTACAATATGGGGTCTTCTATTAACTCTTACCACTCTGATGTCAAACTTTTAAATTTTCAAATTAAATTAAAAGATGAACTGGTGTTCATTTTTCAACAAATTTGGTGGAAGATGGTGCTGTCGTAGACAGCAACATCATCCACCAAAATTGTTGGAAAATGTACATCAGATTCTTCGCTGTTGAACCAATAAAAAATAGGATTTTGACATCAGAGTGGTAAGGGTTAATTAAATTCAGTCTAGCTTTTGGCTAGCGGAAATACTTACATAAATATGGTATGATATGTAACACCCCCCCCCCCCCACCCCAAACAAGTTTTACAACAAACAGTGCATGTTAATTTCTTCATATGTATTTTTATGTATTGTAAGTTATGTGAATGCTTTTTATTGTTGTCCTCTTTGTGTGTCTCTTGTTTGTAATGTAGTGTGATATATATTTGTAAGGGGTCCATCATTTTATAGCCATTGCCTTGGATGGACTACCTGTAGTATCTGTTTAAATGTACATAAACCGTGAAATAAATAATATTGAACTTGAACTTGAACTATATTATAATCCCATTGCCTATACCAGCTAATAATTAATTCTCTTAACCCTTTACCTGCTGAGGTTTGGCAGACGACATGTTCCAGGGGTTATATATTTGGACCTGCTAAATATTTTGAAAACAATCTTTCAGTCATTTTTTTGCACACATGAAATAATTGTCTGGTGGCTTGCAGAAATGACACAGTTAACACTCAACCCATCCAAAACCGCCTCTGCAGTGGTCTTGAGGAATGTACATATGCATCTTGACCATTAAAGGAAAGGCTCAGGGAACTAACATATGCTCTTGAATGAATCTATATAATAATCAAGCTATAGTACACCCCGCCCCCACCACCCACTCACCCCACCCACCCCCACACACCAAAAAACCCCATAAATAAATCAGAATAATTAGAAAAAGCAGCTCTAAATACCATTTATTTCACTCTGGCGGGAAAAAATTAGTGATTAGTGATGCAGCTGGTGTATGCAGTGCGAATAAAGAACACTCTATAATTAAAATCTATAATTAAGCTGATTAGTCACTACCTCCTGCAGGTAAAATACTGTCTAGTTTTAAAACAATTTGACTGAAAGCCGTTGTTTCCAGAGACAGGGTCTACATTCAGTCACACGAATTTCCGAATATTCAGTAGACATCATATTGTGACCTTGGAAATCAGCAGTGTATTTTGAAATGATTTTGACCGGAACTTGTTACTTCCACCAGAAAGTGACTTTCAAATATAATGTTTTCAAAAGGATTAATAGTGAATTAGCAGTAGTGAGTTAATCGCTCTACATCGGCACCTATAGAGAATACTATTCATACCACTTACAAAACTATATTCAAGTGTGTTTTCGTTATATTCAGGTAGGCATTATGCTGTATACCTGCACACACAGTTGACACACGGCGGAGTGAGAGGCACCAGCTTGGTCACTAACTGGCTCCAAGCTAAGCGCTCCTAGATTTAATAAATGCTTTTTCTCAAATAATCCTGATTCATTTCCATTTTTTACTGATGGTAATTTATTTAATATTGTATGAAATTACCAATAAACAGCATTTGTTATTTCCCTTTTCCCTTCCTTTTATTGCTATAAGGAGCATTTTGAGTGGCTTGATGCTCAGTTGACACAAGAGGGGTTAAATAACTTCTAAATGCTATATTGTTTTAACCCTTTAGCACTCATGCCAGCCAAAAATGCACCCATGTAGTCGTCTTCAGGAATGACCATTGCAGACCTGAGATTATTTTAGAAAGTTTACCACTGGAATGGCTGGCTCGCTAACCGAGCCAGTTATTCCAGTGATAAATTTTCTAAAATAATCTCTTAGACTGCAAATGAACATTTTCTATAATTGAAATTTTCTTAAATAGAATTGAGGGTTAAAGAGTTAAAAAGTCTTGACAGAATTTGTCATCTTTAGTGCAAATGTCAAAGTTCAATTCTAATTGTGGTTGAATTTTTCATCTTTAGTGCAAAGCCAAAGTTCAATTCTAATTGTGGTTGAGTTTAGTCACTGGGATTGCTTAGGCCGATGTAAAACTAATACTTACAAAACTCCAAAATGTGAGGTATTTGAATTTTCCTCCGAATCCACGATAGTTCCAGAGCGTTGAATTATTGATGTTAATATAGGCTATATTATAACCCAGGCTCCACACATAGACAGAGAACAGCACAGCGTTAGTGAATAACTTTGCATAGGACATTATTATACTCATGATAAGTGATTACTCTGAATAGTAGTCCGAGTTCCTGAGTGAATAGACTGCGTCACACAGGCTATATTAACCCTAAAATTATTTGCTTATTGAACGTCCATTTGCAAGCCAAGAGAGGACTATTTTTGAAATTTTACCACTGGACTGACTGGCTGTTATTGAGCTAGACACTTGTGGCAAATTTTCAAAAATAGTATTTTCTTGGCCTGCAAAAATGGACATGCCTCAAGACCACTGCAGAGGCTGGTTTTGACAGGCTTAATCACTAAAGGGTTAAAATGGTCAAGCCGGTCAAGGCCGGCCTTTAGAACTATGTCTTTAGAAATGTTTATTTGGAGGCTAAGAGAAAAATATTTGTGAAAATTTAGCACTGGGGATGACTGGCTCAATGACCGATTCCAGTGAAATTAATTTCAGAATGTTGAACTGAATAATTGTATGTTATAAAGAGACCAGCTTATAGGCTGTGACATAGGAAGGGTTAACATTATTGGTTATTATCCATGAACTTTAATTTAACCCTCAATTTGATCAAGAAAAGTAAAAGTTTCTCATTGAAAATATCAAATATGCCGCCCAGAATCGAGGATTTTAAACAAGAACGCTGAAGTGTGATATGTCTCGCTTGTGCAGTCATGGATAATGTGGATTGCCATTTTGATAAAAACTAGGCATGGTACAAAACTGTGAAAAAGCAGGCAAAATTACACAAAATCAAATTAGTAATGATACAGATTGTATCCCTACATAGCATAGAATAGTTTTGTAAAGTGTCATTGAAATCGGAAGGACTATTGATGAGTTACAAGGCAAACTAAAAAATGACAAAAAAAAAGAAGAAAATATTCAAAGTCCAAAATCATGAAAAAAATAGGAAAAATGCCCCAAAATTAAATCTGTTGTCATGCAGATTGCATCCCTGTATAGTACAGATCGCTTCTGTAAAATTTCATTGAATTGGATGAGCCGTTATTGAAAAATAAGTTGATTTAAAAACCCTAACCAAAAATACAAATACGGAAGTTGTCGCCTCCCCCGGAAATATTAATCCCTATGTCTCGCTTCTGATTCACAGGCGCGACACAATGTATCTCTGGAATGATTGGCTCATTTACCGAGGTAGTCATTACATCAGTAAATTTTCAAAAATAGTTTTCTCCTAGGCTGCAAATGGACATTTCCCTAGGCCACCGGAGAAGCCATTTTTGGCCAGTTTGAGTGTTAAATGGGCAACAAGGTATTAATGGGACACGTTAAATTAGCCACATAAACATGACCAATCAAATATCGGTATCTAAATCTGGCATTAAATCACTTCAGATATAACAGCAGTTACTAATTGTCAGCACGTCTAGTACACACTAGTGATTCTACCAGTATTTCAATCTTCAGCTCAGTCACACAGCCACTACATGACAATGTATAATATTACTGACCAATCTAAATGTGACCTGATTATAATTAACTAGTCAGCCAATATAGGTCAGTATTTAGTATGATTTTTATTGACATTAACAGTTAGAATGTAAAGGATATAGAACATATGTCATGAACAAATAGACATTGAGGTGAAGCGACATCGAGTGGAATTCATGAATCCATTTCCTCAGTCAATCACATGATGTCATAATCAACTAAGTGACGTGTAGGATGACGTCATAATCATTATATCATAAATGTCTGGATTTAGTCCGTCTTAAACGCTTAATAGTCCACCAGGTTGTATGACTTGTATATCTTTACTATTTAATCAAATTGCCGTTGAATATTTTGAAACTAACATGACTGGGTGCTGTTGCTGCAATTGGCAGCAACAGCACCCAGTCAAATTAGTTTCAAAATATTCAACAACTTACCTGTATAGTTTTCTGGAAATTGATAGTCAGGGTGTTCAGGGATTGATCGATCCCAACACAGGCTAAGTGTGGGTGGAGCTTCGTTAGAAACTGGCGGGGAATGGCTAAAACTGGAAAGGTTCATTGACCATCAGGTCCCACCAAGGAGATGAGTATCTGAATCCACCCAGGATTTACACAACACCAGTTCATCTGAAGCCAACAGATAATAATTTTAATGGGCATTAACTCTGGCTTAGCCACCAACAACTTTCAGTCAAATTATTTTCAAAATATTCAGCATATATCCAGAGTTAAAACCCATGGAATATGTAGTCTGCAGAAAATCAGCAGGCAGACCGTTAATACCATAGTCATAGGAACAGGGGGAGGGTGGCAATATCTCCCCCAGGCTTTGCCTTTCCCATAGTATATCCCCATTGCGCCCCCACCCCACCCCCTGAGTTTTGGCCCCACCCATACCTCAGTGCCTCTCAGGTACATTCCTACACCCCTGAATATTTTCAGTCCGTAGTTATCATGGATTATTTCTATAACACTATTACTAAGTATTTCTATGACTGGCTTCAATTAACCTACCTGTGACTGTCAGCATGCGCTATAATCTGTGATGATGAACTTGAAGAATCTAGGGTCATGAGAGACTATGTACTGTTTTACACAAACTCTGAAACTGAGTAAGTAGACTATGTTCCGAGTTTGGCAATCCCCTATGATTTTGGCTCTGTAGGAGAGCGCTGTGTGTTTAGTGTTTTAGAATCTTGATTTGTCCCTATTTTTGTAGATATTGCAGTTCTTGGTTTCACAAGGGAGAAGAGGATTAAGGTGTATTTGTGTTTTGTAATCCCGATCTGTGAATTTGGCTCTAACTATTGCGTCTTTTATGGTTCTGTTCTTTTCAAAGCTGAAGTGGTTTCTCTGGAAATGCTAGTCTGCAGCATTCTGTGCCTTGCAGGATCGTCCAAAATTTGGAGATATTATCCTTTAGCATCAATCTTGTGCGGTTGAATTCACAGCCAAAGATTTGTCTCCGGAGTTTATTATCTGCATGGGGCATTGGAGGGGTGGGAGGGAGTTTGATAAGATACTGGCTGTCATTGGAGTGGACTCCCCCCTTTGTAGGAGGTTGAGGGGGTAACCTCTGGCGGTATAGTGGCGTTGCATGGCTAGACTGTTTTATTCACTCCTCGTTTGAGGAGCATATTCTTCTGAGACTGAGAATTAACTGCCCATATGGGCTGGTGTCCTTGTAGGTGGCTTGGTGGGCAGATTCATCATGCAGATATCTTTGGGTGTCTGTAGGCTTGGTGTAAAGGTCGAAACCAATGTAGTTTTTTGGTGAAATCTGGACCATGGCATCCAGAAAATAAACTTGGCGGTCTGAAGATTCCATTGAACCAAATGGATGCTGTGTTGGGAAGCATTCATGTGGGTAGCAAAATCCTTTCGGGCTGAGTGCCCATGTTCCGCGATCGTGAATGCTGTATGTAATCCATATATTATATATCTATGTAATGAATACACTGGGATAACAGGAAAGCAAGCCGAACAACATACCTGTGTCCAAAATGTGAGAAAGTAGAATTTTTGCAACGATGAACATCCAATGAAAGTATCTCGATGGCAATGAGGTGTGGGGTCTTTGAGAATACAGGCATCATATGCCAAGCTGACAGCATGAGTCACAAAGAAGACAGCATGAAACAAAGCCACAGTGACACCCATTATGTTAAGTAATTGTGTCAATGTACATATTTTAAACAATGAACTGAGCCAGAGATCTCATATGGACTACACAAAGATCTATGACAGTTGATGATATGATAAGCTACACATAACCCTTTAAACCTTGCATTTGTTCAAGGAAATCTCAATTTTTTCATAGAAAATGTCCATTTGCAGACCAATAGAATACCATTTTTGAAAATTTACCACTGGAATGACTGGCTCGGTCATCGCACCAGTCATTCCAGCAGTAAATTTTCAAAAATAGTCTTCTCTTAGGTCAGCAAATGGACCTTTCCCATGACCACTGCACAAGCCATTTTTGGCTGACATGAGTGTTAAAGGGTGAATAATGAAGCGGACAAAAACTAACCTCAGCAGGTGTATCGAAGAATATCCGTCTCTAGACCAAGATTATTTTTGAAAATTTACCACTGGAGTAACTGGTTTGATAACCGAGCCAGTCATTACAGTGGACTATTGTCAAAAATAGCATTTTCTATACCTGCATATGGTCATTCAATAATAAGAAAATATTTCGATTTTCTTGATCAATCTTGATCATTAAAGGGTTAACCCTTTAACACTTATATCAGCCAAAAACAGCTTCTGCAATAGTCTTGAGAAATGTCAATTTGCAGACCAAAAGAAGACTATTTTTGAAAATTTACCATTGGAATGACTGGCTCGATAACAGAGCCAGTCATTCTAGTGGTAAACTTTGAAAAATAGTCTTCTCTTGGTCTGCAAATTGACATTTTATTTGAGAAAATTTAAATTTTATTGAATAAATTCAAGGCTTAAAGGGTTAGAGTTGACACATGTAGTGTGATAACATAACCCATTAATACTATTAACCCTCACATGTGTTTTAAAATTTGTTATTTTCACTTAAAAGATGTCAATTTGTAGACCAAGAAGAGTATTTTTGAAAATTTATCACTGAAGTGACTGGCTTGGTTATCGAGCAAGTCATTTCAGTGGTAAAATTTCAAAAATAGTCTTCTCCTGGTCTGCAAATGGACATCTTTAAAGATGACTGTGAAACCATTTTTGGCTGGTACGAGTGTTAAATGGTTAACAATCAGTACAGCCAAAAATGGCGTCTGCAGTGATCTTGAAAAACATCTTTTGCAGACCAACAGCAGATTATTTTTGAAAATTTACAACTGGAATAACCGGCCCGATTTAACTGAGCCAGTTATCCCAATGGTAAATTTTCAAAAAGTAATTTTCTCTTGGCCTACAAATGGACGTTTTCTACGAGAAAATTTACGTTTTCAAAACAAATTTCAGGTATATTCATTCCAGTACACTAGTCAGACCTGCTACTAAGACCACCTGTGTTAAAGAATGAGTGCCATCACTTGGCTCCAAAAGAACATAATATATACATGTATATCCAGGGTTTGTAATTAACCAGGATGCACCACTAGCCAGCACAACTAAGGGATCACTCGACTCTGTAGCCCTCCTCTGGCCTAGTGCACCATAAAGGCGTTTCTTGGTCAGTCATAAAACCTGGTCTATGCGACCACCTTATCACAAAAAACATATCTAATAGTAAGTTTTAAACACGAAGACCATACCTGTACTCTAAACTTTAACCCTTTACTGGTCGAATTTGGTCAAATATTTAAATATTTTCTTAGTGAATGTCCATTTATAGGCTAAGAGAATAAAATCTTTGAAAATTTATCACTGGAATGACTGGCTCGTTTATCGAGCCAGTGATTCCAGTGGTAAAATTTTCAAAAATGGTGTTCTCTTGGCCTGTAAATGGACATTCCATAAGACCATAGTAGAGGCCAGTTTTGGCCGGTATGGCCATTAAAGGGTTAAGACACTGATACACGTTAGTTGTTGAATATTTTGAACCAAATTTGACAGCATTTGTTGCTGCCATCGGCAGCCACAGCTCCCTGTCAAATTAGTTTCAAAATATTATTTGTAATTGATAGGGGTCTGTGTTGTCATAGGCAGCAACACCTTACAGTTGATTCACTTTCAAAATATTCAACAGCATGATTTCTTACATTAACCCTTTAATGACTAAATTTGTTAAAAAAGTTAAAATATTTACTTATTGAATGCCCATTTGCAGGCCAAGAGAAGACTATTTTTGAAAATTTACCACAGGAATGACTGGCTCGGTTATCGAGCCAGTCATTCCAGCGGTAAATTTTCAAAAATAGTCTTCTCTTGGCCCGCAAATGTGCCTTCCTCAAGACCACTACAGAGGCCGGTCATGGACGACTTCATCCTGAAAGGGTTAAGAATTATTTTTCGCAGGTCTCTATTTGGTATTTCAGTTTCTAAATGTATGGTTAAGATAGAATGTGTCTTTTAGGTGGCCGTAGATGGGAGGAGGTTTTACAACAGACCAACTAATGTCTTTATAGTGCACTAGGACCATGATTATTTACTGGCCCTTACATGGCAGATATAGTGATTACTCTTAGCACTTTTGATACAGAATGTTAGTCTTTGTGTGTTATTCAACTCTGTTTTGTATGAAAACTGACCTGTGTAATTATACCATGGCATTTACTGGTAACAGTTGGTAATACAAAATTTCACCTTTCAGAAAATCTCCATATGCAGACCCTAACAGGACTGCTTCTGAGAGTTTACCAATGGAATAACTGGCTCATAGCCGCTCACTTATCAAGCCAGTCAGTCCACTTGTAAACTCCCAGATATAGTCTTCTTTTACTCTGCAAATTGACATTTCCGAAGATCACGATAGACGCCATTTATGGCGGCCTTGACCATTAAATGGTTAAGATATTAAATTGTTACTAGCCCATCTGGCTGGTCAGTCACAAATTGTACAAGTCTTGGTCAATTTCTATTAGACTCCAGATAACGGCTATTAATTGTGTTAAGAGACACCTTCTCTGGTCAGCATTCAGTCTGATTCAAATTCTAAGGACTCTGTTCAACCATTGAGCTTTACTACCTTAGTAATTTAAAGGGTTACCAATCAGCGTGACTGATACCAATGATGTCCATACAATATAGTTGGTGGATCCAGAATTTCTCACGATCCTTGTGGGGAGATGTTGCTTCCGCGCCGTCAGGATCATGGCAGAGTACTTCTGTGATCCTATAGTTTAGGGAATGATGGTTGGTAAGATTAAAATGAATGGCGACAGGTGTATCTTTCTTATTCTTTATATTCCTACAATGTTCCTTAATACGTATTTGGAACTCACGTTTTGTTTCACTAACATACTGTTTGTAACACGTGTTGCATGTTAGTAAATAAATGAGATTGCGTGCTTGGCAATGTGTTTTTGTTTTTATATGATATTTGAGCCCTGTGTGCGAGCTTCTGAATGTGTGAGATTGGTCCATGTTGTGGCAGAAACTGCAGTTTTGTTTTGTGCATGGTTCGATAGGGTTTGATATGGTTGTACCCTGTTTTCCCGCCCTTTTTGGGTCTATGTATTTGGCATTGACTAGCGTGTCTTTGAGGGGTGGGTTACGTCTATAGCCAAACAGAGGCTTCTCTGTAAAAGTGGCTCTACACTTAGGACTGCTTTGAAGTTGGTCCCACTGGCGTAGCATTACTTTTTTAACAAGTTCACTTTGCGAGTGAAAGTAAAAAATACATGGAATCCTGGTTTTTTTTTGTTTCTTCTGTTTAGGTTTCAGATCTGTGCGTGTTCCTTTAGATGCTTTGGTCAGGCTCTCATCTAGCTCGTTTTCTGGACAGCCTCTGCTTATATAATGGTAAACAGTGTTATGGGCATGTTTGAGATAATCTGTTCAACCATGTTTTGCGATTTATGTAGACGTTTTGCCATGTTCACCAGTCAGAAATAACTGGTCTTTGCAGTCATTTTGATGAATGCCCATTTTCACCTGCAGGCCTAGATAAGTTTATTTTATAAATTTTACCACTGAAATAATTGGCTCACTAATTGGTTCGATGACTGAACCAGTCATTCCTGTGGTCAATTAAAAAAAATAGTCTTCTTTTCAATTGAAAATGGACATTTAATAGAAAATAGTGATTTTCTTGACTATATTTGACCATTAAAGGTCGTAACAAGGGACGTTCATTTATCATATGCAGCTGCGTTAGTTTAGCTAGACCTGGGCGAGTTGAAATTGATTTCAAGATATGACCCGCCCATTTCTAGCTAAACATACATCATTTTGTTTGTGACGTCAGCTAACAAGTGATGTATATTATTATGTCAGATACTTGAGTAACAGATCTGATCCTTCTATTGACCGAGACATACTATCTTACACTGTCTGTCAGTCAGAGCAACGAACACTGGTATCTTGAATGTGATCATGTGCACATTATGTAATGCTCAAGAAGCATGGTAGTAATGGGGGTGGGGGTGGGGGTGTGGAGAAAGCAGCAAATCAAATAGTTATACATGTAATTACCTGTGTCCAGAATGTGAGGAAGTAGAGTTTCCTGAATACTGAGCAGCCCATAAAGGTATCCCTCTCACACGTAGGATGAACGAGAATAAAGATATCATAGGACAACGCAATAGCATGCGTGATGAAGAATACAGCGTGGAGTTGAACAGGACCAGACATTGTTGTAATCACACAGATGCCTAAAATATTAAACATACAGTAGAGTAAGTCAGTCCGATTTATGAGACCACCTGTCTTTTGGAGCAAGACGATGCTAGTATCGTGCCCAAGAAATATTTGACTATATTATAATATTGTTTATATTTAATATAATAATAATTTTATCAAATCTATACTGGTTTGAAGTCAGTGGCACTAAGCAGCTCATCAAGGAACAATAGCATATGTACAAGGACGTATTACCAGTTATTATTGAACTGTTTAATTGTTGAATAATCTGCTGGTTCCACAGACCACCAGCTACTAAGTCATTAATTGACCCATTGCTTTTGAAGAAGCATACAACCAGCACAGGAGTGTATTAACCATTTGAGCCTTACGGCATACATATATGTATTGCAATTTATGTCATACTTATTCTGCTGAACATTTGGGAAATGATTTGATTGAAAGTTGTTGCTACCAGAGGCAGCAAACATTTTCTGTTAAATTATTTGAAAAATATTCAATAGTTGCTTTGTATGAACGTTATAAAAAGTAAATACAATTATTACAGCATTGGAATGAAAGGGTTAATCTTCATACTATGGATAGATTTTTAAATATAGAGATTTAACCATTATACTGCTGAACCCAGATATTAACAATTTATACTTCTAAAATGGAATCCATATTGCTTGCAGACCAGTCTGCCTGCAATAATAATTTAATTCAATAAATTCAGCATTACGATGGTTAAGTAGCTACATGAGGTTTAAGCCTGATATTATTAAGGATTGTATTTAATTGAATATATTGCTGAAAATTCATGTTGTTTTTTTACAAATTATTGAACAGACAAGTTTGAATGGTGTAAGTTTGTTTGCCTGGAAACTAGTATGTTATATATGTGTGAAAGTATCATTAAAAAAGAGGAGTGAGAGCCAGGAGAGCAGGTCAGTGAGTAAGGTTGAGAGCTAGGAGAGCAGGTCAGTGAGTAAGGTTGAGAGCAGGTCAGTGAGTAAGGTTGAGAGCAGGTCAGTGAGTAAGGTTGAGAGCTAGGAGAGCAGGTCAGTGAGTAAGGTTGAGAGCTAGGAGAGCAGGTCAGTGAGTAAGGTTGAGAGCTAGGAGAGCAGGTCAGTGAGTAAGGTTGAGAGCTAGGAGAGCAGGTCAGTGAGTAAGGTTGAGAGCAGGTCAGTGAGTAAGGTTGAGAGCAGGTCAGTGAGTAAGGTTGAGAGCTAGGAGAGCAGGTCAGTGAGTAAGGTTGAGAGCTAGGAGAGCAGGTCAGTGAGTAAGGTTGAGAGCTAGGAGAGCAGGTCAGTGAGTAAGGTTGAGAGCTAGGAGAGCAGGTCAGTGAGTAAGGTTGAGAGCTAGGAGAGCAGGTCAGTGAGTAAGGTTGAGAGCTAGGAGAGCAGGTCAGTGAGTAAGGTTGAGAGCTAGGAGAGCAGGTCAGTGAGTAAGGTTGAGAGCTAGGAGAGCAGGTCAGTGAGTAAGGTTGAGAGCTAGGAGAGCAGGTCAGTGAGTAAGGTTGAGAGCTAGGAGAGCAGGTCAGTGAGTAAGGTTGAGAGCTAGGAGAGCAGGTCAGTGAGTAAGGTTGAGAGCAGGTCAGTGAGTAAGGTTGAGAGCAGGTCAGTGAGTAAGGTTGAGAGCAGGTCAGTGAGTAAGGTTGAGAGCTAGGAGAGCAGGTCAGTGAGTAAGGTTGAGAGCTAGGAGAGCAGGTCAGTGAGTAAGGTTGAGAGGTAGGAGAGCAGGTCAGTGAGTAAGGTTGAGAGCTAGGAGAGCAGGTCAGTGAGTAAGGTTGAGAGCAGGTCAGTGAGTAAGGTTGAGAGCTAGGAGAGCAGGTCAGTGAGTAAGGTTGAGAGCCAGGAGAGCAGGTCAGTGAGTAAGGTTGAGAGCTAGGAGAGCAGGTCAGTGAGTAAGGTTGAGAGCTAGGAGAGCAGGTCAGTGAGTAAGGTTGAGAGCAGGTCAGTGAGTAAGGTTGAGAGCTAGGAGAGCAGGTCAGTGAGTAAGGTTGAGAGGTAGGAGAGCAGGTCAGTGAGTAAGGTTGAGAGCTAGGAGAGCAGGTCAGTGAGTAAGGTTGAGAGCTAGGAGAGCAGGTCAGTGAGTAAGGTTGAGAGCTAGGAGAGCAGGTCAGTGAGTAAATTTGTAAATGCAGAGAGTTATGTAGAAGTTTGAATATATAAAGTTGTATTGTAAAATGATTAGTGAAATTTGAAGTTGAAAAACAAAGTACAAGTTAAGACTATGTTGTTGTCGCTCTCGGGAATAATTATAGTCAACCCCCACAAGAGAGAAAACAACCATCTGTCTATCCAGCGGATAGCCTAACAGACAATCAATCAGTCCATCTGTCACTCCATCCGACAGAACGTATAGTCAGAAAAGCCAGGTTACCTTACTGGTTATTTAAGACATGTGGTTGAAAACCACTCCAGGCCTTGAAATAGATCAAAAAATCGTTTTCCTGTCGATCGCTTGCCTGAATGGAATGTCAGGAGAACAATATTTTGATCACCCAGTTTCTGTTAGGGGGTGTGGGGTGGGTGTGGGGTGGGTGGGGGGCCCAGTAAAAATCTTTTAAAACTGTTCATGTTACACTCATTGCATGATTCAATACAAAAATGTCCAAACTTTTCATTGACATTGTTTAGCCGTTCACTGGTCATGAAAATCCAAAATTGTGTATAATCAATGTCCGTTCACAGGCCGAATTAAATCTATTTTTTCAAAATTGACCACTGAAATGGCTGAATAATCGAGCCAGTCATTCCAGCATACCAAGTATTGAATTTTTTAAACGATTTCTCCTGGCCTGCAAATTTACTCTACGAATCCTTTGAAAAAAATGCAATGCTACATGTACATGTAGGACTGTGTGTTGGCAATTGATGGGGTTTACATGGTGGTTGTTGAAGGCAATAAAAAAAAATCGATCTCCTGGGAGTCAGACCAGAGTACATGTTATTGATCTCCCTGGGTGGGATTACACTCTATCTTAATATTTTAACTCTTTTACACTCGAGCCCCACAAAAACAGCTTCTTGGTCTTAAGAAATTGTGATTTGCAGAATTTTTTTGAAAATTTACCACTGGAATGACTGGCTCGTGGCTCGGTTACCGACCCAGTCATTGGAGTGGTAAATTTTCAAATAGTCTTCTCTCAGTCTGCAAATAGACATTTTTCAACGAGAAAATTGAAATTTTCTTGAACAAATTTGCGGGTTAAAGGTTTATTTTCTTCTTCCAACATTGGGACATTAAAAAATTGTCATTTTTTTGCATTACTGTATATATCATGATATTGTCTCTGGATAGTGGGCAACATAGTACATCCCTCACATGTCTTAACACTTTTCATGCTGATATATATAATAATAAAAATGTTTCCATATATGTATATAATGGGTGGCTCACTAAAAAGGCCTTCCATTCTCTTTGGCTCATTCTATATCTTACTTCAAGTTCTATTCCTATTACAATATATCGATTTTTATGCTCCCATTCTGACTACAATCAAGGGCAACAACTCCATCATTTGTCATGCTTGTGGATTACCAGCTATGCCAGATTATCTCCCTTTAATTCACGATATTGTTAATAGCAACTGAAGCGATTTAATGGTCATCGGCCTGATCCGGCCTCTGCAGTGGTCCGGTGGAACCTTCATTCACAGCCAAGCAGAATGTTTTTGAAAAGTTACCACTGGAATGTCTGTCTCAATAAGAGCTCCACAAATGGTGCATAATACCCTGCCATGATGACAAACCAATGAATGAGAGCAATAAAAAAATAGTGATTTCTTTATCAGACCTAGACCAATTATCCTATGATTTTTCAAAGTGATCTGGTAAATGATCATGGAGTTATCGTCTGGAAACCAATTTTCAAGATGGCCACCGATGGCTGGTGGCAATATTAGATTTCGGATCATCGTTGGTTTCTATAAGTTTCTCCTGCAGATCCAGTCATCCTATGAAGTTTCAAAGCGATCTGCTAAACAGAAATGGTGTTGTCGTCCGGAAACCATTATTCAAGATGGCCGCTGGTGACTGGTGGCCATATTGGATCTCAGATCATTGCCCATTTCGATAAGTTTCAGACCTAATTCAGTCACCCTATGATGTTTCAAAACGATCTAATAACCGGTAATGGAGTTATCGACTGGAAACCCCTAGGCTGGTGGCCATCTTGGATTTCCGATCATCATCAATTTCGATAAATTCTTTCACCAAACATAGTTCAACCACCCAATGCAGATTAAAACGGATACCAATTACAAAAATGGCAGCTATCTTGGATTTCAGTTCATCATCAATTTCGATAGATTTCTAATTCAAACCTAGTCCAACCACCCTATAGTTTCAAAGAAATCCAACAAATGGCAACAGAGTTAGCATCCAGCAACCACTCTGCCACCCACGCATCTGCCGCTATCACATAATACTGATTTCTCGGCGGGTGGGGTTATAAAAAGGAGTACAAAAACTGTCGTTTCTTGAACTGCAAATGGCCATGTAATAAATAAATATTTTTATTCTCTTGATCAAAATTTAACATTAATGGCTTAATTCCGCTTAAACACATATTTTTGTAGATGGGGTGGTTGATGATAGAGCAATAAGATTCTAGCCGACTATGAGAGCCTGAACAGAATCAAAGACTTAATTCAGAGCAAGTCATTCCACTGCTAAATTTTCAAAAATGTTCTCTTGGCCTGCAAAAGGGTACTGCATAAGCCATTTGAGCCGTCTTGATCGCTACATGTATGGTTAAGTCAACACAGAAGATGAGTTAAAATATGCGCAAAAACCTAGCATTGATATCCATGTTCTATAAAACAGTTAGAAACATGATTACTGTCATACTGCTTGATACAACTTTTCAAAGATCTTTTTCCCATGGAGGCCAGAATCGTCCTATCGCATGGTCTCGCACTCCCACTAACGCTCCTGTATTGAGTCCCGTGCTTGCACGCTTTTGATGTCTGCGATAAGTTCGCGAAACCTCACAAATGAGGTCAGTCAACTATCGCCTAATAAAATTTCTTGGTTATTATCATCCTACTAATATACTGTCAATCACATAGATTGACATTCGTGTCTCGCAAGCTCTCCAGCGATATTGGCACGAAGCTACGCCTCCAGTTTTATAGCGAGATTGAAGTAGGCAGAAATCTGATTGACTACCTGAAAACTGGCAGTCAACATAGCGAGAAATCGCGGGTTTGCAAGTACGGCCTCGAACAGCAAAGCGATGTGAGTGGGCGTATGTTAGCACGATGGAGGCCAGTAGATCTGACCCAAACTCTATTTTCCTCTGACAATGCAAATTAGTCATCAAACTGGGCTTGCTTCCCGGGCAGATATCAATGGAATAAACACCAAACATGTTAACAAAATCTTTATAAGATTGAGTAACTGTCCCACAGATATATAAACCTCAGGGCGGACTCTCCGTTTTATAATAAATTAGTCTAAAACATACATTAACACTAGCATTATGGGATATACATCGAGGCGGCTTCCATTAATTTCTAAACACATACTTTTTGGATGATTAGTTTTGGGAGTCCAAACAGGAAATATGGGATTTCAAAATGATTCACATACATGACATAACTTGCTTTAAATCACTCTTTAATGGCCATGAGTTGCACAATTTTTGCCAAGTGAATGTCCATTTGCAGGCAAAAGGAGAATCTTTTTGGAAAATTACTACTGGAATGACTAGCTCGATTATTGAGCCAGTCATTCCACTAGTGGTAAAATTTCAAAACTATTCTCTTGGCGTGAAAACGGACATTTCTCAAGACCACGACAAAGGCCGGTTTTGGCGGGCTTGAACTATAAAATGTTAAGTGGTAATGGGGTAAAAAAATAGGAAATTGATACAAGTTAGTTTTAGCTATGTCATTGACAAGATTTAGGATCACCTATGCGCTAAAATATTTCTGCTCAGTACTGTATAATCTCGACTACATGTGAGACTCATATTTTGTACTCAGTCACTAGATTAAAAACCGGACTAGATATTGCCACAATCAAATACCTGAAATAACTGTGTCAATGATCAGTAGTCATAAACATAATTGGGACTGCGCTAGGCTTTGATGGGGGTCTTTAACCCTTACCATTCTGATGGCAAAATTCTATTTTTTATTGGTTCGACAGCGAAGAATCTGGTGTACATTTTCCACCAATTTTGGTGGACGATGTTGCTGCCTACGACAGCACCATCTTCCACCAAATTTGTTGAAAAATTAACACCAGTTAATCTTTTAATTTAATTTGAAAATTTTAACGTTTGACATCAGAGTGGTAAGAGTTATGTATTGCACTATCTCTCTCACATGTCAGACGGTAACCTCATGCCATGCCCAGTCACTACAAAATAACCTGCTCTAGTTATTCCCGCAATCAAGTGCACCTGAGAATGACTGTTCCTCTAATCATTAGATAATAATCAAGAGCACCAATAATTGGAACTGTAATTCAGGACATGACATGTATTTCATCTTTGCACAGACGTTAATGACCTATAAGTCATACATCGCAACCCGTTAATGGTCAAATTGTCCAAATTCAGTCTCTGTAGTATTCTAGAGTAAATGTCCATTTACAGCCCAAGAGAAAACAAAATTTTGAAAATTTACCACTGAAATGACTGGCTCAATAACCCAGACAGTCCTTCCCATAGAAAAATTTCAAAAATAGTATTATCTTGGCCTGTAAATTGACATTCTTCAAGAATACTGTATAGGCCATCTTTGGCCAACTTGTCCATTGAAGGTTTAAATAAGTTGCCAATTAGTTGCATGTGTGGTTCTATGTGCAGAACAAGAAGAGAATTTTTCAAAATTTTAACACTGGAATTACTGCCTGGCTTCCTGACCCAGGCATTTTGGTGGAAAATTTTCAAAGATAAGTTTCCCTTGGCCCGCAAGTGAACATTCAATTTATATGCAAATATATTTTCTTGACCAAATTTGACCGATAACGGGCTAGAATGAATAACCCAGTCCACGTTTAGTTGTGAATCACAACTAGCATGTATGTACAGTAAATCACATAATCAGTGTTCATTCTAGAGTCTTGAATAGTGGGGCCCAAGGTCCCTACCCAGCCAAAAGTTTGGGAAATTAAAATAGTATGAGGGACAGAGGCTCTGAATGAACCCACAACTTAGCAGAAATAGAGGACGGTTAGAGAAATATATATCCACATTTGATGCTTTCTTACAAGTCAGTCTGATTAACACTTTCATCATTTACATCTTAGTATCTCAATTTCAAATCATCCATACTGGCGGCAACAGCTTCCATTCAAATTAGTTTCAAAATATTCAACAAAATTTTCTTACAATGCCAAAAATTTGTCATAGCTGATATAAGTTTGAAAGTTGTTATTTTACAGTTGAATATCCATAAAAATATGGGGACATTTGACCCTCCTAGGATGAATGCTGCATAATGGACCTTTCCATTGTATCCATCCATCATATGATGTCATAATCAACTGAGTGATGCATAGAATAACATCATAATCAATGACATCATGAATAACGTAGATAAGCACATCACAAACATATAATTGAAGTCGGACTATGCGTTGTTGTATGGATTGTAAGTATTTACTATTTAATAAATATTATGTTGAATATTTTGAAACTAATTTGACTGTGCAATAGCACCCAGTTAAATTAGTTACAAAATATTCAACAACTTACCTGTATAGTTTTCAGGAAATTGATAGTCAGGGCATTCTGGGATCGATCGATCCCAACATGGCGAAGTGTGGGTAGAGCCTAGCTAGAGGTGGACATGGCATAGCTAAAACTGGAAAGGTGAATTGTCGCAACATGAGTGGATTACACTTGTTTATTATAACAACGTTCGGTGTCAACTTATCAAATAGCCAGTGTGAAGAAGTTATTGGTTTGGTTGGCGTCTATCGAGTCCCTGATTCCAGGTCCCATTCTCGACATATCTAGGCTGGTTTTATTTCAGTCTATTATTGGTAACTTCCCCAGTTTTTACACGGGTACCCATTTATACTTCTGGGTGGAGAGAGGCAATGGGAAGTGAAGAAGACTGCATACGTCTCCTGCGATTACCAGCCGGGTGATCAGCGACGTGATCCTGTTACAGCCTGAGCTACTGCCTCTACACAAAATAAATAACCGGGCGGTGTAAATGAAAAAAAATTGCCATTAAGTGCCCGAACAAGACCAATGAGAACCCAGGATGGATATGATCAGCTGTCGCTGGATATATCTGAGCACAATTTCGCTTGTCAAACCTCAGTTTGGAATCTGAACTGTCAGTGGTCTAGTGGTTAAGGTGTTCTAGCAGTACGAGCAGGTTTGACCTGGATCCAGGTTTGACCTGGATATTTGTTAAAAATTTATTGTAGGTATATAAGGTTAAGGACAAATGTTAGTCTATATATTAATAACATGAATAACATTCCAGGGTTGATATGATTGATTGATTGATTGATTAACCATTTAACCCTAGAAATATCAGTATTTTAATTTCAAAACAACTATCCATGAAGGATCTCGAATGTTTCAAAACTAATTTGACTGGAACATGGCAGCAACAGCTATCAGTCAAATTAATTTCAAAATATTCAACAGACTATTTCTGACATCAAAAACAAATTCTCATTTATGGTCTTTACGGGTTAAAATCTATAATTAATCTGTCTAAGAGAGGCAGCGCTCATGCACTGAATGGCTGTACATTAGAGACCATGCTCTTGTCATGTAAGATTAAGAGTTACAGACTTTCAGCTTCTTACAAACCAGATCTCAATCTGTAATCTCATGCTAATGGGATCTAGGATGGGTGCAATCTATATGCTGGGAATAATAAGGTCTGATCGCGCAGTAGGCAGCTGGGAGACCAGAAAGGAAGTATCATACCCTGTTATATTGTTTACTATTGCCTCCTTTGTGTGGAAATGTTTACTGAAAGCTTTCTGTGTTTCTAAAAAGGCGTGGAAGTTTATGCACCTTACTCTCACTGATAGCTTTTGTCATTAGTACAGCTGTGATACTGGGTGACCTATGTTTGCTAAAGCCAAATTGTAGGGGTGGGGGGGCTGTTTCAGGCTGGTATGTCAGATAGGCTTAACTCTGTTACGGTGTGCTCAAACAGCTTTGCCAGAATGGACCGTTCCAGTTTTAGCTATGCCCATCCCACCTCTAGCTAAGCTCCACCCACACTTCGCCATGTTCGGATCAGTCGATCTCCGAATGGCCTGACAATCACCCCGGAATTTGTTCAAGAATTTTTTTCATAGAAAATGTCCATTTGCAGACCAAGAAGCCTATTTCTGAAACTTTACTACTGGAATGACTGGCTCGGTTATCGACCCAATCATTCGTGGTAAATTTCCAAAAATAGGTTTTTCTTGGTCTGCAAATGGACATTTTTCAAGACCAGTGCTGAAGCGGTTTTTGGCCGATATGAGCATTAAAGGGTTACATAGTAGACATAGAATTCGTACAACAATGTTTAGCCTGTCTTCGTTTATGCGATCGTGATGTACTTATTGATGTCATAGATTATGACATCATTCTACATGTCACATGACTGATTATGATGTCATATGATGGATAGATAAACTGGAACGGTCCATTGGTGAAACAGTAAATGCCCGGTATTTGTCTGGGTTGTTCTTTGATTTGTTGGTCTTTTTATGTATCAGTGTTATAATGCCCAGTAATTTTCTGGCATATTCAGATCACATTAACATGGAGTTAATGATGTTTTGCAGTACCTCTAAGAAGCATGGACTGGTATTCTTTATGTGCTCCGCTGTGATCACATAGATGCCCTGGGCTTTGCTGTTCTTCTTCATTATTGTGACTCAGGGCTCGAAAAATCCACATTTCTGCATGTTATATATATAAATTCACGTTTCTGCACCAAATATTAAGGTATGGCAATTTAATTTTTCTACAGTTTAACATTGTATTGATAGGGAGGGCAACTTAAAATATCCAGGAAAACCTAGAGGGCAACCATCAGGAAAAATGTAATTTTCAAGCCCTAGACTGACTGCGCTTTGGATTTCTTCAAGCGAGACCTGGAGTGGCACATTGCCGTTATTTGTACTAGCTATCATATGTGCTCAATACATGTGATGTCACGCTCAACAAGTTGTCTATTTTTCTGAAAAAGTTGGTCCCGATCCCACGATGATTCATAATAAGGAAAAATTAGTTACCTCTCCGGTGAAGAACTGACCGAGATGGTCACGAAAACTACACTCAAACAATTTCTACATCCCAGAGAGATAACTAATTTTTGCTTTTTATAAAAGTTGTCCATAGTTCTCAGCAAACTTTGGGTCCATCTTGGGAGTTCTCAGCTCTTGGATATATATTGACCACCTACCGAGAACATTGCTACCTTTGTATATTTGGCCATCTACGGTAAGAGTTGACGCGACAGGGAGGTTACCGCTATTCATTAATGCCTGAATCAGTCCATAGAATGTACCCTGGTCACCTTCATATGATTGCATGACCGTATTTATCATATTTTCATTGACTCTAGCTCTGGCTTGCCTTTGCTTCTTTCGGAAGTCTCTTTACTTCACTGCAACGATTGTGTGCTGGATTGTCTGGTTTGCAGGCCTGTTTCAAGATACCCTTTTAGGACTAAAGGGCTTAAAGCCCAAAGGCCTTTGCCCCATGCCTGATACCTATTATATGGGGTTCTAGTTTGCTTTGCGGCTATGTCGATTTTTCGGTGCTAAATTATTGTTATTCTGAGATTTATTACTATTTGATGTTGGGATTGTAGATTTTGCTGCATCCCTCGTCATGGAAATTATAGGGAGACGCACAGAGTCTAGGTTGTCATAGTCTCATTCAATATTACTTAGGTCCAAATTATTACTGTATCCTTCGGTGTCTCCTTTTTTCCACAGTAGCTTCTCGATATGCATGGATAGTAGCTTGTTGGAGCTTTGAGTATCTGTCTTCTATCTATGCAGTCAGTGGATAGTGGTCACAAAGGTTCTCTGCAACATTGCTAATAATATGCACATCTTTAATAACAAGAGGCCCAAGGGCCTGTGGCGCTCACCTGGACCATTAGCATTTAAACCATATGCATTTAAATAGACATGATGGATGATTTTCGGAAAATCCAAGATGGCCACCAAAATATTGACCAATCAAGACTCTAGTTTAATATGCTGAAAGCCTACTATCATAGGATCATTCCACCCAAGCTTTGTTGAAATCAGGTTATTGATTGAAGGAGTACTGTTTTTAAATGTTTCTGGAAAACTTTCAGAAAATCAGAGATTTGTTTCCAAAACATTGACCTATCAAAATTCTGAATACATTTTCTAGAGGCTACAACAATAGGATCCTTCCAGCCAAAATTGGTTGAAATCGCCCAAGCGATTAATGAGGAGTAGCATTTTATATGAATTCCAATTTATCGGAAAACCCAAGATGGCCACCATCAAAATCAAGCCGTCAAAATTCTGTATATATGTTCTGAAGCATACGGATCTATGGTTCTTCCAGCTGAGTTTGTTTGAAATAGGCCAAGCGGTTAATGATGAGTAGCCTTGTAACTGATTTCCCAAAATATTCAGAAAATCCAAAATGGTCACCAGAAAAATTGACCAATAAAAATTTTGTATACAAGTTTTTAATTCTACCAGCCTAGTATCCTTCCAGCCAAGTCTGGTTGAAATTGCTCAAGTAGTTAATGAGGAGTAGCGTTTTAAAGGATTTCCCGCCATTTTTCAGAAAACCCAAGATGGTTGGCAGAAATATTTACCAATCAAAATTGTGTATACGAGTTCTGAAGCATACTAGGTTAGGGTTCTTCCATCCAAGTTTGATTGAAATTGTCCCAGCGGTTAGCGAGGAGTAGGATTTTAAGTGATTTCTAATAATAGCTAGGGTCATTACTCAGGATGTAATCTTTTGGGAACTTCCAACATGGGAGATTAAGGTAACACTTTCACCATGTCCCTATTATCTGTATTTTTGTGAGTACCGTACAGGGAAGCGTTCCGATTGCCACAGACTATCATTTTGTGACTACTACCATACTTGATTAAAATTTCTTTCAATTCTGCAAATGTATCGAGGAACTCACCATCTCTGTACTTTACAACCCTACAAGTCATTATGCACACGTCAGTTCAGTTCAGTACATCCTGCCTCTTCATACGGCGCACACAGGAAATCCTGGCCAATTCTTGTCGAATCCTCTTTGTAGATAATAGGTATCATTGTAGTGGTTAAGGAATGTTGTGTCCATGAGATCACTAAGACATGTAAGATGATGGTAATTCTGTCGTGGTTCGCAAGTTCTGATATCGGAATTGCTAACGCCTATGTTATGTCAAGAATAGGTAATAGCCCATGTTGTCTAATTGGCTCACACCTATCTGTTGGAACCTTCTTACATGGATTTTGAAAAGATAGTCTCTGCCGCACTTCTCCACTTTCCAAATCTCCTCTGTCAGTTTATGCCCTGCCAGATTGGTCTCTTCAAGGATTTAGAAACTGTCGAGCATCAGCGGCACGTGGTTAGATCCCTCTTTGAGCCTCTTGCCTACATCTTGCTCCTCTCCTTCCACATCTGTTTGGTCAGTGGTTCTTTCAATAGGGCCCAAGCTGTAGGGAGCTAATATTTCCATAGAGTCTGCTTCACCAAGGAGAACCAGCTATGAGCGCTAATAGGCTTCATAGTTACCTGCTGCAATGCTAGCTCATACTCTCTGGACTCTGACTTCCGACATATACTTCTGTAGAGACAGTATTTTCTTGTCAATTGTAGCCTCTACAGATTTGGCCCCCGTCATGGCTTATGGACAAAAATTATAAGTGTGAAAAGGCCCATTTTGCTGCGCAAATCGACCCACGGCGAACATGTAATCCGTTTGAATTGATCCGTTGCCACTGAACGATGATGATAATAATGATGATGATGAAGATAATGAGATGTGTCATCCCTGATTGTGAGGAGTGTCATCCCTGGTAGTGAGGAGTGCCATCCCTGATAGTGAGGTGTGTCATCCTTGAGCTGATAGTGAGGAGTGTTACCCCTGATAATGAGATGTGTCATCCCTGATAGTGAGGTGTGTCATCCTTGAGCTGATAGTGAGGAGTGTTACCGAGGTGTCATCCCTGCTAGTGAGGACTGATGAGTGTCATTTCTGTTAGTGGGGTGTCACCCTTGATAGTGATGAGTGTCATCACAGATAGTGAATGCAATCCCTGATAGTGAGGAGTGTCATCCCTGATAGTGTGTGTGTCATCCTTGAGCTGATAGTGATACCCCTGATAGTAAGGTGTGTCATCCCTGATTGTGAGGAGTGTTATCCCTGGGAGTAATGTGTCATCCATGATAGTGAGGACTGATGAGTATCATTCCTGGTAGTGAGGTGTCATCGCTGATAGTGTGGTGTGGTGTCATAACTTTTAATGACTGTCATGTCTCAGTAGGCATTTTTTACATTCTGAATAATGCAAATCTCCGGCCTTACTCATATTGTATACTTATAATAATTAGGCTATTATTTCTCAGCCTGTATTCACACGTACAACTATTTAATATATATATATATATATATATATATATATATATATATATATATATATATAT
Organism: Chaetoderma sp. LZ-2023a; assembly: GCA_034401795.1. NCBI lineage: Eukaryota > Metazoa > Mollusca > Caudofoveata > Chaetodermatida > Chaetodermatidae > Chaetoderma > Chaetoderma sp. LZ-2023a. Next base: position 84,890,189 of record CM067375.1, read on the forward strand.
ATATTTATATATATATATATATATATATATATATATATATATATATATATATATATATATCAGGGCTTTAGAAACAGAATTTTCCCAGCAGGAAATGCCACTTTGGAAAGGGCCCCGGGTAGGCTTGCACGATATTGTCCTAGGAGGTATCGCGATATATTGTGGTGAAAAAAATCGCGATATTTCGATATATCGTATAGCCTATTTTAAGGTATATGAATTCACGGGGTGAATTGGTCTTGGGTTGAGTTGGACTGCGTGGTGTGGCTATGTAGCCATATCGGTTTCGCTCTGAGTTTTCATATCAGTTTTAGCCGGATGACTTCTAATTGGTAAATTTCAAGAAAAACTTGAAATCCAGTCGCCAAGATGCTTAAACTAAAACCGATCATTAATAACACGAAAATAGGACACAATTAATAATTTCCTGCCGCCTTACCCCTTGGATTAATGTACCGTTAAATTCCGTGTATATTGCGCACTTTTTTGCTCAAATTACATGTTATAAAAAGCTACTGCGCACTATATACAAAGATAAATATTTGTCACATTTTTTCCCTCAGAATTTGTCGTCAGAATTCAGGGCTGAAATACGATTTTATGGATCGGGAATCAGTCGGGAATAACGATCGCATTCTAACATGTCTATAATGGTACTCTCTCAACTAGATCGTTAAAATGTCTTACTACTGTCTAAATATTGTGTTATACCTTTATTAAATACCATATAGTGTTGTAAAATTATCAAATAAACCATCATTTAACTTTTTTACAACGCCATTATTTCCTGTAATTTGTTCTATTTTATTTCTATAAAGGGAGGTTACTCCTGTCTTCCCAAGTTGAACATAGAGATGTTTAGAATCCATAGATTACTACACAGATATGGACATAAATGTGTTAAAAAAAGAATGATAGAGCCGATGTTTTTCAAGGTGATCTAGCATTTACATAGATATAGAAAGGAATGTTTTATATGTGCTAAACGGCACATTGTTTTGACCAATCGGCGGGCAGGATGATTATGATTGACAGGTTAAGGTTAAAGGTCACAGCCATCAAGGTATGACGAAGTAACTGTAGAAACGAAAGGATGAGAATAGAAAATCATTTCAAATTGAAGATAATTCAATTTATTTAATAAACAATGCGTGGAATAAACTAGATTATAGCCCTATATTATAATATATTATGATGATGATATACTATAATATATTATATAAACCCCACCCCCACTCAAACAATACCCACAATTGATCACTGTCGATTTTGTAAACGGCAGGCGGTCAGCTCTATCACCTTTGTTTATTGTACTTCTGACTGCGTTAATCCACCCACCCCGTCCCACCACCTGACTACACTGCCTGAGAACCGAGTCTTGAAACCACTCATCTACTGCGTATATGATTGAACAAAATCTCATGGGCTCGCCTTTGATATAGTTATCAAAGTAATTACCGGCACTGTTAGAGTGAGCCAAAATGGATTTGAGTTTTTAAAAATTAAAATCGATTTTATTCTCAAGTATCAGCGTACAAAACTCATATTTTATGAATTGAAACAAAATAAATATCCGATTTTTTATGTTCTAACGACCATTTATGTTAATGAGCTCTGCTCAAATCAAATTCGGATTCTAACCTGTTCTGATGGAAATTATATTTGTATTTTTATATCATTCAATAAAGTTTAATACAAAATATTTGCTAAAAGTGTAGGCGAATGATATTCCCATGATTAAATAACAGAGTAACGCACGACACAAACAAGATTTTATAAGGAAAGCCTATTCGACACACAGTAAGTCATTGATTTTTTTGTTACCAGTTTTCGTTCACACGTCTCTCAATCTTACTGCGCACTATACACTAAAACAACGTTTTTTCAGGCCGATTTTGATTAAATTTAGGGGTGCGCACTATAGCGCAATATACACGGGATTTAACGGTATACCATATCCATCATTGCGGGAGTGAAATTATTACATTGGACAACCTAAATATTGCGTACTCTGTTAAAATCATCGTTTATTACATGAAAATTAATCCTAAAATTTGACATTTCATGTCGTCTTTGTGAAAATATACAAATCACGTGATATTAGGAATGTACTTTAAAACCACAGACATCTAGTGTTTAGATCCGCTCCGCATTTACCGAGTACCCGGTTAATAATAATAGTTAGCCTTCAGAAACATCTATGATAGTTCGTCATGCTTGCTAAAGCGTGTATAACATCTCATTTAGCTATCACATTTGTGAACGCACCACCTCTCGCCTCCAAAAACAGGAGAGCGAGCAATATCACGTGATTTATATATTCCCGCGACGCCATTTAATGTCAAATTTTGTATTACTTTTGATTTTATAAACCATGTTTATTACAAAACATGCAATATTTATACCTTCCCAGGTAATAATTTCACCCCCGCGATCATGGTTTTGAGGTATACAGTAAGGCGGCAAGAAATTATACCGGTAGATTGCGTTGAATTTTCGTATTAGTGGCCATCTTTTAAAGCAATTTTAGAGAATGAACGTCAAACTTTTTTTTACCAATTCCTAGTATAATCCCACCCTTTCTCAGAGATGTTGGTTTGGAAACAAATTGAACAGCTTGACATAATAGACACATATGCTACAAATAAACAGAATACGGCATGGCCAGGATGATGGAGTGGGGGTGGTGGGGGGGGGGCAGAGATAATGCATGATTGGGGAAAAAATGATACAAAAAAAATAGCACGAAAATACAACACATTTCACGCTAGAAATATCTTACGCTTATGCTTATTATATACCTTATATCCATCATCGCGGGAGTGAAATTATTAATTGGAAACGCCTAAATATTGCTCAGACTTAATAAACACTTTATTTCATGAAAATTAATCCAAATTTTGACATAAAATGGTGTCGAGATAAAAATAGAAATCCCGGGATACGCTTATTGTCTCCCTTTGTGTGACAAGTTTAGGCCATTACTCGAGTAGCGCGATGATGCTAATATTAGTACCCGGGTAGAGACTTGCTCAATCCACATATATAGGAAGGGAGAGAGTGACGGCATAAACTCATCCTATTGCGGAAGCTGATTAATGCTCGGTAAAATCGTCTGCGTTTTACGGACCTAAAATATTGGACTCGGGAACTCGGAATGCACTATATATATAATAATTTCGTGATGGTAACCAAGTATTATACATTCAATCTTATCCGCATATTTGGTACCCATTTAAATAACTTTTTTCCATTGATAGTTGTATCATACAAGGAAGTGACGTAATTTCGATGGTATTTCCGTGAAGTTATTGCAAAACTTTGTTTCAAATCTCGTTTTATTTAACATTAATACGTTATTTAACTCACACATTTTTTTTATTTACACAAACTGCTGAAATTGGGATGTTACGACTTCTATTATATACATTTTCTGGTTTTTTTTATTCACAATGATTTAACAAAATACATATATTGCTGTCCAACTTTTACCGGTCATCGAAGACAATTCTCGGACATGTCCGGACAATATGGACATTTTTGAAGCCCTGATATATATATATATATATATATATATATATATATATATACTGTTAGATTTGATCAGATGAAATGATTAACAAATGCGTTCTGGTGAATATCTAATAATATCTAATGATCATTTGATTTGTTTTTGTTGTTTCTGTCGCAAAGATTCCCATAAGTAATATCCCGTATTGTCTCACGTCTGTCAGCTTGTGAGTCAAACTAGCCCCAAAATACCCAACAGAATATATAATATTAAAGCATCACCATAATGGTTTGAAAAGAAATTAACATAATAATGTTACATAATATGAGTATACGTGAATTAACAAGAATATGCGTGTGTGCGTAATTATGACGTGTGCGTGCGTGTGTATACGCACGCCTGCGTGTGTACACGTAATTATGCAAAAAATGTGATTGGTATAGCGGCCTACTGACAATGACATTTTCGAGGCAAACGTACGAGAAAATTGGAATATTATGAAATTAAGTAAGTTCGTTTACTAATATAAGTTATTCTGTTGAATATTCGCAAAGAATTTACTTTTTCAAGGATTTTTCAGTGAAAGGTTTCATGGAATATATAGGCAAATGTACAGGGAAACTGTTGAATATTTCGAAATTAAATAGGTTCTTTACGAATATAAAAGTTATTCTGTTGAATATTTTAAAATTAATTCGACTGGGAGCTGTTGCTGCATTAGGTAACAACGGTTTCCAGTTAATTTAATTTCAAAATATTCAACACTATAACTTTTACCGTCGTAAAGAATTTACTTTTTCAAGGATTTTTCGGTGAAAGGGTTCGTGGAATATATAAGCAAACGTACAGGAAAATTGTACAGGCAAAGTTCGTTTAACAATATAAAAGTTATTCTGTTGAATATTTTGAAAATTAATTTGACTCAGAGCCTTGTTGCCTAAGGCAAAAACTGCTCCCAGTCGAATTAATTTCAAAATATTCAACAGAATAACTTATTCGTAATTTTTTAAAATTTTTCTGGGATTTTTCGGTGAAAGGGTTCGTGACCATGCGATAATGTGTAATAGATAGTTTGCATTTTAATTTCAGTACACAGACACAACAGCCATCTCTGATTGCGTTCCATAAAATGGAAAATTCGACCTCACTAACAGATCTTATAATGTCACTGCAGAAGTAGTAAATGACTCAATGCCCGATGAATCCAAGTCAGACTCTATTTTGCACGAACACGAGGAGACATTTGAAATGAGTCGGGAACCAAGCGGGTGGTCGGAAGCTGATTAGCTTGTGTGTATTTTCCTACACAGTGAAGGTTTGTTATCCTAGGATTGATTGTCAAAAAATTGCATACAGGAATGTATGAAGAGATGGACTGACAGAGGGTGACGGACAGACAGATGCACGGACTGATAATTCATGAATCCATTTCCTCAGGCATGTGCCATCATAATCAGCTATGTGACGTGTAGGCTGAAATGCTTAATAGTTCGTCCGGTTGTACGAATTGTATGTCTTTACTATTTAATAAACATGCGGTTGAATATTTTGAAACTAATCTAACTGGGCGCTGTTGCAGATATAGGCGGCTTTTTCTTTTTTCAGCGCTCATTAGCTAAACTGGTCTATTGGACATGTAGCGTTAGAAATAAAAATGTAAGATCTCCCGCATCCGTGAGCCAGCGGGGTGATACATTTGTTTCTTCAAACGAACATGTTCATGCAAGCGACCTAGGTATCCTGACAAGGACGAAATTGTGCAGTAAGGTTTGTCTTCACGTAGCGCACCCCGCTCCGGCCCCTCCTTTCCAACGCCCCACCCTGTTTTTCTTCACGAAGCGTCCCCCACCCCTCTCCACCCCCTCCCCCATGCACGCACACACACACACCCTACGAAGATTTAACAATTTTGACACCAGAGTGGCAAAGGTTAAATTGTGTACACCAATTCCCAATGTAATGAAACTAAATAAATCTTAACATTTGATGGTTTCATTCTACATAAATTAAATCATTATGGTGTGAATATACACCTTTCACATGTTCTTCACAATTACTTTTAATGGTTCTCTAAATTAAGAAGGCCTATGTATGATTTGTCGCCTGACAGTCTTGTTGAGAAATATATGACCTATGTATCAGATTTTAAACTTGTTGCTATAATTTTCATATTAAAACATATAATCTCCCTGTTCTAACGTGTTTCTGTTTACTTTTTACTTAATTGTTCCCAATTCTTCTTGATTTTTTTATTGAAACATTTAACCCGTGATTGAAATTAGTAGTAATTTAAGACAACAGCAAATAGTTTCCATAATTTACACACTTAACTCTTTTAAGCCTCGCTTATCAGCCAAGAACGGCTCCTGTAGTGGGCTTGAGAAATGTCCATTTACAGACCAAAGAAAATGTTTTTATTTGACAATTTAGCACCGAAATGACTGGCTCGATAAACGAACCAGTCATTCCAGTCGTAAATTTTCAAAATGTCTTCCCCTGGACCGCTGTCGCTTAAAATTTATAAAACTTATACAATGAAGAGACCAGATTTGTCACTCAAGTATATAACATCATAAAAATTACATCACTAGCTTACTGATACCACAATATTCATATTGATCGCGTATAGTCCCGTTATAGAAATGAAAAAGTCCACCACTAGTGTACGAATTGGATATCTTTGATGAATTTATGATTTAACCAACATTCTGTTGACTATATATGCCCTGCCCATTTCTAGCTATGTTTCACCCACGCTTTGTTCGTGTTGGGATCAATCGATCCCTGCAATATCTGAATCCCATTTCCAGAAAACTATACAGGAAACATGTTGAATATTTTGAAACTAATTTGACAGCAACAGCGGCCAGTCAAATTAGTTTCAAAATATTCAACAGCATGTCTATTAAATAGTACAGACACTGACTAGCTATTAAGCCTAAATCGAGCTGAACCACGAAATACACATAGTGTATATATATAGGGACGAACTGTCCCACTAATGGCACGAATCCACGCATTTAGAAAATTGGATGAACCGACCCGAACGAATCATCCCTGACATGAAACGTCTTGTGGACGAATCGTTCTAGGTACGAAACGTCCCGATACTGCCAAATCGCCATTTTTTAACTAGATTTTATACCGATAGGATTTTAATTCTCGGCGTGTATATATATATATATGTGGTAATGTTATGAAATTATGATCATTAGACCACAGGCATTTGAAGTTTACCCGCCTATTTCATATTATTAGTATATTCAGATTCAAATGACAATTAAAATATTTCAAGTCAAAATATAAAATTTAAACTGAAGTAAAATAAGAATTGATCTTGAATCTGAATGCATATTGTTGGTGTTGGGGTGAAAGGTCCAACGATGCTGGCATTCCGCAAACAGATACAGAGCGCCAGGGACCAGTCTAGCAATGGCTAGTTGTTCCCCAATGGTTTCTGGAACATTTACAATTCGCTTAAAAAAACCGTAATAAAGTTAATAAAATTCGTAGCAGCGATGCAAAACCAGCGTCGATGTGTTAGACAGATATAACAGACACGATACGCCGCCATCATCCCGAACGGAGAGGTTTAGAACTAAGATTTTTGCTTTGTTTTTGTTCATGCGTACTGTGTTTCCGTGATCTTCGTTGACCACCTTGTGTATTATATATATAGTAGTATATGAAATATACTAATAATATGAAATAGGCGGGTAAACTTCAAATGCCTGTGATTAGACGTCTGGCAAGTCTGTTTGCGTTGATAAGAATCAGTTTTCGAGCCACTCATGTAGCGAGTCATTCGCTATCAGACTACTTATCTGATAAAAGCGAGTCCATCGTAGTCCCCGTGCGAACTAGCGACGACGGGTTTTTTCCTTTCACGGAAACACATTACATCGTCCTATATCGACGAATTAACACACGATTTTACGAATAAGTTCAACCATGATATTATAACAATGTTGGTTCAGGTCAACCTATCGACAGAACAGAGTATTCCGTTTACAAATAATTTTACAAATGTATTTTTCAAGCTTTCCAACATTTATTTGCAAAAATAAAGAGATTTCTTACTGTCTTGTCTTGTATTGAGTAGATTCCGTCTCTCGGATCTAGTTTCCTTTATACTTATCCCTCCTTGCGGAGTAGTTTACACATTTATGATATTATTACTATGTAGAACGTGATGCAGTCTTGTACTTGAGCATTTTAATGAGATGTAAACGTGTCAAAGATTCAAAGATTCTAAATTATTTATTTTCATATAACACATAGATTTTACATTTACACAACAGGCAGTCCACCAAAGGCTGAGCCTATACAGCGGTGGACCCCTTACATTTAACATATAATAAACATATAATTCAGTAATAGTTGGATCATGGGTGAAGATAATATAATAATATTTACATGTATACATTTAAGACAATAGACAATTAACACACACACACACACACACACACGCACACGCACACGCACACGCACACGCACACGCACACGCACACGCACACGCACTCACACACACACACACGCACACCACACACACACACACACACACACACACACACACACACACACATGGGAATGGGGAAAACACATGCATATCTTGTTTACAATATTATTATTATTATTATTATTATTATTATTATTATTATTATTATTATTATTATTATTATTATTATTATTATTATTATTATTATTATCATCATTGTCATGTATAATAATACGGCCTAATTTGTATCAACATTTCTTGGTGCAGCATTATTATTATTATTATTATTATTATTATTATTATTATTATTATTATTATTATTATTATTATTATTATTATTATTATTGTCATATATAACAATGCGGCCTAATTTGTATCAACATTTCTTGGTGCATTATTATTATTATTATTATTATTATTATTATTATTATTATTATTATTATTATTATTATTATTATTATTATTATTATTATTATTATACACAACTGCATCATCCACATCAACAATTACGGATGCATTATTATTATTATTGCAGATGTGTATTTTACATTCTAGTTGTTATCCTGGCAACTGGGTGCATACTTGTTTTTGTACTGCCATGGTGGTGACTTCTGCATTCATGTCATTGGTTTGGATTTTTAGTATCTTACTAAGATTATTTTTTTTAACATTTTGTTTAAAAGAGCTTTGTGTAAGAATGTGTGTGCGTATATTTATATCTGTGTTGTTCCAGAGTCGTATTGCTTGGTGGGATGGTTTTTGTGTAGCTGTCATTGTTCTGTAATAGGTTTGGTGTAAGTTATTCTTAGTTCGTGTGTTGTGCGAGTGTATATCGGAGTTGTTCCTAAAAAGGTTTGATAATGAGGAGGGTAGATTGCCATTATGGTAGTCCCTTAAGATATTGTATAGTTGGACAGCTCCAATGTCTTCACGTTTTAGCATTTTTTCGGTTTTAAAGACATCCTGGCCCTCTGCTGGCTGTACGAATAATTTGATTGCCTGCTTTTGTAGTGATTTTAGATGTGCTAGTTTAGTTTTATGCATGTTAGTCCATATTACATTGCAATAAGTGATATGTGGAAGGATCAGTGTACAATATAGAGTTTTTAGAATATTAGGGGGAAGATATGGCTTAAGTCTGCGCATGATACCAATGTTCTTTGCTACCTTGGATCTCACTATTTCTATATGCTTCTCCAAGGTTAAGCTTTTATCCAGATAGATGCCAAGAAATTTGACATATTGTGCTTCATGAATTTCTTAATTATTTACATGCATTTTGGGGAGAGCTATTTGTTTTAAATTCTTAGATTTTGTGAAACGTATATAGTTAGTTTTATCGACATTCAGAGATAATTTATTCACTTTAAACCAGTCTATGAGTTTTTTCATTTCATTATTTACATACTTGTATACAGTGTCTATGTCCTTGTGACTACAAAAGGCATTGGTATCATCCGCAAACAATATTAGTGAGAGGTGATTATATGCTTTGGGTAGGTCATTCATGTATAGTAAAAAGAACAGAGGTCCAAGAATTGATCCTTGTGGAATGCCACAGACTAATTTCCTGTCTCCTGACATGGCCGCACTGAATTTTACACATTGTGTTCTGTTAGTTAAATAGCTATATATCCAATTTAATGCAATGCCCCTAATTCCATAGTGGGCTAGTTTTTCAAGTAATATTTCATGATCAATAGTATCGAATGCTTTGGAGAGGTCCAAGAATACACATAGAGTGTGTTCATTTCTCTCAAGGGATGTGGTTATTTTTTCAAGCATATCCACAATGGCAAGCATGGTAGAGTGTTTTTCTCTGAAGCCGTACTGGGATTCATAGATTATAGAGTTTTTATTAAGATATTTTATAGTTCTATTGTAGTATAATCTTTCCAGAAGTTTAGAGAAAAGCGGAAGTACTGAGACTGGCCTATAGTTAATAAAATCAGATGGGTCTTTAGCTTTGAATATAGGTGTTACGCATGCAGTTTTTAATCGGGATGGAAATATACCCTGTGAAAATGATAGATTGCAGATGTGATTCAGTGGAGTTAGTATTTCTCTAGCACAGTTTTTAAAGATTTTCCATTTAAAGTTATCAATGCCGGCACTCTTAGTTGGGTTAATTTTCATCAGGATTTTGTAAATTTCTTCATTGTCAGTAGGGGTCAGGAACATTGAGGATTGGTAGTCGCCTGTCAGATAGTCTTGCACATTTATTCCAGGACTGGTCTGTAATTTTTTAGATAAATTAGGCCCAATATTTATAAAGTATTCATTAAATTTATCCGCAATTTCTTTTTTGTCAGTTATAATTGTATTATTATAAATGAACCGGGATGTTTCTGAACTGCTTTTTTGTTTATTCAATAGTGTAAAGCAACACTGGGAAAATCTAAATGAAAATGCGTTTTCAAGTTCTCTTCAAAATTCAGCTTGACCTGTCATGTATTATTTTATGCTATTTTCCTTGCAAATATGTTCTCTGTTCTCAAGCATTGAAATGTAAAGGCTGAAGAGCGTTTAACTACAGCACTTGAGGTACCCCCATATGGTAACAATAAGCAATATTATAATTATAATTCCTATATTAACCCACATGGATTCCCATCCAGCTGTTCACTGCGATGAATATTATATATGCAGCAACCTGTTGGCTTGTGATGCCGATTAACTGAAAGCTATGATGCTTTATAATCAATGCGGAAGCTTCCAGTAACCTAGTATCAGTAGCCTCAACAATGTACTTTAACATGATTATCCTCCGCAAGCCTAACATATAAATATGAATATAGTAACTAATCTCCTCCTCTAAATCCAAACTTAAAACTGCGGTTTATCCACAGAAACTGGTGTTAATCACCTATAATCGCCCAAAACCTTGTTTGTATGTATTTGTATTGTTTTTTGGTTTGTTTCCATACGCCAGTCAAGTTGCCTTGCGTATCTTGTAGCAAACCAGTCAAGACCAACCAGCGTGCAATACTCTGCAATTCTTGTGGCAACTGGGTGCACCTAACTTGCTCCAAACTAACCATATCTGATTACCAATTATTAGAAAATACTGAAGAGCCATGGTGGTGCATAGAATGTAATAAAAGCTTGTTCCCATTTAATCACTATGAAAATGATATCGATTTTATGTTGACCATATTAGGTGTAAATTACAATGATAGCTACTTGAACCCTAATACACACACAATTTCAAATATGTTTATAAATCCATTCCAGTTAAATACACAAGACCAATGCACAATCTCTGAAGCCGATACGTAGATGGAGAAATTGATTTTCAACAGCCTGAATGTAACTATACACTACAGAATGAATTCAATGAAAAAGTGACTAAGAGTACAGAATCTGTTTCCTTTTCAGCCCTTCATATTAATACTCGCTCTATTTTAAAGGAATTATGATAGACTAAGTAATTTCCTAGATTCTAGTATTCATGAATTTAGTATTGTAGGGATTACTGAGACATGGTTAAAGTCGGACTTTCCACTCAACTTAATTAACATGCAAAACTATAAATTCATAGAGAAGTTCAGGCCTATTAAACCTGGAGGTGGTGTAGGCATCTACATAAAGAACAACATACAGTATATTATGAGGGAAGATTTGTCAACAACTGAAGAATTCATTGAAACAATATTTATTGAAATTCCCGTGGAAAAATCAAAGAATAAAATTATCGGTGTCACATACAGACCTCCTGCATGTGACAATGATAAATTTATTAAAACACTAGAAAATATTTTAAAAACAATTCAAAATGAAAATAAAGCAGGCTATATATTGGGAGATTTTAACATTGATTTATTGAAACAAAATAATTTCTATACCCAGGATTTTTTTAACTTACTAAAAACATTTGGATTCTATCCATTTATATCAAAACCAACAAGAATCACTGAGATCACAGCTACTGTTATTGACAACATTTTCTCGAATGCCTCTGTAAGCACCAAGAACCAAGCAGGTATTTTCGTTGTGGACATTTCAGGCCATCCACCTATTTATTATATGAGAAAGAAAAAATCAGACAAAAATCATTCATAAAGGAAGAAATAACATGCAGAGATTTTAGAAATGATATCATAGAAAAATGTAAAATGAATATGGCAAGTATAAACTGGAATCGGATAATAGAGTGCCAGACATGTGAAGATGCATACAACGCATTCCATACTATAATTGTCTATTGTCTTAAATGTATACATGTAAATATTATATTATCTTCACCCATGATCCAATGATCCAACTATCACTGAATTATATGTTTATTATATGTTAAATGTAAGGGGTCCACCGCTGTATAGGCTCAGCCTTTGGTGGACTGTCTGTTGTGCAAATGTAAAATCTATGTGTTATATGAAAATAAATAATTTTGAATCTTGAATCTTGGTCTTGATAACACAGTTACTTGACACACTAGACTTCTGTACCCAAGCAATTGGCAAGGGAGACCCAGTTGATGTTATTTATCTAGATTTTGCAAAAAACCATTTGATACAGTGCCCCACCAGCGACTACTAAGCAAACTGAGCAGCTATGGTGGAGATGGAGACATACTGGGCTGGATTCAAGACTTTCTGAGTGACAGGAAACCGAGGGTGGTTGTCAATGGCTCCTTTTCTTACTGGGTTCCAGTCTTCAGTGGGATTCCTCAAGGTAGTATTCTTGGCCCTGCATTGTTTATTTGCTACATCAATGGCATGTCTGAAGTAATAACCAGTATGATAAAGCTGTTCGCTGATGATACTAAGCTTTTCTAAAAAATAACTTCCGCGAAAGATCAAGAAATACTATAGGAAAATCTCAACAATTTGAAAGACTGGGCAGATGTATGCCAGCTATATTTCAATGCATCCAAATGTAAAGCCATGCATCTGGGGAGATGCAACAGCAAGCTCCAGTACAGCATGGAAGCAGGACAACAAGTTGTAAAGCTCGAAGAACCCCTCTGTGAAAAGGACCTGGGAATACATGTCGATAATGCCCTGAAGTTCAACAAACACTCTGAGATTGCAGCTAACAAAGCCAACAAACTAGTCGGCATGATAAGAAGATCTTTTAACTTTATGAATCCATCGAATTTCGTCCTGTTGTTCAAAGGTCCGGTTGGACTGCTCTTAGAATACGGAAATGTGGTATGGTCACCACTGCATAAAAGATGTAGAAATACACGAGAATGTACAATGACGTGTCAGAAAGTTGATACCAGGTTTCAAAGACGTACCATACGAAGAGCAGATCAGAGCACTGAAACTTCCAAGTCTAGTGTACAGACGTTTGCGCGGTGACCTCATCGAAGTGTAATAGTACACCCATGATATGTACTGCTTGAACCATGAACAACTACTACCACCAGATAAGGGCGAGCGAACAAGAGGAAACACTTTCAAGTTTCGCAAACAGCGGTTTAACAGCGACACCCATAAGCGCTTCTTCAGCATAAGAGTAATCAACTACTGGAGCAATGAGACTCAGTTCCAGATCAAACCCATCAGCACCCATCCAGTTCAACGGGTTCAAAATTCTTGTAACGAAGAAGACAGTGAAGAACTGCTAAGGCTGTTTATCCTACACAGCAGAAGAGGACTATGTAACTATCATGTCTCGACAACAATCTGCACAAATCAGAATATAAAAAAATGTTCTGTTGAGTATTTTGAATATATCATTGGATTGCAATGTCTTCCAATCCAATTATGTTCAAAATATTCAAGAATATCTTCTTTTTACTTTGTGTTTGAAATATGTCAAATTATTGTAGAGATGTCCTGAATAAGATTGCACGAGGTGGCCAGAGGCCACAGCCCTCTGTCTTCCGGGGCCCTATCACAATTACGATCGAAACAGAACCATAGCTTTCTTGTGATCCTAATGGTAGTTCCGAGAGCACCCAGTAAGAATTTCAGAAACTGTGCCCAGGGCCTACCTGAGGCCTAACTTCGACCATGGCATGTGTGGTCTCTCTACTTGCTTGATAAAATGGGGCTGAGAACTGTAATACCAGAGTGTTTGATTTGCATTCGACCTGCACAGATTAGGGTAGCTTTGGTTTGCTGTATGTAGCTTTTTATTAATGGCCTGTAGATAGACTGTGAGTTTTGCATGGGTTTGGAAGGTATTGAAGGCTGCGCCTGGCACGTCCTGGTTTCACCATGCTGTTCATTGTTGGATTGAGCGATCCTAGTGATTTCTGCTGCAAAATAGTGGTCATATGTAATATAGTTGCTAATCATTTAACAAAGACGGTATATGATATGGATACTTATAACTTTACTGTTCATATCATGGAAGTGGTATTCTGGTATGATTGTTATTAATATCACGGAAACAGTGCATGATATGATATCATTGCTGCTGGTGTCATAGAGATGGTATGTGATATGCTTCCTGCTTGTGTCATAGAGATGGTATGTGATATGATTCCTGCTCGTGCCATAGCGATTGTATGTGATATGATATGATTGATGCATGTGTCATAAAGATGGTATGTGATATAATTACTGCTCGTGTCATAGAGATGGTATGTGATATAATTACTGCTCGTGTCAAAGAGATGGTATGTGATATGATTACTGCTTGTGTCATAGAGATGGTATGTGATATAGTATGACTGCTGCTTGTGTAATGGAGATGGTATGTGATATAATTACTGCTCGTGTTATAGAGATGGTATGTGATATGATTACTGTTCATGTCATAGAGATGGTATGTTATATAATTACGGCTCATGTCGTAAAGATGTTATGTGATATGATTGCTGCTCGTGTCAAAGAGATGGTATGTGATATGATTACTGTTCGTGTCATAGAGATTGTATGTGATATAGTATGACTGCTACTTGTGTCATAGAGATGGTATGTGATATAATTACTGCTCGCACCATAGAGATGGTATGTGATATGATTACTGTTCGTGTCATAGAGATTGTATGTGATATGATTACTGTTCGTATCATAGAGATGGTATGTGATATAGTATGACTGCTGCTTGTGTAATGGAGATGGTATGTGATATAATTACTGCTCGTGTCATAGAGATGGTATGTGATATATTTACTGCTCGTGTCAAAGAGATGGTATGTGATATGATTACTGTTTGTGTCATAGAGATGGTATGTGATATGATTACTGTTCGTGTCATAGAGATTGTATGTGATCTAGTATGACTGCTGCTCGTGTCAAAGAGATGGTATGTGATATAATTACTGCTCGCACCATAGAGATGGTATGTGATATGATTACTTCTCGTGTTATAGAGAGGGGATGTGATATGATTACGGCTCATGTCATAGAGATGGTATGCGATATGATTACTGCTCGTGTCATAGAGATGGTATGTGATATGATTACTACTTGTGTCCTAGAGATGGTATGTGGTATGATTGCTGTTCGTGCCATAGAGAAGGTATGTGATATGATATGATTGCTGCTTGTGTCATAGAGATGGTATGTGATATGATTACTGCTTGTTTCCTAGAGATGGTATGTGATATGATTGCTGTTCGTGCCATAGAGAAGGTATGTGATATGATATGATTGCTGCTTGTGTCATAGAGATGGTATGTGGTTTGATTACTGCTCGTGTCAAAGAGATGGTATGTGGTATGATTACTGTTCGTGTCATAGAGATTGTATGTGATATGTGTACTGTTCGTGTCATAGAGATGGTATGTGATATGATTACTTCTCGTGTCAAAGAGATGGAATGTGATATAATTACTGCTCATGTTAAAGAGATGGTATCTGATATAATTACTGCTCGTGTCAAAGAGATGGTATGTGATATGATTACTGTTCGTGTCATAGAGATTGTAAGTGATATAGTATGACTGCTGCTTGTGTCATATAGATGGTATGTGATATGATTACTGCTCGTGTTATAGAGATGGTATGTGATATGATTACGGCTCATGTCATAGAGATGGTATGTGATATGATTACGGCTCATGTCGTAGAGATGGTATGTGATATAACTACTGCTCATGCCATAGAGATGGTATGTGATTTGATTGCTGATTGTGTCATAGAGATGGTATGAGATATGATTACTGCTTGTGTCATAGAGATGGTATGTGATATGATTGCTGCTTGTGTCATAGAGATTGTATGTGATATGATTACTGTTCGTGTCATAGAGATTGTATGTGATATGATTACTGTTCGTGTCATACAGATTGTATGTGATATAGTATGACTGCTGCTTGTGTCACAGAGATGGTATGTGATATGATTACTGCTCGTGTCAAAGAGATTGTATGTGATATGTTTACTGCTCGTGTCAAAGAGATGGTATGTGATATGATCACTGCTCGTGTCAAAGAGATGATATGTGATATGATCACTGTTCGTGTCATAGAGATTGTATGTGATATGATTGCTGCTCGTGTCATAGAAATGGTATGTGATATAGTATGACTGCTGCTTGTGTCAAAGAGATGGTATGTGATATAATTACTACTCGTGCCATAGAGATGGTGTGTGATATAATTACTGTTCGTGTCATAGAGATGGTATGTGATATGATTACTCCTCGTGTTATAGAGAGGGTATGTGATATGATTACGGCTCATGTCATAGAGATGGTATGTGATATGATTACTGCTCGTGTCATAGAGATGGTATGTGATATGATTACTGCTTGTGTCATAGAGATGGTATGTGATATGATTGCTGTTCGTGCCATAGAGAAGGTATGCGATATGATATGATTGCTGCTTGTGTCATAGAGATGGTATATGCTTTGATTAGTGCTCGTGTCAAAGAGATGGTATGTGATATGATTACTGTTTGTGTCATAGAGATTGTATGTGATGTTGTTTACTGTTCTTGTCATAGAGATGGTATGTGATATGATTACTGCTCGTGTCAAAGAGATGGAATGTGATATAATTACTGCTCATGTCAAAGAGATGGTATGTGATAAAATTACTGCTCGTGTCAAAGAGATGGTATGTGATATGATTACTGTTCGTGTCATAGAGATTGTATATGATATAGTATGACTTCTGCTTGTGTCATGGAGATGGTATGTAATATCATTACTACTCATGCCATAGAGATGGTATGTGATATGATTACTGTTCGTGTCATAGAGATGGTATGTGATATAGTATGACTGCTGCTTGTGTCATAGAGATGGTATGTGATATGATTACTGCTCGTGTCATAGAGATGGTATGTGATATGATTACTGTTCGTGTCATGGAGATTGTATGTGATATAGTATGACTGCTGCTTGTGTCATGGAGATGGTATGTAATATAATTACTACTCATGCCATAGAGATGGTATGTGATATGATTACTGTTCGTGTCATAGAGATGGTATGTGATATAGTATGACTGCTGCTTGTGTCATGGAGATGGTATGTGATATGATTACTGCTCGTGTCATAGAGATGGTATGTGATATGATTACTGTTCGTGTTATAGAGATGGTATGTGATATGATTACGGCTCATGTCATAGAGATGGTATGTGATATAATTACTGCTCATGCCATATAGATGATATGTGATATGATTACTGTTCGTATCATAGAGAAGGTATGTGACATAGTATGACTGCTGCTTGTGTCATAGTGATGGTATGTGATATGATTACTGCTCCTGTCATAGAGATGGTATGTGATATGATTGCTGCTCGTGCCATAGAGATTATATGTGATATGATATGATTGCTGCTTGTGTCATAGAGATGGTATGTGAAATGATATTATTGCTGCTTGTGTCATAGAGATGTTTTGTGATATGATTACTGTTCATGTCAAAGAGATTGTATGTCATATAGTATGACTTCTGCTCGTGTCATAGAGATGGTATGTGATATAATTACTGCTCGTGTCATAGAGATGGTATGTGATATAATTACTGCTTGTGTCATAGAGATGGTATGTGATATGATTCCTGTTCATGTCATAGAGATGGTATGTGATATGATTACTGTTCATGTCATATATGTGATATATTATGATTACTGCTTGTGTCATAGAGATGGTATGTGAAATGATATTATTGTTGCTTGTGTCATAGAGATGCTATGTGATATGATTGCCGCTCGTATCATACAGATGGTATGTGATTATGATTACTCTTCGTACCACACTGCTTTATGTGGTAGACACATTTCAATATCTACACTCATGATCACCAGCCATAACCAGGTAGTATCATCCTACTCCCACACGAAAGCTCGGTTCATAATGCTAATCGCTAAACTCTCCTGATGATCATGATGACAAGTCTGAAAATGTTTATCACGTCCCCGAGACAAGGTTAATCTGTAGTAGTTGTAGTAGTAGTAGTAGTAGTAGTAGTAGTAGTAGTAGTAGTAGTAGTGGTAGTAGTAGTAGTAGTAGTAGTAGTAGTAGTAGTAGTAGTAGTAGTAGTAGTAGTAGTAGTGGTAGTAGTAGTAGTAGTAGTAGTAGTAGTAGTAGTAGTAGTAGTAGTAGTAGTAGTAGTAGTGATATGATTACTGTTCATGTCATAGAGATGGTATGTTATATAATTACGGCTCATGTCGTAAAGATGTTATGTGATATGATTGCTGCTCGTGTCAAAGAGATGGTATGTGATATGATTACTGTTCGTGTCATAGAGATTGTATGTGATATAGTATGACTGCTACTTGTGTCATAGAGATGGTATGTGATATGATTACTGCTCGTGTCATAGAGATGGTATGTGATATGATTACTGTTCGTGTCATAGAGATTGTATGTGATATGATTACTGTTCATGTCATAGAGATGGTATGTTATATAATTACGGCTCATGTCGTAAAGATGTTATGTGATATGATTGCTGCTCGTGTCAAAGAGATGGTATGTGATATGATTACTGTTCGTGTCATAGAGATTGTATGTGATATGATTACTGTTCATGTCATAGAGATGGTATGTTATATAATTACGGCTCATGTCGTAAAGATGTTATGTGATATGATTGCTGCTCGTGTCATAGAGATGGTATGTGATATAATTACTGCTTGTGTCATAGAGATGGTATGTGATATGATTCCTGTTCATGTCATAGAGATGGTATGTGATATGATTACTGTTCATGTCATATATGTGATATATTATGATTACTGCTTGTGTCATAGAGATGGTATGTGAAATGATATTATTGTTGCTTGTGTCATAGAGATGCTATGTGATATGATTGCCGCTCGTATCATACAGATGGTATGTGATTATGATTACTCTTCGTACCACACTGCTTTATGTGGTAGACACATTTCAATATCTACACTCATGATCACCAGCCATAACCAGGTAGTATCATCCTACTCCCACACGAAAGCTCGGTTCATAATGCTAATCGCTAAACTCTCCTGATGATCATGATGACAAGTCTGAAAATGTTTATCACGTCCCCGAGACAAGGTTAATCTGTAGTAGTTGTAGTAGTAGTAGTAGTAGTAGTAGTAGTAGTAGTAGTAGTAGTAGTAGTAGTAGTAGTAGTAGTAGTGGTAGTAGTAGTAGTAGTAGTAGTAGTAGTAGTAGTAGTAGTAGTAGTAGTAGTAGTGGTAGTAGTAGTAGTAGTAGTAGTAGTAGTAGTAGTAGTAGTAGTAGTAGTAGTAGTAGTAGTAGTAGTAGTAGTAGTAGTAGTAGTAGTAGTGATATGATTACTGTTCATGTCATAGAGATGGTATGTTATATAATTACGGCTCATGTCGTAAAGATGTTATGTGATATGATTGCTGCTCGTGTCAAAGAGATGGTATGTGATATGATTACTGTTCGTGTCATAGAGATTGTATGTGATATAGTATGACTGCTACTTGTGTCATAGAGATGGTATGTGATATGATTACTGCTCGTGTCATAGAGATGGTATGTGATATGATTACTGTTCGTGTCATAGAGATTGTATGTGATATGATTACTGTTCATGTCATAGAGATGGTATGTTATATAATTACGGCTCATGTCGTAAAGATGTCATGTGATATGATTGCTGCTCGTGTCAAAGAGATGGTATGTGATATGATTACTGTTCGTGTCATAGAGATTGTATGTGATATAGTATGACTGCTACTTGTGTCATAGAGATGGTATGTGATATGATTACTGCTCGTGTCATAGAGATGGTATGTGATATGATTACTGTTCGTGTCATAGAGATTGTATGTGATATGATTACTGTTCGTATCATAGAGATGGTATGTGATATAGTATGACTGCTGCTTGTGTAATGGAGATGGTATGTGATATAATTACTGCTCGTGTCAAAGAGATGGAATGTGATATAATTACTGCTCATGTCAAAGAGATGGTATGTGATAATTACTGCTCGTGTCAAAGAGATGGTATGTGATATGATTACTGTTCGTGTCATAGAGATTGTATGTGATATAGTATGACTGCTGCTTGTGTCATGGAGATGGTATGTAATATCATTACTACTCATGCCATAGAGATGGTATGTGATATGATTACTGTTCGTGTCATAGAGATGGTATGTGATATAGTATGACTGCTGCTTGTGTCAAGAGATGGTATGTGATATGATTACTGCTCGTGTCATAGAGATGGTATGTGATATGATTACTGTTCGTGTCATGGAGATTGTATGTGATATAGTATGACTGCTGCTTGTGTCATGGAGATGGTATGTAATATCATTACTACTCATGCCATAGAGATGGTATGTGATATGATTACTGTTCGTGTCATAGAGATGGTATGTGATATAGTATGATTGCTGCTTGTGTCATAGAGATGGTATGTGATATGATTACTGCTCGTGTCATAGAGATGGTATGTGATATGATTACTGTTCGTGTCATGGAGATTGTATGTGATATAGTATGACTGCTGCTTGTGTCATGGAGATGGTATGTAATTTAATTACTACTCATGCCATAGAGATGGTATGTGATATGATTACTGTTCGTGTCATAGAGATGGTATGTGATATAGTATGACTGCTGCTTGTGTCATACAGATGGTATGTGATATGATTACTGCTCGTGTCATAGAGATGGTATGTGATATGATTACTGCTCGTGTTATAGAGATGGTATGTGATATGATTACGGCTCATGTCATAGAGATGGTATGTGATATAATTACTGCTCATGCCATATAGATGATATGTGATATGATTACTGTTCGTATCATAGAGAAGGTATGTGACATAGTATGACTGCTGCTTGTGTCATAGTGATGGTATGTGATATGATTACTGCTCCTGTCATAGAGATGGTATGTGATATGATTGCTGCTCGTGCCATAGAGATTATATGTGATATGATTTGATTGCTGCTTGTGTCATAGAGATGGTATGTGAAAAGATATTATTGCTGCTTGTGTCATAGAGATGCTATGTGATATGATTACTGTTCATGTCAAAGAGATTGTATGTGATATAGTATGACTGCTGCTCGTGTCATAGAGATGGTATGTGATATAATTACTGCTCGTGTCATAGAGATGGTATGTGATATAATTACTGCTTGTGTCATAGAGATGGTATGTGATATGATTCCTGTTCATGTCATAGAGATGGTATGTGATATGATTACTGTTCATGTCATATATGTGATATATTATGATTACTGCTTGTGTCATAGAGATGGTATGTGAAATGATATTATTGTTGCTTGTGTCATAGAGATGCTATGTGATATGATTGCCGCTCGTATCATACAGATGGTATGTGATTATGATTACTCTTCGTACCACACTGCTTTATGTGGTAGACACATTTCAATATCTACACTCATGATCACCAGCCATAACCAGGTAGTATCATCCTACTCCCACACGAAAGCTCGGTTCATAATGATAATCGCTAAACTCTCCTGATGATCATGATGACAAGTCTGAAAATGTTTATCACGTCCCCGAGACAAGGTTAATCTGTAGTAGTTGTAGTAGTAGTAGTAGTAGTAGTAGTAGTAGTAGTAGTAGTAGTAGTAGTAGTAGTGGTAGTAGTAGTAGTAGTAGTAGTAGTAGTAGTAGCGGTGGCGGCGGCGGCGGTAGTAGTAGTAGTAGTAGTAGTAGTAGTAGTAGTAGTAGTAGTAGTAGTAGTAGTAGTAGTAGTAGTAGTAGTAGTAGTAGTAGTAGTAGTAGTAGTAGTAGTAGTAGTAGTAGTAGTAGTAGTGTTAGCTGTAGTAGCAGTAGCAATAGTAGTAGAAATCTTTTGTTTGCCTTGTTGTGGTCTTTAATACTGCGCACGTAAATGAAGATTTATTAGTTCTTTGGTTTCTTGTCAGTTTATATAGATTTTAATATTTATTATTTATTTGTTTTCCGTGAATTATTGAACAACATTTAATTTGTCTCGTTAACATTATCAATAATTTATTTAGTAAGAACTAAATTTGTAAAATTTTCCATCTGTTCATTACAATCTTTATATACCTGTTTCTATATTATCCTTGCAACAAGAAGGATTCCAATATTAGGTAAGTTATTGAAAACAAATTCCATTAAACTATATACACCGCTTTCTTTCAGATAGGTAGCTCTGATAGGCTAGGGATGTGATTTAGTGGCATCAGTATTTCAGGTGTGCAGTGCTTGAATAATCGCTATTTGAAGTTATCAATACCGACGCTCTTTAACCCTTCTTGTGTCACTTTAACCTTTAAGGGTCAAGCCGGCAAGAAACTCCCACTGCAATGGTCATAAGAATGTACAGTTGCAGGCTATGAGAATAGTATTTTTGAAAATTTACCACTAGAATGACTGGCTCGGTAACCTTTTTAGCAATTTCCCTTTTGGCGGTAAACCTGGTCAAATACGTTCTCTGTAGTTGTCTTGAAGGTAGAAAGCTATTTTTGTAATTTTCAGTGGTAAATTTACACAAATCTTCCCTTGGCCTGCAAATATTCTAATTTTATTGAAAAATCTTGGCAATTAAACGGTTAATTGATAATGAGTTGCATCCTGGGCGCTTTGGCATGAGGGCAGCTTAGTATGGTTGTCATTTTTTCTGTGTTAGTAGTGTTGTCAAAAGGGAGTGAAAGCTTCCTTTTGGATAGTCTTCAAATTTGCTTCCGGTATAAACCCTGTATTTTTGTTGTAATTTCATAATTGTCTGTGGTGGCTTTGTTACTATGAAGAAAGATTTCTAGGTTTGATAACGATTATTATTTCCTAGTGACACGTTTATTTGTCCATGTTTATTAATTTCCTATATCCTTTTAATGAAAGTATTGTTTCTTTGGTTTTTATATTATTCGAGCTGGTTTGTGTCTGTATATCGCGTACTGTACTTCATTGTATTTCCTTTCGTACTTGATGAATTTCAGGTGTAAATTAAGTTTCTTGCTATCAGTTTGTTTGTTAGCCAAGGTTTAATAGGGGTGTGCTTGTATTTTCTTAATTTATCTTCCTTCATAGGGGAGATATGCCCATAAATCGTCGTACAAATCTCATGCAATGTGGCGTAGGTATCTATCATGGGTGCTTGCACGTTACTTGGCTCCAGACTGCCTCTGCCACGTACTGCTGTCTTCAATACTTCAATATTGTTTCGATTGAAGTCGCCACATTTCTGATGCTAATAGTACTTACTACGTCCTATGCTGTTTCTCAAGGATGTGAATTGGTAAATGATCAGAGACATTTGCTACAAATATTCCTACTGAAGTTTTTTCCCATGGATACAGTTATTACAGTCAATTCGTGTAGTAGTGAATTCAGTTAATGCGGTCGTTTTGATTCTGGTTGAAAAGAAGGAGTAAACATTTAATACATTTATTAAATCGTGTGTGTAGAGACAACTCTACTTCATACGATAAATATTGAAGTCTCCCATGAGGAAGACAGCTCTATTTTCGTGTGTGTAGAGACAACTCTACTTCACACGATAAATATTGAAGTCTCCCATGAGGAAGACAGCTCTATTTTCGTTTTTATGATTGTAGAATTTTTTGCTGTAGACTTGATGAATAATTTATTATCGGATCCAGTAGTTTAGTTAAGTGTAACACTTATTTTATTTTCGGCAACTTCCACAGGGAGTTCAATGGCGATTGCTTCATTATGTATTTCTATACTAGGTACGGAATCTCTCGCACTTGTATTGGAGCGTTGTATATATGTCTAAATATCCTCTAAGTGCGTAATCTTGTTTTGTGTAGCTTCGCAATTTCGATGAATTCGTTTGTATGGCACTCCATAGAATGGTTTGGCTAATAGCATCGATATGTTCTTTTCAATCTAGTTTAGCCATTATATTTTCGCGATACCCTAGTAGTTGAGTTTTCCATCGTGTGCTGCATTTGAAAACTTGCTGATATGAAGTGAATATGTTGGCTGCTTCTAAAATGTTTATGATACTATCACTAAGTAACAAAGTACAAGTAGCACTAATGGACCTTTCCCCTGTACCCATGCGTCACATAACGTCATAATCAACTACGTGACGTATAAAATGACATCACAATCAATGATGTCATTATGACATCATGAGTGACGTAGATAAGTACGCCATGAACGGATATTTAAGGACGGATTATGCGTTGTTGTACGAATTGTATGTCTTTACTATTTAATAAATATTCTGTTGAATATTTTGAAACTAATTTGCTTGGGCGCCGTTGATGCCAACAGCGCCCAGTCAAGTTAGTTACGAAATATTCAACAGCTTAACTGCATAGTTTTCAGGAAATTGATGGTTAGGGCATTCGGGGATCGATCAATCCTAACATGGCAAAGTGTGGGTGGAGCTTAGCTAGAGGTGGGCCATTGGCTTGTAGAAGGTTTAGATCAATTTTTAAAACCATATTCTATACGCAACACACATTTGCTAATTAGGCCTACCTACGTATTACACGGGAGATCATTTTCTCGATCTCGAATCGAAGGAGATCTCACGAGACACGAATGGTGCGATGGTCGTTACTGATCCAACCGCTGGGTGTGCACATGTAAGGCGAGGTTGATACCGACGTATGTACTGTATAGATGATACCAGCGTTTATGTGAATAGAGGAAGTTCAGTCTCTCTGTCAATCATATGACGTCATAATCAATTACGTTATAAATGACATATCTAAGTCCTTCATATACACATAGTTAGCCAAGCTGTACGAATTGTATGTCTTACTATTTAATAAACATTCTGTTGAATATTTTGAGCAACACCACCTATTCAAATCAGTTTCAAAATATTCGACCGCTTAACTGTATAGCTTTTTAGAAAATGAGATTTACAGAGTTCAGTGATTGATCGATACCAACACGAGCAAGGCGTAGGTGGAGCTTAGCTAGAGATAGGTGGACCATAGCTAAAACTGGATTCCTCCATTTGTCTAAGAAGCCCATAGCCTAGACTATCTATAATTTCCCTTAATGGCATATTTCTAGATTCCCTTGTCAGGTGGATTTTCTATGAGAATATGGATAGAAGGTAGCTTATACTTTGCCAAATCATTCGAACCTCAGTGAACCAGGTTTTCTGCTCTTCTGATCTGCGATAATGTTTCTGTAGCTCGCCGGGTAGTGTCGGGCCGTTCCGATGTCTCATGTCGACTCGCCGTGCCGCAAGTGCACTACGAATGATGACGCTGGTTAGCATCCGGTCTCGGGGTGACAGACCTTAGGCTCCTAATGCCGGTGGAACTCAATCATTCCGGTGGGGCCGTGCGACCATCGTTGCGAACATTAAACACAACAGTCTCATCCCAAGAATTTGTGTCACCAGTATGCTTGTCCATAGCAATTTCGTGATCTATGGACTTACAAGATTTGATTTGGCGACCTAAAAATATAAGTGTATACAATGTGTTTACCTAACTGATTTGATTAAAAATATGCTAGATAAAACTACAGTAAGAGCATACGAAAATATAAGACATAGAGGCAGGTAGATGAGCTTTTAAACATGGGGCTCCCGGAGGTACTACACAGACTCGTAGGTCCGCAGAGGTATCCCTGCAAGGGAGGCTTCCGTACACGAGACATAGCTATTTAACTTAATATAGGTTATTATACCTCTAAGCTGAATGGAAGAAGACTATCTCAGATGAAAAGTGATGTGCCTCATGCGGGCACTACTCCTAGTGCAAGTTGGGGTGAGGAGTATTATCCTGGCGTGGACCGTCATCGCTGAATCCTTGCGAGAGGCAAGTGCCTCGCGCAGGCCTCCGTCTTGGGAAGGTGCTGCCGCGGCTTAAAGTGGGAGAAAAATAGCAGGCAAAAATGGACCCACTCCAATATTTCAAACAAAAATGCTGTACAAAGAAAAGACCATACCTAGTGAGATTATGACTGTAGGGGTGCGTACTGTTTTACGTGAAGACGGGACGGAAGATTCCCGATGGATTCCTTCATCCCCGTCTTATGTAATTCCTAATATGCTGAGTTAGTAGTTGCCGCTTTATTTCTGCGGGCCTTCTGCTTTGCTTAATTCCTTTTAGCTGTTTTCAAAACAAGAATCAGTTTAGGCCACAACTGGCCGATATCTACTTAGCTATTAGACACAGCTGTCACGGAGAACAGATACCAGAGGACATCAATACTGTAGACAGTACTCATGCATGTTACTTAATGAGATCTCCGAACTGGGTGAGAATCCGGACATTCCGTGTCGCAACCACATGAAACAATACAAGACATGGTTTACATTTCACAGAAGCATTGTTAGGCCATATCTCCTATCGTTATGGTGGGGTATGAGAGATGGATGAACACCGTGAATGTCCTTCCCGTAAGGGCGTGGCAGATCTAAATATCATGCCCAGACATCTGAACAGAATTCATACGTATCTCGCCCATCACCGGGTCCAATGGAATTAACCGTTTAACCTGCCGTTAGGTTTATACACAAGTTGCCAGTTTTGCACTGCGGTGCGGGAGGATTGGCAGTAAATATAATAATAATTACTACATATGTTTTCACAGTGCTTTCCTACATTGGCTTAAGGTACTATCTACTAAGTATCCGAAGATACATGGGAGTGTGTGTGACACCGCATCCTAGCCATCACCGCTCGGAAACCCCAATAGTTTCCCAGAGTCGGATCAGCCTATGGTGCGGATAGGGACATCCAAACAATTAAGAAGCCAGAGGCTAAGCGGAATATGAAGAGACAAAATCTTGGAGTTATAAGTCTTACCGGAGTGCGGGGCTAAATTATCGCACTACCGGAAGAGAAGAGTATATTACACGGTATGTAATGAAGAAAGTGTCTCTAATCATTCTGAACCTATACTATCGAGCTGAATAGAAGAGGTTTTAGTCGGTAACATGTCGGGCTAAACAGAGTTATAGCATGGACAGCGACCTCAGTGAAAAATTGTTGGTGGCGGGAGAAAGTGCTGCATATATAAATGTTGCTGTATAGTGTTTTCTACGTGCACTGCAGTCCTACATTTTCTATAACTAAGCAAAACAAGTTAACGGATGGCCACTGGCCATATACATACATAATCTAACCAGAACAAGCAATACGGTATCAAATGATTAAGGTATATATACTAGTACAAGTCGACGAACCTACTATAGTGCAGTTAGCAACACATTGAATAAAATGATAATAACTATTTAACAAATACAGAAACTATAACTTTCGGTCCTAAGACCATTACGGTTCCTTTTAGTCATCGGAACTGTTGTTACGGATATGAGACAATTAACAAAACCTATATAGAGAAATAATTAAACTGTGAAGTATAGTTACTTGAATACTTGATAGTCATTCCCAAGTAAGGCTACGGCGTTACTGAAATTGATACATCAATCCGTAGTCGACGTGAGATGATGTGCTCTCCGGAAGCTGGAAAGTTCCCGCAGGCTGGTTCCTGCAGGCTGGTTCCTGCGAGCTGTTGTTCGCAAACAAGATTCCCGCATGAACGTTCATGGCGGGGGATCATCGCTCAGCACTGTAAGCCGATTACAATGTCTAATGAGCAGTCAGCATAAGATACGATAGGACTACGTGGTGAAGAAAGTTCCCGTACACCAATGGTACGGATGGAAAGTGTAAACAACGCGATCACTAGCGGGGGTTGTAAGAGGCAAATGAAGATACAAAACAAAGCGTCACAGTGCTGGGTACGTCAACCAGCTCTGAAGACGCACCGGGCAGAGTTTACTTGCTATGGTCGAAAGTCGAAAGATCCTACACGATTAGTGCGGCGGCGTTAGAAATACCACTTTTAGGCGTGGCCGGCAGATCCGTCAAAGAACATCCTACCTCTACATCTGTAGATTCACATATTCAGGCCGCAAAGGCCTCACCACAAGTTTGTGTTCCGAATGTAGATGAAGTATTCGTGAACGTTTATCAAAAGTTCCAAATTACTCCCGTAAATGGGGAGTTACAAAATTGTTTTAGTGCGGTGGGTTGGAAACTGCACACTACGGGATAAAAACCTGGCACATAGCGAAGAAAGACGCGTATCTCGCTTGATAATAGTTGGTACAGCTCCAACCTGTTCGGCCCCTGGCCGAGGATGCTCTGGATCGCTTCTCCTTTTATACTCTCCGTGACGTCACAGGCGCAGGCTTCGTCCAATCATCATTCTAGCAGCTTTACGTCCACGTGGTTATGACGTGGTTATTTATCTATATTCACTTACAACGTGAAAGTTCTACTCCTGAAAGGAGGTGCTCCATATTTGGAGGAATCTACTAAGAAGATTCAGATTATGACGTCACGGCAATATTTTGAAGATGATCAAGAAGAGTTTTCCTTGGATAACTCAGCCATTTCTCAACCGATTTTGAAATGGTTTACAGATTTGGAAAGCCCGTCGAATTCTGGTCTTGATTAATGCCAGATTTAACGGGAACAGGCAATCAATAAGGATTACAGAGTACCAGCTCGGTACACTAAGTGTCATCCCATTTAGGTCACAATTACGCGGTCCATAGAAACAGCGTCCGGGCACGCACATGCGCATAATGCGTTTTAACGCACTCAGTCGTTTTTCGACACACTCTCTCCCCCCATAGCCTCGTATACGCTTATAGCTCTACCCAGATGGGCGGCGCGTACCCAGCTTAGCTGGTACGGCCGGTACCTGACCGGTCGATCCGAACTACACCTCCATCATCTGAATGCATGTGTAGTGTGCAATTCACCTTTCCAAGTTTACCATCGATCACATGACGTCATAATCGGCATGTAGGATGACGTCATAATCACTACGTCATAAATGATTCTATTTGAACCGTCTATAACACTTAATAGTCTGACACGTTGTACGAATTGTGTCTTTACTATTTAATAAACATGCCATAGGCAGCAACAGCGCCCAGTCAAATTAGTTCCAAACTATTCAATAGCTTACCTGTATAGTTTTCTGGAAATTGAAAGTCAGGGAGTTCAGAGATCAATCGATCCCAACACGAGCGAGGTGTGGGTGGAGCTTAGCTAGAGATGGGCGGGGCATAGCTAAAAATGGAAAGGTCCATTGACATGATTATGGTAAGGATCAGTATCGGCACGGTATTGGCCCAGCATCGGCCCAGTAAGTTGCGTTATCAGGGTAAGCGAACATAATCTAACCTATGTGTTGATTGTTATGACGTTGACTTATGTCACTTTGTTGTCTGGACAACAAGTAAACAACAGAAATCGGAATATTGTGTTGCAGATTATAATTTATATTGTACATGTATATCTCTATTTATCAACACGGAATAATGTATAACTGATAAAATAATAATAGTAATATAATGTTTATATAAGTAAATATACAATAAATATACATCTCAGATTAACATACACAGTGAAACCTGTCTATAGCGGCGGACACCTGTTGCTGGGCCACATGATAGGGCTTCTTTAAGACGGGGGCCATCCACTTGATCTTAAGGCAGCAATATCGCGTGTGTCCAAAGTGCATATATCCTATCCGATCGGGAGGGTCAAGTATCTGACGCCATAATCAAATATGTTACGCCTTAGCTGATGTCACAATCAAAATGATGTATCTCCAACACGGACGTTGAAAAGCCTGTCACTAAGGGGAATGAATTGTATGTCCTTTGGAAAATTTACAACTTAATAAACATCGCGCAGTCAAATTAGTTTCAAAATATTCAACAGAATATTTATTAAATAGTAAAGATATATAATTCGTACACTTGACTAAGTAAAGAGCGGATAGCGTTGTCGAGGTACTCCGATTAAGGGTATCACGTGGTTGGTTTACCTGTCCACACGCGCGCCTTTACTCTCGTTTGATGCAGGAGTAATCTAGTCGAATTTGTATCACGTGATACCATTATTCGATTATACTCTCGGCGTTCGGATATCTAATCGAAGTAATCGGAATAATTCGAATAATCCAACTGAGTATCGGAACTTTGTCTTAGATAGGCCCCCCCTACACCATTCATTACGCATTTTGATTGTGACCTCAGTCTACAGGTAACGTAATTGATTATGATGTCATATAGGTGAGTGACTGACAGATCGACTCTATCCATTGCTGGTTCTCTGTAAGGTGGCCGCTAAAGACAGGGTTTCCTGTTCAGTAATAGTATATTTTATCACATAATGGAAATAACAAATCCGTTAACAAGCAATTATAACAATATATACCGGCAGCAATATTATACATTTACTTCCCTCGTCGCGCAAGCACCAGATCTACCCTACGCACACGCCACGTGCACGCACGTACACCCAGACGGGTGGCACGCGCACGCGCACATGCACAGATATGTATCAGCAGGGGTGAAATACACAATTGCTTTAAAGCTATCGTAAGCCGATAAAACCAGCAGATTAAGCTAAGGAAAATGCTTCAAATTCTGCTGCTAAGGGCCGCGCTGCAATCTTGTATCGAGTTGTGACGTCAGTTTCCCCGTATGTACCGGACTAGCCAGAGCCAGGTAATACATTTTAGTTGAGCCGTGCTGGTCGAGTCGATAGATTGCAGCGTGCTAGGCTAGTTATCTTTAGAACATGTTGAACGACGATTATTGCTGCCTATAGCAGCAACAACACTCGGTCAAGATTCAAGGTTCAAAATTATTTATTTTCACATAGTACATAAGACTTTACATTTACACAACAGGCAGTCCACCAAAGGCTGAGCCTAAACAGCGGTGGTCCCCGTACATTTAACATGTAACAAACATATAATTCTGTGATAGATGGATGAGGATAATAATAGGTCAGATCCAAAAGGTGTCAACCTCAAGGTTAAAAACCGCTGTTTGATTTTGCTCTATTTCATTTATTTCATACCCAAGGGTAATAATCTAACTTTAAAAATGTGTGAAAAAAATATCTTTCGGCGGCTTCATTATGGCTTTATGCTTAATTATACTTGACACACTAATTATTAAACATTAGGGACGGAATATAGCATTTTATGCCTCTTTCATATTAATACACGGGATTATCTGGGGATTTTTCTTATGAAAACATTTCTATGCCAGGGCTCTCCAAAATTGTGCGTGCAAAAATTAATTAACATCATTCATTTGAACAATTGGAATCCCTAACACCACTATATAAAATTTATAGTCGTAATTACTTGTCATGTGGTTTTAATAGCTACTTCATGAAAACAAGTTTCTGTAGACTTCTAATGTTTAGTATTGCCAATCGCTGTGTAGTGAAATATTATGACTTGGGATGCAAGGTTCCACTGCATAAAGGTCAAACATAATTGTTAGGGATGGATTGGCGAATTGCGTTAGGGACGGAAATGGAAACGCCCATTCAACCAAATTATTTTTAGTGAAACAACCTTGCTAAAGAATAATTATAGTTTGAAATTTTCAAATAGATGTTACAAGGTAACATAAAAGTCAAATAACTGAAGTAATGAATGTTGCTACAATGTAGCATAATAAGGAGTAACGGTAAAACAATAATCAATTAATTTCAAAAGTCAGGTATTTTATGATTAAAATTATTGTTAATTGTTCTATAAAATATAAATTATGCATACAATTATTATAATGCTATCTGATAACAAATTTATATCATAATATGCATAGTATAAATTGTGTTTGTAACTCAAAATTGCTTAATTCTCATCAATTATTTCAATTTGAGTAATAATGTTGTGTCTTCATGACCATTGCTGTTAGTTAAAGGATATCCCAGTATGTATTGCACCTTTCACCTGGACCAGCGCTTTAGGTTATCCCCCTTACTTTAAAAGTTATGCCTAAACATGCCCAATGAAATCCGCCCAGATTGGTGAGCCCAAATTAAATTCGTCCTGGTGGCTATGCACAGTAATTAACTGATTTGCAGTCAACTAACTACTCGAAGATGGATTCTCTGACATTTTATGGCCTTTCAGAGATGCTATGGTGCTATTAAAAATAAAATGACTCAAAATCCATTTCTCAGATTTCAAAACTCTGGTTTCGAGTGTCATTGATGGATCCCATTCCTGACGGGCGGTGAGCCCAAATATGGTAAATCTAAAGCCCTGCGGGCCCTGTCTGTTAGTGACTTAGTGTCTCAATTTGTTGGCAAACCATTGTAGACAGGCAAAGTAAATACATTTACCAACCAAAGGGCGTTGATTCAATGTCCTGCTTTGTATGTCCATTTCTAATGTATGAGAGCACATGGAATGGATTGGAGGTCCTGAATGTGCTCTCTGTCATGTCTGTAGTCACCTGGAAACAGAATATTTAATGAGCATTCAATATTTACAAACATGTTTCTCCTAGAAAACCTGACTAAAGTAGAACACTACGTCACTATAGACATCATTTTGATTGTGACATCATATTGAATGACTGGCCGAGATCTTAAGCGTTTATATGGTGAATAGTTGCCTCACAACTCTATCCAAATACTGTTATTATTGTCGTGCCATTTTTAAGGCTTGATGATAGCATTAAGTCATGTTAGTAACTAGTTAGTGCTGAGGCAAGCTAGTTATTTATCCAATCATTAGAACTGCACGTAATGTAAATAGTAAACTAAAACTGTTAAAGACATGTTAGAAGCGTACAAACTTCTCGGACCTCTGACACATATGGGTATTAAAAGATGGCTATACTGCTTTAAATACCTTTATACTTTTACAAATTATTCTCAAAATAATCTAACAGGCGATACAGGTTTCATCAGCTAATGTTTTGATAACGATTTGATTGGAATTCGTTGCAGCTACAACTTTCAATCAAGTTGTGTTCAAAATAAGCAGCAATGGAATAAAACTTGCTGAAGATATTTCGATCAATTTGATTGATAGTCATTGCTGACTAAGGTAGAATCAACTGTGTCAAATGGTCCTCAGAATAATCACTTCAAGGCGTTTAGCATTATTAGTAACATATGTAAGTAGAATTAGCATTTGCCATATACGTTATCGAAATGTAGCATGATGTGTTCGCAACTGCTGTAGTTGTGTCTAATCAGTGCCAATCAGTTGGTAATCATGTCATTTCTAATCACTGCATGCCAGTTAGATTGTACACGTGGTAGGCTGACTTATTAGTCTTTGAAAAATATATTTCATATTGGCCCTCGATAACGTATATGACATCGGTCTACGTACATTGCGTAAAAATGCGTAAAATGTAGCCAAACATATTAAGAGCCCACAGATTATGGACCTTTTCAGTTTATCCATCCATCGTATGGCGTCATAATCAACTACTTGACGTGTGTGGTGATGTCATATTCAATGACGTCACGAATGACGTAAATAAGTACGTCCCGAACACATAATTGGTGATGGACTATGCGTTGTTGTAGGCAGTGTATGTCTTTACTATTTAATAAACATGTTGAATATTTTGAAACTAATTTGACCGTCAGCAACAACACCCAGTCAAATTAGTTTCAAAATATTCAATAGCTTTCCTGTACAGTTTTCTGGAAATTGATAGGCAGGGAGTTCAGGGAGCGAGCGAGGTGTGGGTGGAGCTTAGCTAGAGATGGACGGGAATAGCTTAAAGTGGAAAGGTAAATTCTTAGAACCAGTTAAGAAAGTTGTTGCTGGCTTGTTACATTTCTGACAATTTTGAAAACAATTTGATTAAAAGCTGTTAAAGCAACACTCTTCTATCAAATTGATATCGGTATTTTAGCTGGTGACACCTGTATTGTCTGCTATAGTATTTTGGGAACAGTCTGACGGAAAGTTGTTGCTGTATTAGACAGTAATGAGTTTCACGCAACTTGTTCTAAAGATAATGGACCTTTCCAGTTTTAGCTCTGCTCCGCCCATCTCTAGCTATGCTCCACCCACACATCGCTTATGTTGGGATCGATCGATCGAACTATCAATTTTACAAAAAACTAAAAAGTTTAGCCGTTGAATATTTTGAAACTAATTTAACTTGGTGCTGTTGCTGATTATTTGCTGTTGCATGTTTATTAAACAGCAGACATAAAATTCGGACAATGTTCCTGACTATGCATCTAAGACGGAGTAAATTCAGTCATTCATTCAGCAATTGATTAAGGCGTCATTCTGCACGTCGCGTAGTTGATTATGGCGTCATATGATGGATTGATAAACTAGAAAGGTCCATTAACCTAGCAGGCTGCAAGGTATCAACTCGACTAGCACGGCTCGACTAAAATGTATTACCTGGCTAAGCCGGTATATAAGGGGAATTGTGACGACGCAACTCGACACAAGATTGCAAAGCGGCTCTTAACAGCAGAACTCGGAGAATTTTTCTTATCCAAATCTGATGGTTTACTCGGCTTATGATAACTTTAACTTGATGCGCGAATGCAGCACGCCATGAGCAGGTGGACCAATTCACATGCGCGCGCAAACATTAATTATAAAATATACATTTACATGGCCTTTGTGTTCTCGATTTAAATTCAACTTCTCACTCACTCACTTGAGTTCTTGATTTGCATCCTCCACCCAACCACACACCCTCCCCTTTACCCTCCCCGCCACAGCCAACCACCCCGCCCCCTCTCTCAACTAGACGACGTTTACTAGTGAAATACTACTCCTAATATTATTGATAATGTAGGCTTAATGATTTGCCAGCTACAATGCATCGACACGAGATCTTTATATACATCTATACAACTTAGTAATATTAACAACAGTCATTCTTAATCAAATATACGTTTCTCATTATATCTAATGCCAGATACCTACGCACACACACGCACACTGACATACACACACACGGACGCTCGCACGTACGCATATTGACATGCACACAAACACATGTTCGCACGTACGTACGCACGCACACGCTGACGCGTACACACGCGTACGTACACACGAACATGTACGTACACATCCACGCACAAACTGATCGATTATTGAGCCTAGAAGAATGGACTTTTCTGGTTTTAGCCATGCCCCGCCCATCTCTAGCTAAGCTCCACCCCCACCCCACCTCGCCCGTGTTGGGGTCGATCGATCTCTGAACACCCTGACTATTAATTTCTAAAAAAAAACCTACAGAGGTAAGCTATTGAATATTTTGAAACTAATTTGACTGGGTGCTGTTGCTGCCTAAGGCAGCAACAGAGCCCAGTCAAATTAGTTTCAAAATATTCAACATCATGTTTATTAAATTGCAAAGAATTACAGACATACAATTCATACAATGTCTGGACTTTTTGAGATTTGATGACGGTCTATATGGAACCCTTTGTGACGTAATGATTGTGACGTCACCATACACGCGCTGGGCTGATTATGACGTCATACGAGGTCAGTTGATGGATGGATACTCTGGAAAGGTTAATTGGGGTCTAATTCCATTCAATGTTAAAATGTTAGCCTACAGTGGTCCCTGCTTCTAACTGAGACCTCGGCTTGGCGCCAAAAGATGATGGTATTTTAGAACGTGTTTCAACAGGTAGTAAGACCATGGTGGTTCTTTAGGACTTGTGGTTCTTTAGGACTTTTCGTCATATGGTGGTAAGACCAGTTATCTGATAGAAACACTGTCATTGGCTTCAGAAGCCATAGCAATTGTTGTATTAAACCCTTTCATGGCGAAGATGCCAAAATCGACCTCTATAGTGACCTTGAGGAATGCTTGTTTGCAAGGCAAGGAGACTCTATATTTGAAAATTTAACCACTGCAAGGAATGAGTCAGAAACTGAGTCAGCCATTCCAGTGGGAAAGTCTCAAAACCAGCCTTCTCTTGGCCTGCAAATGAGCGGCCATTCAATAGGTAAACATGTTTATTTTCTTGACCAAATTTAGCCATTGAAAAAACACCAAATGGTGTCAGCATAGTAATGATTTAGTGTCAATTATAGACAGGGTGTGTCTAAGCATTGACAGAATTCTGTCCAAACCGAGAAGCAGAAAAACGCCTCAATAATGGTGGTTTCTGTCGATTTCAGATAAAGATGTTTTATGAACCACTTTTCGCAACAGAAGCATCCTTTGCGCAAGAATAGCAGTTCCAAGTCAGGGTTCGAACCACCATCCTGCAATTCCGCATAGCATCAGCAACCCATGAATCCTTCCACTGGACTAATGCGCCAAGACGAAAATCTTGCTGGTAGTAGTAGTAGTAGTAGTAGTAGTAGTAGTAGTAGTAGTAGTAGTAGTAGTAGTAGTAGTAGTAGTAGTAGTAGCAGCAGCAGCAGCTGCCGCCACAGTAGAATGTCATAGTTGTCACTGCGATGGTAACAACTTCATCAATGGCAAATAAAATGCTTCTTTAATCTTTAATCTGAATCCCATGTAGTATGATACAGCGGGAGAGTAAAATAAGAAAATGGAGAGATCCATTGATGCCAAGAGTTTAAGGTTTAAGAAGAACCTTTTTAGCTATCCATATAGCCATGAAGAGACCGAGCTGAATAACCACCAACACGAGGACTGTGTACATCAGAGACATTGGCCCGAGTGTGGTGAACAGCGCACCAGCCGCAAATGGTACAATGAGTTCGCCAACTGCTGCCCCCATCAGACAGATCGGGATCAAGCTCCCGCTAATAGGAATGTAAGCAGATATCCATGCAATCATTCCTGGAAGGAAGGGCGAATTGAAAAGTGACATCATAGCTGTACCCATCCAAAGTGTTTGTTCAAACATGGAACCAGTAAATACCAGCAGCATCGACGAGGCTAGGAGTCCAGCTGAATTGACAGCCATCAAAGAAAGCTGGCCCAGACATTTGGAGAAGGTCGTGGTGAGGAGACGACCGAGCAGGAAGCAGCCCCAAAATGTCGACGTCATTAATGCCATTCTTGATGGTGATAAACGCAGAGCGCTTGTGACACCAAATGGTGTCAGGAGATCGCTATAAGCCAGATAGAAGCCGGCGATTGGAAGGTGGAAGAGAAAGAGGAGGATCAGCATGAGTTTGCGTCCTGCCGGGGACCCATACTCCTCCACACACCTCACCTCATCCACTACAGCAGCCTTCACATCTTCATCCTGGCAACTCATTTCACGTGCACGGTCCTGTCGGTAGTAGTAGAGAAAAGCAATTGCAGCAGGCAGAACGATCACTGCCACTATAGTGTAGGGCAGAAAGGTGAGACTAGTTTCTGGGGCGCAGACTGGGGACATTTCGGGACCGAATTGTTGACTGGTACTGCCAACATTGCAAATGGTATCAGGTGGCAGTTTAGTGTCATTGGCAGGGTAGCGCACGCCAGACAACGTGGAGTATGTAGATGAGATCGGAAGTGCCATACTTAGAAATGGCGTAACCAAGAATGGCCCGATGAATGCAGCCAATGAAACGCCGGTCGTGATAAACTGGAACTGCAGTCCATTGTTCTCTGGCCAGATGAAACCACAGTATGCAAATGCACCTGAAACAAATAAGGAATAAATTTCAATAGCGAACAAGCATTTTTGAGAATTCCGTCTCTCGCATCACACAGCTTTAGTTGACCTTGACCTCATGTCATCAAAATCTATAGCCGTGTTCCAGACCCCAAGGGCTACAAGCCACGTGAGTCTGCTCAAAATCGGTTCAATCGAACTTGATTTATCACGCTTTTCGATGACACTGACATTGACCGTGACTGACTAATTTTCAATTAAAAATAGTAGACCTAAGCATATATATATATATATATATATATATATATATATATATATATATATATATATATATATATATATATATATATATATATATATATATATATATATATATATATATATATATATATATATATATATATATATATATATATATATATATATATATATATATATAGTCACGGATAGATCGTTCTTCGTAAAACATATATCCATCTGCTGTTGTTCAGCCCGAAAAACGTGTGTGTTAAAATTTCGTGCTCAACGTGCACGATTTCCATAAGCAAAGGACGACCCAGATAACACAGGTTACTGGGCTGATGTTGGACTGATACCGAGCTGGTATCGGCCCAGTAATCTGCGTTATCTGGAGAGGGTCTAAATAGGAGAGGAAAAACACTCATAACAGCTATTGCTCCACTCCTCACATAATAATGGTGTTGATGTTATTGAGTAGATGGATCCATTTCGAGCTATGACATACCTATAACTACCTAAGCCCCGCCAACGGTGTAAGCACATTTGAATCGAGTTCAACACTTTAAGCACTAAATTAATAGCCTCCCAATTTCAAAATAACTCTGATAGTTTCCTGATGGACAATAGCCACTTTCATAACTGAGCTACGTCATCTTCAGTGAAATGTCGGTCAGAAAGTGCAGTATTTGTCTATGTCGGTACTTGAGTGCCAGATCACGACGCTCCATTACGTTTGTTCTGTTATTTATTCAGTTATTGCCCATTGAGATCATTGTTTGGTGGCCTGTCGCAGTCGGACAGTTAAAGGTGAACAATCATTGCTTACAATCTATTAGATCACAAACGAAGATCTATTATATGATATACACTTATTGCATTGAACGAAAATGTACAATGGGATTGGGTACACGTTTTTGTAACTTAGATAAATAGCGTAAGGCCTATGTAAGAATTGTATAGTATGAGAGAGAGAGAGAGAGAGAGAGAGAGAGAGAGAGAGAGAGAGAGAGAGAGAGAGAGAGAGGGGTGAACAAGTGAGCTAGGAGCGAGTAAGGGTGGTAGGGGAATATGGAGAGTAAGGGAGGGAGGGAGGCTGGGAGATTTGGTTATTATTCTTGCTGCTGCTGCTGCTGCTGCTGCTGTCAAGTACTCAACTGCATTTTCGGTAGGCCTCTAGGTTATACAAGCTTGTACTGTTTGGTTACATCTTTTGATACATCTTTTAACCATGTCAACCAAGACAATGCATCATATAAGACATTATAAACACGTGTGGATCTATGGTACCGGGTATTAGCCTTACCTATTTCCAGTATCCCTTTAGACAGACCCTGCACCAAGAAAATGAACACCATGGCGTAACAGTTCGCCATCCAGGGAATGATGACGTTGCTTAGTGACCCGAGGAGCAAGGAGAAGCTGATGATAATCGTCAATGATATCCGCTTAGAGATCAATGCGCCCAGACCAATTCCTAGCATGAAGCCGGCTCCTTGTCCAACAAAGATGTACTGCATGAAGTCATTGTCTTTACCTATCAGCTTGATAAGATCCAGAATAGTAGGACCCAGGATGCCATTGTTAAATCCCTGAAAATAGAAAACACAATTTATGTCTTATTTCCAAAAATGTTGTTTCCAATCCCAAGATGATTCATGATAAGAACAATGGACCTTTCCAGTTTTTCTATCCACCACATGCCGTCATAATTAACTACGTGTCATGGAGGATGACGTCATAATCAATTACAGAATGAATGACTCAATTTAGTCTGTCTTAAACGCTTAATAGTCAGACACGTTGTACGAATTGTATGTCTTTACTGTTTAATAAACATTATGCCGAATATTTCGATACTAATTTGACTGGACGCTGTTGCTGCCATATAGGCAGCAACAGCACCCGGTTAAATTAGTTTCAAAGTATTTAAAAGCTTACCTGTATAGTTGTCTGGAAATTGCTAGTCGGTGAGTGCATGGATCGATCGATAACCAACACGAGCTAGGTGTGGGCGGAGCTTGGCTAGAGATGGCCGTGGCATAGCTGGAGAAGTGACCAGGATGGTCACTTAAGCTACACTCAACAAATTACACATCACGGAGATGTAACTAATTTTCCTTGTTTTAAATCTTAAATTTATTTTAATAGAGAATAATCTGACAGATGAAGTCATTTTGTTGATATGGAAATAGACAAGAGAGACATAATTTAGTTTAGTAGTCGAACAGAGGAAGCCATTGCTAACGCTCTATAAATAGACAAACGATTACGAAATTTATTTAGAACAGTTTTCCTCGAGATGTGGGGAATACTACGGTAGAACTGTTATATCACGTTTTCATAATGGGGTATATATGTATACATACATTACAGTTACGACCAACTTCCAAAATGTGTGCGTGCGTGCGTGCGTGCGTGCGCGCGCGCGCGTTCGTGCGGGCGTGCGTGTGCGCGCGCGAGCGTGAGTGTGTAATATAACACCACGGGGTAGTGTTACAGATACGTTTCTAAGAAGGAAATTAAATTTGTTTGTATATGTGGACAGATTTTATTTTTTATGTTTCAAGAGGTCTGGGGAAGATATCTTAAGTGTCCTGATCGAGTGTCAATGATAATGCTGAGTGTCAGTTTTCTGTTGCGATTGGACAGTTCTTTCATTTGCAAGCAGTTTTCATTCTCCACACTGTCTTGTCCTTTGTCCTAACTACGTAATCTAAGACCACTAACGACAAAAAGAACCTGCTAGAGCTTTGGAATCCTAAGGTCTAGCAGGTTCCTTTTGTCTTTAGTGGTTTTTAGAATATGTTTTCAAAGATCTGATCGCTAAATACTTGCTAAATTGTTCATCGTTGTTATTGTGTCGTGTGTATGCTTGACACTTGTTGGCGCCTAGCACTGGAAACTATTGTGTTTCCTGAGCTGCTATATTCTATGTCATTCGGAGAAACATTGACCATCGTTGTTACTCCACCATCACAGAGAGTGGAACTGTGTTGCACAATTCGTACAGTGTGGAGTTTTAGATTAGGCCATGTAGCTAAAGCTGCGCGCGCGATAGACTGATCTCATATCGTAAACCTGTTCAATACGAGGACGGTTGGCAAACCGCCGTAATCATGCTCAAACCGAAAAGAACGAGTTTAATGAAAGTCAGCCTCTGTAGTAATCTTGAGAACGATCAATTTACCGACCTAAAGAAGTCTATTTTTGCAAAGACTGGCTTCATAACCCTAGATACATTTTCAAAAATAATCTTCCTTTGTCTACAAATTCCATGAGCAAATTATCATTATATTGACCAAATTTGTGGATTAGAGGGTTAAAACGCAACCCATTTGAACCTACAAATGTCTACATTTCCGTTATTTTCTAGTCCCCACCAAATTGCTTATGATGAATTGTATTCTGTCTGTAAACCTTACAATATTTTGAAACTAATGTGACTCCAAGATGCACAGAGAGTGGAACAGCTCTGACCATATTCCGGTCAAGGGCATACTTCTGCTGAAACATGATCATGTACAGCTGGAAAATCAAAAACCCATAATACAGAGGAAAATTATTTGACACAAAGTAAATAAAACTCAGTACGAAAAGAATGTTTATGACCGACTATTGAAATCAGGTAAAAAGCACCTTTGGAACCCCAAAATTGCATCCGCAGTTCAAGAAAGTAAGGCTGCCTTCTTTGGGTATAATAAACCAGGATGTCAAAGAGAACCGTTCTATACAGCATGTAGTAGGAGAAAAGCAGGTAAAAGGACCTTGTGTAGAGCACAGCGTGAGGAAAATGCTAGACGTCTTTGCATATTATACCAAGAAATTGGAAACGCACATTATGGGAGCAGAGAGTTATATCACAGAATTAGTAAACAACAATCAACCTCTAAAAATACTTCAGTAAGCGAACTAACTGTACATAGTACGGTAGTGAGAAATCCAGATGAGTTCTGTGATGGCTGGGCTAGATATTTCTCAAAGTTAGCCACACCAAGTGACAATCCTTCATTTCAAGAGATATTCAAACATGAAACTGAGTTTGATATGATATTCTTACAAAAGATAGCACGTGAAGAAAATACAGAAATCAGAGACTACACTGTTCTTAAAATTGAAAAAGCTATAGGTAAGTTGTCTACCAAGAAGCCACCTGATGTTCACGGACTCACAGCAGAACATCTGAAGTATGGAGGTACATACCTTAGTATGCAGATTACAAACATTATACACGTGATCAAAACTCGTAAGAAGATCTCTGCTAGTTTTAAGGAAGGGCTTCTGACCCCAGTGTACAAGAGAAAAAACTCTGCAAATGACGCCAATAACTACAGAGGAATCACAGTTATTCCGGTGATAGGAAAGGTGATAGAAGTACTATTGAGAGTAGAGCTAGAGAAAAAGCTGTTACCAACACAGAGCTTCATGCAAATAGGCTTCACCAGTGGTGTCTCACCTTTACAAGGCACATTTCTTGTCAGGGAAGCAGTAATAGAAGTAAAAGATCAAGGCATGCCTGTATATGAAGCTTATCTAGATGCTAAGACTGCATTTGATGTGGTATATCAGGATAATCTCTATAAACCAGCTATTTTTGGATGGGATACAAGGTGCTTTATGGATAATAACAAGGAACCTGAGTCAGAATGTTGTATCAAGGTGAAATGGAATGGAAAGCTGTCAGCTTCATTTAATATTCAACAAGGTGTACGTCAGGGAGATATTATCTCTGCTAACATGTACAAAAGACACATAAACCCATGCCGTCTACAGCTTGATGGTAATAACAAAGGAATCATGGTTGGGGTAACAGAGATTGTTAGCCCATGTGTAGCTGATGATGCTACCATAATCACTAAGACCCGAATTGACATATAGACCCAATTTAACCTAAGAACCACATATGCAGATGCTAGGAGATACGAATACGAAGGCGCTAAGAGTGTAATCATCACAAATGACAAGAATGCTCAGAACAGCAAGCAGGAAAGTCCATGGGAAATTGGAAGGCAACAGATTACAATCATTAACACAGCTACTCATCTAGGGATACAAAGAGATGCTTAGATAGGAAGTAGCCGAGCTACAATATGAGAATAATCTGAAGAAGACTCGTAGATCCCTATATTGCCTATTAGGAGCCGG
The DNA here is from genome assembly GCA_034401795.1 of Chaetoderma sp. LZ-2023a. Classification (NCBI taxonomy): domain Eukaryota; kingdom Metazoa; phylum Mollusca; class Caudofoveata; order Chaetodermatida; family Chaetodermatidae; genus Chaetoderma; species Chaetoderma sp. LZ-2023a. The sequence goes on from CM067375.1 coordinate 84,933,242, forward strand.
CATGCATGGTAAAGGAGGGCTTCCACCTCAAGTTTTGAGAAGCATGCTAACAGCGTACATTATTCCTGTGCTAACATATGGTCTAGAAGTTGTACTACCAGGCAAGAAAGAAGTGGAGTTCCTGGAAATGGAGTTTAGAGGTATTCTCAACAAACTACACACTCTTCCGACTACAGTTGCATCAGTCGCCTGTTATTCACTACTTTGTATACGTCCTATTGAAGCGGCGATATATGCCAAAATACTGAACTTTCTTGGTAATCTGTGCCACAACAAGAACACAGCAGAATATGAAGTGTTCTGTAGACAAGTAGTACTTAAAGAGTTGAAGGTGAAAGTTGGATCTGCACGTCCAGAAGACTGTTAGCCAAATATGAACTTCCATCTGCATATACTATTCTAGATACTCCACTCACAAAGAACACCTGGAAGAATACAGTAAACTCAGCTATTGACAGATATTTGCTAAAACACATCAAATGTAAACGTGAACTATACCCATCAATGAGAATATCATCAGAAAAAGTTACATTCAGCAGTCCACACCCAGTAATAACATCAATCAGCAATAGTCCAAGAGATGTTTACAGAGTAGTAGTGAAGAATTGGATAGTGACAGGCACATTTCAGTTACAGACAAGCAGAAGATGGAATCATGGCTCAGTACCTTATCAAAGATGCCTGTTATGCCTAGATGAAGATGAATCCATTGACCACTTTGTGCTGAGCTGCTCTGTAAGCCAATCAGTTAGACAACCTATTCTGAAGCAGATACTGACAGTACTGCAGGAAAATGTGTATATTGACTCAAAATTACTGACAGCCCTTCAAGAGGATGACAGTATGATGTGCAGCTTTCTCTTGGACACAAGTCAAGCAGGACTACCTACAGACATCACTCATCAACTTGAATTTCATACTCACAGACTCTGTTATGCCCTCTACCAGTTCAGATAAAAAGAGGCTATCATAGCTGCCTGCAAACAAGAGAATTGGATTGTACCAGGCCAGAGATGTCAGGATAGATCAAACCAATACTCCTCAACACTGAGAATTATGCTCTTCAATAGCAAGGTTTTAAAGCCGTTCTCACCAGATGTGAGGAAACTACAACGTCAAGTCAAGATGCTGCTGTTGTTTGTAGGACTAACTCTCAGTCAAATTACTTTCGAAATATTTAACATACACGATAATATTTATAAAACTATAAAGGATTGTCTTTCTATTGGTCTTTCTTGTTCACTGTTAACATAGTCTAATTGGGTATAAAATGATTTCTCTCCTTAATTCGTGTGAACGTGATTGATGCGTGATTGACGCGTGTTCGGTGAGTAATGGATGAGTTTCATGCTGCATGAATAATTCATTATCACAATTCCGTTAAGATCACACGATTACCTATATTACCTAATTGTTCAAACCCGCTAATCTAAACAGGTAGTCCACATCACGAGTTCTGATGTCGTCCTATTGCACGGTATCGCCCTTCCACTAATGCTCTCATATCGAGTTCCGTGCTTGCACGCTTTTGATGTCTGATCTAAGTTCGCGAAACTTCATAAATGAGGTCAGTCAGCTACCGCCTAATAAGATTGCTCGGTTATTATCATCTTACTAATATACTGTCACTCATATAGATTGAAATCCTTGTCTCGCAAGCTCTCCATCGATATTGGCACGAAGCTACTCCTATATTTTTAGATTTATAGTGAGATTGAAGTAGGCAGAAATCTGATTGGCTACCTGAAAATCTGCCGTCAACTCATGGAAAGAAATCGCAGGTTTGCAAGTACGGCATCGAACAACGAGTCGATGTGAGTGGGCGTATGTTAGTACCATGGTGTTCTGATGGACTTTTAAATTATCGCAATTCGCATACAAAATAAACATGTTTATTGGCGCTGCATTTCTGAGCGACCGAGTTAGCTAAACATCTAAGCATGTGGTGGGTTACTTAGCTTTAAAGTCTTTAAAGCTAAGATCACAAGGTAACAAGCACCTTGATCAGTGGTGTCAGTTTGCTTTATATACCGGTTTTAATTCAATAGGCGTATGCTCTAATCACGCCCACCTATTGCAACAGCACAAAATCATCATTACCGGGATGTCTAACCATTGGAAACGATATTACTCGATGACTGCATGCCAGCAGAATGTTAAAATGAGAGTAATTGATTGAAAGTTTATGCTGTCCGTGACACCAACAATTTTCAAAAAGCAGTCTAAAAATAATAGCACATTCTTTAACTGATTAACAAAATTAAGGTAAATATGATGTAATGATTAAATAAATGATGCATTTTGCACATTTGAATTACAAAGGGAACACAAATTATAGCTAGTCGGTAAGAAGCTAGCTTTGAACAATTACTGGCGCAATCAGAAATGAATGTTATATACCTTATTCATAATGCTTATAAAGAAAGTAAGTCATGAGCGTGTACTTTGGGTCAAAGGTTCTAGACAACACACGTAAATTAAACTTGCTACCTGCTTACCTGAAAAAATATTACATACAATAATGGTACCCACTCATCCTTGGGCCCGCCCACCCCATAAAACCAATATACGGTTCAAACCGGTTTGAAAATAACTTCGTCACCAGTTTGGCATGGATTTACCAGAATGCCCTCCACGCATGATTAAAAATTAGCAAATTCGTCCTTTTCAGGGCAAGACGATTTGAAAATGTACAACTGGAATGACTGGCTCGATAACCGAGCCAGTCATTCCAATGGTAAATGTTAAAAAATAGTCTTCTCTTGGCCTGCAAATGGACATTCAGTAAGTAAATATTTTAATTTTTTGAACAAAAAAATTTAGTCATTAAAGGATTAAAATGTGCTTACTTTGATGGTCTGGAATAGTCTAGAATTATATAACGTATCCATGCTAGCTTGATTGTATCAGATAGTATGTATGTATTTTTATTTTTATTGACGCACTGGCAACGTGCGGCTTCAATTTCCATGTGCTAACTTAGCCGACAGTGCTGCACCCGTTAGTTTAATTTGTTGATCACCATCTCCCGGTCGGGGGATCGAACCGTCATCCTGCAACTCCGCATAGCATCAGCAACCAGGCATCTTTCCACTGGACCACCGCACCAAGACTAAAAAGTCAAGGATTGGCCGACCAGTTTTCACATGTCTGATATACTGACACACTGACGATTCATATGGGACTATCTGTGGATGCATCTGTCACAATCAATCCTAGGCTTTTACGCCTATTGTACTCTGACTCCAGCACGGCTCTGGCAGTATATGTATTTTTATTTTTATTGACGCACTGGCAACGTGCGGCTTCAATTTCCATGTGCTAACTTAGCCGACAGTGCTGCACCCGTTAGTTTAATTTGTTGATCACCATCTCCCGGTCGGGGGATCGAACCGTCATCCTGCAACTCCGCATAGCATCAGCAACCAGGCATCTTTCCACTGGACCACCGCACCAAGACTAAAAAGTCAAGGATTGGCCGACCAGTTTTCACATGTCTGATATACTGACACACTGACGATTCATATGGGACTATCTGTGGATGCATCTGTCACAATCAATCCTAGGCTTTTACGCCTATTGTACTCTGACTCCAGCACGGCTCTGGCAGTATATGTATTTTTATTTTTATTGACGCACTGGCAACGTGCGGCTTCAATTTCCATGTGCTAACTTAGCCGACAGTGCTGCACCCGTTAGTTTAATTTGTTGATCACCATCTCCCGGTCGGGGGATCGAACCGTCATCCTGCAACTCCGCATAGCATCAGCAACCAGGCATCTTTCCACTGGACCACCGCACCAAGACTAAAAAGTCAAGGATTGGCCGACCAGTTTTCACATGTCTGATATACTGACACACTGACGATTCATATGGGACTATCTGTGGATGCATCTGTCACAATCAATCCTAGGCTTTTACGCCTATTGTACTCTGACTCCAGCACGGCTCTGGCAGTATATGTATTTTTATTTTTATTGACGCACTGGCAACGTGCGGCTTCAATTTCCATGTGCTAACTTAGCCGACAGTGCTGCACCCGTTAGTTTAATTTGTTGATCACCATCTCCCGGTCGGGGGATCGAACCGTCATCCTGCAACTCCGCATAGCATCAGCAACCAGGCATCTTTCCACTGGACCACCGCACCAAGACTAATAGTCAAGGATTGGCCGACCAGTTTTCACATGTCTGATATACTGACACACTGACGATTCATATGGGACTATCTGTGGATGCATCTGTCACAATCAATCCTAGGCTTTTACGCCTATTGTACTCTGACTCCAGCACGGCTCTGGCAGTATATGTATTTTTATTTTATTGACGCACTGGCAACGTGCGGCTTCAATTTCCATATGCTAACTTAGCCGACAGTGCTGCACCCGTTAGTTTAATTTGTTGATCACCATCTCCCGGTCGGGGGATCGAACCGTCATCCTGCAACTCCGCATAGCATCAGCAACCAGGCATCTTTCCACTGGACCACCGCACCAAGACTAATAGTCAAGGATTGGCCGACCAGTTTTCACATGTCTGATATACTGACACTGACGATTCATATGGGACTATCTGTGGATGCATCTGTCACAATCAATCCTAGGCTTTTACGCCTATTGTACTCTGACTCCAGCACGGCTCTGGCAGTATATGTATTTTTATTTTATTGACGCACTGGCAACGTGCGGCTTCAATTTCCATATGCTAACTTAGCCGACAGTGCTGCACCCGTTAGTTTAATTTGTTGATCACCATCTCCCGGTCGGGGGATCGAACCGTCATCCTGCAACTCCGCATAGCATCAGCAACCAGGCATCTTTCCACTGGACCACCACACCAAGACTAATAGTCAAGGATTGGCCGACCAGTTTTCACATGTCTGATATACTGACACACTGACGATTCATATGGGACTATCTGTGGATGCATCTGTCACAATCAATCCTAGGCTTTTACGCCTATTGTACTCTGACTCCAGCACGGCTCTGGCAGTATATGTATTTTTATTTTATTGACGCACTGGCAACGTGCGGCTTCAATTTCCATATGCTAACTTAGCCGACAGTGCTGCACCCGTTAGTTTAATTTGTTGATCACCATCTCCCGGTCGGGGGATCGAACCGTCATCCTGCAACTCCGCATAGCATCAGCAACCAGGCATCTTTCCACTGGACCACCGCACCAAGACTAAAAAGTCAAGGATTGGCCGACCAGTTTTCACATGTCTGATATACTGACACACTGACGATTCATATGGGACTATCTGTGGATGCATCTGTCACAATCAATCCTAGGCTTTTACGCCTATTGTACTCTGACTCCAGCACGGCTCTGGCAGTATATGTATTTTTATTTTTATTGACGCACTGGCAACGTGCGGCTTCAATTTCCATGTGCTAACTTAGCCGACAGTGCTGCACCCGTTAGTTTAATTTGTTGATCACCATCTCCCGGTCGGGGGATCGAACCGTCATCCTGCAACTCCGCATAGCATCAGCAACCAGGCATCTTTCCACTGGACCACCGCACCAAGACTAAAAAGTCAAGGATTGGCCGACCAGTTTTCACATGTCTGATATACTGACACACTGACGATTCATATGGGACTATCTGTGGATGCATCTGTCACAATCAATCCTAGGCTTTTACGCCTATTGTACTCTGACTCCAGCACGGCTCTGGCAGTATATGTATTTTTATTTTTATTGACGCACTGGCAACGTGCGGCTTCAATTTCCATGTGCTAACTTAGCCGACAGTGCTGCACCCGTTAGTTTAATTTGTTGATCACCATCTCCCGGTCGGGGGATCGAACCGTCATCCTGCAACTCCGCATAGCATCAGCAACCAGGCATCTTTCCACTGGACCACCGCACCAAGACTAAAAAGTCAAGGATTGGCCGACCAGTTTTCACATGTCTGATATACTGACACACTGACGATTCATATGGGACTATCTGTGGATGCATCTGTCACAATCAATCCTAGGCTTTTACGCCTATTGTACTCTGACTCCAGCACGGCTCTGGCAGTATATGTATTTTTATTTTATTGACGCACTGGCAACGTGCGGCTTCAATTTCCATATGCTAACTTAGCCGACAGTGCTGCACCCGTTAGTTTAATTTGTTGATCACCATCTCCCGGTCGGGGGATCGAACCGTCATCCTGCAACTCCGCATAGCATCAGCAACCAGGCATCTTTCCACTGGACCACCGCACCAAGACTAAAAAGTCAAGGATTGGCCGACCAGTTTTCACATGTCTGATATACTGACACACTGACGATTCATATGGGACTATCTGTGGATGCATCTGTCACAATCAATCCTAGGCTTTTACGCCTATTGTACTCTGACTCCAGCACGGCTCTGGCAGTATATGTATTTTTATTTTTATTGACGCACTGGCAACGTGCGGCTTCAATTTCCATGTGCTAACTTAGCCGACAGTGCTGCACCCGTTAGTTTAATTTGTTGATCACCATCTCCCGGTCGGGGGATCGAACCGTCATCCTGCAACTCCGCATAGCATCAGCAACCAGGCATCTTTCCACTGGACCACCGCACCAAGACTAAAAAGTCAAGGATTGGCCGACCAGTTTTCACATGTCTGATATACTGACACACTGACGATTCATATGGGACTATCTGTGGATGCATCTGTCACAATCAATCCTAGGCTTTTACGCCTATTGTACTCTGACTCCAGCACGGCTCTGGCAGTATATGTATTTTTATTTTTATTGACGCACTGGCAACGTGCGGCTTCAATTTCCATGTGCTAACTTAGCCGACAGTGCTGCACCCGTTAGTTTAATTTGTTGATCACCATCTCCCGGTCGGGGGATCGAACCGTCATCCTGCAACTCCGCATAGCATCAGCAACCAGGCATCTTTCCACTGGACCACCGCACCAAGACTAAAAAGTCAAGGATTGGCCGACCAGTTTTCACATGTCTGATATACTGACACACTGACGATTCATATGGGACTATCTGTGGATGCATCTGTCACAATCAATCCTAGGCTTTTACGCCTATTGTACTCTGACTCCAGCACGGCTCTGGCAGTATATGTATTTTTATTTTTATTGACGCACTGGCAACGTGCGGCTTCAATTTCCATGTGCTAACTTAGCCGACAGTGCTGCACCCGTTAGTTTAATTTGTTGATCACCATCTCCCGGTCGGGGGATCGAACCGTCATCCTGCAACTCCGCATAGCATCAGCAACCAGGCATCTTTCCACTGGACCACCGCACCAAGACTAAAAAGTCAAGGATTGGCCGACCAGTTTTCACATGTCTGATATACTGACACACTGACGATTCATATGGGACTATCTGTGGATGCATCTGTCACAATCAATCCTAGGCTTTTACGCCTATTGTACTCTGACTCCAGCACGGCTCTGGCAGTATATGTATTTTTATTTTTATTGACGCACTGGCAACGTGCGGCTTCAATTTCCATGTGCTAACTTAGCCGACAGTGCTGCACCCGTTAGTTTAATTTGTTGATCACCATCTCCCGGTCGGGGGATCGAACCGTCATCCTGCAACTCCGCATAGCATCAGCAACCAGGCATCTTTCCACTGGACCACAGCACCAAGACTAAAAAGTCAAGGATTGGCCGACCAGTTTTCACATGTCTGATATACTGACACACTGACGATTCATATGGGACTATCTGTGGATGCATCTGTCACAATCAATCCTAGGCTTTTACGCCTATTGTACTCTGACTCCAGCACGGCTCTGGCAGTATATGTATTTTTATTTTTATTGACGCACTGGCAACGTGCGGCTTCAATTTCCATGTGCTAACTTAGCCGACAGTGCTGCACCCGTTAGTTTAATTTGTTGATCACCATCTCCCGGTCGGGGGATCGAACCGTCATCCTGCAACTCCGCATAGCATCAGCAACCAGGCATCTTTCCACTGGACCACCGCACCAAGACTAAAAAGTCAAGGATTGGCAGACCAGTTTTCACATGTCTGATATACTGACACACTGACGATTCATATGGGACTATCTGTGGATGCATCTGTCACAATCAATCCTAGGCTTTTACGCCTATTGTACTCTGACTCCAGCACGGCTCTGGCAGTATATGTATTTTTATTTTTATTGACGCACTGGCAACGTGCGGCTTCAATTTCCATGTGCTAACTTAGCCGACAGTGCTGCACCCGTTAGTTTAATTTGTTGATCACCATCTCCCGGTCGGGGGATCGAACCGTCATCCTGCAACTCCGCATAGCATCAGCAACCAGGCATCTTTCCACTGGACCACCGCACCAAGACTAAAAAGTCAAGGATTGGCCGACCAGTTTTCACATGTCTGATATACTGACACACTGACGATTCATATGGGACTATCTGTGGATGCATCTGTCACAATCAATCCTAGGCTTTTACGCCTATTGTACTCTGACTCCAGCACGGCTCTGGCAGTATATGTATTTTTATTTTTATTGACGCACTGGCAACGTGCGGCTTCAATTTCCATGTGCTAACTTAGCCGACAGTGCTGCACCCGTTAGTTTAATTTGTTGATCACCATCTCCCGGTCGGGGGATCGAACCGTCATCCTGCAACTCCGCATAGCATCAGCAACCAGGCATCTTTCCACTGGACCACCGCACCAAGACTAAAAAGTCAAGGATTGGCCGACCAGTTTTCACATGTCTGATATAATGACACACTGACGATTCATATGGGACTATCTGTGGATGCATCTGTCACAATCAATCCTAGGCTTTTACGCCTATTGTACTCTGACTCCAGCACGGCTCTGGCAGTATATGTATTTTTATTTTTATTGACGCACTGGCAACGTGCGGCTTCAATTTCCATGTGCTAACTTAGCCGACAGTGCTGCACCCGTTAGTTTAATTTGTTGATCACCATCTCCCGGTCGGGGGATCGAACCGTCATCCTGCAACTCCGCATAGCATCAGCAACCAGGCATCTTTCCACTGGACCACCGCACCAAGACTAAAAAGTCAAGGATTGGCCGACCAGTTTTCACATGTCTGATATACTGACACACTGACGATTCATATGGGACTATCTGTGGATGCATCTGTCACAATCAATCCTAGGCTTTTACGCCTATTGTACTCTGACTCCAGCACGGCTCTGGCAGTATATGTATTTTTATTGACGCACTGGCAACGTGCGGCTTCAATTTCCATGTGCTAACTTAGCCGACAGTGCTGCACCCGTTAGTTTAATTTGTTGATCACCATCTCCCTGTCGGGGGATCGAACCGTCATCCTGCAACTCCGCATAGCATCAGCAACCAGGCATCTTTCCACTGGACCACCGCACCAAGACTAAAAAGTCAAGGATTGGCCGACCAGTTTTCACATGTCTGATATACTGACACACTGACGATTCATATGGGACTATCTGTGGATGCATCTGTCACAATCAATCCTAGGCTTTTACGCCTATTGTACTCTGACTCCAGCACGGCTCTGGCAGTATATGTATTTTTATTTTTATTGACGCACTGGCAACGTGCGGCTTCAATTTCCATGTGCTAACTTAGCCGACAGTGCTGCACCCGTTAGTTTAATTTGTTGATCACCATCTCCCGGTCGGGGGATCGAACCGTCATCCTGCAACTCCGCATAGCATCAGCAACCAGGCATCTTTCCACTGGACCACCGCACCAAGACTAATAGTCAAGGATTGGCCGACCAGTTTTCACATGTCTGATATACTGACACACTGACGATTCATATGGGACTATCTGTGGATGCATCTGTCACAATCAATCCTAGGCTTTTACGCCTATTGTACTCTGACTCCAGCACGGCTCTGGCAGTATATGTATTTTTATTTTATTGACGCACTGGCAACGTGCGGCTTCAATTTCCATATGCTAACTTAGCCGACAGTGCTGCACCCGTTAGTTTAATTTGTTGATCACCATCTCCCGGTCGGGGGATCGAACCGTCATCCTGCAACTCCGCATAGCATCAGCAACCAGGCATCTTTCCACTGGACCACCGCACCAAGACTAATAGTCAAGGATTGGCCGACCAGTTTTCACATGTCTGATATACTGACACACTGACGATTCATATGGGACTATCTGTGGATGCATCTGTCACAATCAATCCTAGGCTTTTACGCCTATTGTACTCTGACTCCAGCACGGCTCTGGCAGTATATGTATTTTTATTTTATTGACGCACTGGCAACGTGCGGCTTCAATTTCCATATGCTAACTTAGCCGACAGTGCTGCACCCGTTAGTTTAATTTGTTGATCACCATCTCCCGGTCGGGGGATCGAACCGTCATCCTGCAACTCCGCATAGCATCAGCAACCAGGCATCTTTCCACTGGACCACCGCACCAAGACTAATAGTCAAGGATTGGCCGACCAGTTTTCACATGTCTGATATACTGACACACTGACGATTCATATGGGACTATCTGTGGATGCATCTGTCACAATCAATCCTAGGCTTTTACGCCTATTGTACTCTGACTCCAGCACGGCTCTGGCAGTATATGTATTTTTATTTTTATTGATGCACTGGCAACGTGCGGCTTCAATTTCCATGTGCTAACTTAGCCGACAGTGCTGCACCCGTTAGTTTAATTTGTTGATCACCATCTCCCGGTCGGGGGATCGAACCGTCATCCTGCAACTCCGCATAGCATCAGCAACCAGGCATCTTTCCACTGGACCACCGCACCAAGACTAATAGTCAAGGATTGGCCGACCAGTTTTCACATGTCTGATATACTGACACACTGACGATTCATATGGGACTATCTGTGGATGCATCTGTCACAATCAATCCTAGGCTTTTACGCCTATTGTACTCTGACTCCAGCACGGCTCTGGCAGTATATGTATTTTTATTTTATTGACGCACTGGCAACGTGCGGCTTCAATTTCCATATGCTAACTTAGCCGACAGTGCTGCACCCGTTAGTTTAATTTGTTGATCACCATCTCCCGGTCGGGGGATCGAACCGTCATCCTGCAACTCCGCATAGCATCAGCAACCAGGCATCTTTCCACTGGACCACCGCACCAAGACTAATAGTCAAGGATTGGCCGACCAGTTTTCACATGTCTGATATACTGACACACTGACGATTCATATGGGACTATCTGTGGATGCATCTGTCACAATCAATCCTAGGCTTTTACGCCTATTGTACTCTGACTCCAGCACGGCTCTGGCAGTATATGTATTTTTATTTTATTGACGCACTGGCAACGTGCGGCTTCAATTTCCATATGCTAACTTAGCCGACAGTGCTGCACCCGTTAGTTTAATTTGTTGATCACCATCTCCCGGTCGGGGGATCGAACCATCATCCTGCAACTCCGCATAGCATCAGCAACCAGGCATCTTTCCGCTGGACCACCGCACCAAGACTAATAGTCAAGGATTGGCCGACCAGTTTTCACATGTCTGATATACTGACACACTGACGATTCATATGGGACTATCTGTGGATGCATCTGTCACAATCAATCCTAGGCTTTTACGCCTATTGTACTCTGACTCCAGCACGGCTCTGGCAGTATATGTATTTTTATTTTATTGACGCACTGGCAACGTGCGGCTTCAATTTCCATATGCTAACTTAGCCGACAGTGCTGCACCCGTTAGTTTAATTTGTTGATCACCATCTCCCGGTCGGGGGATCGAACCGTCATCCTGCAACTCCGCATAGCATCAGCAACCAGGCATCTTTCCACTGGACCACCGCACCAAGACTAATAGTCAAGGATTGGCCGACCAGTTTTCACATGTCTGATATACTGACACACTGACGATTCATATGGGACTATCTGTGGATGCATCTGTCACAATCAATCCTAGGCTTTTACGCCTATTGTACTCTGACTCCAGCACGGCTCTGGCAGTATATGTATTTTTATTTTATTGACGCACTGGCAACGTGCGGCTTCAATTTCCATATGCTAACTTAGCCGACAGTGCTGCACCCGTTAGTTTAATTTGTTGATCACCATCTCCTGGTCGGGGGATCGAACCGTCATCCTGCAACTCCGCATAGCATCAGCAACCAGGCATCTTTCCACTGGACCACCGCACCATGACTAATAGTCAAGGATTGGCCGACCAGTTTTCACATGTCTGATATACTGACACACTGACGATTCATATGGGACTATCTGTGGATGCATCTGTCACAATCAATCCTAGGCTTTTACGCCTATTGTACTCTGACTCCAGCACGGCTCTGGCAGTATATGTATTTTTATTTTTATTGACGCACTGGCAACGTGCGGCTTCAATTTCCATGTGCTAACTTAGCCGACAGTGCTGCACCCGTTAGTTTAATTTGTTGATCACCATCTCCCGGTCGGGGGATCGAACCGTCATCCTGCAACTCCGCATAGCATCAGCAACCAGGCATCTTTCCACTGGACCACCGCACCAAGACTAAAAAGTCAAGGATTGGCCGACCAGTTTTCACATGTCTGATATACTGACACACTGACGATTCATATGGGACTATCTGTGGATGCATCTGTCACAATCAATCCTAGGCTTTTACGCCTATTGTACTCTGACTCCAGCACGGCTCTGGCAGTATATGTATTTTTATTGACGCACTGGCAACGTGCGGCTTCAATTTCCATGTGCTAACTTAGCCGACAGTGCTGCACCCGTTAGTTTAATTTGTTGATCACCATCTCCCTGTCGGGGGATCGAACCGTCATCCTGCAACTCCGCATAGCATCAGCAACCAGGCATCTTTCCACTGGACCACCGCACCAAGACTAAAAAGTCAAGGATTGGCCGACCAGTTTTCACATGTCTGATATACTGACACACTGACGATTCATATGGGACTATCTGTGGATGCATCTGTCACAATCAATCCTAGGCTTTTACGCCTATTGTACTCTGACTCCAGCACGGCTCTGGCAGTATATGTATTTTTATTTTATTGACGCACTGGCAACGTGCGGCTTCAATTTCCATATGCTAACTTAGCCGACAGTGCTGCACCCGTTAGTTTAATTTGTTGATCACCATCTCCCGGTCGGGGGATCGAACCGTCATCCTGCAACTCCGCATAGCATCAGCAACCAGGCATCTTTCCACTGGACCACCGCACCATGACTAATAGTCAAGGATTGGCCGACCAGTTTTCACATGTCTGATATACTGGTCTATGCGTTGTTGTACAAATTGTTTGCTTTTACTATTTAATAAATATTCTGTTGACAGCAACAGCACCCAGTCAAATTAGTTACAAAATGTTCAACAGCTTCCCTGTCTAGTTTTCAGGAAATTGATAGCTAGGGCATTTGGGGATCGATCAATCCCAACACGGCCAGATGTGGGTGGAGGTTAGCTAGGGATGGGCGGGACATGGCTAAAAATGGAAAGGTCCAATTCTGAGGCAATATGGATACTGACCAGTTTCCACGGAAGACAGACATTAAAATTGGAGTTTGTGATAACGTGTGAGGGATGGGAGATTGGATTGTGAATAGGCATGAGGGAAGGTGTCACATGTGACTTAACGGTTTCCATGAATTGATTTATTTAGTATTATTTTTGTCTATGGTTGGATGACGTGTGAATATATCATTATCATGCTGTGAACAGGTTGCTATGCAATCGTACCGTATTGATATCTGTGTTATTGACTTGTCTAATAATTGCGTTATTTACTGTATCTATTCACAGTGTTCATTCGTTACTAATTTCGTTTTAAAAAATCATGATTGTAACGTTGCATGCGTATCAGTCAATTCATTATCTTTGGTCGAAGTCATTATAAGCATATTTGAAATGGACCGACCTTACTTCACGTCACTAGGGATTAGTTATCTAAACAATTAATAACCCTAGGTTCTGACAGTAAATAGGATATATTTTTCAAAGTACTGTCACGTACAGTCTTGCTGTCCTTTGAACTCTCTCATGCCCACCTTATTGCGTGGTACTCCAAGCCGACAGAACAACTATGACATTTCAATATCTCAACATATACAAATGTCAAGCATGTTCGCCCTGACTATCGCACGGAGAAATTGTGAGTAGCTCGCGGACCTGAATGGCAAGCGCATCAGTTATCCTTTTAGACTGTCGAGTTTAAAGTAAGAATAAGTTTTGTCATTGATTGACTGTGCCACTCTGTCTGACTAACTCATTATGTAACGTGTCCTAGGGCCACTCAATCTCAATGCGTATTGCCGTGGTGACGGGACACATTTCACTCTCTGCATATTTAGATAATAAGATATGCTTAGCTAGAAGTCATATTAATCATTTTACAACAATTTCAGGGAAAACTATTAAGAAAGGCCAAGGCAACAACAGCTTCCAGTGATATTGCTGTAAAATAAGTAGCAGGTTTAGTAATTAGCCCATTTGAATCCAGTTTATTTTGTAATCAGGGTGAAGGAGTAATATGGATGCAATCTTCTCAGTGCTAAATAATTGATTTCTGTTTCTTGGCCTCTTGGCGTTGACCGTTCTCTTGTTTTAGGCAACGTAAATAGGCGTTTACACATATATATCCTAAAATAGATATTCAAGAAATCTTCAAAGGGGTTAGACAGGAAGACAATGTTTAACAGTTCCTTGACAGAAAAAAGAGAGTTTGTCCGAGACATATAAAAATAAAACCCATACAGAAAATTAACTTCGATCACAGGCATTATTTATTATTATTATTATTAGTAGTAGTAGTAGTAGTAGTAGTAGTAGTAGTAGTAGTAGTAGTAGTAGTAGTAGTAGTAGTAGTAGTAATTATCGGCAAGCATTTGTTCTAGGAACCCTGTCATTGAAGACGGACTAGCACTAGGATATAGCACCGTCGATATTGGAATGTAATTTTTACATTTTTCAATTTTTGACCTGAGCGAGGTTCGAATCAGCCAATTCTATGGCACATATTCACCTGGCGTTTGGGAGCCGAGTAGCCTACCCACTGGCCCACCATCCAGAGGACAAAAACCCTCTTTCACCGGACCAGGTGGTGGTGGTGGTGGTGGTAGTAGTAGTAGTAGTAGTAGTAGTAGTAGTAGTAGTAGTAGTAGTAGTAGTAGTAGTAGTAGTAGTAGTAGTAGTAGTGTCGGCGAAAGCGGCACCGGTAGCGGCCGGTGGTGGCTGTAGCGGCAGTAGCCAGCGATAAAATCATCTATAACATTACCACTAGTGTCATTGCCCAGAAGAGCCATAATGTTTTCATGAGTTTTCTCTGCCTGCTTTCTGGCTGGTCTTTAGAAGTCAAAGGTATTGATTCTGATTCTGTCATCTCCATGCTGGGAAAATAGGCGAATATTACCTATAATAATAATAATAATAATAATATAATAATAATAATAATAATAATAATAATAATAATAATAATTAGTAGTAGTAGTAGTAGTAGTAGTAGTAGTAGTAGTAGTAGTAGTAGTAGTAGTAGTAGTAGTAGTAGTAGTAGTAGTAGTAGTAGTAGATTATAATAGGAGGAGATCTCGATCACCCTATGCACCCACAATTTTTCTCCTCATGATATTTGAGTGAATAATAATGGTTTATGCAGTTTCTTCTTTACAAATAAAATAAGCTGTCTGGTGTCCAGAGATCTGTATCTTGTAAATGAAACTGCATAGCAGCATATCGTACAAAGTTGGTAATTTGTTTGGTTCTCTATCATAAAAATATTATTGATTATCTTCTAGATACTTTTAGATGGCATCTCCTGCATTCCCAGAGGTGAATAGGGGGCCATCCGTTGGCTATTAAATTCTCCTACTTTTTGTTAGAATGCACATATTTGAATGAACAAAAGGCCAGATTAAATGGCCAAAACAGAAGAATTTCCCAACCAACTCATGGTCCAGCTTTA
This sequence comes from Chaetoderma sp. LZ-2023a, assembly GCA_034401795.1. Taxonomy (NCBI): domain Eukaryota; kingdom Metazoa; phylum Mollusca; class Caudofoveata; order Chaetodermatida; family Chaetodermatidae; genus Chaetoderma; species Chaetoderma sp. LZ-2023a. Next base: position 84,949,109 of record CM067375.1, read on the forward strand.
CCTGTGGAAATGTGAGAGATGCCATCTGAGAGCATCTAGAGTTCATAATTTTCTGAGGAAGTTTCACCCTCAGCTTTCGTTTTTAATTTTCCCACGGCCAGAAAATTGTCTTTTCCCCAGCACTGTCAAGTCAACACTAGTAATAACTAGATGTAATAATCACAGCTTTCAGGAAATGTGTAGCATATTTTGTGATTTAACGATTGTTGAATAAAGCTGGTCTCTGATAAGGAAAAGCGTGGACCATATATGTTGATATAGCAGAAACGATATTATCCAAATGAGGGCCAAACCAGCGTATCAAAGCTGGCATTGTGGTAGCCCAATTCCTGTCACACATTCGCAATGTTCTATGAAATACACAGAGCTGAGATTTAGTTAAACTATTCTAGTAAAAATAATGCAGTATATTCTACAAATCTAACATTGGCTTACATGTTCTCCTGTAAATAGATTTTGACTAAATATTTCAAATGTCAAAACCCAGTTATATTCATACGATTCTTTCAGCTGAATTGGCATGCCTAAATTCACGCGTGGGGATAATTAACCACATGCTTATTTAACCGATAAAAGTGTGATGCCTTACCATTTACTGGATGCATAGTTAACCCTTTCATGACGAAGCCGACCAAAACCGTCCTCTGTAATCGTCTTGAGGTATGACCCTTTGCAAGTCAAGAGAATATATTATTTAGAAAACTTACCACTGGAATGGCTGGATCCAGTGGCCAATTTTCAAACAATAGTCTCCTCTTGGCCCGCAAATGAACATTCAATCAGTAAATGTATTGATATTCTTAAACACATGTAGCTATTACAACATTAATTTAATGGTGGGGGGGGGGGGGGGTGGTGGTGGTGGGGGGCGATCTATTGCTGAGGGACAATTTAATGAACGCGCAGAAACTTGTGGAAAGACCTCTCGCGGTCAATTCACCTTTCCAGAGTATCCATCCATCATCTGACCTCGTATGACGTCATAATCAGCTCAGCGCGTGTATGATGACGTCACAATCATTACGTCACAAAGGGTTCCATATAGACCGGCATAAAATCTCAAAGAGCCCGACACGTTGTATTAATTGTATGTCTGTGTAATTCTTTGCTATTTAATAAACATACTGTTGAATATTTTGAAACTAATTTGACAAACAAATATCGATAAGTTGAAAATTAGTTTCAAAATATTCAACAGCTTACCTGTGTATTTTTTGGGAAATTGATAGTCAGGGTGTTCAGAGATCAATCGATCCCAACACTAGCGATGTGGGTGGAGCTTAGCTAGAGATGGCCGGGGCATAGCTAAAACCGGAGAGGTCCATTGTGACAATTCTGTTGCTTGAAAATGTTGCTTTCAGTAACGACACTTTCTGATTGAACACATGTTATCCGGCAAGATGAATAATAATAATAATATAATTGTTTATAATAATTCACTAAGAAAATAATGTTTTCCTTTCAAAAAATACATATAATGATACCTTCAAACTTAATACCTTATTTTTGCTGAAATTCTAACAACAATATCCACGTGTTTTATAATTTTGAGATAAATCTGCGATATTCCTCAGACTGAAGCACAATTGGCGAACTCTGATATATTCCCGCTTTGAGATTATTAGTTATTCCTGCAGGATACGTCGAGGACTTGTTTTGAATAATCTTAATAATCCACTGAATATTCCTGGCTGTATCACTCTAAATGCCAACCAATATTCCTCAGCTCCCGAAACAAGCGAATAAACTAGGAGAGAAGTGGACCTTAAACATTATGCGCGCGGGCCGTTAGTCGACGTTCCTATTGATTAAACACGCACGGATGCTGCGGAGACATTTCTATTGATTGCGGGGGACAGTGTGCTGGCATTTTCCTTATCGAATTGAACATATAGGACCTGCCATAAATGGATGTTGGTAACAAGTGTGTTTCTGGCACAAGATTCATCGACTTTCACTGATTGGCAACGTGCGAAGCATCTTATGTTATCCACATGGTCTAAACAATAATCCTCTTCGACATTGCATAATGATGCGCTTGAAACTAACAATTACAAAAAATTACCGATAGCCAGAAATGTGAAATTGTGATATTTGTTGGAAGACAATAGTATAAAATAAGAAAAAGAAATGACCACTGCACATACTGTTGGGTCCAGGGGTGGAGTGGGGGAGAAGGCTACCTTCCTTTAGGTGGGCGGGGTCCTCCCCCGGGAGTTTGTGAAATCGGAATGCATCTCCTGCTCTTCTGGATGGCACATTTGGATTATTAGTTGGCTATGAAACTATTCCATTTGGTCCATTTTACCTGTTATTATAGGCTACCGGTTTAAGCTGTTTAAAATGTTGATACTAATTTGAGGCGTGTGTGTGTGTGGGGTGTGTGTGGGGTGGGGTGGGGGTGCTATTGCTGCCATAGGCAGCAAAAGCTCCCAGTCAAATTGGTTTCAGAATACGCAACATAATGTTTATTAAATTGTCAATTCATCAAAGACATCCAATTAATACATTTTAGTAAGGCAGACGCAGCACCCAGTCAAATTAGTTTCAAAATATTTAACAGCATATGTTTATTAAATAGTAATGACATACAATTCGTACAACGTTTAATCCATCATCAATTAAGCGTTCGTGACGAACCTATCTACGTTATTCATGACGCCATTGATTATGACGTCATCATATACATCACGTAGCTGATTATGACGTCATATGATTGATGGATAAACTTTAAAGGATCCATTAGGGAACGCTGCACGCTTATTTTATACCATGCGTCAGACATGATCAAGTGAGCCCGTGTTAATTTGAGCAAAAAATAAACAAGATCACCGCATTAAGTAACCGTCGTCTTTTGGTTTCAAAATTTCCCCCCCCACCCCCCTGTAAGTTTGCTAAATAATGACGTACTTCCGGGTTCACCTTGATTGTTACTTAAAAAAGCAATGTTGTTAGTCAGTAACAAATGATAATGTCATACATGCATAATTGTGACGCAATAAACGCAAAATACACACTTCCAGCCCCAGTAGCACGTGCATGACGTCTACTAGAAATGAATGACTATAGGAAAACTAGTTAGTATACCTATATCTATGATCTTTCTAACATGAAACTAGTTAGTAGAGCATGCACGAAATATCCATGATCTTCAGGGGCGGATTCATGAATCCACGAAGGGGTGGGTCCAATGTGGGGGGGAGGTGTTTCCACCCCCGAATTTTTTTTAAATCGAGATGCTCTCAGAATGCATTTCCCGCATTTCTGGAGGTAAATATGATGAATGAGTTGGAGGTGACAATGCCCATTTTTCAGGGACAAGGATCAAATTTTGAATCTTACAAGATCAGCTGAGACTGCCCTTCTAATGTTTAACATTTGGAATTAATTTAACTGCCATATGTTTGGCAACAGGCCAACCGAATGGTACTACAGTCACGTTAATGACAACAATTTCCAGCATTATGGTATCATGTTAAAAAAAAAATGTATATTATATTATCATCCACAAATACAGATAGAGTACATTTTACGGATAATAAGGTTGTGACGACAGCACATTAACTTATCATTTTATCCATCTATTCATATTCATAACTTAGTTGTGCATATTACCAATACAATTGTGAAGCGTCGATTGGAGAATCCTAATCTGATGCAATTTTAGTGTTAGTATTGTGAAGCTATTGTCTTCAAAATATAAGAGCATAGTTGTCCAATTTGATTCTTCAATGTTCACTTCACCCCTTTATTGATATTTTGGGCTACTTATAATATAAATAGGTGGATATATTGGTAGGTGGACGGATGAATCGATGGATGGATTGCATTGTTTCACTTTTAAATGGTTAGTGCGCAGCAGTATCATATAGGATACACATCCTAGCTTGCCGCATACGCAGTTGGCATATGAACTTTGCTCAAGGCGACTTCTAAGAAACATTTAAAATGGTTTATTTCTTAATATGTTTTTGACATTATTGTCACATGATATAACAATCAGACCTTTCCAGAGTATCCATCTATCATCTCACCACGTATGACGTCGTAATCCTCTCAACACGTGTATGATGACGTCACATCAATTACATCATAAAGTGTTCGAAGGCCTGCCATCAAATCTTGAATAGTCTGACACGTTGTGTGGATTGATTGAATGTCTTTGTAATTCTTTGCTATTTAATAAACATGATGTTGAATATTTTGAAGCTAATTTGACTGGGCGCTGTTGCTGCCTTATGCAGCAACAACACCCAGTCGATTAGTTTAAAAAATATTCAACAACTTACGTGTGTAGTCTTCTCTAAATTGACGAGCCAGGTGTGAGTGGAGCTTAGCTAGAGATGGGCGGGGCATAGCTAAAACCGGAAAGGTCCATTCCTACAGTTCGTACATAGGGGAAAACAAACGGCGCGGTCTTTTCTGATAAATTTATTGACTACGTTATCAATATCGATATGTGTATCGTAGTACATGTTCATTAAGACCAGCGATGTCAGTCGCTCCTCTCCCATTGTTGATCGTAACTGAGTTTTATGCCGACGAACGGCGGAAAATGACCTCTCGGCTTCGCAGCTGTTAAGGGGGATGACGCACGCAATCTGGAGGAGGACGGCTAGATTCGGGAACAAGTCTCGACTACACGCATTCAACGGTTTCAGTAGTGAATCTGGTGGCGATTGCTCACCGGCCCATCTTCCGCGCCAAATTTCGAGTTCAACTCGGAGGCTGTTGAACCGGGGCAACTCATTTCTATATGCTTCTAAATCCTCTACAATCTTTGGACGGTCTGTAATATTAGATTTTGCGATAAGGCTAGGGATTAGGCTAATCAATGTCGATACTACACTTGTACTATCCGGAGCGAATCGCTCGCACATCTGGCAGCTGACGTCATCAATAAATGGAATGGCAATTGATCTCTTGTAGAATTCTAATGGTGATTGGGCTGGATGGGGTGATCGATGTATATTTCTCCCCTTAGGTCAGGGGACGCTCTCATTTGTACCAAGTTTGCCAGCTAGGTCATGAATGTCTTTGTACCAAAGAGCGAATCTGGCATCAATATCCGCTCTGAGCATAGCTATATCCCTCTTAACGTCTGCCAATGATAAATACGCTGACCTGATATCGATGTCCCGTTTTTGTAGTCGTATCGGTTGTTCTTGGAGCGGCTGAAGGACATTTCTCAATATGATCAATGATACGATCACCTCGAAGTTGTCAAAACTTGCCAATATGCCTTGGGCGCGAGTTTTCGTATCACCGTCCCAGTTCCATTTCTCCTCTATTAGTTTGCAAATTTCTTCATCCTCGGAATATAGACGTGGGTTGATAATGATGTCGCATGTAGTCTGAACTGCTTTGGACAGATCCAGGAAATTATCAATTGCTTCGCAGCACGCTACCCAACTTTTCTTACACAGTCCTTTCAACTTGTGCTGTCCAGTACTATCCTTTTGCTCTTGACGATCTCTTTCGGCCAGAATATCAATCACACGTTCAAAGAATCCCTGCCTTTTGTGAGACGCATTAAAAACCAGATACGTCTCATTTATTTCCGTGATAGCTTTCCTAATCTGGGGTAACTTTGATGCTGAGGCAATTACCAAATTTAACTTATGGCTATTACACGGTGTGTACACTGCATTAGGGCCATCTCTACGAAACAGTCCTTGAAGGCCACGATCACCAGACGACATTGTAGCTGTAGTGTCGTAAGTCTGTCCTCTCACATTTTCTAGTTTAAGCCCGCAATTAACACGTTACCCTTTAATGGTCTCAACCAGATGTGCAGCTGTTCCCCGACTGGCATACGTAAAGTCAAGTAGGCCTTCTTTGATCTCGATCAGGTACCTTAGACACAATGAGAGAATATGCTGATTGGCGATGTCATCTGTGAGTCCATCTGCTATTATGCTATAGAAACGGCACAGTTTTATCATTGATGTTGCTAGTTATCAATTCCTGCATGACATCTTTAAGAACATCAAATATCTCATTTTGTATCGTCTTAGATGTATATCTAGCGTTTGCCGGGCAAGTATCTAAGAAACCTTTCAGATTGGTATCAGTCTTTGCACGAAATTCAATCAACGCATGCAAATTACCCTTGTTTGTCTTAGAATCCGCAGTGGAGTCATCTCGGTGACCACGCAATGCTGAACATTGGCGACCGAGGTAAATTATGCGGTCAATAATGCTTCCCACGGCAGCCTTGTTGAGTTCAAACTGCTTCTGGCGTTGATGTTCAAGCTGAAAGTCGGTACTCTCCTCTGGCTTCTCATGGGTCCTTATGAAATTATCAGCAACTACAATAGATGATTTGTGGTACAAGGTCAATTCATGAGAGTCAAGAACTCAATTTTTGCCACAGGCTCTACGGAAGTCAGTGAATGGATAATCGATCAATGCTCCAATCATACACCCCTGCCACCAGGGTGTTGGGCAAAGAGAAAGCTGGGCAAACAGTAACCGCCATTTTCCGTCTTTGAATATACAAGTCATTTGAACTGGTCCAACCAGGAAAGGTTGAATTTTAAGTTCTTTACTTTGTATGGTCTCACTGGGAAGTTGAATTTTCGATCAGGGCGAAAATGATACTTGAGTAATTGCAATTTGTCACTGTCGCGTATATCTAATCTTTTACATAAACCAACATCACTGAAGGCACCGTTCGGGTCGTTAATACTGTTCTGTGGTTCGTCTGCTGTGGTTTGAATCGTCTGTTCACGTGTTCCAGCATTCTCACGAACTTCTGTGTGGGTACTAGACTACTAGTAGCCTGGAGAATATCCGGCTGAATTGCCCTGTTGGTGGTCGCAACATTCTCCTCAAGATCATCACCAATTTTGACTTTCTTCGTAAAGAAATCATTTATGGAAGGAAGCTTGTTTCCGTTTCTCCATATTGGACCTGCAGGAAAACATCGAATGTGAGGACATTCAGCACAGAGAGTAATTCGTGGATGTGATGATAATGTCAGTGGATTAATAAATATATCCAATCTTGAGCTCCATCTATGAAGGTTACAAAACGCCGGGGTCGTAGTCTTGCTTAATTTGAAGCACATAATTGTGATTAAATCGGCCACCTGTAAAGTGGGAAACCAGAAACCAAACTCCCAAAAGTGCCCCTCTAAGCTGACATTGCCCCATTTGAGAAAACATCTCAAAAACCTTGCAAAATGAAATAGCCTACTGTAGTCACTGAAGCAAGTAATGCACATAACCAAATAAACTAGACGGCATATGCCGTTGAAGCCGCGATCTTTTAGAGTTGATGAATTAAATATCAATTGAGAGTTGCGGGCGGAGCCTAATCTAAATCTCGTCTTGCAAAGCACATTCCTAGTGGTAACCCACATACCAAATTTGGTTGAATTCCACCCAACAGTTTGGGAGGAGTTAGCGCTACGGACAATAAATTTGATCTTTTGACTCCTGTCTTGAGGGTGGGGCCTAATCTATATCTCGTCTTGCAAAGCGCATTCATATTAGTAACACACATACCGAATTTTGTTGAATTACACGCAACGCTTTGGGGTGAGATGCATTATAATCAATTTGACCATTTGACCCCTGCCACGCCCCCTTGGGGAGGGGGGGGGAGAGCCTAATCAAAATGTCGTCTTGCAAAGCGCATTCCTATGGGTAACCCACATACCAAATTCGCCCCCAACAGTTGAGGAGTTAGCGTGATGGATATATGGACGAACAGACGATCAATAGATCCTATGGTGTAGGATGGATGTAATGATGGTATAGAAGCATTTTGTGAAGTTCCATTGTTATCGTATAACCCCTTGATGAATTAAATATCATTTGAAAAAACATTTTGAATGAAAACCTTAACGTTGAGTGTATGCTCGTGGAGGAGCGGAATGACGGACGGACACAGACGGACTGACAAAGGATCGCATGGTGTAGATCGGAGGTAATGATGGTATAGAAGCATCTTGTGAAGCTTCATTATGATCGGATAACTCCTTGATGATTTAAATATCAATTGAAAAAACTGTACATTTTGAGGTTTTGGTCACGGTGGAACGGAGAAATGGAGCAACGGACTAACAAAGGCTCCTATAGAGCCGCTCGCTGATCGTGGTCGCGGCTAATTAACATGGCCAATGGCGTTTGAGTACACCTGTAGGATGTTGGTATCTTAAGATGGCTGGTCGTACTGGAGAATGATTTGTGCCTTTGTACTCTGAAGATAATAATTGAGAAATTGTGTGAAGTCAATAACAAGCATGTATCGTCTCCATAGCCTAGAGCAAGGGCTGTGAAAACATTAAGACAGCCAATTGTTTGATGTCATGATACAGATGGGATTCCCAAAGCACGGTACCGTGGACATCTAGATGGCAATAATCAAATGGGATGTCATCAATGTGATGTAATAAATAAGATGCACTCGATGGGAATGATAACTCACACCATTTGGCATACCCGTTTAGACGCATGACCTAGATAGTTGACCTTTTGACCTTAAACTCATTCATAGCCTACCCTTTAATGGTATGGCCGTGATCGCCAAATGAGGTGATAATATTCTATCTTCGTGTATTTTTATTATATGGACGGAAACATATTTTCTGACATGTACCTAGTTACCTAGATATTTGACAGTTGGCCCTCAAACTGTAACCATTTCAACCAATTGTTATTATGAATCTATATGCCAAACCAAATCACTTTACCTTCGCGCGCTCAGGACTGAGTTACATATGAAAATGTTAATATGCGAGATGTAGGCCTACTTAGTAATCACGTGACCTAGCTACTTGTCCTTTTGATGTCAAACTGTAAAGATATTTACAGTGACATTATGAAGGCTAGCTGTATGCTAATCTAAGTGATTCTATCTTTTTGTAATCCCGAGCTATTGGCAAAGATATGTTTTCGGAGATTCGCGGTACTTAGTGATCTTTCGACCTACATAATTAACCTCAAACTCAAAGAGCATCCGGCCACTCACAATGTGAATGGAAATTTGGTGATTCTACCTTCTTGCATTCAATAGACACGCTGTGGATAATCACACGCTTAGGGGCAGACGCACAAACGTACAAACGAACAAACGGCAGCGCCCGCAATACTCACGCTGCCTTTGGCGGCTTGAGTAAATAAATAGTAATTTTAACAGATCTGAAATACCAAATTCTTTGTTATATAAAGATTAATTATATATATTGAATATTTTGAAACTAATGTGACAGAAGCTGGTGATGGCAGCAAACGATCCCAGTCAATTTAATTTCAAACTATCCAAACAGCTTTCCAGTATAGTTATCTTGAAATTCAGATTCTTGAATTTCAGTTGTAAAGGGTTAATGTTTCAATATTTATTTAGTTACCTTTAGCAATCAATTCAATTCAAACTTCTGTATTGATTCTTAAACAGAGCAGTCTGCTGAGCTATTATTTTATTCTCGTGTACATTGATGATTCGCTATAGGTGCAATCATCATAGCCATGGCAACACACGGTGATCTGACTTGATACTAAGCGGATTAATTAGTAGGCCCACGCAGCCTTGAAAATACAGGTGCCGCCTCTATAATACGTATTAACTGTTGCAAAGGTCAGACAGCTCAACGTGCAGCATAAATGTTGGCGAAATGTTGCTACGTTCGCTTTGTAAATGTCACGTGGCTGTGTTTGACGTCATCATATTTGGTCTTGTTTGACGTCATCATATTCGGTCTTGTTTGACGTCATAGTATTCTGTCTTAATTAGCGTGGCGCGTTCGGTACTATTGACGCGTTCGGTACTATTGACGTCAATATTGGGTCATCGACGGAGCCTACTTGTCGGCGTTGCATGAGCGCGATATGAAAATTCTTTTTTTGCTCGGCGTGAGCAAGGGTGGGTCCGGACCCGGTGGACCCACCCTCTGAATCCGCCCCTGATCTTTCTAACATGAAACAAGTTAGTAGACCATGCAAGAAATATCTATGATCTTTCTAACATGAAACTAGTTAGTAGACCATGCATGAAATATCTATGATCTTTCTAACATGAAACTAACTTAGTTAGTAGACCATGCAAGAAATATCTATGATCTTTCTACCATGAAGATACATGAAGATACATACACGCATCACTCTGTGTAACAGTACTTCGTTCATTAAAGGTGCATATTCACAGCAAAATGTTTGAAATTTGTTAAAATTGTATTACTTTATAGGGTTAAATTGTGTGCTTAGATGTAAAGAAATGAAATTAATCTTAACATTTGATGATTTCATTCCATATAAATTAATATAATTTTTTAAGTTGTGAAATTGAAATAGAGGCACGAGTCCCTAATTCATATTCACAACTAAAATAATGATAATAATTTATATGGACTAAAATCATCATATGATCAGATTTATTTTGTTTCATTACGTCCAGGCACACAATTTAAGCCTCTAAAAGTATACAATTTTAACAATTTTACATTAACGAATTTGGGTGTGAATATTCAACTTTAATATAGGGATCGAGTTATGCCCCAAACATTTCAAGCTAAGTTCCGCCCATGCTATGCGCGTTTTGGGATCGATTTATATACTTTGAATTCTGAATGTCCAGAATACCACTTCAAAGGTAATTATTCAGGTAAGCTGTTGAATATTTTGAAACCAATTTGACTGGGTGAGGTTGCTGCCTATGAAACCAAAACCCAGGACTAAGAACGTGTTTAGCTATAATGCGCAGCTACATTAACACCAGTCAATGATGGAGGTCAGACGTCATAAGTTATTTAATGGTCTCTCTCTCTCTCTCTCTCTCTCTCTCTCTCTCTCTCTCTCTCTCTCTCTCTCTCTCCCTCCCTCTCTCTCTCTCTCTCTCTCTCTCTCTCTCTCTCTCTCTCTCTCTCTCTCTCTCTCTCGGCAAAAATAGATGGCCATTATCGACAGGTTAGACTTATTTTGTCTGAATCAATCGTCGTCTTAGGTACAATGCCTCTAACAAGGCCAAATAACTGATTCAAGGCAGATACGTCATTCAGCTGTTTCCGTGATTGGAAAATTGCGTAGAGAAACGAGACGAGGAGCTCCCGACCTCTATGGCAGCAACTGCGCCCCGTCAAGTTGTTTTCAAAATATTCAACATAATGTGTATTAAATTGTGAACACTAATCATACAATTCGTACACTTGATGGAATATGTTCACTGTTCATGACGGATCTATATACTTGAATGACATGTCGTATTTATCATTCCATTCAGTCAAAATTTAGGCTATGGGAAATGTTAGACCATTTTGGTAGGATAACACCTGTGTTAGGCGACCACCTTATGGCGTACAAACAAGTAATCATTATATACGGGTAGATTAATATCTTAAAGTAAGCCACTAGTTATGCGCCGGATTGAGAAATTGTATAGGGTAGAGTGCAGCGAGAAGGAAGGGCACATACCTGCGGTGGTTCCGGGAGGCTTGCCACCCGTCCGCAGGTTGTGAGGAGGGGTGGGGGTGTAGGTTAGCGGGGTGTAAGGGGGGGGGGGGAGGTGTGGGGGGGGGGGGTGCAGCGGGTGTTCTGGGGCCCTTCCTCACGCTGGGAGAACTTGTCAAATGTAGACGCTATAAGATATTGGAGGTAGTATTACTCGACATATTAATATGTGCAGAATTTGGAGGAAAATGGGTAACACTGGACATCCATCCATCCCACCCAAAATTTAAAAGGTCTCATGGCGAGCCATCTGCGTTTCTGGATGTAATATTCATTGAGATATTACTCGAATATATGAATGTGTTAGAGGAGAAGTTTCACACTTATTCTACCCTGAAATTTCACCTTTGAACTTTGGAAGCTACCAGAGTGTACCTCCTGCATCTCTGGTGCATCTCTGGAGGTAATATCAGCTGGCATATGTGTATGTGTGGAAGGGGAAAGCGCTCCTGCGTCCTCACCCGGAAATCGTTTTGGAATTTATATGGTTTCGGAAAGTGTCTCCTGCATTTCTGGAGGTAATATCAGTTGAACTCTTATTGGAATCTGCACATATTATGGAGGATCAATGGCACACCACTCATCCCCTGGAGAATGTTTTAGATTGATATGGACTTAAAGTTTATCGCCCCTTCCCACCCATGAGTATAACTGGGTAGGCCCTAGCCGTTTAAAAAAACGTGGAGAAGTTACCAATAATAGACTGAAATATAAACCGGCCCAGATATGGCGTGAATGGGACCCAGAATCAGGGACTCGATAGACGCCAATCAAACCAATAACTTGGTGGCATTAGCGTGGTTCTAATCAAATGGCTAATGAGCAATCGGTGGAAACACAGGCAATCTCATTCACTCCCTGATGCTGCGTCCCCTTATAAGGAGACATAAAGCTGTCGTCCACGCAATCCTTCGGGGAAGCGACGCAACCATTCGGTGAAGTGCCTCAAAGATATAGAGATGGCTCAAATAGGAGTGAGCGGCCAATAAAACAAAACTACCACCACCACCACCACCACCCCACCACCACCACCAACAACAACAAATGCAGCAACATTGGACCTTTCCAATTTATCCAGCCGTCATATGACGTAACGTCTGAGATGACGTCATAATAACTAGGCCATGACTGTCTCCATTTAGTCCATCTTAAACGCTTAATAGTCCATCAGATTGCATGAATTGTATGTCTACTATTTAATAAACATGCGACTGAATATTTTGAACATAATTTGACTGGGCGCTGCTGCTGCTGCCATACCTGTATATTTTTTTGGAAATTGATTGTCAGAGTTCATGGACCGAACGATTCCAACACGAGCGAGGTTGTGGATGGACGGGGCATAGCTAAACCTAGAGAGGTCCATTAAAGGGCTGAGAGATAGATAACTCGGAGCGGCGAGCTGGGCGCCTTTTTCACACCTTTCTCTTTTGTTCTTTCCTTTGTTATTTTCGACACCTTTTCCCTTTGATCTCTGCCTCCGTTTATGTCAGCTTTTACTTTGAAGCATCCAGCTCTCCCCTATTCTGACTGGATGTTAGATGTAGAGGGTGGTCATAAGACCCTCCCCCTCAATAAATCACGCGACTCCTTTCATCCTATCAGGTGAGCTTACGGGTAATTAGCGTAATGATGATTGACAAGGGTCAATGCATTGTGTAAGGATGATTGACAAGTTACATGTCTGGACTCATCTTTTCCGGACCCTGGCAACTAATCCAATCCCGAATCCCTGCCCCTTGTTAAATCACATGACTCCTAGCTTCCTATAGCGCAATGACAAGTGTTAATGAGGGTAATTAAGTGCCGATCTGTTCGATCCAGGACAAATGCCCAATCCTGAAGCCCCGCCCCTCGTTAAATCATGTGACTCCTAGCATCCTATAGCTAAGCTCGTGTATGTCAACTCATCATTACGGGGTTTTTTCATGACTGGAACGTACACATTGTTATAGTCACCCGGGAGTAGGCCTACTTCAATAAGCTTGAAACATGTTGAAAGTGTGCTAGTGAATATACCAATTTTAAATATCGGTAATACATGTGAAATTGATTTGAGAAAAAGGGTTTAGCCGAGAATTAGGCTCATTGTTGGAGTTAAGTTAATCACAGTTTTAACTTTATTCCACCCGATTCATACACTCCCTGACTAGCAATTTCCAGAAAACTATACGGGTAAGCTGTTGAATATTTTGAAAATAATTTTAATAGGTGATGTTACTGCTTATGGCAGCAGCAACGCCCAGTCAATTTACTTTCAAAGTATTCTACATAATGTATATTGAATAGTAAGGACATGCAATGCGTACAACTTGACGGTCAATTAAGTGATTATAATGGCATATCTGATTGCCTGCAGCGTGCCAATGGACCTTTCCATTTTAGCTATGCCCCGCCCATCCCTAGCTAAGCTCCACCCACACCTCAAGCATGTTGGGATTGATCGATCTCTGAACTCCCTGACTAGCAATTTCCAGAAAACTATATGGGTAAGCGGTTGAATATTTTGAAACTAATTTGACAGATTGATGTTGGTTTAAACAGATTTTTTTATTCTAATGGAAGCACGATAAGACATGCGTCTTATAACCGTATCTCCCACACACATAAACATATAATACAATAAATATATCAAGGTGGCGGGTTGTGTAGAATAATTAATACATTTTAACCATTTAACAATTAAACCATCAAGAAGCAAGAGCTTCTACAGCGGTTAGGAAACACGCCTGTTTGCAGACCAAGAGAAGGCCAGCCACAGACTTTTAACCATGAAATGACTTGCTAAATAACCTAACCACTCATTACAGTGGCAATTCCTGAAGATAATCCTCTCCCGGGTCGCAGACACTCCATAATAGAATCTAAATATGTATATACAAATCTGAGTGCAAAGGTGTGAATATAAGTGGACTATGTTACTATTTAAAATAATCTTAACGACATTTACTAGCTGTTGTGGTCATGCATTATGCCTCATGTGCGTGCGAGCATACGTGCAGTTGTGTGGGCATGCATGCATGCATGTGTGTGTGAGAGAGAGAGAGAGAGAGAGAGAGAGAGAGAGAGAGAGAGAGAGAGAGAGAGAGATGGGGAGGGAGGGAGGGAGGGAGAGAGGGAGAGAGAGAGATAGAGAGAGAGAGAGAGAGAGAGAGAGAGAGAGAGAGAGAGAGAGAGAGAGAGAGAGAGAGAGAGAGAGAGAGAGAGAGAGAGAGAGAGAGAGAGAGAGATGAAGGATGTGGAAGTTTGAGATATAAAATATTGGTGTAGAGCTCGTAGACCCTTTCACGGATGAAATCTCCTTATCACAATTTCAGGCTATGCAAACAGGAAAGCTGTTAAAGCTGCTATGCCACAGTATTTCATTATTGCAAATCAGTCTCTAGACTATATACATCATCTCATTGTGTCAGGAGAAGTTCATATTTGCACAATGCCACTAATAAATCAATTTAATGCCACCGTTACCGCGATCGCCATATTAGCGCATCTTTACAGCCATTTCTGATCTTAACCATCTAGTTTATATTGTCTTCAGTGGGCATCTCATAAATATTCATACAGGGAAATCCCTCTTATCACGTGACATATTTTTTGTTTCGCTTTCGATTTCAACTTGTGTCAATCGGCTATGGTATTAGACGGATGCATCATCAGTAAATACTATTAACGACTAAATTAAATGATAGACTAGACTAAAATAGGCGAATTAGCTGTAAACAGGCCAGCAATACTGGTAACGCACACCGCGTATACGGCGAAGGTGGCTTGTGTTCATAAGTGTGTCTTACCAGTATTGTGTTTTTTTCATTATGGGGCTTTCATTATGAAAAAGCAATAATATCCTGATTTTTCGTGAACTCTACCTTGAAATTACAAATAGATGCGGTATGGATATGCACAGGAGTCTGCCATATTAGATACGAAAACGCGAAATAAAAAATGCGAAACTATGGTAGCACTATATACTACTAATATATTTGTGTATATTATATAATTATAGTAGTATATAGTGCTACCGTGTTTTCGTATTTTTGATTTCGCCTTTTCATATCTAAAACACAGACTCCTGTGGGACATCGGAGGGGAAAGAGAGGGTGACTTTTGACAATTTTTGACCGGCTGCATGAGTGACATATCGGATGACTGCATGAGTGACGGACTGACAGATAGGCTGACAGACTGAATGACTGACTGCATTAGTGACAGATCGGATGACCAACTGCATGAGTGATGGATTGACAGACTGCATGATTGACAACTCATAGAGCTGTGTGACTGATGGACTGACGGACATGCTGACCGACCAACTGAATGGGTAACAAAATCAGATGACTGACTGGATGAGTGATGGACTGACAGACTGCATGAGTGACATATTTGATGAGTGCATGCGTGACGGACTGATGGACAGGCTGACAGGCTGACCAACTGACAAAATCATATCCTGATTTTTCGTGAACTCATCTCAGACTACCTTGAAATTACAAATAGATGTGGATATGGGAGAAGACAGAGGAGTGACTTTTTGACGATTTTCGACCAACCACATGAGTGGCAGATCGGGTGACCGACTGACTGCATGAGTGACAGATTGGATGTCTGACTGCATGAGTGATGGACTGACGAGATGCATGAGTGACAGATCAGGTGCCTGCATGAGTGATGGGCTGACAGATAGGCCGACAGACTGAACGACTGACTGCTTGAGTGACAGATCGGATGACCAACTGCATGAGTGATGGACTGACAGACTGCATGATTGACAGTTCAGAGAGCTGTGTGACTGACGGACTGATGGACATGCCGACCGACCAGCTGAATGAGTAACAAATCAGATGACTGACTGGATGAGTGATGGACTGACAGACTGCATGAGTGACATATTTGATGAATGCATGCGTGATGGACTGATTGACAGGCTGACAGGCTGACCAACTGAACGAATCATATCCTGATTTTTCGTGAACTCATCTGACTACCTTGAAATTACAAATAGATGTGGTATGGATATGGGAGGAGAAAGAGAGGGGTGACTTTTTTTTACAATTTTCAACCAACCACATGAGTGGCAGATCGGGTGACTGACCGATTGCATGAGTGACAGATCAGATGACCGACTGACTGCATGAGTGACAGATTGGATGTCTGACTGTATGAGTGATGGACTGACAGGATGCATGAGTGACAGATCAGATGCCTGCATGAGTGATGGGCTGACAGATAGGCCGACAGACTGAACAACTGACTGCATGAGTGACAGATCGGATGACCAACTGCATGAGTGATGGACTGACAGACTGCATGAGTGACAGTTCGGAGAGCTGTGTGACTGACGGACTGACGGTCATGCTGACCAATCAACCAACTGACTGACCGACCGACCAACTGCATGCGTAACAGATCAGATGACAAACTGGATGAGTGATGGACTGAAAGACTGCATGAGTGAATCTCTGATGACTGCATGCGTGATTGACTAATGGACAGGCTGACAGGCCGACCAACCGACCGAATGAGTAACCAAACGACTGACTGACTGACTGCATGAGTGACAGATCGGATGACTGACTGTATGAGTGATGGACTTATGGGATGCATGCATGGCAGAGTGGATGACTGCATGAGTGACAGACAGGCCGATCAACCGAACGACCGACTGCATGAGTGACAGATCGGATAACCAACTGCATGATTGATGGACTAACAGACTGAATGAGTGACAGCTTGGAAAGCTGTATGAGTGATGGACTGAGGAACAGGCCGGCTGACCGACCGACTGCATGAGAGATAGATTGGATGAGTGACTGACTGCATGAGTGAAAGATCAGATGGCCGACTGCATGGGTGATGGACTGACAGACTGCATGCGTGACCGATCTGATGATTGCATGAGTGACGGATTGATGGACAGGCCAACCAACCAACCGAATGACCGACCAACCGACTGATCGACAGACTGCATGAGTGACAGTGTAGATGACTGACTGACTGCATGACTGACAGATCGGATGACCGACTGCATGCGTGGTGGATTGCCTGAGTGACATATCGGTTGAATGATGGGCATGATGAATGACTGACTGACTGATCAACTGACCGACTGACTGCATGAGATGAGTGACAGATCGAATGACCGACCGACTGCATGAGTGACATATCAGATGTCTGCATGAATCACAAATAGGATGACTGCATCGGTGACAGACTGACGGATTGCATGCGTGACAGACTGACGGACTGCATGAGTGACAGATTGGATGACTGCATGAGTTAGAGACTGACGGACTGTATGACGGACTGTATGTATATGTGTGACATATCAGATGTCTGCATGAATCACAAATAGGATGACTGCATGAGTGACAGACTGACGAACTGCATGCGTGACAGACTGATGGACTGCATGAGTGACAGATCGGATTACTGTATGAGTTAGTGACTGTATGATGGACTGTATGTATATGTGTGACATATCAGATGTCTGCATGAATCACAAATAGGATGACTACATGAGTGACAGACTGACGGACTGCATGCATGACCGATCAGATGACTGCATTGGTGACAGATCAGATGACTGTTTTCCACTTCCAATCGCATAAATATTGTTGAAGTTTCTTATTCTAGCACAAAAATATCTTCATATGATTCACTATCAAGCTGTCACCAAGAAGTTGATACATGAGAACACGCTAAAACACGCGAGTAGAAGAAAAATATGTAGCGTAACATTCGCAAACTCATCGCTGTCACGAGAGATTTGTTTACGGGTTGTGATCTACTTGTGACTGGGGAAGCCCTTCTTCTTATTGAATGGCTGTTCCACCATTTCACGAGGCACAACATACACATTTTAAATAAACCTCACCCACGTTGCATAGTTTTTATACACAATTCAATTTCAATTATAAGGTGCTCAACATGGAAAATCATTCATATTCCATTAGATTGCATGAAAATATACTAAATATTCCTGGAATATTGTAAGTTTGCTATTATTTTTCATCTAAGACTACTTGGTGTGACATAGTACCTTTAATGTTTGGAATAGACCTGAACCATTCAATTTTTAGCTAATCTCCACCCATACCGTGAACGTGTTGGGATTGAGAGAGAGACAGAGAGGGAGAGAGCGAGCGAGAAAGAGAGAGAGAGAGAGAGAGAGAGAGAGGGGAGGGGGGAGGGAGAAGAGAGAGAGAGAGAGATGGGGAGAGGGAGGGAGGGAGGGAGGGAGGGAGGGAGGGAGGGAGAGAGATGATAGGTAGATGAAGTGTGTGGAAGTTTGAGATATAAAATACTGGTGTACAGCTCTTAGACCCTTTCACAGACAACATCTCCTTATCACAATTTCAGGGTATGCAAACAGGAAAGCTGTTAATGTTTGGTATAGACCTGAGCCGTTCCATTTTTAGCTAATCTCCACCCATACCTTGAACATGTTGTGATCGATCTCTGAACTCCCTTACTAGCAATTTCCAGAAAAATATACAGGTAAGCTGTTGAACATTTTAAAACTAATTTGACTGGATGAAGGCTTATGGCGGCAACAACGGTGAGTCAAATTTACTTTCAAAGTATTCAACACTGTTTATTAAATAGTAAAGACATACAATTCGTACTACTTGACGGCCTGTTAAGCCATTATAGCAAAATATCTTGTGTCATTCATGACATAGTGCATGAAGTCACGTGATTTAACGAGTGGGTGGGGCTTCAGATTTGAATGAGTCCGGAAAAGATGAGTCCTGACATGTAATCTGTCAATCATCCTTACACAATGCATTAAGCCTTGCCAATCATCATTACACTAATTACCCGTACGCTCACCTGATTGGATGACAGGAGCCACACGATTTAATGAGGGGGAGGGGCTTATGACCACCCTCTACATCTAACATCCAATGAGAATGGCGGAGAGCTGGACGCTTCAAAGGAAAAACTGACGCAAAATGTGGCAGAGATCAAAGGAAAAAGGTATCAAAATAACAAAGGCGTGAACAAAGAAAAGAACAAAAGAAAAAGGTGTGAAAAAGCGGCCAGCTCGCCGCTCCTCTACTACTCGGACTTGACTACAAGTCGTAAAGCACCACAATCTTTCGAGACCCAAAATAGGTGGCCATTATCGGCAGGTTTGACTTATTTTGATCGCTATATGGCGTGTCTGAATCAATCATCGTCGTTGGTACAATGCCTCTAACAAGGCCAAATAACTGCTCCAAGACAGACACGTCGATCAGCTGTTTCCTTGATTGAAAAATTGCGTAGGCATACGAAACGAGGAGTTCCGACCTCCCACCCACCTAACGATTACTTGCTATTCGGTAGAGAAATCCAGTTCTCGCTCAGATCCACCAACTTTATTCGCGTGCTGGAATCAATTTATTTATTTGAATCCTGAATTCCCAGAACCCCTATTTTGAGGAAATATACAAGATGTTGAATATTTTGAAACTGTTTGACTGACAGTTGCTGCCGCCTATTAGTTTCAAAATAGTCAACAGAATGTTTATTAAATAGTAAATCCACCAAAGACCTTCAAATTGCTTCAATTCGTACACTTGACGAAGTTTCCAATGTTCATGACGGAGCTAGATACATCATTATATATTGTGACGTCAGCCAACATGTGACATAATTGATTATGACGTCATATACTTGAGTGGCAGGTCGCTCCACTGAGTGGTGATAGCAACTACGATAGAAAAGATGGACAAGTGTCGATAATTAGATTGCCTACGTCAAACTCGATTCTATCTTATTGCCAGTAAATTGTACTACGTGGAGGATTCTTTGAATTCCATTGATCAATTATTGACACAGAGAAATAGTGATCAATAGCATTGCAAGGGCCATTTGCAGGACATAAGGAGAGACCAGCGGATTATTGATTGCATCGATCACATACAAGGTATATTAAATTGGACTGGAGAATACGCGTATATTCGCGAGTGCCGGCGTGCGCGCGTGCGTATGTGCTTGTGAGAGTGATTTGCCTGACTGACTGATTAAATATCTGTCTGTCTGCCTACCTACCTGCATACTCCATCGTCTAATCTATCTTTCTCTCTTCTTTCTCAAATTACTTTCAACGCATTAAAAATAAAGATAAATCTCTTTCCCAAAGCGATACGACAACCGCTCAAACGATTCAGATTGCATCCCAGTCACACCTCCTTACTCATAGCACGAATGCTTGATACTAGATCTCAGTCACATATGGTCGGTACTAATTAGATGTGTAATTTGACAGTCAAATGAGCGACCATTTCCTCCATCGTTTCCAGCAAAATGGGCACGTACAACTCTTCTAATGACCACTTAGGTAAATTAGCTCAGTAAATGAACAATTGGACAACGTGCTGACAAAAATTGATTTATTGATTAATTAATTATTTGCCTGGTTCGTTCGTGTGCTCGCTCGTTCATTGCGCGGATGCATGCCAATTTGAATGATTGTCGGTCCGTCGGTCGGTCTGGCTCGCTGGCTTCGCTAACATTTTCACACCGACAAAATGTTTCATTGCTTGATTGTTTTCTTAATTTTTTCCACCCACATTGTCTCGAGAAGCGACCTCGTCGAAGAGGACCTTTACGGTACTGGATATTGTTGTCGTCCCTGTCTGTAATGTGTTTGGATATATCTTGATGCAGGCCTATTAGCCCATGCTGGGTGTATGGTAATTTCAGCCCAGAACAGTACTTTAGTTGAGCTAGATCTTTTGCTACAGGGACCATCACTGATGAAAGATACGTCCGGTACCATATGGACTTGGAAAGGACGTCCCAGTCTAAGCTAGACCATATCGGGGGGGGGGGGGGGGGGGGCGTTATATAATAGTTATATGGAGCAGGTACACATTATATTTTTAGTTAGATTTTGTCGTTTTACAAGATACAGTGGGCCTATACATCTATTCCATAGATCCTGATAATTAATATTATCATTATCGTTGTTGTTGTTGTTGTTGTTGTTGTTGTTGTTGTTGTTGTTGTTGTCGTCGTCGTCCCACTTTTTGTCGTTGTGATCAATGCAGCTGTTGTTGTTGTTGTTGTTGTTGTTGTTGTTGTTGTTGTTGTTGTTGTGGTAGTAGTAGTAGTAGTAGTAGTAGTAGTAGTAGTAGTAGTTGTTGTTGTTGTTGTTGTTGTTGTTGTTGTTGTTGTTGTTGTTTTCCTTGTTGTTGTTGTTGTTGTTTGGTTGTCCTTGTTGTTGGTGTTCTTGTTGTTGGTGTTGGTGTTCTTTTCGCCACCATTGTTGACACTTCTGTATTGTTGATGTTGTCATTGTCGGTAAAACTCGAATAATACCTGGCACAATCTCTTACTGATTCCGTCCGTTGATGTAGTGTCCTTCACACACCAGCATATCCACGGCGTGATGGAAGCTCTTTCGCTCGAGGAGGGACTCCCGAACACGGCTCATAGCGAATATGTTTCTTCACTACCGGGACCCTACCTTCCATATCCTTCGCGTGGTAGCACATTTGCTTTGTTAAAGGGATGCTAATATCATCTCAAAGGTTGTATTGCACCGATAGATTATGGTTTATAGATTCTATAACTTTCATATCCTGTCATATTACGTTATCTGTGTCATAATTATCCGCTTTGTAATATCGCGTAAATGTTGAACAGTGATCGCCGCCATTTTATCTCCTCTAGCGATAGTGTGTGATGTCTTTATTATCTAAGGCAGAAACAACTTCCGGTCAAATTAGTTTCAAAATATTCAACAGTTTACCCGTATGCGGGCTTTTATACCGCATTGTTAAGCTATAGATGGCACCTCTATGACCAAGCGCTTATACTGAGACAGACACGCTAGCTTTTTCACTGATTGGTTGAAAAGTAAATCATGACCGCCACCATAAGCTGTAGAAATGTACCAACATTAAGCTACGAAAGCCTGAATATCATTCTTTGACGGCATGGTAAAAAGCTTTAAATTCCACGCATAGTTTATGAGTGGCCTATTATAGATCATCTGTATAGATATCATGAGATGAGGTTAGTTATCCTTTAATGTAGGGGCGCCATCTGTGGCTAAAAACCAATGAAATTATTGATGGATACACCATCGCACCAATCCTTTATATTATCCATGACCTGGTTGATATTGCTGCGCTGATATCATGGAGAGATGTTGTAGTAGATATATCGTTACCGGTGTTCACCTTAACTGTCCAGACTGACAATGTATGTTTGTCTGTGACAGTGCATAGGAACAAGATAATGGCACCATTCCTCAGTTGTTTGTAGTAGGAGCAGCAACCGTGTGCTGTGACAGGCCGAGGATGGGACGGTAGACATGTCGGTTTAGTAGTCCAGATCTTGCGCACGTGGATTGATCATCATCATCATCCATCAGATTCGATCTGGCATATTTGAAGCGTGCAATGAATCAGCGCTGCAGAGTGTCGTCTGACGATCGTATCAGCTTGGAGTCGCCTGCTTAGTCAGATTCTGCGTTACTAAAGACGACATTGCCTATCAGCTTGTACGGATTATTTTTTAAGTTCCTGATGGCTTGGCGTCAGGTCATTAGTTTAACTGATGTATGCTTCCATCTACACGGATTTGTCAAAGTGCAGAAATCGGTGTACCTTTCAGCGCCTCATCTGCAGACTGATGTAGTACATGTATTTGTGGTAGTGAAACACTTTGACGCTACGATTCGGCACCAGCTTTTCTTCCTCGGGACCCTCCCTCAACCCCATCACCACCACCAAACCACCAACACCCGAACACCCAACCGCCACCCCACCCACCACCAGCGCACACGCACAAACCGCGTGCTTTAATACTCTGAGCGCCACTCTACATTCAAATGTATCTATTCTTGCGCGAGTGGGTGGCCGTTATGCGTGGCCACCTCTAGAATGCAGCCTCTCAGTTTCGTCTGGATATAATCTCTGTTGTAAGCATGGTATGCACGCTCTCAGACTTTACGTCGGTAGGAGTTTATACATTGCGCAGTCATAGTGGTCGCTGGCATCCAGATCTGTCTGTTCGGTAAGTGGTGGTCAGAGTCAAGTTTGTGTGACCTGTTGGCCTTGACATATTACCGCCTAGCCCCGCCTAGCCATCAACACACTACCCCTAAGACTTGTCTCAACGAGGAGACGCATGTAGCATGTATACTAATAAGTTAGTGGTTTCAGTTCCACGCCCGGCATCCTGAGCAGTGCATCCCAGCATAGATCTAGGCTTGTGAAATAGTGGGCTGAGTTCAGAAAGTACTGTTGAAGACATATTTTACAGGAGTTATCGAAGAGGCCCGCGAGGACTAAGGTGTCATCAGATCATCGCGGGTAGAAGTAATGGTAAAGTTTTGGTAATCAAAG